>CM038793.1:34971150-35609934 GCA_021764765.1 Vicia sativa | reverse complement strand
GTTTGGGAAAGCAGAGGACACTTTGGAAATTAGGAAAAATACCACGGAGGAGGAGGCGGAGAGGGTCGGAGGCAGGCGGATTCAGGGGCAGCCACCATTGAAGATCAAAGTCATCACTCTTCTTTGTAATGTTTAACTCTTATTCGATGTTTCTTAATACTATGAGAGGCTAAACCCCCAATGCTAGGGGTGGTCTGATTTGATTATTGTATGAATTGAATACTTGATTTCCTTAATGCAATGTTTTTATATTTCAATTTAATTGTGTAGTGTTCTTATGATCATGTATCGGACAAATACATGTAGACCTATGACTAACAATTGGCGGGGCCCATGATTGTTAGGGTTTCTACACAATTAGGTTATTAGGGTAACCTAGGACTAGGGACTCTCTTTTAATCAAAGATTCTTGATATTTTATGGTTAAAACTAAGATTTGTTTGAATGGACATTTAAACAAGTTGAGTTTTAATAGTTGTCTTCATTAAGGACAAGGAAGAACAATCTAGAAGATAGGTAATTGATAGTGTTCATTTGCAATAGGAAATCTAAATTCGGATCATAGTTTTGTTAAATCAACTCACTAGCATCATTCTCAATATATTTCATCGAGTCATCACTTGTTACAAGCGTAATTGAAACTTTTAAAATCAACCAAACCATTGTTTTGTTCAATTGAATTAAGAGCACGAATAAGTATTTACATGATCCTCGAGATCGATACTTGGGGAAACTCATTATAACTACATCGGTGAAAATAGTACACTTGCTATTTTTCCGATCAGTGTGTTATAAAAAATAAATCATGACATGGTCTTGCTCCGATGCGTTGATAGACATGAAGCAGACATGTTGATGCATGAGATTCATGAGGATTCTTTTGGTACCCATGCCAATAGACACTCTATTGCTAAAAAGATGCTAAGGGCGGGATATTATTGGATGACAATGGAATCTGATTGTTAAAATTTGCAAGGAAGTGAGATAAGTGTCAGATCTATGCTGACCAGATTCATGTGCCTCCAACTTTACTCAATGTTATTTCTTCCCCATGGCCTTTCTCCATGTGGGGTATTGATATGATTGGGATGATTGAACCCAAGGCTTCTAATGGACATTGTTTCATCTTGGTAGAAATTGATTACTTCACCAAATGGCTTGAAGCGGCTTCTTATGCTAACGTTTCCAAGCAAGTGGTGGTCCGATTCACAAGAAAAATCTCATTTGTCGTTATGGTGTGCCGAGCAGAATCATTACTGACAACGGATCAAACTTCAATAATTAGATGATGACAGAACTTTGTGAAGAATTCAAGATTGTACATCACAATTCTTCTCCTTACAGACCAAAGATGAATGGGGCAGTTGAAGTTGCAAACGAGAACATCAAAAAGATTATACAGAAGATGGTTGTGAATTATAAAGATTGGCATGAAATGTTGCCCTTTGCTTTTCATGGGTATCGCAATTCAGTACGCACTTCAACAGGAACGACCCTTTTCTCTTTAGTGTACGACATGGAAGAAGTACTTCCCGTGGAAGTTGGGATTCCATAAATGAGAGTCATTATGGAGGCTATGTTGTCAGAAGCTGAATGGTTTCAAAACAGATATGATCAGTTGAATTTGATTGAAGAGAAACGTATGACTGCTTTGTGTCATGGTCAGTTGTACCAGAAGAGAATGAAGAAAGAATTTGATAAAAAGGTCAAACCTTGTGTAATTGGAGAAGGTGACCTCGTGCTCAAAAATATCATTTCTTTAAACTCTAATTCTAGAGGCAAGTGGACTCCCAATTATGAAGGCCCATATGTTATCAAGAAAGCCTTATGTAGCGGTGCATTGATTCTTGAAACTATGGACGGCGAGGAGTTCCCGCGTCCTCTGAATGTTGATGTAGTCAAGAAATACTTTGCCTAAACAAATAAAAGAATAACTCACTAAGTTGAAAACCAAAAAGGGCGGCTTAGGAAAAAAAGGAGCGTCTCGGTAGACTGAAAACCCAAAAGGGCAGTCCAGGAAAAAAATTAGAGACATAAACTGAATAAACCTCCCAGTAGACTGAAAAGCCGCAAGGGCAGTCTAGGAAAAGTTAGGGATTTATCGGCAAGTAACTACATTAGACAAGACTTGATCATAGAAGAAAAAATCTATATGGATCATCTTCATACCTCAACCGAAGACTACAATACAGGAGTTCAAAGTTATTAGGGAGAATATGGATCATTGTATTTCAATGTACCTTTTCCATGTATTTACCATTTTTCAAAATTTTGTAATCATCTGTGGAGTCATGCTATTAGCAGGCTACCATTCTATCAATAAAATTTGAGCTTTTATCCAATTCCTTTGCAATCCTATTTTATTCAGTTCATAAAAATATCCTTTTATTATTGAAAATGTATTTCAAAGAAAACAGATTCGTTAGGACATACTTGAGATTTTTTTTACAATTCTAAAGTGGGTTTAAATCGGGTGTAAAGCAAAAGGACAAGATAGCACTATCCCCAACTTTGATCAGAAATGTTGAGGTTGGTCCCAAAAGGACCTCTGTAGAATTTTTTTTCTTTATCCTCCCCAAGCATGAGATTCTAGTGCAAAATAGGTTGCTCTAACAGAGCATCTCAGTTCTCCCCAAAAGAGAGTTTACACAAATTGTTTCCTTGTTGGAACATGATGACGTCTCCACAGAATGTGTTCGTTAAATAACGTCTGGAAATGTCAACAGTGCGCCTGCTTGGAGTTTGCCTTTTCAAGCCCACATTTCTCGAGAATTTCATGTTGGCCGAGTGTCATCCATGCGCCATTTGATCTTCTTTGTTAATCCTCAATAAGATGTCCATACGCATCTCATGTATATTCATTCGGACATTATGCATGGCTTTAATCTGTTGCCTATTTTGCATACGTTGGTAATCCAAGTATGTCATATATTTCAACATTGTCAGTTTTGAGAAGAAACTATTCATCCGTCTCGCTTTCCCCACGGTTATCCTTTATGGAGAAATAGAGCCTTTTCCTAAGCGCAGTCTTGGTCTGGATCCTAATCTCCAATTGGGATTGTTGTTTCAGACTGTGAATTTGTGGATGGGTACTGAATTTTTTGTGCAAAGAAGACTTTATCTCTTCGGCTGGAGTGAACTTGACTCTTACCATGGAAGTCCGTTCTCATTCTCCAATGATATTGACAATAATTTTTCTCCCAAACAGCAGGTGACAGTCTCGTTGCTTAAGCAACTAATTTCCCCCAGCAAGTCTGCTAATGCCAACCCAGTGAGGAATCTCTCGCTAGTGATTAACCATTTACCTACTGCAAGTTGAAAACTTATTATGGAAGTCTCCGATGAGTGATTTACAAGCTTGTTGATGGAAGTTCCTTTGAGTGATTTACAAGCTCATTGTTGAACGTTTCTTTGGTTTTGCTTTCAGTGATTTACACGCTCATTGATGATTTAACCATTTATCTCCGATGGGTGATTTACAAGCTCATCGGTGGAAGTTCCTTTGAGTGATTTACAAGCTCACTGTTGAACATTTCTTTCAGTATTCCTTTTGGGTGATTTACAAACTCACTATTGGACGTCTCTTTATGGTATTCCTTTGGGTGATTTATAAGCTCATTGTTGATTAGCCGTTTATTTCCGATGGGTGATTTACAAACTCGTTGTTGAACGTCTCTTTGGGTGATTTACAAGTTCATTGATGATTGGTCCTTTCGATATTCCTTTGAGTGATCTACAAACTCATTACTGATAAATTCCAATAGCTGTTTGCAACAAGATTTGTTTTTCCGATGAATGGTAGCCTCGTCGTTATGGGAGGTAGTTTGTTGAAGATTTTTTCCAGATGAATGGTATCCTTGTCATTATGGGAGGTAGTTTGTCAAAGATCTGTTATTCCGATGAATGGTAGCCTCGTCGTTATGGGAGGTAGTTTGTCGAAGATCTGTTATTCCGATGAATGATGAAGTATCCTGGTTAAAGAATGACTTCCAACCTGCTTTTTGTAGAATGCCAGAGCATTTTGGAGACTCAGTCTTTTGTTGATGTTGTCTTCATACCACCTTTTGTTCAGAAACAATTCTTGGCGTTTATTCAAGATTGATGGTTTACTCTCTTTAAGAAATTGACGTCATTCTTTTGTTTTTTCTAACTCCTCATTGAGGGGATAGTTCATCGTCTATATAAGGATTGTTGCTCTTACCTGTTAGTTAAACCCGTGTCATGACTTTCCCCTTTTCAAGGTGGAGTTATCATTTTCCCCAGTGTTGTCCTGTCTCCTATGAGGTTCATTCTTTTGCATTGCATAACCCTTACACATTGCATGGCATCTTAGGGCCAAAAATAGGGCTTGTGTTATATTTAAGTATCTTCTATCCTGTCAAGGAGAATGTTCCCTTGTTATCTCCAGATAGAAGACACTTAAATAAGGGCAGCTGTTGTACCCCAGTTTTTGCCCCTAAGATTCTCTTGTACTTCATACAATTGCATTGCACAAAGATCACAAATTTGTTCTCTCTCTCTCTCTATGTCTCTCTCTCTCTCTCTCTCTTTTATCTTTAGGATTTGCCCTTTGGGAGATCACCAAGCACCTTGTGGAAGTGATTATTGTTTGTGTGTGATGATTGATATTTGAATAACCATGATGTGTATACTTTGCTCTAAATGTTGTAGGTGAATGGTGCATAAGTTCCTCAAAGAGTTGATAGGTTCAGGTGTTTATTTCCATGCCTTCTCTCATCAAGTCTCAAGGTTTTGAAAGTATTGTATCTCTTCAAAGAATTATTTTATAAAAAAATATGCTCTCTTATCTTGAATATGTGCTTCATGCTTTAAAGAGATCATCAAATTCAAAAATTACTCCATATCATGGCTACCTCTCTTGAAATTAGAGTTTTGGACTTCTAAGGACCATATCTTGATCTGTGTGTGAAGTTTGTGGATTAATTCAAGATCACTTGATCTTAAAGGACTTCTAATATATATGCTTTGATTCAATAAGTTTAAGTGATGAGAAGTTTGTTTTGAAGACCTATGATTGCCCACTCTCTAGATTGATGATTCATCCACCTTGTATAACTTCAAAGGATCATATCTTGGTCATCCCTTGCATCCTTGAGCTCATTTTTCTTTCACAATGAACCTAAGGGTGTCTACAACAACTTATTTCAATTGGTGATAAAAGAAAATTCTTAGAAGTTTGCCTATGAGGTCAAAAGATTACAAGTCCTTGATGAATTCCTCAACTTTTGGACAATCGACTTCAAATGAACATATCTTGATCATCATTTATCATTTTTAGGTCATTATTTTTGTACTACAATCTTGAATATGTGAAATTTATCTCCATATAATATTTGAATATTGAAAGTGTTTGGAAGTTACTTGAAAAGATCAAACGATTATAGGTCATTTCATGATTTTTTCCTTAACTTCACAAGGTCATAACTTGCTCAAATTTTGGAGTTTTTGGTTGGTTCTTTTCGCAAAATGTTCTTTGAAAGATATACTTCATTTCATCTTTATAAATCAAGAGCAAATTTTCGATGGAAGACCATGTTTAGATTGAAAATATTATAGGTCATTTTTTGCCAAACTTAGAAATTTTTCTAAGTATAAAAAGTCAGATGTTTTTTTGGTGATTTCAAGTGATCACAACTTTCAGCTCATGTGGCCAAATTCTACCTTTCCAATTGCATTGTAAAGCTTGTAATATCAGCTTTCCAAAGATCCCAAGATTGCATCATAAAGGTCCTTGAGTGATGAGATCCATGGTTGCAAAGAAAGCCTCGTGGAACTGATTTTGTGCTTGAAGTCAGATTTTGTTTTTAATAATGTGCTTCTAATGATCAAATTGACGCGCGTTTTGGACTTAAAAATGATTAGCAAATATGCCAAGCTTGATTAGAGGGATAAAACACACGATTTGGATGAGTTTTGACAACTTGCAAGTCAGACTTTGCTCATGATGCAGGTGTGCACGATTTCGCTCCAAATTGCATCATACACCCTCTATTTTGATCCCATTTACTTCTCCTATAAATAATCAAGTCATTCCACTAATTTCCTCAAGTTTGATAGCCAAAAAAACCTCTACCAAACTTCCTCCATAACCAATTTTTCTGTAACTTTGAATTCGTGTTTAGACCACTTCCAGCTTAAAATTAACCATTCATTCTTCTTCCTTAAACCTCACTGAAGCGAATAGAATAAGAATCGTCCTTGAAGCTTCCTGAATCGTCCTATCCAAGTCCTGTTTCAGAGCTCTGAAAGTGAACTTTCTTTAGGTAGAAATCTCCATCAAACCTTGTAAAATAAAGCATCATTGCATTCTCCTCATCTACCTGATCCTTGTGATCTTCATCATTTGCATTTTCATCAAGTATTGACTGAGAAATCCATCAAAATCCTATTCGCTATTATTTGAGTTTTTTCAATAATTCTCTTCACTCAGTGTAAATAAATTTTTCGGGAGCATGTGGTTGAGATCGTCTTGAAGAGAAGAATTCAAGGATACCACACATTGCTATTGATTTTACAGTTTATAGAACTCCAATTCTGGGAGGATGGAGGTTGAAGACGACCTACATGTCTGTCTTCAACCAATGAAAATGTGTCTTGTCATTATTTTGAATTAGATCTGGTGAAAACATTTTATCATACCCGCATAATGAGAGCCCTTGCATCTGATTACTTTTGAGAGTCAGACTCCATCCAACGCGTGACATTAATTCTGAATTTATTTTTTAAATTTAATTAAATGATAATCCAATGTGATTTTAAAAGAGGTTCATATCAAGCCCAGTGCATCTGATCCATTGGATTAGCTTACTAACGCGTTTTGACTATGATCAGATGGTCCACATTTTTCCTACTTTTATTTTATTTTCTGATTTTATATTTTTAATGTTTTAAACTTCAAAAAATCATATAAAATTCATTTCAAGTCCAAAAAATATGAACAAATTCACAAAAATATTTTGGAATATTATCTTTCTGAATTTTATTTTTTCATAATTTTATTTTCATATTTGATATTTTTTATGATTTTTCTCTTTTATTTGATGTTTTTTATAGTTTAAAAATTCTTTTTGACATTTTAAAATTCTTGAAAAATTATGGAAGGATCGAATGGTCATTTGACAAATATTGGTGACCTCATTTTATTTTTATTTTTGACTTTACTATTTTTTGCTATTTTTGGCTTATTACATCCTTTCCTTTTTATTTTAAAAAAAAATAGTTTTTGACTTAGAAAATTTCTGAAAAATTATGTCAACACTTGTTATCCTCTGATTGACTTTGGTTAATTTTCTTGGAATTTTATTTTGATGAAAAAATACTATTTGTGTATTTCGTCAATAAAATACAATTAAATAACGTAATTTCAATATTTTTATTTGAATTTTATTTTCATTTTATTTTGCTGATTTTTTTGAATTTAATTTGGAGTCACAAATTTCCCTAACATCAATGGAATTTGGGTGTTGGTAGGTTTTTGACCAAATCCACCAAAAAAGTTTATTGATTTTGATGAAGTTTGACCGAATAAAATTCATCTGATGCAAAATAAATTTAAAAATGTTTTCTTATTCTCCACCTTAATTTCCTTTTATCCCGATTCAGAGAAAGTGATCAATTGGTGGCATGAACTTCACAGTTCAAATATAAGCCCCAAAAGATGACTTGAGCTTTGATCTTGGTTGAGCACTTGTGGCGCTTGTCGTGTGGTCGCATTGATTTCTAATCAAGCTTCTGGAAAGTTTCCATTAACTTTGACCATTTGAAATTCTCAATCATTTTTTATCAAGTCATATGATAATTCTAAAACCGGTGATATACTTGACAAAAAACAATTGAAACTTGTTGTGTGGTCGCGTTGATTCTATCAAGCTTCTGGAAAGTCTTCATGCGTAAGTTTCAAGATGGTCACCTTGCTGACGAATAACAATTAACAATTCGATGATATACTTGACAGGTTTCAACATGGTCATCTTGCTAACCTTTATTAATTGCCATTTATTTTATGCCTTTTTATTTCCCGCTCTTTATTTTTTCGCATTTACTTTTATGTTTTTATGCACGTTACTTTTAGCATTTACATTCCATGTCATTTTCCTTTGTTCATTTGAGCATTTTATTTTCTTGTTATTTTGATTTCGCTCACTTGAGCTTTTTTTTTCCTTTTCCAAAATAACTAATAATTCAATTTAAACATAAAAACTTCTAATTGGATTTGGTTATTATCCTTGTACCTGCAGCTTGATCTTTGGATTTAGGATTAGGACCCTACCTCAGCTTGGGAGATTTTTGTGCTCTTGGTCTTATTCTACCTTTGTCTGGTTGTTATCCTTTGCCCGTTTTTCTTGAGACAAGAAGTTCACCTAAAAGCATTGACTCGTCCGAAGCTTGGATATTTTGTCTGGTTATTTGTTTTTTATGTGGTTGTCAAAAAGGATGGGATGTGGTATTGGCTCTTGATGTCAAGTACTAATCTTCTCACCCGGTTAGACCTTTATTTATCCTTACCTTTTACCTTATGCACTTAGGTTAGCCTCTTCATCTTCTCCCCATTCTTCAATTTCCAAATTCTTCCCCCTTTTTCAAAGGATTCTTGTTTTCAAAACTCGAACCGCTTTCAAAAAAACTTGGATTTAGGTCCATGAATTTTCAAACTTCCTTCCTTAATAAACTCTCAATCAATCTAACAATACTTTGACTTTTCTTTTCATAAGACTAAAAAACACATAACCTCATTCAAACCCTTTTTGAGCTCTTTGTAGCTTTTCCAAACTAATGTTTCTTAAAATCAACCACATACAAATTTGGTCTTTTTTTAGCCGAACTACTTGGTTTTGATTTCAACATTGCACATTGTTGGTATGTAGGTCTGGAACTCATTGGAAGTTCTATCAAACCAAAATTAAAAAAAAATACTTCTTTTCTCCCCCCACCATCCATTTTGTACAAACCTTTTTTAGCACATATATACAAATTTTCAAAAAGGTTCCTGCGGAGTACCGTAGATGCTTTGGGTGCGTAACACCTTCCCTTTGCATAACCAACTCTAGATCCCAAATCTCTGGTCTTTTTTAAAGGATTTTATTCACACTTTTCCTAGTTCTTTGGATAAAATAAAAGTGCGGTGGGGACTCTTTTGTTAATTTTTTAGTTGAGTCAATTCAATGACTTATACTCGCAGTTTTTGCCGCTACAGTCTTGGATACATTATGATTAATATTTGTATTGTATTCAGTTTTAAATTCTTGTATTTTTCATCTAGTTGTATGTTTCTTGTACCATTTATAGAATCACTGCATATTACTCTAGACATATATGTATGGGGTGTTATAGTTGGTATCAGAGCATGTCGATTCCATCGAGTGGTGTGCTCTTTGAAATCTCTTGACATATATGCACACGAGTACTCACCGAGGGTACGCAACAGAGGTAGCCTAGTTAAATAGGTATAACTCCTTGATTCCTCACATATGTATGTGGGTTTGCATCTTGTGTATTATGTTTCTTATGTGCTGTTACCTAATTGGTTAGTTATGGAACTTCCAATGATGGTGTCCCCCTTTTGTGTACTTGTACTTGGCTGTGAGACGAAACCCCAGATTCTAGGTGAATCCATTTGTGATGCATGTACCCAATAGAACTGAGCGAACCACCTAAGATAGGGAGGCTCACTAAGATTTAGTAATCTCACCCCATTCCAATTATTTTTTTTAGGAACAGGTTATAAGTGGTAGAATTGCTAGATGGTCAGTTTCGAGGACTGCAGCTGAGCAGAAGGCAGAAAGACCTCTATTGATGTTATCTTTCTGTTGTGCGATGTTGAAGACAAACGTCTTGGATACATTATGATTAAGATTTGTATTGTATTCAGTTTTAAATTCTTGTCTTTTTCATCTAGTTGTATGTTTCTTGTACCATTTATATCATCAATGTATATTATTCTAGACATATATGTATGGGGTGTTACAGTTGGTATCAGAGCATGTCGATTCTCGGCTTCGCCATGAAACATCATAAGTCAACACAATTCTAATATCATAGTATTCAATTGTTGAGCCTGATCACCTCACTGACTGCATATGCGATGGGGAGAATCATGGTAGAGCCACCACGAGGATGCGCAAGATCCTAAGTGACTAAGTTAGAGTAGTGGAAAACTATTGAATTGGGAGAGTGTTGGGATTATTGAGCATGAATAGAGAGTTTGACGTGGAATGGTCAACGATTGAACTATCATGGTAAGGTTTAAAACAACGAGATTTTCCAAGATTCGATTGGGCGAAGTAATACCTTATCTAGATTCCGGTAGCGATGGAGTAAAGTTTTCAAGGAAGTTGAATAGGATTATAATAAGGAATTCTAAGATGGAACGGAGTTTGATACCATTGGGAATTCACTGTTCCATCCCGATGCCAGTGGCAGTTATGTCTTAAGGATATGTTGAATGGAAGACTTTTGGGAGTTTAGCAAAGAAGTTGAAGTTTCCTAGTTACCGTGATGCGTACATTACTTGGATGAGCAAGGTGCTACACTCTAACTCATTTTGGGATGCCGTAAGATGTGTGTGGATTAATCAAAAATGGTAGGATAAGATGATTAATGGTGATATTTAATTGGGTAACTACTGGATACCCGATTAGGGGAAGGGCTCATGTATTTTCGTTCTTACTAATCTGTGAAAGAGTCCTAGAACTAACTACGCTAGGCGACAGATGAAGCAAGTGAAAGCGGGAAATGTTATAGCCTAAGCTCTTACTAGTTATGATTCGTCTAACCCCGAGTGATGTCACAGAACTACGCTTGGCGTTGGGAAGTTAGATGAATGGAAACTAGTGTATTTCCGAAGCATCCACGGGATGATCGAAGTCGTATCGAATGTTTGAACCATGGTATCCTTATGTAAAGATTTATTCTTAGAATTTCTTATACATGCATCGTATCAGTGAGTACACGCATGGCATAATAATTCAGATCAAATTCTTATCCATTATGATCTAGCTTGTTATCTTAGAGTGGGTGAACCCCGATCGCGTGGCACCCTTATGTTTTATCATCCTAAGGAGTGTGGTTTATATAATCTAGAGGACCGATGACCTTATTGGAGACCTGTTCAGGCATTTGTCTACTGTGACTATAGGATACAGGTGGATATTATTATACACTATTGGGTAGGTTATTTGATTACATGGCCTCGGAGTTAGACCACCATGTTAGTACTACCAGACAAGTATAATGCCACAGTATTGCTTTCATGCATGAGATCTGACAGATATGGGACAGTGTTGACCCGGAACTTAAGGTAAGTTCTGATTTGGTATTCATGAGATGTGGACTCAAATTCTCTTAAGGTCGGTGTAACGAGAATCCATATGTCGTGCTAGGTAGTAGTGAACTATCAGGCGATAGTGGGATGAATCAATTCTAATGCTACACTTCTGAGTATGCTGAGTGGTCATAACCACATGGATGATATTAGCTGATACCTTATCAATGATTCTTGTTTCGTGCAGTAGTAAGAGATGAGTGAGCATGAATGTCAGAAGAGAAACAGAGGTGAAACTGTTATACCTCAGTTGACGTGTTGTATAGAAATTTTTTACTACTGGTGATCAGTGTTGGACTATACAAGTATATCTTGGGTTAGTCGATATGAAATGTATCTAAGGGAGTATCTGTAGACTCTTAGGAGCAAAGCAACGTCAGTCTCGGTAAGCGGAAACACGTTGGATTAAGGTTGCTGAGAAATTCCAAAGGGGAATGTTCGAAGCATGGAATACGATTTCTTGTATGGTAGTCGAGCTTAAGACATTAGAAGCATTGAGTTAGAAATGAAATTGAGGAAAACAATTTGGTAGTAGTTTCAAAAACAACGAGACCTGGTGATGAGGCAACCTTAGCAGCTTTAAGTGGAAATTGAAGTTTTCATTGGGTTTAAGGAGAATCCTGAGGTTGTGCAGGTATGGGACTGCATGGTTAAAATAAATAGAACAAGAATTAGTATTGGTTTGTAGAGTAAGTCAGTGGTCCCAAAGGGAATCTAAATTATTAGAAACAATATTAGTCGATTGCTTGGGAATAATGTAATTGTGAAAGGATTATTGCATCAGTTAAGTTTGAGGAGTTATCAAGGGTGTTGTCGCCCTAGCAATGTGAAGTTGTGTGGTTAGGGAGGAACTATGGAAAAGTTGGCAGTGTTATCATAGCAGTTGTACGATGTGGAAGTCTGTCGTTTGAGATGAACTTGTATTCAGTAAGTGTTCGACGTTAGACATTCCGGAACCAAAGTGTGTAACTAAGTTGTACACATGGACCTAAACAAGACTATTAAAGTCATTAGTAACCTTGTTTTGGAACTACTCAACCTCAAGGAACAATATTCGTTACGTATGTTTAGGACCTTGGCATGTATCGTGAAACGTGAAATAGTGACCCCTACCCTCTTCAAGGAGTTCTTCACCACTGAAGCTCAGATTATTACAAGCCATTATGTTGGCTACGATTCCACCAAATTGATAAGTAGTTACATCGTGATCTACGAAGGATTGATCCAAAAGTCTCATCAGGGCCTCTAGATGGGCTTCAAAGTTTAAAAGCAAAGAGAGTATTGAGATTTTTGAAGGAGTTTGAATTAGCTGATCTACAACTTTGTACTCACTCTTCTTGATTAACTTTAGAATTTCATCAAAGTCAGGATTGATACTGATTCCATCAAATGGACCAATGCTTAAGTATATATTACCAACAAGAATTCCTACAAGATTCACAACAGGTACATCGATAGGACTTTGCCTAGCTGTAGAAGCGATAGCCTACTTTGGTGGCAACAGGGTATTCACACACCCACTCCTAGTTACTCGACTTACTTCGGCGACGTTAACTACGGATGAAAGAGTAGGTTAGGGTACTTATTTCCTATTTTCCATCATTTTTGCATTGTATTGATAGGGAACTGCTTTGTCAGATTCATAAGGAACAGGTCCAGGTAGACAGGTGATCAAAGGAGAAACAGGAACCCTTGGATTGTTGTATTTGATCTTTATGCACTCGGACATATTGAAATGAGGAATGATGATGTTTACTTTACGAGTTACCGAGTTAATATTTAAGACTAAAAGCTCATGCAGATAACATCCTATCATATTCACATCATTCTCATTCCTATCTCTTAAGATTTGAATGTCGCCATTGTCAATTAGTTGTTGAAGATCTGCTTTTACAGTAAAACATCCATGAGAGTCTTCAGAACAAATTCTACAAGATTTGTAGTTATGCTAAGCAAAACCACCTATTATGCAGAATGTGGCGTGCATTTGTACTAGATCTTCTCTTACCAAGTTTATGTCAGAGACTTGGCATCGATCTGAACATCTATATACTATGTTCACAATGTGCCCTCCATGATTAGGCAGCAGATTCACTTGCATATTTGGATTCGTATTTCTGAAAGAAAGAAGGTTATCCCTAACTATTCTTTGAACTTCAGCTTTCAAGGTTGTACAGTGCTCAAGATCGTGACCAGGTGCCCCTTGGTGAAAAGGGCAAGACATGTCTGCTATGTACCACCACGGTAACTTATCAGGAACTAGCAGTGGTGCTCTAGTTTGAACAAGATTCATCTCAATTAAAGAAGGATATAATTCTGTGTAAGACATCAAAATTGGGTCAAACTGTCTAGTTCTAGGAGCACGATTTTGGTTATTGTTAAATGGTCAAGCTTGTTGTCGAGGCTGCTGATTTTGTTGAAATTGTTGGGTAATTCCCATGTTTGAAGTTTTACTAACAACTGGTGCAACAACGACTATCTGTTTTCGGTGATTGACATTTCTCCCGGGTCTCCCTTGGGATACCATTCTAACATCTTGTTCTTTCTTCTTTGGAAAACCACTTCCAAATTTCTTGGTTGCGCTTGAAGATCCAACTTCTTTGGTTAAACGTCCTGCTCGGACTCCTTCATCTAGTTGCATTCCCATGTTTACCATTTCGGTGAAATCATTTGGAGCACTGGAGATCATGAGTTCATAGTTGAAAGGGCCAAGAGTATTCAAGAAGATCTGTGTCATCTCTTTCTCTTCCAATGGTGGATTGATTTGGGCTGCAATTTCTCTCCATCGTTGGGCATACTGTTTGAAAGTCTCTTTATCCCTTTGAGACATTGATCTGAGTTGATCTCGATATGGAGCCATGTCCAAGTTGTACTTATATTGTCAAATGAAAGCTTCGCCTAGGTCGTTGAAAGTTCGAATGTTCGCACTATCCAATCCCATGTACCACTTTAGAGCGACGACAATAAGACTATCTTGGAAGTAGTGAATGAGCAATTGATGATTATTATTGTGAGGTAGACATTTTTCTAGCGTACATCACAAGATGGCTTTGTAGGCAAGAGTTACCTCTATACTTTTCAAAGTCGGGGACTATGAACTTGGCTGGTATTCTTACACCGGGAACCAGACACAGATCATGGGCATTTTCCCAAACATATCCTTTCCACAAATTGTTTTGATCTCTAACTGCATTTTATTGAACAGTTCTTGGAGTTCTTCCATACGGCCACGAGGATCTGTGTTGTAGCCAAGATCATGATAAACTTTGTTGTTCGCAATAGCATGAACCACGAGAGTTGAATTCGTCATAATCGGTTGAGAAACCAACATAGTGACTTGAGGAAAGGTTACTCCGAGTTGCGAAGTGAACACTGAATTTTGCAAAGTAGGAACCTCAGTTGTGGTTGTCGATACTTTAAATGTATTTTGACAAAAACCTACACCAAAATTGAAAGGCATGCCCCAAGGGTAACCTTCTGGCATAGTGAAAAGTTGATTACAAGTTGCTACAGCAGAAGCTGGAGTATTAGTGATTTCTAAACTCATTGTCGCTTGAACTTGACTGTTAGGTGGTGGTTGCTGATTCTGCGCAGCTACCAACGAGCTCATCAAAGCATTGAGTCTTTCCACTTCCTCTTAAAGTGCGGTTATTGTACCACGAAGCTCAATATTCTCTTGTTCAAAATATTCCATTGCTTTCTTTCTTTTTGCGCGAGTATTGTATCTGCGTGCTGACTGTGAACGTAGTCGAGAAACTCTAAGACGTGATAGCTTGACGATCTCTGGAGAAAATTCCAAAAGATAAGATTCTAAATAACAAACTTGAAATGCAAAGATGATGCATGATTATGAAATTCCAAGATAAGAAATGATTTTTCCAAAGCATTTATGCTAAAAGAGAAATTTCTTGCAAACATTTGGATAGAAAACTCTCATTTTATTAATATTTGAAAGAAGATTACAACAAGTTTTTTTTGGAACATAGCTCTTACAACAATAAAGAAGATGATAAATAAAAGATAAACTATACAAATTAAGCGTCTTCGTCGGATGAAGAACCAAATGCTTGATGCAGCTTCAATATCAAGATCTATTTCTCATAGTAAGCTTTCGATTCAGCTTTCTCGGCTTTTAGCTTGTTAACAACATTCTTCCACTCATCAGGAGATGGAGTGCCATTTGTCAATTCTTCAAGCTTTCTTTTTCTTTCTTTGATGAATTTCTTGATTGCGACATCCTTTTGACGAATCTTCTCATCTTTCTCCATGATCCATCCATTTTGAAATTAGAGTGTTTTTTTATGATCTTTGATCTGTTTCTTTAGCTTTACATTCTCAAAGTCAACCTTAAGAAATTTGTCTTCCAAAGCATCTTTACCTAGCGTCATCTTAGCCAAAGCCTCTTGGTATTCTCCCATAGTCTCAATGGGAATGGTAGTCGATTTAAATACCACTGAGAACATGGGTTCTTTATAAGCATAAGGCATTCTGAATTCCTTCACACTTTTCTTTACCCAAGAAGTGTAGATTTCCATGGCTTCACAATTACTTACATCACCTATTTCTTTCGTTCGAATATCGTGCCAATCTCTTAGCATTATGGATTTCAAACCTTGGGAATCTTCCCCTGCATAATAAAATTAACCCTCTACTATAAAACCAAGGGGTTTACTCGAGTTTTCATACCCAAGTTAACGTCTTGCTAAGAATGGGTTGTAGTTAATTCATCCTCTTGTACCAATGAGACGCACGTTGGCAAACTATCCACAACTTTCAATGATTTCCATCTCATTGTAGGCCAGAGTATACCAATGAATATCATCATTAGTAAGAGACATGAGTCTTCGAAGCCAATGCCAACTGTTTTTGTTTTCGTGGAAGGTAGGAGACTTAGGCAGGTGTGAGACAATCCACTTGAACAAAAAAGGCACACAACACACAATAATTCCATCTCCTTGATGTTTCCTATGATGGATAGAGAAATAAGTATCACCAAGCAAAGTGGGAATAGGATTTCCAATCAAAAAGATCCTTATAGAATTGATATCAACGAAGTCTTTGACGTTAGGAAACAAAACCAACCCATAAATAAGCAAAGCTAACATAGCTTCAAAAGCTACCATGCTACCGGCTTCAGCAAAACTAAAAGATTTATCCATTAGAAACTTTGAAGTTGGACCTAAGAGATTTCCTTTAGTAATCAAATTTTTGTGTATATCAGATTTCCTTAAATGAGTCATCGCTGCAATGACTTGTGGCATAGGAATGGCTTCCAAACCACTGAAAGGCACTTTGTCAGACACTAATGCGTACTCTTCCAAAGTAAGGATCTTCTACCAAGGATTCTAACTCTTTTAACTTTTCCACATCAGGAAATCTAAAACCTTATCTCTTGGTATTTCTTCTTCTTACATCCATCCCTCTAACCTAAAATGTTTATAAAGAAAAAATCTCTAAATTCTTTGGAAATTTTTATGGAAACAAAATTAGAAAATGAAGTTTTTGAATGGATGCATGAATGCCACAAAGATACAAACATGGTTAGTGGTTAAACAAATGTTCAAGCACTTGAAGTCACAAGCATGAGCTCAACGATAAGAATCAAACGTGGGTAAGTTCTAAGGACTTAATCACGTGCAAAACATGTTCTATTGATAATACAGGTTCAACACTTTTCTTTGAAATTATCGGATTAAACAACTAACTCGTAGTCCAATAATATTTTTCAAGAAAAACCCGCCTGATCGTAGTCTTGCATGATAACTAATTCAAGTTTACACCTAAATAGTTTCTGCACTACATCCTAAATGGCCAGGGTGGGTTATGTGTTTTACAGCTACTCAACTTCGCCGATTCGCTTGAAAAGCAAATGTCTTCACAATTAACTTGCTAAACATGATTACCCCCAAGAAAACCTCCACTGAGGGAGGAATCTCAAATTAACTTATTAAGGACTGAGACTCCTCGTAAGTTCATAGGACTATACCCCCACCTAATTCTTAAAATGTTTCTTAAATTCGAGTTACGATTTTTTTCCATTAGATGAAATTGCGAGTAACGGAACAAAACACGCAATAAAGAAAAACAAACATATGCGCAAATGAAGCTTAACCCTTTTTTTAAGAAAAAAATAAAGCTTGGCGCTCCCCAGCAGTGTCTCCATTATTCTGTTCGCGGTAAAAAGTGACGAATGAGGGACTTGAATCGGAATTCGAATCTCAGGCTCAAAAAGATTTACTCTTTTGATGTTTTGTTTTATAAGATGCCGCGAGCACCAAGCTTTATTGTTTCCAAACAAGAAAGAAGATAGAAAAGACGAAATCTAAAATACCCTAAATATGATATGCAACTAGCGTAAACTAGACGCAACACATTGGGAAGAGACCAGGGTAGGAGGGTTGGTTATATAAATGTAAGGTATTAGCACCCTATATATCTATAGTTTTCTATAGGAACTTTTTTATGCATATTTTGTATGTTTGTGTGTTTTATTTGCTATTCTATTTTGGGAAATTTTCTCCTTTGGGATTTAAGAAAGGTAGCTTAAGAAGGAACCTAAGTTTATTTATTATAATGCTCGCAAGGATCATTGGGATCCTCGGCATATATATCCCCTAGTGGGAATCAGAGCATCTGTATCTCGGATCTAAGGGAAATAGGGGTTTGTTTGGTTTGAGAAAGAAAGAAGTATGCTCGCCAAGGGTGCGACCTTGTGCCTAAGTATTCTCAAAAGGAGGTTGAGAAAGTTAGAGCAATCGTAGTTCCCACTTATGTGCTAGTGGAAGCAAAAATTAAGAGACAACGACAAGTGTCATATTAATGAAAAATGTATCTAATCTAATTCATCACATACATTTTTGAAAATTTAATTGATTGTTTAAATCTTTCATTGTAAGCATTGGGTGTTTTGCTTGAGTGTACAAGCGTTACCACTTACAAGTTAAGAAAGATGTTTGAAAAAATTGAATCTTTCAGTGTAAGCATTGGGTGTTTTGCTTGAGTGTACAAGTGTTGTCACTTACAAGTTAAGAAAGATGTTTTTTTTTAAAAGGTGTTTGTTTTTAAAAAAGTTTAATTTGAAAAAGTTTGATTTGTATGTGATTCTATCGATGAGATACTTCTTCCATAGAGTTGATTCATGTCTAAATCTCTAGGAGAAATTGATTATTGATTAGGGGGGTTATTTTAAGAAGCCCGTGGGTTCTTGTATTGTAAGCCTCCTTAGAGTTTTCTTATCTTTGTGCGATGCCCCGAGTGGGTACTCTTGAGTTTGAAGGAAGCATGTGATGTCGTGGAACCATGTTTATCATTAATGACTGCTTCAGTTGCAAACACATTGACAGGTCTTTCAAGACGTCTGATGTTGAACTTAGGAATATCGTTCCAATGGTTGACTTTGAACATAGAAGATAGAGTATCCAAGGTGTTTGCCATTCGATTCTGATCTCGAGGAATGTGATGCAATTCAACTTTGTTGAAGAAAGCAACAAACGTCTTGCATAATCTTGGTAGAGAATCAAACCAAGGTAATGAGTTTCGTATTTGTCTTTGATTTGATTGATCACAAGGGCTAAATCTCCATATATGTCAAGGATCTTGATCCTCAAATCGATGGCTTCCTTAATTTCCATGATACAAGCTTCTTATTCTGCAATCTTGTTAGTGCAATCAAATAGCAATTTGGCAGAGAAAGGGATATGAGAACCCTCGGGATTAATGATGACTGCCCCAATTCCATTGCCAAAAACTTGTGCCATAAAAACGTTAACTTCTTCAGGTAATGGTTCATCGCAATCTTTCATTTTTAAGTACATAACATCCTCGTCAGGGAAGTCAAACTTGAGATATTGGTATTCATTGATTAGTTGATAAGCCAAGTTATCAGAGAGAATGCTTCCTTTGACCGCTTTTTAGGCGCGGTACTCGATGTCATATTCTATTAATAGCATCTACCATCGGGCAATCCTTCCGGTTAAGGCAGACTTTTCAAAGACGTACTTGATTGGATCCATTTTGGAGATTAACCAAGTCGTGTGGTTGATCATGTACTGGAGGAGACGTTTCGATGCCTATACCAAAGCACAACAGGTTTTCTCGAGCATGGAGTAGCAATTTTCACAGTCTGTGAACTTTTTACTCAATTAATAGATGGCATGTGTAATACGGTGAACTGACTTTGTAGGATTTTTGTATCCAAATGTGCGGATAGCAAGAGTCGCCACCGACTTTTATTTTTATCCAATTAAGGGAAGGTAAAAGTAACAGAAAAAGACCTTCGTTAGATTCTGAGTTCGGGAGAATGGTTATGAAAAGGGAAGGTATTAGCACCCCTTTCCATCCGTAGTTATCTACGGGCTCTTAGTTGCTCTAGATCACTTTTTAAAATTGCTTTCTGTGTGTTTGACAAAAAATGTTTTGAAAAGGCATTTCGCTTTGACTTTGTAATGACTCATGTAGGAGTGTATACAAAGTGTTCGGAAATGTTTTTGTTTTGAAAAGAATTTGAACTTTGAAAAAAGTGTGTGGTGTGAAAAGCATTTGATAGAGCAAGCAACTAGGAGACTTATTACCCACTCAGAATTGGTCGTTTTCGTGTTATTTTACTTTCCTTTAGAATAGCGCTATCCATACCATTAGTTGGTAGGTAACTCTATTTGTTGGATGTAAGCGGGACATTCGAAGGGACATCGGATGGTCATAGAAGACAACTTGTAGGAAGTATCCTAGCACATTCGAAGGGACTATCATCATTTTTCGTAGGCGACAATCGAGGGTCAAGATCATGTATTCGGAGGCGACATCGTGGGTCTTATGATCTTTTTATCGAAGGGACTATGATGATTTGTTTGGAAGGCAACGGTGCTAGAATACCTCTACGTTCGAGGGACATGACCATTTTTGAAATCGAAAGGCATCGAGAGAGAATTACCCTAAGGGGTGCATGTGTGAGGAAGTGTGTTGATTTCAGAATATGTTATCTTGAAAATTAGTGGGCTATGTTTATTTTAATCTTGCCATACACGCCTAATTACTAGCAATTGATAAGGGTGCGGAAAGTAAAAATGCGGAATGTAAAGTGCGGAAAGGTAAATGTCCTACGCTATTACAAGGCTTTGGGGCAGATACATAATTTAAACTTGCGGAAAATAAAAGCCTAATTTAAACTATTACATCCCATATGCAATTACATTATTGAAAAGAAAAAAAATAAATAAAAAAAACGGAAGAAACGTCCGAATCGGATGAACCTGTGAAAGAATAAGAAATCGGAAAATGCAATATGAATCGAACAAGAGAAAAAATGTTAGAAAAATGCAAATTTTAATATGAGAAAATTAATATAGGCTGGAAATAAGATAAATTCATTAAAATAATTTTTTTTGAGATTTTTGGAAAAGATTTAATAATTAAAATGCAATTAAAAGTGAATTAAATGCAAAATTATGAATAAAATTAAATATGCATGCAAAATTATATTTTTTAATTTTAGAAATTAAATAAATATTTTATGAAAATAATGCAAAAAGAAAATTAATTTTTGATGAATTTTCAAGGCAGAAATAAAATTGTGAAAAGAATTAATAATAATGCAAAAATATTAAAAATATGAAAACATGAAAAATAATGCAAGTTTGTGAAAAGATGTAAAAGCGTACAGACGGATTCGAACTCGTGACCGGCTTCAAACCTTGAAAAAGCAACGACCGCTCGCCATGTGTGCATCGTGTTTGAAATCGGATCGAGTGAAACAAAGACAAGTGTCGTCCCTGGCTCTCAACCACCGCAGCTTCATCCCGATTCAAATATTTGAAGCTAGCGTCGGCCATTGTCCGTCACTAAGGTCACGCAAATTCAAAAATCAAGCAACGTAATATAAATGACATCTAAGACTATGGTTCGATTCGGGACGTTGTTCGAGTTCAATGGTATAGGTCTTGAGGCCCAATTTTTCTGTATAGAAACCTAAATCGATACGAAACCCTAATCATGGCATAACACGATTGCCATGGAAATCAATTAGCTTGCCGAGCTTGCAAACAACTCACTAAACACAAATACAGCAACAAATCATGTTAATAATGCATGAACGCGAGAAATCGAAATTTGAAAATTCAAGAACAAACCGAATTCGGTTTACTTGATTCTTGATGTTTTTTGGCAAAGTAAATATCTGGAATCACTCCTGGGGTATCAAGGAATGTGTTTGACACCTTAGAATTGATTTAAAACGGATGGAATAAGGATTGCTATTTGCTTCAAGAACTCGATTTTTTCAGTTTGAGAATAGGGTTTCTGAGCCAATTTTTTCGTCTTCTTGTGATTGATATGCATCAAGTATATATGCTGGATGGATTTGGCATTGTTTTTGGAAAGATTTGATCAATAATCAATGAAAATCAATTTTGATATTTCCATGAAAATCAAATTTTCAAAACTTGTTCAATTCCAATCAAATCTTCCCATATTTGATTCAATTTGAAATTCTTGGCATTTATGGGTTAATTGGATCACAAGCAAGCAATAAAATCAATCTTTCAATTAATTTTGATTTTATACTTTATTTTTCAAATTAATTTGTATTTAAATGAATAAATTCCAAATTAAATAGGAAAATAAAATAGAAAATCGTGGCATTGGGCTTGGACATTCCTACTTGCATGAGGAATAAGTTTGGATGAAGAAAAAGTAGGCCCATTTGCAAAAGATTTGATTTTTTGAAGTATCTCTCTTTGTGCATTCCTTCAAAATTGCCCAACTTGTGGATGGTGTAACTTGCTCAATTTTCCACATTTTTGAGTGTTCTTGGACTTTTTGGAAAGCTCTAAGAGTACTCTAAACAATGTCTTTGGTTTCATCTCAATTGGAGTTACCATGCTCAATATATCTTCAAAACAAAAGTTGACTTTTGTTGACTTTGAAAATGACACTGTAATGTTTTGAGCTATACCTCTCAAATGAAGCATTTTTGGACATTCTTGTGAGACATGAAGTTGTAGAGAATTGAATTTCCTTCAAAATGAGCTTTGGTGGGAAAATTTACGAGAAAGTATGAGAAAGTTATGATCAGTCAAAGTTCAGTTGACTTTTCACCTAGAAACCCTAATTTAGAAAGTTTGACTTTTGAGCAAATCTTGAGTTTTCTTGATGAATCATGATCAACCCTTGATCAAATGATGAATGTGACTTCAAAATGAGGATGTTGACCAAAAATCAGAAGTTTTGACTGTATGTTGACCACAGTTGACTTTTTGTCCAATACACCCGATTTTCAACCATCTGAGCAATTGCTTGAGGAAACTTGACTTGTGAAGCTTGAAACTTGACATGGAGAATCTTTGAAGCATATGAGGAGGCATGAAGGCCATTGGAGATGTTGGAAATCCATCTTGACCTGAGAGATACCAAACCCTAGTTTGGGTTGATTGTCTAGGAGAGAGTTTGTTTGATCAACTCTTGAGGAATCCTTGAGTAGGGATGTATGAAATATCTTGAGAGGATGGAGGGCAAATTTTGGGGTATGACAGCTGCCCCTGTTCAATCTTCTTGTACTGGAGGGTTAGATTGACACGCTTGTCTTTCGTGACACAGGTGAAGATGATTGAACACTCAATACACAAAATTTGCACTCGCTATTGGCTGATAATGCGGGAATGGGCTTACAGATGCCATTTGGAGAAGTTGGAGACTTTGCTGGGGAACGAGTCGTACGCTAGACTCGAGGTTGTTAATAGGAGAGCTGATGGAGATGGGCTTAAGATGCCATCTAGAAAGGTCGATGCTGGGGAGTGAGTCGTATGTTAGACTCTGTAGATGTTCCTGGAACAGAGAGGAGATGGGCTTAAGATGCCATCCGAGAGGAGTCGTCGTTAGACTTCGTGTTCACTTTGAATGAGGTTATTGGTTTGTATTGATTTTTAACCATATATGCAGCATTCGAAAGTGAAGAAATGTTGACAAGTAGTCGGAGATGGGCTTAAGATGCCATCAAGGCAAGCAGTCGCGCTAGACTACTGATTCTTGTTGATAATAAGGAATCGAGAATAAATCTTCGTGTTGATTACTCGAGGAGATTGTAGTTGGCAAAATGTGGATAGCTTCCTGTTGTGCATCGGTGTTGATCCATTGCACATTATCGGAGGATAACGGTGGTCTTCGGATAGTTTTCCGTCGGTTCGGGGCTTAACCCTGGACCAGTCGTCGGAAGACAACCAGGTGTGGTCTTTCAGATAGTTTTCCCGTCGATTCGGGGCTTAATCCTGGACCAATCGTCGGAGGACAACCAAGGGCGGTCTTCGGATAGTTTTCCGTCGGTTGGGGCTTAATCTGGACTGTTTGCGTCGAAGTATTACTGTTTGGAGAAAACAAGAGAAACTTTGATAGAATATTCGTTAGTTTTATGCAAAGTATGATGCATGACAGTGTATATGAATGACATATGCATGAATTATGACTTCATGAGTAATGTATGGATGATAGATGTTGTGATATTTCAAAACATATCCATCTTGAAGAAGATGCGGATGTTCTGCTTGAAGATTCCTGACTTCCGCTTGGGGATTTGTGTAGGTGAGAACCCCGCTTTTGAAGGAGAAGAAAGATACCCTGGATTCCTCCGATGCACTATCTGACCAAGTCTTGGGCCTAGATATTGTTGAGGAAGGTAGAGATTTGAGAAGCTAGTTGTCGGGGATCTCATAGACCCTGCTGAGGAGAATCTTGAAGGCGATCCGTTGGGGACCTTGTATGTAGATCCTGCTGAGGATTTTTAAGAGGCGCTCTACTGGGGATTCCGAGCGTAGATCTCGCCGGAGAATATTTGATGGTTGTTGAGAGACCGGGTTAGAAGAGTGGGCCGTTGTAATCTCTGGTGGGGATAAAATGTAGTTTCCTCCGATGCACTATCGACCAAGTTTGAGTGGATACCTCTTGGGGAAAAGGAATGAGAGAGATACTGCTGGAGATAAACATCTTGGTGGGGTGAAGTATTCTTGCAGGAGCGATGTAACATTGCTCGGTTGAGTGGAATCACTGCTCGTGGATTAACATATACTCCGTTGGGGAAGGTGTGTTGTGAGTGACACCTCTATGCTCTGTGGGGAACTATTTGGTGACTTTCGCCGTCATCCCAATTCCTGGAACCTGTAGTAAGTACTTTTGTATGTTCATTTTTCGCATGTTTGCGAATAGATTCTTATTGTCAAATGCATATAATCATTCAAAACAAACGTTGGACTTATTGCAAACGACAGCAACAAGAATTGTAAAGAGAAAGAATTTGTGTTTATTTGAAAGATGGCGTATGGCCAAGTAGTTTGTACACAAGAAAGGTAAAAAGCTATGCGGAAACAATCTCGTTAAGTTCCAACTATGCTAGTACTCATATATTTCGAATATCTCATCTCCTTGCTGTCAGTAGAAAGTGAGTGAATTGATCTTCGCCATTTGAATCTTGAATCTTGATAGTAGTGCAGGCGGTGATCTGGAAGAGACATAGTCATCGCTTAAATCTAACTTTTGCCTAGACCGCCCTTCGGGTTTCGGTCTACGGGATACCCTTTTTGCCCAAGTCGCCTTTTCAGGTTTTCGACTTGCGGTGTACATGTTTTGTATATATCCTTAATTTTTGCCGAACCTTTTGGTTCGGGATATATTTTTGCCTAGGTTAATCGACCTAGCGGGTCTCTTTATCGTAGTATTTTTGACTATGTCTGCGTTCACGGTGTGGGAAGTCTTCACCATCCATGGTGCTAAGTATCATAGCTCATGGGAAAATCTTGTCTTGACTACAAATGGTCCCTCGTGGGTGGGAGTCCATTTGCCCACAGGATCACCTTGTGGAAGAATGATGCGCTTGACTACTAGATCACCGACTTGGTAGACTCGGTGCTTGACCTTCTTGTTAAATGCTCGATCATTCGTTTACGATAAATCATCCATGGCGGATGGGCGCGAGTCGTTCTCATCGATCAAGTTAATCGGTCAAGGCGATGCAGACAATCGTCTTCACCTAACTCTCGTCTTGGAGGACTACGGTTGAGGTATCCGAACCTCGATGGGTAAGGCGGCTTCCATACCGTATACAAGAGAAGGGGTTGCCCTGTGGATGTTCGTCTTTGAAGTGCGATAACCATGAAGAGCAAATGGTAACATCTCATGCCAATCTTTGTAAGTCTGTCATCTTTATAATCTTCTTAATGTTCTTGTTGGCGACTTCCACTGCGCCATTCATCTTAGGCCGTAAGGAGATGAATTATGATGCTTGATCTTGAGCATGCGGTTGGTGATCATCTTATTGTTGAGATTGGAACCGTTATCGTGATAATCCTTTCGGAGTGCCATACCGCGGATAAGATTATGTTTGATGAATCGAGCCACAACACTCTTGGTAACGAGATGCATACGGTGCTTCTACCCACTTGGTAAAGTAATCAATTGCCACAAGGATGAAAGCGATGTCCATTGGAAGGTGGGCTTAATCTCTCCGATCATGTCAATGCCCACATTGCAAAAGGCCAAGGAGAAGTTAAAACATTCGGAGATACTAGAATGCGTGTACTTTGTGGTAATCGGCACTTGTGACAAGATCGAGCATAAGCGGTGACAATCGACTTCCATGGTGGACCAATAGTAACTGTTCTCAAAATCTTCTTAGCCATCGTATGTCCTTTGGAGTGGGTACCAAATCTTCGTGTAACTCTTCCATGATCGCATTCTTTTTTACGGTCTACAGTGGAGTAAGCACAAGTCGTGGTTGCGCTTGTATAAAATGTCGTTCTTTGAGAAAGAATTTGGAAGCAAATCTCCTCATGAACTTCTTATCATTGTGGATGCCCTGCGGGATATTGAGTCTCAAGATACCTCTTCACGTCATAGTACCAAGGTTTCTTTTTGTATCAAGCTCACAATAATCTGTTGGTTAGTCGAACTTCTCAATGATGATCGGGAGCCTCGTTGTCCCATCTAACCTTGAACATAGCGACATAGTAGCCAATGCGTACTGTGATTCTCTTCTCGTGGAATATGATCAAAGTAATCTCTTAGTAGGGGATCAAACTCGAACATGCTCTCGATGGAATGAGATTCGGATGCTTCGTATCCCTCGCCCATATCTGATCACTAAAGTGAGTCTCCATACACTTGTAAGAACTTGATTCTTAAGTCAATAGAAGCTTTAAGACCCATGATGCACGCTTCGTATTCGGCCATATTGTTCGTACAACTGAAACAAAGTCTGGCGGTGAAAGGAGTATGTCCGCCTGTAGGGGATGTAATGATGGCGCCAATGCCATTGCCAAGTGCGTTTGAGGCTCCATCAAAGACCATAGTCCATCGGGATCCTTGTTCGGGTCCTTAAATGCGGGCTGGTTCTTCCTGATCGTAACTAGTAGAACATCCTCATCGGAAATTCGAGCGCATGGTGATAGTCATCTACGGCTTGATGAGCCAAATGATCGGCTACTACACTTCCTTTGATCGCTTTACGAGAAGTGTCTTGGATGTCATATTCGGTCAGGATCATTTGCCATCTTGCTATTCTTCGGAGAGCTGGTTTCTCAAAGATGTATTTTATCGGATCCATCTTAGAAATCAACAAGGTAGTGTGAGTCAACATATCTTGTCTTAGTCGTGAGCAGAGACCAAAGCGTTGCAAGTCTTCTCGGTGTGAGTATCTTGTTTCACGATCGGTAAACTTTTGCTAAGGTAGTATATTGCATGCTCTTTTCGACCAGACTCGTCATGTTGCCCCAACACACATCCCATTGAGTTCTCTAACACTGTCAAGTACATGATAAGAGGTCTTCCTTTGACGGGTGGCATCAGAATAGGAGGATTCTGTAGGTACTCCTTGATTTTGTCAAAAGCAATCTGGCAATCGTCGTTCCATTCTGCCACTTGATCTTTCTTAAGTAACTTAAAGATTGGCTCACAAGTAGCGGTTAGGTGTGCAATGAATCTGGCAATGTAATTCAATCGGCCAAAAACCTCGACTTCCTTCTGCATGGGTGGCATCTCTTGAATAGCTTTGACCTTGGCGGGGTCAACCTCAATACCTTTATTACTGACAACAAACCCTAAGAGTTTTCCGGATCTGACTCCAAAGGTGCACTTGTTGGGATTAAGTCTCGATCTGCTTCTTCAATCATCAAATAGTTTACGCAAATGATTAAGATGTTCTTCTTGATCGTGATCGAGCTATCATGTCGGCGTAGACCTCTATCTCGTGATGAATCATGTCATGAAATAATGTTGCGATAAGTGGCGCTGCGTTCTTGATCCGAGCGGCATAACCTTGTAGAAAGTGCCCATTGTGTAACAAAAGTAGTCTTCTCCATGTCTTGGAGCCATTTTGATCGATTATGTAGAAACCATCCATGAAGGAAAACTTTATCTTTGGCGGTGTTGTCAACGAACATCAATATGAGGAAGTGGAAATCGTCTTTCGAAATTGCTTTGTTCGGATCTACGTAATCCACACACATTCGTACTTTACCATCTTTCTTGATACGGGTACCACATTAGCAACCAGGGATAGGTAGCGGCTAGGAAACCGGTGTTGAGCGCTTCATAACTTGCTTTGATTTTCTCGACATCTCGGGGCGCATCGCGAACCCTTTTTTGGAGAAAACCTCTTTTGTCGGCGGTCGGTGTACCACAATATCAATGTCAAACCAGGCATGTCTTCGTATGACCAAGCAAAAACCTCAATATAGTCTCGTAGCATCGAACCAATCTTTCTTTAACTGTTCTCAAGACCCGCTCCTACCTTGATCTCTTTTCGTCTTTATCGATACCCAAATTCACAACCTCGACTTGCTCTTGATGGTGTATAACTCGCTCTTCTTCTTTGTAGCAGTCGGTTCTCACGGTACTTCACAATCTTCCTCACTTTCGTCTTGACTTGGTAGATCGGATTATCGAAGTCATATTTAGCACTAGCATTTTTATTAACGAGATTCGGAGTGATTACGGTGTATCACGTGGGTGTGTAAGAAACACATAGCTTTTTGAAGGCGTGATAAAGTAAAGAAAGAAAACAAACAATTGAATGCAAAAGTCCACGAAATTATTGAATGAAAAGCAAACAACGGATAATAACCCTCATAAGCGAGCCATGATGCCGGGCAAGGCACTAGGCTTTCAAAGTTTATTGTTCAAAACATAAAAATACGAAAAGCAAAACAAAACAAAAGCAATTACTCTGGCTAAAGGAGATTGGTATAGCGTCTTGATCTTCCAATTCTTGAGCCCTTTATGCAGGTTGGGAAGATCCACTTGCGATGTCGAAGTCGTTGTCGTCGTCTTCTATAGCATGGATTCCACTTTGGGCGATGCGGAAAGGAAGTTGGCGGCACGTTCGCGGCGTATCATCTTGACCCTTGATGGTGAAGCCTAAACCGGTCTTGTCGGTTGAAAGGAAGATCGGGGCGTCCCCAATTGCACTACCTTCAACAGCTTGAGCATCTTTCGGTGAGGCCATCCTAAGCGGAACTTGTGTAACCGGGAGTGGGGAGAGTCGGAGCATGACTGGGGATTGTTTCAAAGGTTGTGAGGAGTCTCGAAGAATTCACCTTCCACCTCAAGGTATCGAATGACGTAGATGGTGACCATATATTCTTCTTCACCACATACCGTGACAACTTTCCCTTTCCTTGGGTACTTGACCGATGTAAGGTGGAGGTACGGCCTTGCCCATGTATCAAGGGCGTCCAAGTAGGCAAAGTAAGTGGACGGATGTCCATGACAAAGAAAGTAGAGTCAAAAGTGCGGGAACCGACTTTAGCAGTGAGCTCTCAGCACCGTCCGCTTAGAACCATCAAAAGCTCTCACAATAATGTCGGGTCTCAGAACCAACCCTTCGACATCAAGCCGATCAAAAGCGGTCTTGGAAGGATATTGAGCGAACGGTATCCACCAAAACATGAGATAGTGTAGTGCCCATTCAGAGAGATGTGCAAGGCTTTGTTATGTTTCTTTCGGCGAGTCAAATCGACATCGAAGCCTAGGCCGTTGTTGGCAGGGCTAATACAAACTTCAAGCGGTCGGTGGTAGTGTCTTGCGATGCGTGAGCATTCTTGAAACTTCACCAAGGCGTTAGCATGAGCCTCGAGCACAAGAGCGAGCAAGCATGGAGATTTTGGACGAGTCTGTCCTAAGCATTCCACAACATTGTAATCACTCTTCTTGATGATCTTGAATTTCCTCCATTTCTTGTTTGGAGGTGTCTTGATAACTTCCTTTGGTACTTGGTTGGCGGATGAGCCTTTGGTTCTTTCCTCTGGGGATATTGGTGGAGTAGCGGAATGCAGGGAGTCGCGGTGCCTTTGGAGGAGAGGTCTCTGGAGAGAATACCCTTAGGTTACGGTCACCTTACTGGATCCGGTGATGTTGTTGATGTCAGAAATGGTAGCTTCAACTGTAAGATCCTTGATAGTAAGAGGGTCTTGTTTGACGCCATGATAGTAAACATCAGCTCCATAGTTCCAAGGGATAGCCTTGTCAGAGGAACATGGCACTGGTCTTGGAGAAGTGATAATGAGAGGCGCCACTCTAGGCACAGGATCAGCAGAGGAAATCCTTATTGTGTTAATATCAGCATAGTCTTCTGGGAAATCGTCACCCCATCCGGTCGCCTTAACATCTTCAATAGGAATCTTGTAGCTCTCAGGAACAGTGTACTTCACCATGTAATCGTACTTTCCACTTGGCTGCCCCAAGGTATCCCACACAGATGATACAGTTTCATTCGCATTGTCGATCTTCAACTTAGACATTTCTTCACACCGCACGGTGGTTTTAGAAATAGTATCTCACGGTTGTCCATCATATGAACACGTCTTCTCAACCAAGCACAACCATCGGTGCACGAGCACCACGACAATTCTGGGCATCACGGATTGACCGAAAAAATTCTTCTCATCGGAGGAATGGTCAAGTCATCTATGTTGAAAACATAAGTATCATCCCCAACATTGGAACTCTTGTCATGGTTAGGCATAGGCGCGTTGATCACATTCGGTCTCGGGAGGATCAAACTCAATCTTAGCAATCATATCTTGAATCTTGTTCTTGAGCCCAACAATTGTCAGTGTCGTGCCCTGGGCTGTTGGAATGATAAGCACACTTAGCATTAGGATTGTACTTCGGAGAGGAAGTGTTGACATTCTGAGCTTGGAGATCTTTGACAGTCTGTTCAAGAGCCATTTCTGCTAAAATAAATAGCGAGCAAATGAGAAAACCAATCTCTAATGTACCTGTGATGCAATGTTATGCTATGCTATGCGATGTTTATGCGAATGCAATGCAATATTTTCAAGGACCTTAGAGATTTAAATTTGTTAAACAAGCAATGAACAAACATTTATTAGTACTCTCTTTATTATTCTTTTTCTTTTTAAGTACAAGGGATAGTTCAAAACAATAAAAGAAAACATAAACATCCTAAAGCTCTAAGTCTCCCATGGGCGCTTCCTCTTGGTGCCGATGTAAGCGTTGATGTTTCGCTCCTCGTGAAGTAGCTTGGTCAACTCTAACACTTTCTTCTCGCTTGCATAGCATTGAGCTTCAAAGGTATCCCTTTCTTCTTTAAGCTGAATCCAGGATCTCTTCAGGTCTTCAAAATCAGTAGGCATGTCAGGATGGAGAACAGCATAGGGTACGTCACCTATACGGGTTCCATAATTCTTGGTAAAGCAGTGAATGGCATCATGAGGTTTTGAGCTCGAGCTCGCACCCATTTGAGGTAAGGTTCCCAAGGAATGGAGTTGGTGCCCCAAAGTCTTGGTATCGTTTTCTTTACCATGCCCAAGCATGTATAAACCTTTCGGTAATGCGGAGATCGTGATTGTAGTCGAACACAACATCTTGGAGAAGCATATCATGTGGACCATCTCTTGGGCAAAACCAAGCGACGTAGAGCTAGAGAAGGGTTGTAAGTAATACCTCCCTTATACCAAGGAGCGGTACATTAGGAATTCTCCTGGCGCTCAATGAAGGTGAAGTCCTTTTGAGAAAAGATTCCAACGGATATCACGAATGAGAGAGTGACATCAATCTTTGAGACCATCTCAACCTTTGTTCATTCTTCAAAAGCGATGGAGGAAGGTGCGAAATAAACCACACGGAAAGTAAACAACACATGAGAGTTCCTTGTCTCTTGGTAGTACAGTGTGGAGAGAATGCAGGATGTCTTCCAAGCAAAGTAGGCATTGGATTGCGGGTAAGGAACAACTTGATGGCATTGACATCTATGAATTGATCCGAGTTAGGAAATAGAACCAAACCATAAATTAGCAAGGCCACAATGTTTTCAAATGTATGGAAACTCATAACTTTGAGGAATTCTCGGGCTTTCTTGATTAAGAACTTGGAAAGTAAACCCTTAACTCCACTTCTAGTTTCCCAATTGGCTTCAATGTCCGGCGCTTAAGATGTAAGGCGGATGCGATGTCTTGAACTTAGGAACCTTTTCAAACCGGTGAATGGCATTTGGTCAAGAATAGGTATCCCAAGTAGCTTAGAAATTCTTCAAGGTAGGAACCAAGCGATAATCTGGAAATGTAAAGCAATGGTGTTTGGATCAAAGAGCGGAATAGGACATGCATCATATCTTCTTCAAACCGGAGATAACCAAATCAAGCGAGATAACCATGTCTTTTGATGGCGAGCATGGTGGAATTTACGAAACCAATTCTTTGAGTTGAGAAGGATACCCATGAAGTTGATTCGGATAGTCTTTCTAGAAGCCATAATCCCTACAAAGCAGCAAAGATAAATCCTAGGTCCTTGAAATAGTTAGGAATGATATGCAATGCGAATGATGTCATGATGTCATGTTTAGCACACACAAACAATTCACACAACGAGCCTAGGTTTAAGGCTTGCATGAGGTATAGGTGATTACCCCGAAAGTTTGAGTTGGTTCATCTGTCCTATAATAGTAACGGGTTCTAGGAATCTCATATCATAGATCTTTCGTGGCGCTTATTTCAATCTGACGGCCAAGTGGTCGATCGAAAATGTCCCAAAGTCGGATCTCAATGAGCGTAGCATCGGTATCAACCAACCTCGGTCTACACAAAGCCGACCATCTCACTACCTTCTAATGGCCAAGATGGGTCAATTAAGGTTCTAAAAGTTTAGTTAGCGCTTGATGACACCGAAGCCAAATACTATCTTCAACTTGGGAATGAAGAGTATCGGGACAACCAAAGTGTCACGCTAACGTAGCCATCATGTTGACCGTTTAGTTATCGTCTAGCGGTCGCGATGATCTAATGCTACTTACCTAAAAGGATACCGGATCCGGTGTAGGATCCCCACAAATATAATACCCAAGCAACCCTTAAAGATAAAGCATACAATTCAAACGAAAGCATTAAAGGTTATCTAGAAATCCCTAAGGCAATTCTCTCTTTAGGGTGTTTCCCAGTAGTCATGATTCATGTCACGGTGAAGCCGACTTTGTAGGATTTTGTATCCAAATATGCGGATAGCAAGAGTCGCCACCGACTTTTATTTTTATCAATTAAGGGAAGGTAAAAGTAGAGAAAAAGACCTTCGTTAGATTACGAGTTCGGAGAATGGTTATGAAAAGGGAAGGTATTAGCACCCTTTCCATCCGTAGTTATCTACGGGCTCTTAGTTGCTCTAGATCACTTTTTAAAATTGCTTTACGTGTGTTTGACAAAATGTTTTGAAAAGGCATTTTGCTTTGACTTTGTAATGACTCATGTAGGAGTGTATACAAAGTGTTCGGAAATGTTTTTGTTTTGAAAAGAATTTGAACTTTGAAAAAAGTGTGTGGTGTGAAAAGCATTTGATAGAGCAAGCAACTAGGAGACTTATTACCCACTCGAATTGGTCGTTTTGTATTTTACTTTCCTTTAGAATAGCTATCCATACCATTAGTTGGTAGGTAACTCTATTTGTTGGATGTAAGCGGGACATTCGAAGGGACATCGGATGGTCATAGAAGACAACTTGTAGGAAGTATCCTAGCACATTCGAAGGGACTATCATCATTTTTCGTAGGCGACAATCGAGGTCAAGATCATGTATTCGGAGGCGACATCGTGGGTCTTATGATCTTTGTATCGAAGGGACTATGATGATTTGTTTGGAAGGCAGCGGTGCTAGAATACCTCTACGTTCGAGGACATGACCATTTTGAAATCGAAAGGCATCGAGAGAATTACCTAAGGGGTGCATGTGTGAGGAAGTGTGTTGATTTGAATATGTTATCTTGAAAATTAGTGGGCTATGTTTATTTTAATCTTGCCATACGCCTAATTACTAGCAATTGATAAGGGTGCGGAAAGTAAAAATGCGGAATGTAAAGTGCGGAAGGTAAATGTCCTCGCTATTACAAGGCTTTAAGATACATAATTTAAACTTGGAAAATAAAAGCCTAATTTAAACTATTACATCCCATATGCAATTACATTATTGAAAAGAAAAAAAATAAAAATAAAAAAAACGGAAGAAACGTCCGAATCGGATGAACCTGTGAAAGAATAAGAAATCGGAAAATGCAATATGAATCGAACAAGAGAAAAAATGTTAGAAAAATGCAAATTTTAATATGAGAAAATTAATATAGGCTGGAAATAAGATAAATTCATTAAAATAATTTTTTTTGAGATTTTTGGAAAAGATTTAATAATTAAAATGCAATTAAAAGTGAATTAAATGCAAAATTATGAATAAAATTAAATATGCATGCAAATGTGTGCATCTGGACGGATTCGAACTCGTGACCCTGGCTTCAAACCTTGAAAACCAACGCGCTGACCGCTACGCCATGTGTGCATCTGTGTTTGAAATCCGGATCGAGTGAAACAAAGACAAGTGTCGTCCCCTAGCTCCCTCAACCGCGCGCGAAGCTTCATCGTCCCCGATTCAAATATTTGAAGCTAGCGTCGGCCATTGTCCGTCACTAAGGTCCCTGGCAAATTCAAAAAATCAAGCAAACGTAATATAAATGACATCTAAGACCATGGTTCGATTCGGGCGTTGTTCGAGTTCAATGGTATAGGTCTTGAGGCCCAATTTTCTGTATAGAAAACCTAAATCGATACGAAACCTAATCATGGCATAACACGATTCGGCCATGGAAATCAATTAGCTTGCCGAGCTTGCAAACAACTCACTAAACACAAATACAGCAACAAATCATGTTAATAATGCATGAGCGAAATCGAAATTTGAAAATTCAAGAACAAACCGATCGGTTTACTTGATTCTTGATGTTTTGGCAAAGTAAATATGGAATCACTCACGGGTATCAAGGAATGTGTTTGACACCTTAGAATTGATTAAAATTTGGAATAAGGATTGCTATTTGCTTCAAGAACTCGATTTTTCGGTTTGAGAATAGGGTTTTGAGCCAATTTTTCGTCTTCTTGTGATTGATATGCATCAAGTATATATCTTTGGATGGATTTGGCATTGTTTTGGAAAGATTTGATCAATAATCAATGAAAATCAATTTTGATATTTCCATGAAAATCAAATTTTCAAAACTTGTTCAATTCCAATCAAATCTTCCCATATTTGATTCAATTTCGAAATTGCTGGCATTTATGGGTTAATTGGATCACAAGCAAGCAATAAAAATCAATCTTTCAATTAATTTTGATTTTATACTTTATTTTTCAAATTAATTTGTATTTAAATGAATAAATTCCAAATTAAATAGGAAAATAAAATAGAAAATCGTGGCATTGGGCTTGGACATTCCTACTTGCATGAGGAATAAGTTTGGATGAAGAAAAAGTAGGCCCATTTGCAAAAGATTTGATTTTTTGAAGTAACTCTCTTTGTGCATTCCTTCAAAATTGCCCAACTTGTGGATGGTGTAACTTGCTCAATTTTCCACATTTTTTAGTATTCTTGGACTTTTTGGAAAGCTATAAGAGTACTCTAAACAATGTCTTTGGTTTCATCTCAATTGGAGTTACCATGCTCAATATATCTTCAAAACAAAAAGTTGACTTTTTGTTGACTTTGAAAATGACCTGTAATGTTTTGAGCTATACCTCTCAAATGAAGCATTTTTTGGACATTCTTGTGAGACATGAAGTTGTAGAGAATTGAATTTCCTTCAAAATGAGCTTTGGTGGGAAAATTTACGAGAAAGTATGAGAAAGTTATGATCGGTCAAAGTTCGATTGACTTTTCACCTAGAAACCTAATTTAGAAAGTTTGACTTTTGAGCAAATCTTGAGTTTTCTTGATGAATCATGATCAACCCTTGATCAAATGATGAATGTGACTTCAAAATGAGGATGTTGACCAAAAATCGAAGTTTGTTGTATGTTGACCACAGTTGACTTTTGTCCAATACACCCGATTTTCAACCATCTGAGCAATTGCCTGAGGAAACTTGACTTGTGAAGCTTGAAACTTGACATGGAGAATCTTTGAAGCATATGAGGAGGCATGAAGGCCATTGGAGATGTTGGAAATCCATCTTGACCTGAGAGATACCAAACCCTAGTTTGGGTTGATTGTCTAGGAGAGAGTTTGTCTGATCAACTCTTGAGGAATCCTTGAGTAGGGATGTATGAAATATCTTGAGAGGATGGAGGGCAAATTTTGGGGTATGACAGCATGCTCCTTCTTACTGGTTTCATCTTGCTTTCCAAGCACGTAACCCATAGAATCTTCTAACACGGTAAGGTACATGATTAGCGGTCTTCCTTGAAATAATCAATATTGGAGGTTCTGACAAGTATTCCTTGATACTGTTGAAAGCTTTTTGGCAATCTTCTATCTACACAACCTCTTGATTTTTGCGGAGAAGCTTGAATATTGGTCCACAAGTAGCAGTCATTTGAGAGATAAATCTGGAGATTTAATTTAACCGTCCAAGAAATCCTTTTACTTGCTTTTTAGTTTGTGGTGAGGGAATTTCTTGAATAGCCTTGACTTTGTCAGGACCCACTTCAATACCTCTTTAGGATTCAAACGAAGATGTTATTTCCTTAGTCTTTGAAACAACTTCAAGAGATATTCTATATGTTTTTCTTCAATATCGAACTTTGCTCTCATTTCGTCCACGTAGACTTCGATTTCTTTGTGCATCATGTCATGAAAGAGAGTAGTCATTTCCCTTGGTAAGTTGCGCCTGCATTCTTTAATCCAAACGACATTACTTTGTAACAAAATGTGAACCATGGCGTGATAAAAGATGTCTTCTCCATGTCTTAGGGATCCATTTTGATTTGATTATAACCATAGAAACAGTCCATGAAGGAAAAGACGTTGAACTTAGCAGTGTTATCAACCAGCATGTCAATATGCGGTAATGGGAAATCATCTTTTGGACTAGCTTTGTCGAAGTCCCGGTAGTCAACACACATCCTGACCTTTCCATATTTCTTTGGAACAGGAACTATGTTGGCTAACCATTGAGGATATTCGGAGGTGACGAGAAAACCTGCGTCGAGTTGCTTTTGAATCTCCTTTTTATCTTATCAGCCATGTCTGGGTGAGTCCTCCTTAGTTTCTGCTTAACTGGCGGACATTTCGGCTTTAATGGCAAGTGATGCTCTACAATGTTGGTATCCAACCCTGGCATGTCCCAGTAGGACCAAGCAAACACATCGAAGTATTCTTTGAGAAGATCTATCAGTTTGCTCTTGACATCGTCATCGAGTAGAGCTCTGATGTTTACTTCTTTTATGTTTTCCTTAGAACCCAAGTTGATAGTTTCCAAAGGCTCTTTGTGAGGCTGAATGATTCTTTTCTCATGCTTAAGTAGTCATGAAATCTCATTTGGGATCCCTTCTTCATCTTCTTCTTCAGCGTCGAACACAGGAAATTTAAAGTTGAGAGAGGGCATAAAGTTATTGCATTCAATGGGTTTATTCATTGTTAACCTGCACATGTGATTTATGATCATTTTTTAGAAAAAAGTAAACGCAAAAGTTTTTGCATATTATTTTTGAAAATGTTTGTTTTTATTGGGTTTTTTAGGATTACCATTTCCAGAAAAAAGCCAAAAAAACGAAAAACAAACACAAAATGTGCAAATCAAAACAACGCTTTATTTATGATTCACATATGAAAGAAAGCCCTAAACACAAACTCTTTTGTCTTGGGCAAGACAAAGAGAAAATTATTTAATAGCTAGCCCTATAAGACACCTCTCTGCCTTGGGCGGGGAGAGAGTTCAAAATAAAAGTGAGATGACTACTTAGAATGGTGAACAACAGTCTGAACCTCAACGACTTTCCAATAGTGATGAACTCCTTTATAGACTATGTATTCCAGCAGTTTTCCCTTAGGATCATCTCCAATGATGACATTGACCGTTGGTCGAGCAGGATTTGAAGGCTCTGGTTTGTTAACCCTCTCCTTTCTACTGCTGAGGAGATCTTCCTCCGCTTGTTTGACAGGTCGAGAAGTATAAAATGCAGTACATGTGTCTTCAGGCGACTTGTATTCTAGACTTTTAGGATGTACTTCTCAATCTTATGGATGAAGTGACTCGTTATCAGAGACACTTTCTAAGTCATTTTAAGGAGCATATTCCCAATCGTCTCCAAAAATTGCGTTTATCTGGGAATAAACAAATTCAGGTTCAATCACCTCGGCAGGTGTATTGAAGCAAATATCTTCAGTCGTGATCTCGAATTGATGATGAGATTGAAAGGGCATGCATGCCTCTTTTGTTGACAGATATATTCAAGAGGATCTTCCTATCTAGTTGGTTGGATGTCTTCGATTGAAATTCTTGAACTTTCAGGGGCGGTATATTTTACCATGAAGTCAAATTTTCCACTTGGCTGCCCCAAGATATCCCAAACATCAGGCAGGATAGGTGGATTTTCTCGTCACCTCCGAACGTTCTCTCCTCTCCGTGGCCTTTCTCCATGTAGGGCATCAACATGACTGGAATGATTGAACCAAAAGCTTTAAACGATCATTGCTTCATCTTAGTGGCCATTGAGAACGTTACAAGACAAGTGGTTGTGAGATTCATCAACAACAACCTCATTTTCTGATATGGAATTCCAAGCAAGATCATTATAGAAAATGGGTTGAACTTGAACAACAAAGTCATGAAAGAACTGTGTGAGGAATTCAAGATTCAGGATCATGACTCTTCTCCTTACCGATCAAAGATGAATGACGTTGTGGAAGCCGCCAACAAGATCATCAAGAAGATAATCCATAAAATGGTCATCACTTACAAAGACTGGCATGGAATATTGGCGTTTTCTTTACATGGATATCGCACTTCAGTACATACTTCAACAGGGGAAACCCCTTTCTCTTTAGTGTATGGCAGGGATGTAGTGCTCCCCATGGAAGTTGAAATTCCATCAATGAGAGTCCTCGTGGAGGCTAAGTTATCTAAAGCTGAATGGTGTCAAAGTAGATACGATCAGTTGAACTTAATCAAAGAAAAATGTATGACCGCTTTGTGTCATGGACCGTTGTATCAAAGAAGGATGTAGAAAGCTTTCGAAAAAAAGGTTTGACCTCGTGAATCCCAAGAAGGCGACCTCGTGCTTAAAAAGATCTTTTCTTTTCAACCATATTCTAGGGGAAAATGGTCTCCTAATTACGGAGGCCCGTACGTTGTTAAGAGAACCTTCTTTGGTGGTGCTATGAATCTTGCAACCAAGGACGGTGATGAACTCCTGCATCCTGTAAATGTTGATGAGGTCAAGAAATACTTTGTCTAAAAAAACAAAAGAACATCTCCGTAAGTCGAAAACCCGAAAAAAGACGGCTTAGGCAAAAATGAGCGTCTCGGTGGACTGAAAACCTGAAAGGGCAGTCCAGGAAAATGTTATAGACAATAAACAGAAAAGTTTATCCTAGTAGATTGAAAACCTGAAAAGGCAATCTAGACAAAAATTAAGTATTAAATGGCAGTAACTACATCAGTCCGTACTTTGTCAACTTGAAGAACTTTCCATCAACGGATCTTCAATCAAATCTTCTGAAGCAACAAGCACAGTTGGAATTCAAAGTTGTTAGGGAGAATAGCAGTTATTGCTTTCAATGTAGCCTTTTCCTAATGTATTACCATTTCCAACATTTGTAAATATTATATGGAATCACGCATTTGGCTGATTACCATTCTATCAATAAAATTTGAGCCTTGTTATAGTTATCACTTGTTATAGTTATCACTTGTTATAGGAATCACGAATTTCGCTGATATTACCATTCTACTCGATAAAACTTTCTCAAGAATTACCTTGTTATAGTTATACTTTGCTGATAATTGGTAATATCTTCAGAACTCATACCATTTACCATCACAATGCTAATAACCGATAAATGAGTCTTCATTCCAAATTACCATAAACTTTCACTAGGCTGATAGTTGGTAATATCACCTCTTCTTACCTTGAACATTGTCACAAGGCTGGCAGAAGATAATCTCCTTGTTTCCCAAAGCGAAACAAATATATACTTCCTTTATAAATCTTTTTTCCCTATGAAACATATACTTGTTTCTTAACAAATAGGATTCTCCTTTCTTAGACAGATTGAGACATCCTCACAAATGTTTCTCCCCAAGCATGTCACTCTTTGGTACTTCCTTGGTAATTTTCCTGCAATTACTTTGCATCATTCGCATTTTTTGGTATCTTAGGCCAAAAATTTGCGTATTCTGATATTTAAGTCTCTTCCCACCTTTTGAGACGAAGATTTTCATCTTCATATCTCAAGTTAAATAAACTTAAATAGGGGCATCTGTCATACCCCAATTTTTAACCTAAGATACCATCTCATATCATTCACATATGTATCATTGCATCACTAACAAATTTCAGAACAAGATAGCTTGTGCGTGTGCTCCTTGAGCCAAATTAGGGTTTTGAGTCTCCACTCAAGATGTGATCAATTAGTATTTAAGTATCCACTCACCACTAATGATCCATCTTCATCAATCATCAATATTTGATCTTCAAAATCCAATTATTTCCTCAAGATCTATCTTGAATCGACCAAATTAGGATTTTGATCGAGGATGATGTATCATTGACTTTTTGCTCAATGAATGACCTAATTTCTTGGAGAATTATCTCAAAATCACCAATGCAATATCTTGACCTAATTTCTTGATTCAAAACATCTCAAATGTCATTGTTGATCCTTAGAGAAATTCTAAATCATCTGACAAAAAGTCAATTATTCAAATCAGTCAAACTTTGACTTTTGGTGAACTTTTGAAATTCAATTTTTTTCAATAAATAAAGAATTTCAAATTATCCATCATGATCATAAAAAATTAAAAATGTGTGAAAAAATCAACAAAAAGTCAAAACTTGAAATTTTCTAACACTTGGAAATATTTTCAAGTGTTTTTTATCACTTTTTTCATCATCTTCATGGCCATTTTTCACCTAGATCCATTTTGATACAAGAAAAACTTCCAACATGAAAGTTGTAGATCTGGTTCCAAGATTTCCAAAATGTCCAAGAACTTGAAAACATATTTTGTTGAGCTATGGTTTTGAAATTAGAACTTATAGGTCCATAACCATAAATTATAGGTCATTTTTCAAGTTTTCAAGTCATTTTTTGCCAAATTTCTCTTCTAGAAGCCTTGTCACCATTAAGGATAGGTTTTATATCAAAAATATCCAAAGGCAATGATTGAAATAAGGATAGAATCACTTGAGTTTTTTAACCATGGTTTAAGAAATTAACCATGTGCATTAAATCCAAATATTCCTTCCTTATCATCTAAGCCAACTTGCAAAATTATCAAAGATTATCTTTGCCTTGCTCTCCAAACATCATTGTATATAAAATAGAGGCCTTCCCTCATTTGGAAATCACACCAAAACATTCATGAACTTGTTTTCGCATTTCTTTCTTCTTTTATAAGTTTCAAAGCTCCTAAATGTGAGGATTTGCAAATCTCCAAACCTTGCAATTTCTGAGCAATATCAAGCTTCAAACACTTTCCAAATATCCTTAGGAAGTTATTAAAATCATCAAACCATAAAAAAAACTAGACAAAATCAAAATCATATTTCAAATCTTTCACTTAAAACATCATCCATACACTTCGAATAACTGATCCAAGCACTCACCCTTGACCTGTAACATCTCCATCATAAAAATCAAAGTTCACTCCAAGTTATGGCATTTTGACTTGGGCATAGCAACTCAAAGGTTCTCAATCCAGTCTAAGCATCCAAACATGTTCCATAGGGTCTAGTGAAGCTGTACAAATCATCAAACAACTTCTGGAACTTCTCATTCGAAGATTTCGATTTCTACTTGAAGAGGTAAGTTGCTCAACTTCGAATTCTTCAATTTTTGCATTCCAGTTCAAATATTGTCATGCTATCATGTTTCTGCACTTATGAGGATCATAAACCCTCAATCAATTGCTTGAATGGTTGCAACTACACAATTTCATGATCAAATTTCCAAAACTAGGGTTCATCTAATTTCTTCAAATTCAGTCATTATATGGTTAAAGTAAATGAAATTAAATGCTATCATCATTTTCCTAGGTAAAATTCGAGCAAGTTTCATTTTTACATCTTTAGATTTCATCAAAAAACGAAGAAGATAGGAATCAAGGATGGAGGTTGAAGATGAATGTTGTTCGCGCGTTTTCTGATTTTCCAAAAATTCAAATTTTTTGTTTTATCTTATATTTAATGCTTGTTGATTAATGAAAGGAGGAAACAGCCACCCTAGTGGCAGCCAACACGCTCTTTTAAGTCTTTGACATGCCTAAGGTCCAGGGTTCGAATCCCCCTGAGACCTTTTTATTTTTCAACTTTTCACAACTTTCCAATTTTCAATTATTTTTCAAACCATTTTCACAACTAATTTTCACATATAATTAAATGGAACCGTGTAAATAACAAGCCTCATATGTGGCCCAGTGGTATTTCTTTTCACCTTTCAAGTTCAGGTCCTAAGTTCAAACCCCTTTAGGACCAAAACAAATTTTTATCACTTGTTTTCTTCATATTTTCATCAAACTTCAACATTTTCATAAACCAATCAAAACTTCTCATTTTGAAACGATTTTTTGCACACTTGTCATATAATATATCTATTTTATGATTATGTCAAAAAATGTCAAAAATATTTTCTTTTGATATATTTTTATTAGGTTTAAAATAGACGTTTTAAGTTTTTTTAAATACTTTTCAAAAATGTTTTCTTCTTGATTTTTCAAACCTAATCTTTTCCAAAACTTCTTGTGAATAAATTTCACTTTTCAAACCTTTTCAAAACTTTAAAAAACATTTTAATTGACTTACACACCTCTTTTCAATGATCGATTCGGTTAGTCTTTGAAAATAGAAACCGAACTAGGTTTTTCCTCGAAAATCTTTTGAACTCAAAATAAAATTGACCATGGGCCTCCCTTACGGTGTTAGTCCCACCCTCCTATGTACATACTTAGTTTGCTTATACGTACCCACCCTTTTATGTACATATTCAATTTCCTTGTACATATTCAACTTTTTTGTAGATATTCAAGTATAACTAGTATCGTTCGCTAGTTTTTATCCGCTTGTTTATACACCAATTCCACTGGTATTAAGAGGAGCATTATTCTCGGTGAAACTGCTCTTATTCTAGTGGGCCTCCCTTAAGGTGTAAATCCCACATCCCTTATATATATATATCCAAGTATACTAGCTTATCCGCTTGTTTTAAACACTTGTTTATATATTTGCTTTCATGCTCCTTTGTATATATCCAAGTTCACTAGCTTTTAATTGCTTGTTTTAAACACTTGGTGATATATTTCCTTCATAAACTCCTATGAATAAATAAACACACTTTGTCATATATATATATATATATATATATATATATATATATATATATATATATATATATATATATACTTGTTCATGTTTATTTATGTCATTACAACTAGTATCACAACTAGGTTCCCCATAGCCTCCTCTTGGGCTTTGTACAATAGAACTCCCTCGTTGAGTTAGCCTCCTCTTGGGCTTCGTACAAAAGAACTCCCTCGTTGAGTTAGCCTCCCCTTGATCTTCGTACAAAAGAACTCCCTCGTTGAGTTTAGCCTTCTCTTGGGCCTCATACAAGAAAGAGACCTGGAAATCTCTAAAAACCTCCTATTGGGCTTCCAATACAAAGAATCACCTTCGCTAGGATAGAACCCTAAGAGTATGGTTTCTCGGTGAAATCACTCTTAAAGCCAAGTCAACCATACCATATATCCTTCTCTTGGGATCCTAATACAAGGACCCTCCATGTCCCTTAGAAAGCCTCCGCTTGGGCTCACAATACAAGGACCCTCGATGTCCCTCGGATAACCTTCTCTTGGGCTTACAATACAAGGACCCACAAGCTTTTTAAAAGCATCCCCCTAATCAATAATAAAAAAATTCTCCTTAGAGATAAGACATGAATCATCTCTATGGAAGAAGTATCTCATCTATAGCATCACATACAAATCAAACATTTTTTTCAAATCAAACATTTTTCAAAATCAAACACTTTCAAACAAAACATCTTTCTAAACTATAAGTGGCAACGCTTATACACTCAAGAAAAACGCCCAATGCTTACAATGAAAGATTGAACGTTTTTCAAACATCTTTCTTAACTTTTAAGTGGTAACACTTGTACACTCAAGCAAAACACCCAATGCTTACAATGAAAGATTTAAACAATCAAATTTTCAAAAATGTATGTGATGAAAATGATTAGATACATTTTTCATTAAGATGACATATGTCGTTGTCTCTTAAATTTTCTTTGCTTCCACTAGAACATAAGTGGGAACTACAATTTCTATGACTTTCTCAACCTACTTTTGAGAATACGTAGGCATAAGGTTTCACCCTTGACGAGCATACTTCTTTCTCCTTCAATCAAAACAAACATTAATTCCCTTAGATCCGAGCTATAGATGCTCTAATTCCCACTAGGGGATATGTATGCAAAGGATCCCAATGATCTTTGCGAGCATAATTATAATAAATAAACTTAGGTTCCTGCCTAACCTACCTTTCTTGAATCCCAAAGAAGAAACTTTCTCAAAATATCATAGAAAATAAAATAAGCACACAAAAGGTTCCTATAGAATACTATAGATATATAGGGTGCTAATACCTTCCCTTTATATAACCAACCCCCTTACCCAGGTCACTCCCCATGCGTTGCGTTTAGCTTACACTAATCGCATTGCATATCAATTTTAGGGTATTTCAGCTTTCCCCTTTTCCTTTCCTTTCTTGTTTGGAAACAATAAAGCTTGGTGCTTGTGGCATCTTTTAAACAAAAAAAAATCAAAGAGTAAATCATTTTGAGCCGGAGATTCGAATTCCCATTTGATTCCCTCGTTTGTCGCTTTTTACCATGAACACCTATAAATAGAGGATCATTCCTCACTCATTTCCTCAAGCTTTGATATACAAAAACGTCTTCCAAACTCTCTCCCTAATCAGATTGGATGCAACTTCGTTTTCACTCTCAAAGCCCTTCCAGTTGGAAATTAACCACTGTTTCTTCTTCCTTCAACCTCACTGAAGCTAACAAAACAATAATCGTGCCTTGAATATTCCTGAATCGTGCTAACCAAGTCAAGTTTCAGAGCTCTGAAAGTGAACTTCGTTTAGGTAGGAATCTTCATCAAATTGTGTCAAATAAAGCATCATTGCATTCTACTCATCTCCCTAATCCTTGTGACCTTCACCATTTGCATTTTCATTAAGAATTGATAGAGAATTTCTGGAAACAAGTGCTCGTTATTTTTTCTATTTTTTCTAAATTGTTCATGGCACAAGTGAAATAAAGTTTTTGCGAGGGTACCATTAGAATCGTCTTGAAGAGATGAAGCGAATGGTTCTGGTCTAAAGAATTTATTTCACAATTTAAGGATCACGAATGGAGGATGGTCGGAGGTTGGAGACAACCTATGTGTCTGTCTTCAACCAAATAGGGCTTGACATGTAAATTTTTTGAATTGGATCCGGTGATAACGTTTAACCATTTGTGAGTCAAACTCGATCCAACGCGCCACATGTTTTTTATTTTATTTTAAGTTTTATTTGTAATCCGGTGTGAAAACAAAGGATATCTATATCAAGTACAGCGCGTATGATCTGTTGGATTAGCTTACTAACGTGTTTTGACTATGATCTAATTATCCACATTTTTTTGCTTTTATTTTTATTTCATGATTTGATATTTTAAATGTTTTAAAGTTCAAAAAATTATAGAAAACTCATTTTTGACAACCAATTATGAAAAAATTCACAAAAATATTTTCAAATATTATCTTTATGATTTTTATTTTTTCATAATTTTATTTTCAGATTTGGTATTTTTTATGATTTTTCTCTTTTATTTGATGTTTTTAAATGTTTCAAAATACTTTTTGTCTTTTAAAAAAATTTTAAAAATCATGGAAGGATCCAATGGTCATTTGACAAATATTGGTGACCTCATTTTATTTTTTATTTTTTATTTTGCTATTTTTTGTCATTTTTGGTTTATTTCACCAGTTTCCTTTATTTTAAAAATAGTTTCTAACTTTAAAAAAGTATGAAAATTTTTGTCAACACTTGTTGACCTCTATTTGAATTTAGGTAATTTTCTTGGAATTTTATTTTGACGTATGAATACTATTTATGTATTTCGTCAATAAAATCAAATTAAATAACCTAATTTTAAATTGTATGTTATTCATTATTTAAATTACTTTGAATTTTTTTTTACTTTGCTAATTTTGAACTTATTCGGAGTCATAGAATTCCTCAACATCAATAGAATTTGGGTGTTGATAGGTCTCTTGATCAAATTCACCAAAAAAGTTGGTTGATTTTAATGAAGTGAGACCGAATAAATTCATATGATGCATCGTAAATTTGTAAATTGTTTCTTCTTCTCCATCTTTTCTTTTTCTTTTTCTGTCCCGATTCGAAAAAAGTGATCAATTGGCACATGAGCTTTAATGTTCAAACATAAGCCCCGAAAGATGACTTGAGCTTTGATTTTGGTTCAACATCTGTGGCGCTTGTCGTGTGGTCGCTATGATCTTTAATCAAGCTTCTGGCATGTTTCCACTAACCTTGTCCATTTGAAATTCTCTATCATCTTAGATCAAATGATGTGATAATTCCAAACCCAGTGATATACTTGACAAAAAGCAATTGAAATTTGTCGTGTAATGTTGATTTTAATCAAGCTTCTGGAAAGTCTTCGTGCACAAGTTTCAAGATGGTCACCTTGCTGACGACTAATTATTAACAATTCAATGATATACTTGACAAGTTTCACGATGGTCATCTTGAAAAACTTTATTAATTGCCTTTTATTTTATGCTCTTTACTTTTATGCACTTTAATTTTAGCATTTACATTTCATGTCATTTTCTCTTCTTTGCTCACTCGATTCTTCCCTCTCTTTTTAAAGGATTCTTGTATTCAAAACTCGAACTGCTTTCATAAAAAAAACTTGGATTTAGGTCCATGTATTTTTCAAACTTCTTTTTCTTAATAAAATTTTAACTCATTTAATAATACTTTGACTTTTCTTTTGTTAAGACTAAAAAACACCTAACCTCATTTAAACTTTTTGAGCCGTTTGTGGCTTTTCTAAACAAACATTTTCTTAAAAGCAACCAACACACAACTTTAGTCTATTTTTTACCCGAACTACATTGGATTTTGATTTCAACATTGCACATTGTTGGTATGTAGGCCTGAAACTCATTGGAAGTTCCATAAAACAAAAAATTATAAAAAAATACACTTCTTTTCTCACCCCCACGATCCATTTTGTACATATAGTCTTTTTTAGCACACATATTCAAATTTTCAAAAAGTTTTCTACAAGGTACCGTAGATGCCTTGGGTGCCTAACACCTTACCTTTGCATAACTAACCCACGGTCCCAGATTTATGATCTTTTTTTGTTAGGATTTTATTCGCTCTTTTTCTTAGTCCTTTGGATAAAATAAAAGCGCGGTGACGACTCTTTTGTTATTTTTTGAGTTAAGTAAATTTAATGGCTTATACTCGCACTTTTTGCCGCTACATTATCGAAACATCAAATCATCGAAAAACTACCTACCATAATGACGAGGCTACCATTCATCGATAAAATCAAATCTTTGACAAACTTCCTCTCATAATGACGAGGTTACCATTCATCAGAAAATTAAATCATCAATAAACTACCTCCCATAATGACGAGGATACCATTTATTGGTACATCAAATCATCGACAAACTATCTCCCATAATGACGAGGCTACCATTCATCGATAAATCAAATCTTCGACAATTATCGGCTTCGTACGACCAATCAACAACGAGATATTCCCCGTCGGAGTACCAAAAAGTATCATTCAACAATGAGATTATAATTCACCCATCGGAGCATTCCACAAGATTTAGAACTTTTTTAACAAGAAAATACCTTAAGTGTGCCAATGGAAATTATATTGATGGAGAATATCCAAAAACGTATGCCGACTTTGTCTCACTTGAAGAATGGAATAGTTTTAAATCCAAAAGAAGAGACAAAAATTTGCAAGCTGTGAGTGCAGTAAATATCGAAAGAGCATCAAGTCCGTCGTATCCATACAAAAAGGGGCGTACGAGATATGCACGCTTACAACAAAGAATAGTAAGTACTTGTTAAATGCTATGGTATACTTGATGTTATTAGTTCTCAAGTGTTATATTATTGATCTCAATACTACCTTATTTCTCTTGACGTGTAGTTGGATGAGGAAAAAAGTCAAAAAAACATCTCTTCCAGAACATATTTTGTGGCGGACTGCCCGTGTTGACAAGGATGATGTTGTTAAGGAAGATGTGCAAGAAGTTTATCAGAAATGTGTAAGTATATCGTTATTACTTGAATTAATACAATTAATTCATGCTTCTTAATCACCGCTAATTTCGATATGCATATGAATTTCAGGAGAGTCTATCTCAATCTTTAACTCTAGGCGAAGACCATGATTCCAGGAGCTTACTTAGTCTAGTGTTAAATATTCCTGAGTACTCTGGTCGTGTGAGGGGTAAGGGATTTGGGGTGACTCCAACATCTTTGGATATCATGAAAAAGGGGAAAGTTCATAACAATAAAGAGGTAATGGAGGATCTAGAAGAGTTAAAGGCTAAAATTTGAGCTGGAAAAGGATAAAGATAGACGCCATGCAGAAGGACAAGGTTCAGGGATCAAGGATACTAGTGACAAAAATAGTATCAATTTCAATTTTCAAACAAAATTTTTTGAGGTAATATATATAATTATGAAATTAAATTTGTGTGTATATATATACACACACACACACACATTAACAATGTCATATTTATTATTGGTTTAGGACATTTCATCTTGTCAGCTATATTTGTCGTCACCGACTTATCGCATAGTCGGCAAGGGAAAATGCATAATACTATGGTAGATTTACTTCACCATAGACCGCTCCCTGATGGACATCAGAGACATCCTTGTTGCGAGATGCAATAGAATCGTTTGTTGCATGGCCCTCAAACCTCATTATCATAAATGACCACATATGTTGAAAACCATTATGAATCTTTAAGTATTCAACTGTCAATTTTGAACCGTTACGTTAATTTTTTTTACATGGTAATTTTAGACTCCTACAAAACCCGCACATAAGAATAAAGGGATTTTGCGGCACAACGAGTTTGTTGCATCACAAAAAGAGGTACATTGAAAGTGTTAAGTCTATGATCCGAATTCAAAAACTGCTTAATTTGAGAATTTACATAAGTTATATGATTGTTAGGTACCTCCTTAAGAGTCACAACAAGTGAGCCAAAAAATTAGTAGCGTACCCAGCAAGAAAAGGGATCTTCCAAGAAACGTGCCAAGAAAAATAGTACCTCGATTCTGGATGTGTCTAGAAACACTAGTGGGAACATCAAATTCGATGAATGGTGTTATTCGTCAATTGGATATGGAGGAAGGTATATTTGGTTTTTCTAGCACCGAAACAATTGCAAAAGAGGGCATGGAAGAGATTTTGAAGCATACAGAATTAGGCGTCAGTGTTGTACATATATACATTCGGTAATGCGATCAATCTATTATTTAATTAGCTAAACAATTTATTTACACATTTCAATGAAAATAGTCTAATGTTTATTATGTTTTATTTAATGTTCTTATATGCAAATTGATGCGCGGAAATCAATTGTCAAACAAATTCCATTTTGTTTCTTCCTCTCGTGTCAATGGACGGACAATTGTTAACGATCTGGATTCAGTAACAGAGCACTTAGTCGAGAGATTCATGGCCAGCCGTACAGAAAACTTGTATCTTTGGGTGTATAATACTATTCCTACCAGGTTATATTTTCATTCTAAGTTCATTTTAATCTTTGTATTTTTTGCGTAGAAAATTTTCATCTAAACTTTTGTTTTAATTTATAGACGTCACTGGTTGTTGGTTTCTATGGATCCTATAAAAGAAGTGGTCTATTATCTAAATTCGGCTGACGGTGATTGGACAAATTATCCGGATATAAAGTTAATGATTGATACATAAGTGAGATTGTTCTAAATATTTGTGTGTATTTATATATTTAATTATTTCTGTGATATTGTTCTAAACATATATTTTTATTTTGTTATAGCAATATAAGTATTCCGATGTCAAAGAGAATCTCGGGTACCACGGTCTAAATCAAGCAACAATACTTGGACCAAAGTGAAGGTATATTAATTTCCACAAATTTGTTTATAATAGTTATGCTACTTGATAAAACAAGACAACTATATATTTTTATTTGTTTTTCTATGTAGTGTGCTCAACAGCGAAACGATATAGATTGTGGATACTTCGTTTTGAGGTTTATGAGAGAAATCATTCAGTTGAATCGAATAGAGATTCCAATCATGGTATGGATTTATAATTTAGGATTTGTTTTATTATTTATCGGATTTTTCTTATAATTTATTACTTTTAACTAAATTGTGCATATTATGTTTTTGTTATGTTGTACTTTGATGAATACAAGTGTACTTATTACACGAAAAATTAGGTTATATGTTAGGGTTGATTTTGATTATGTTGTAACAAATGGTTTATTTGTATATTGAACTATAATATAATGATGTATATATTTTTGATTAATGGTGTATATATTTTGGATTGTTTGTTTATAATGGTGTATATATTTTTGATTATAATGCTTATGTTTATAAAGGATTGTTTGTTGAAATAAATTAAAGGCCAATAATGATAATATAATATTTGTAATGGAATTACAGGTTTATGGAATTATAGGAAAAATATATCAAATATATAAAATAACTCGTTGACTTTACGCAGCGCTTTTGTAAAAAAGTGTTGCCTAAAGTAAACAATATGCAGCTTTTTTGACTAAAAAAAGTGTTGTCTAAATGCCACCTTAGGTAGCGCTTTTGACTAAGAAATTACTGCCTAAGGTGGCCCTTAGGCAACACTTTTTTTCAAAAGCGCTGCCTAAAGTGAACAATATGCAACTTTTTTGCTTAAAAAAGCACTGCCTAAGGGCCACCTTAGGCAGCACTTTTGCATTGAAAAAAAGCAATGCCTAAACCTATGCAGCGCAGGCTTAGGTAGCTCTTTAAAGCGCTGCCAAAACCAAAAAAAGTATTGTCTAAGGTCTTGCACGGACGTAGTGAATGGTAAGTTTGGTAAAAGGTTCAATAGGACCATGGTTACGTTAATTCTAAAACATGACCAAACCATGAAGATTATAGAGTATAGTCCCATCTCGTGCTACACCACATTGTATAAAATTATTTCCAAAATTATGGCGAGCAGGCTGAGCAAAGTTCTGAGCAGCATTATCAGTAGCAGCCAAGCAGTTTTTGTCCCGGGTAAAAAATCCACTATCACATATTACTATTGTATGAACTCATCAAGGGATAAAGTAGGAAGGGTGGTATGTCGTGTTGCATGATTTAGATGGATATACAAAAAGTGTACGATTCAATGGATTGGAAATCATTGCAAGTTATTCTAACGGAAATTAGTTTTCCCCGCAGATTTGTTGGATGGGTTATAAATGCGGTTACAACTGTAACATATTAGTTTAATATTAATTGTGATTACACTAAAGATTTAGCATCTAGAAGGGGGCTGAGGCAAGGGGGTCCCATTTCCCCCTTGATTTTTGTCGTGGTCATGGAATACTTACATAGTAAACTACAAAAGCTTAATGAGGTGCTGAACTTTAATTTTCATGGGAAATGCAAGAAGATAAAACTTATTGATGTGTGTTTCGCGCATGACCTCCTCTTATTCTCAAGGGGGGATACAATATCGGTTCAACTTATGATTGAAATCTTCTGTTATTTCTCACAGGTGACATGGCTATTTGTTAACCCACAGAAAGTAAAATATACTGTGGTGGCATGGAATATATTATTTATTAAATTTATTAAATAATTAATTTATTAAATATTTTAACTATTCACTAAATATTTTGTTAAACAATTTATTTTTCATAATACTAAATATTTTGTTAAATAATTTATCCTGGTTCGAAAACTAAAGTATAGTATAGTATACTAAAAAGAATTCTATAACCTTCGATATTAAAATGCATTGTGGAAAAAAACTACATAAATTTTATTATTTTCATTTGCATAGACATAAATCAAACTAAACAAACAATTCTTTATTTTGATTTTTTCTCCAACTTCAAATTTTCAAATAATTAGACAACCAAACACACCCATATCATTCATAGATAATTGTGGCAAATTGGGATATCTCTTTCCTCTCCATCGTTATCACTTCTTCCCCTGTTACATCGAGGTATCCGTTTGTGTTCCACAAGAACTCTCTTATTCAAACCCTTTTCATCTGAAACTATACAAAAAATCAAATTTATATATAAGCATTTTTACATAACATGGTGTAAATGATATTATGGGGAAAATGGGGATGAAGTTTACTTACATGAATAAACTTGAGAAGCGTCATTAATGTTCCTTGCTAATGCCATGGATGAAAAATTCAACATACAGAAAAAGAGAACTACAAAAATTAGTGAACATTTCTTTGAAGCCATTATTTTTCCTAAACTTATTTCACAATGAACTCATCACATGCTATTAGTTTATATAATCCAAAATCGATGGTTGCTTGACTTTTCAATCGCGTAAACCAGTCAATGCATGGTCCATATTGGTGTTTTATTTTAAAGTTGTATGTGTTGATTGAATCTATTTTTAAAGATTAATTTATATCTACTAGTGGTGTTTATTTGCAGAGCCACGTGCAGTCTGACCCACTCCTTAGGATTTTAAAACAAAAGAGGTCTTTGATCTTTTGGAATCTATCTTATCCTGGCTCTCCACAATATTCATATTATCTTTCTTAAAAGTCATATTATTATTTGTAAATAAATTATATGATATCATTAAATGGTAATTTTTTATTGGATGATAGTGTAACACAATTTTACATTATTGTCGGTGAAACACTTTTTAACTCTTTCAAAAAACCAGTTTGTGTAGTTAAATATAAGTTTTTTTTAAAAAAAATTACGTATCATTGTCGTATTTTTTTAATAAAGGTTAAAAATCGGGTATTTTAAAAGGTTAGCAATTTTTAGTGGATAGGAAAAATTTGGTAGTGTAAATGAATGATTTTTTTTTTTTTGTGTGACCGAATAAATTTAAAGTTGTGTAAATAAGTGCCACGTATTGTTGAGAAAACCATTTTACTATGCACTAGTTTTGATTAAGGCAGATGTGTACTTCAACGGGGTGAAACCTCTTGTAGAGTTTCAGCTCACGTAGGACACCACTTGTCTCACCCTTCCGAGATCCAAGTGGAATAATATGTTTCCCGACAACAAGAATGGAAAGGTGAGCATGATCGAGTTTCTTCCACCATGTATTGACAGCTATGGAAGGGTGAAATACGATTGTATTGTGTTAAAGATGGATGAAATTATCGTAGGCTATCTGAGCAACTGATCAAGTTTGATGTAACAATTATTAGATTTGTCGGCGACATAATCAAGATATTAAATCATCCGAAATCATCTGGTACTGTTTAGGTTTTCTTATTAATTATTGTTTTTTAAGTTATGTAATCGTCTATATAAGTTAGTAACCATTTTTCAAATGTTTAGTGATGATCATCATGCAATAATGAGAGTGCCAAAATATTATGTAATAAAATATGTTGTGCTAATATCTGAGTAATACTACACAAATATAAAAATAATACAAAAAATATAATAAGTTCTAAATATGTCCTCCAATGTAACGCCCTAGACCGTCTCACTCGCACGCTTTCCAAGAAACTTCTTAGAAGGTCACTCATCCCAATACTACTTCATGTTAAGCAAGCTTAACTGTGGAGTTCTTATGGAATAGACTACGAAAAGAAGATGCATCTTATTAATATAGGTAGTACTAATTAATCCTATAAGCCTCCTTCGACCATGCAGTCTCATACTTGTATAGCCTCAGGATCTCTCTCATTCTGATGTGGTGACCACTCTTATCCCTCTTCGGCATCGAGTGTTACAAGCGGTGTATACACCCGTACCTTCTTTGGCCTCAGGTGTTACATACCCACTGGCTTCCACATGGTTCGTCCCCGAACCGCATCATATTGGGAGAGGTATGGTTCTGATACCATTTGTAATGCCTTAGACCACCTTCGCGATTTTTGATTGACCACACAAACCAAAACAAGTCTTTTCACCATGTTTTGGCCTTTCCTTGCACGCTTTTCGAGAATCTTCCCAGAAGATCACTCATCTCAATACTACTCCAAGTCAAGAACACTTAATTGTGGCGTTTTTATGGAACAGACTCTCAAAAAGAAGATGCATCTTGTTGGTATAGGTAGTACAAATTAATCCTTTTAAGCCTCATTCAACCCTGCAGTCCCGTACCTGCAAAGCCTCAGGATCCCTCTCATTCCTATGTGGCGACCACTTTTAGCCCTCTTTGGCCTCAGGTGTTACACCCATGTTCTAAGTGTCCTACCTATGATGCGAATTATAAACCTAACTATATGGTTTCACCAAACCCAATGGGTTATCCATTAATGTTTTCATATGTAGGTGACGACATTCATCCTCACCGTGTGGAGGTGGAGGCACGTCATCAAACGGTCCCGAAGCATGAAAAGGTCCAACATCATGTCTATGCAGCCTAAGTGGGATGATGTGAAGGTGTGATACACTAAGGTACCACTCCAACTAAATATCCTTGCATTTCCCAGGAAACTGAATCTTTATTGCACAATCTCTACTGGCATGAGAAAAATCTAAAATGTGACTAATAAATCATCTATCAATGCCCTCAAATAGAATAGAAGGGACTGGTCGTAGCATCATTTTCAATCAGCACATCAATCCTCTTCATGTACTCCACAAAACCTCTTGGGTGTGCATTACTTCCCTCCATCTCTTGACCCATGTGGACCTGCAATTGTAGAAAAAACTCGACTTTTCAACTGTTTTTAATTACTTGCAACTTGCAACCGCGTAAACCAGCCAATGCATGGTCATATCAAAGCTTACTAAATAGTATTATTGTTGTTTTATTTTAAAGTTGTATTAGATTGTGACTCGTGTATTGTGTTGATATGATGTTTTTGTTGTCTAAATATGTGTAATTGTTGACTCGTGTGTTACACGGTAGTTGTTTTGGAAAATTTAAAAAAATTTAAATAATGAATTGTCGTAAAGAAAATTATTATGTATATAAGAATTTTTTATTGTAGAAATACAATAACTCCAAACCTTCATAAATTTGTTTTATAGTTTTGTTTAACATGTAATTTAAAAATATAAAAACGTTCATTATAATATTGTATAGAGAATTATTAAAACGAATATAATGTAAAGTTTTACTTATTAAAATTAAAATTATATATAATTAAAGATATATAATTAAAAAATGTTAATTAAGAGATTACCATTGTTTACAACCACCACATCAACATTAAATTCACATTCTTTATAAGTAACTTTTTTATTAGTAAAAAGTTTTGAAATCTCTTTTTATATGAATAAATTCTCAGTCTTAATACTTAAAAAATAGTATAATTGTGAAATGTAACATATCATAATAATTTAACTTAAATGTCCATTATATGTTGTGATATTATTAATAATAAATAATTTATTTAGTAAATAAATAAAATTGTAACCTAATTTTTTCTATTAAAAATAATTTATTAAATAAATTATTAAAAATAATTTATTTAGTAAATAAATAAATATATGAAAACTCTATAAACTGATTATTAAAATTGTAACCTAATTTTTTCTATTAAAAATATATAATAGTTAAAGTATAAAAAATAATCCAATTTTTGAATTTTAATTTGAGTAGGGTGAAATCAATAAAATTATAATATTTATTTAAATAAATAAAATTTCCATATGAACGTAGCTGGAATTCCTTTCTTGATGTAACTAAATTTAAGAATATCTTAAATATAATAGTATAATTATACATAGGTAAAATAGAAAGATCAACATAATAATTTTACTTAAATTTCATTTATCAAAATAGTTAATAATAAATAGTTTAATAAATAAATGCATTTGTAACGAATAAATAGTATGAAGGAAAATTCAACATACAGAAAAGAGAAGTACTAAAATTAGTGAACATTTCGTCGAGGCCATTATTTTTCCTAGATCATTTCACAATAAACTCGTCACATGCTATTAATTTATATAATCCAAAATCATCTATCAATGCCCTCAAATAGAATAGAAGGGACTGGTCGTAGCATCATTTTCAATCAGCACATCAATCCTCTTCATGTACTCCACAAAACCTCTTGACCCATGTGGACCTGCAATTGTAGAAAAAACTCGACTTTTCAACTGTTTTTAATTACTTGCAACTTGCACCCCCCGTAAACCATTCAATGCATGGTCCTATCAAAGCTTTCTAAATAGTATTATTGGTGTTTTATTTTAAAGTTGCATGGTCATATTTTAAAGTTGTAGTCGTACCCAAAAGCATACAATTCACTCGTTTTTTATTATTGTAATTCTACACAATTTTCACAAAAGTACACTTTTAGTATAAAACTGGAAATACATTTGCAGTTCCTAGTAAAATTGCTTCAAACATTAACAATGTAAACAAGTGTTACTATTCAACTTTTGCTTTTACTAATTTATTTTTCATATTTTGAAACTATATTTACTTATGCTATAAACTCTACAAATGTTTTTTTTAAATACTATCTTAATGTTTGAGAATTTGATTCTACAATCTCTAAAGAATACACTGGGAAGAGTTTAAATTTTTACCGTAAATTTAAGATACTCTAGCAATTTAATGGAAAATATCTATAGAAACTATAGTTATTCTTAAAAAGTTATATTTAAACTGCACTTCTGATTCTACGTAAATACAACTTTAAAACAATGTGCACCGAAAATATACTCTTAATTTAAGAGGATCGGATTTTTTTTTGGGACATAGAGTGGGATAAAATATTCACTATTTCTAAAGATTAATTTATATTTACCAGTGGTGTTTATTTGGGATTTTAAAACAAAAGAGGGTGTTTGATTTTAGGAAATCTATTATATTCTAGCTCTCCACAATATTCATATTATCTTTGTTAAAATTTTATCTAAAGGTCTGAACGAAAAATTCGGTAGAATAAATTAACAAAATCAAATACAAATCAATATTGATAGTGTATATAAAAAATTGGTATACTAAATATTTCAAAAAGAATTTAATGGAAATACACCGATAGTGTAAACTATTTTTACATTGTCAACTAATTATAACTATATTAAGTGTCAAGTCATATTATTATTTGTAAATAAATTATATGATATAGTTAATTGATGATTTTTTATTAGATGATAGTGTAAAATAATTTTATATTGTCACTGAACCACCTTTTAACTCTTTCAAAAAATCAATTTGTGTAGTTACAAATTGTTTTTTTAAAAAAATTGCATATCATTATCGATTTTTTTTAATAAAGGTTAAAAATAGGGTAGTTTAAAAGGTACGCAATTTTTAGTGGATAGGAAAAAATCTGGTAGTGTAAATTGAAGGATGAAATTTTTGTGATTTTATGCTTATGATTGCACCAACTTTTTGCTGTGGTCTAGCATAAATCGAAAGTTGTGTAAATAAGTGCCATGTATTGTTAAGAAAATCATTTAATATGCATCCGTTTTTGTTTAAGGCAGAAGTGCACTTCAACGGGGTGAAACCTCTTGTAGAGTTTCAACTCACGTAGGACACCACTTGTCTCGCACATTCCAAATCCAAGTTAAATAATATGTTTCCCCACACCAAGAATAGAAAGGTGAGCAAGACCTAGTTTCTTGCACCATGTATTGACAGTTATGGAAGGGTGACATACGGTTGTATTGCTTTGAAGAGTGATGAAGATTTATAGGTCATATGGAGAATATATCACCGTAGGCTAACTAAGGAACTGGCCTAGTTTGAGGCAACAATTATTAGATTTGTCTACGACATATCAAAATAGTAAATCATCCAAAATTATCTAGTAGTGTTTATGTTTTCTTATTAATTATTTTTTGTTAAGTTATGCAATCATTTGTATAAGTTAGTAACCTTTTTCAAATGTTATGTTATGATCATCATGCAATAATGAGAGTGCCAAAATATTATGTAATAAATTTTGTTGTGTTAATATCTGAGTAATACTACACAAAATATACAAATAATAAAAAAATGATAATAAGTTCTAAAATAGGTCCTCCACTGTGATGCTCTAGATCTCTCCAGGATTATCGATTGACCCCACAAAACAACACGAGTCTTTTCAGCACATTTTGGTCTCACTCGAATGCTTTCCGAGAAACTTCCTAGAAGGTCACCCATCCCAATACTACTCCAAGTCAACCATATAACACCTCAAATCTACCCATCGAATATTAAAAAAAATCAGAGTCCAAAAATTCATCATACATGGGATGCCACATTTACTTCACATAACAACAACATATATTAATCACTTTTATTCAGATACATAACACTTAACACCTGGATGAACCTATGATAAATTAATTCAACTTTTTAATCAACTAAAATTCACTTAATATTGTTATTCGACTAAAACAACTTATACAACAACATGATACTTCATAAATTTGACTTAAAGATCAACAACTTAAATAACAACAACAATTAATAAATAACAACTATCGTTCATCCTCCCGAGTGCTACCTATCATAGAAAACGACACCAACTCGATCTAACAACGATAACAGCTACTAAGCATCAGATAATCTTCATGATTACCTGCACGTTACCCATGTAGAGGCAACATCACAACAGAAGGGTGAGATATCAAATAATATAAACAAAAGAATGATAATCAATATATTAGACTAGAATCATACAAATTTCACCGCTTCATACCACAATTATGCAACAATTGACAAACAACTTAGTAACAACGATAAGACATTGTATTCGATCAACGTAACAACTTAAATCAGCACAACTTAATAACAACATCAAATTATGACAACATCAACTTATATCAAACAACAACTTATCAAACATCAACTTATATCAAACGTCATCAACAACTTATATCAAACAACAACTTATATCAAACAACAACTTATATAAAACAACAACTTATAAAACATCAAAGCGATGTTCAACAAATAATGTAACAATAACAACAATATACAAATAGAATGCGACTCAACTATGCAAATGCATGTGGTACCATTTGGAGTAGAACTCCCAACTTAAATATATGTCAGGTTATCGAGGCATTTCAACAAGGCATAAGCCTTCAACTTTCAACGTGGTGCCATCAAGGCCAACTTAATCATGCAATGTATGCGATGTTATGAATGACATACAACAACAACATCAACAAAAACAACAACAACAACAACAACTTAAACAACAACGACAACTTAAACAACAACAACTTAATCAACAACATAAACATGCATTAATTGCATCAACTTAAACTAACTTTGGTCGTTTGACCTACAACTCAAACATGCCTACGAGTCGGGTAAATTCAACTTAGTCGGTTGTACCTGCAAATCAACATATTCACATCGTTTAGACAAAACAAATCAACCAAGATTACCTACTAATAACTATAGACTACTCTGACAATTTGTGGTTAATTCCGAACAACTAATTTACCGCTTAAATTATTATTTCGGCTAATTCCGACATTGTTCTCACTTCCTTCTTTTACTACCAGTTGTAAACTATTTTCTGCTACTTGTATTATACGAAGGTAATCAATTTTTTGCTACTAAGTTCATGTTGTCATTAAAATCCAACTCTGTTATCAAGTTACCTGTACCAGCTAAAGATCTGTTATCAATTGTTTGCTCGTCTCCACTACTAAACCGCTTGTAACAATTCTCCTTCTTAACACACATATTACTATTATTATATTATTGTCATTATAATATTTCCTAAGCTTATTAATACTCCTCCATATCACTTTTTATTCTACCACTTGTCAAAAACAAAGGAAATAAGACAGAAAACAAAAATGTAAGACATAAAACATAAATGTAAAAGTACTGTATACACACATGCACAGGGAAAGACCATGAGGATACCGTGGCAATGTTGGGGCGCCAACCTCACCTCCTTGGGGCGTCCAACCTCTACTTATACATATTTTTTTGTGATTTCATTTTCTTCTTAGGCACAAGGTCATAATTAACAATTCAAAACTAAAACCTGCCAAAACTAAAACAACATCCACTTGATGCACACACACATGGAAAGGGAAGAAAAATACAAGATGGGACACCCACCCATACATCATGGGGCGTCTTCCTATATATATATATATATATATATATATATATATATATATATATATATATATATATATATATATATATATATATATATATATATATATATTTTCTTTATACAAGCATGACGTCCGTCTCAATTCCTCTACCTACATTCATCGTTCTCTACCCAGATCTACACTTTTTATTTATTTTTAGTTTCGATTCAGGCACACCATAAACAATCCAACCCAGCCATACACCAATATTAAATTTCAAAACAACTCAGTATCAACGGCAACGACATACATAATTTTATTCAATATGATTTCGTCAAATGACCAAAATATAATTCATCAGGGCCAAACACCACATATTCAACACAGATAGTGAAAATTCATATAACCCAAATCTCACATATAAATCATCATATTCCCGGTTATATAATTCAAACCCCACCCTTACCTTTTGGTTTTCTGGTCGGTCGAATTCTCCGATCGAATTTCTGAATCTTAGGCTAACATCAGCAATCTCTCGTATTCCCTCTTCTCCAATCCTTGATCTTCAAAACCTTATTTTCTTTCTATTTTTCTCTACCGCAAGCCATGAGCAATATTTTTCCTCTTTCAAAACTCTTGCTGCTACGTCTTCTCCCAAAAACGTAACCTAGTTATACCTCCCACTTATATATACATGCAACTTAACAATAATAACATTATTTCAAATCCAACTTAATAATAATAATAATAATATTCTACCGGGCCTATTATTCACACCTCCAACTTGCTATTTCTTCCTCACAACTTGGCCCAACTAATGAAATCAACATTCTACTAAAACTAATATTATTTCCAATATTAATATCTCCCAGTTAAATCGAGTATTTTCCCGATTATCAACTTATCAACTCAAACAACCTAATAAACCAATTACGCCGATAATTTCAACTTCAACAAATTCCAACAAATAATTCCTTTAATAATTTAATTAAATAATTAAATCAAATTCCGGGCGTTACAGACCATGCTTAACTCTAGAGTTTTTATGGAACTGACTACCGAAAAGGAGATGCATCTTGTTGATATATGTAGTACCAATTAATCCTTATAAGCCTCCTTCAACCATGCAGTCCCATGCATGTATAGTCTTAGGATCCCTCTTATTTTGATGTGGAGACCACTCTCATCTTTCTTCGACATCAAGTGTTACATGCGGTGTAACCACTCGCACCTTCTTTGGTCTCGGATGTTACATGCCCACTGTAACACGGTGGGAGAACTGACTTGTTTGTTTTGCATTTTATCGCAAATGTTGCGGATAGAAAGAGTCTCCACATGTCATACCCCAATTTTTGACCTAAGATACCACCTTACATTATTCACATATGCATCACTGCATCACTAACAATTTCAGAACAGGATAGATCGTGTGTGTGCTCCTAAAGTCAAAGTTAGGGTTTTATCAAAATTTCATCTGTTCAAGATATGATCAATTAGGGTTTGGATCTCCACTCACTTTAATTGATCTATCTTAATCAATCATCAACATTTGATCTTCAAATTCCCAACTTTTTCTCATGATCTACCTAAAATCGACCAATTAGGGTTTTGAGCGAACATAGTGAATCATTGACTTTCTGCTCAATGGATGACCTATTTGCTTGAAGATTGATCTTAACATATTCAATGCAACATCTTGACCCAATTTCTTGGTTCAAAACATTGCAAAATCCATGTTTCTTCATCAGACAAATTCTGAATCATCTGATGAAAATTCATCTGCTCAAAAAAGTCAAACTTTGACTTTTGGTCAACTTTTTCAAGACTAAACTTTTTCAAATCATAAAATCATTTCAAATGATCCATCATGATCATAGAAAATCAAGAAATGTGAAAAAGTCAACAAAAAGTCAAGATTTGAATTTTTTCTAACACTTGGAAAAATTTTCAAGTGTTAAGAAACATGGTTTTTCCTTACTTTCATGGCCATTTTTCACATAGATCCACTTTGATTCAAGAAAAACTCAAAACATGAAAGTTGTAGATCTTGTTACCAGCTTTCCAAAATGTCCAAGAACTTTGAAAAAAACTTTGTGTAGCTAAGATTTTGAAAATTAAACTTAGAGCTCCATAACCATGAATTACAAGTCATTTTTCAAGAACTCTAAGTCATTTTTCACAAACTTCTCTTTTTAGAAGCCTTGTCACCACTAATAGATAGGTTATAACTGATAAATATCAGTTAGAAATAATTGATAAGAGGATTGGATCAAGAGGAGATTTTAACCATGGTTAGAAAGTTAGCTATTTGCATTAAATGCAAAAGATTCCTTCTTACCACTTAAGCCAAGTTGCAAGCTCTCTCAATGATAACCTTGCCTTGTCATTACAACTAGTATCACAACTAGGTTCCACATAGCCTCCTCTTGGGCTTTGTACAATAGAACTCCCTCGTTGAGTTAGCCTCCTCTTGGGCTTTGTACAAAAGAACTCCCTCGTTGAGTTAGCCTCCCCTTGATCTTCGTACAAAAGAACTCCCTCGTTGAGTTTAGCCTTCTCTTGGGCCTCATACAAGAAAGAAACCTGGAAATCTCTAACAACTTCCTATTGGGCTTCTAATACAAAGAATCACCTTCGCTAGGATAGAACCCTAAGAGTATGGTTTCCCGATGAAATCCCACTTAAAGCCAAGTCAACCATACCCTATATCCTTCTCTTGGGATCCTAATACAAGGACCCTCGATGTCCCTCAGAAAGCCTCCTCTTGGGATCACAATACAAGGACCCTCGATGTCCCTCGGATAACCTTCTCTTGGGCTTACAATACAAGGACCCACATGCTTCTTAAAATCATCCCCCTAATCAATAATAAAACAATTCTCCTTAGAGATAAGACATGAATCATCTCTATGGAATAAGTATCTCATCTATAGCATCACATACAAATCAAACATTTTTCAAATCAAACATTTTTCAAAATCAAACACTTTTTCAAACAAAGCATTTTTCTTAACTATAAGTGGCAACGCTTATACACTCAAGCAAAAAGCCCAATGCTTACAATGAAAGATTGATCGTTTTTCAAACATCTTTCTTAACTTGTAAGTGGTAACACTTGTACACTCAAGAAAAACACCCAATGCTTACAATGAAAGATTTAAACAATCAAATTTTCAAAAATGTATGTGATGAAAATGATTAGATACATTTTTCATTAAGATGACACCTGTCGTTGTCTCTTAAATTTTCTTTGCTTCCACTAGAACATAAGTGGGAACTATAATTTCTATGACTTTCTCAACCTACTTTTGAGAATACGTAGGCATAAGGTTTCACCCTTGACGAGCATACTTCTTTCTCCTTCAATCCAAACAAACATTAATTTCCTTAGATCCGAGCTATAGATGCTCTGATTCCCACTAGGGGATATGTATGCAAAGGATCCCAATGATCTTTGTGAGCATAATTATAATAAATAAACTTAGGTTCCTGCCTAACCTACCTTTCTTGAATCCCAAAGAAGAAACTTTCTCAAAATATCATAGCAAATAAAATAAGCACACAAAAGGTTCCTATAGAACACTATAGATATATAGGGTGCTAATACCTTCACTTTATATAACCAACCCCCTTACCTAGGTCACTCCTCATGCGTTGCGTTTAGCTTACACTAATCGCATTGCCTATCAATTTTAGGGTATTTCAGCTTTCCCCTTTTCCTTTCCTTTCTTGTTCGGAAACAATAAAGCTTGGTGCTTGCGGCATCTTTTAAACAAATAAAATCAAAGAGTAAATTTTTTTGAGCCGGAGATTCGAATTCCCATTCGATTCCCTCGTTCGTCACTTTTTACCGTGAACACCTATAAATAGAGGATCATTCCTCACTCATTTCCTCAAGCTTTGATTGCCAAAAACCTCTTCCAAACTCTCTCCCTAATCAGATTGGATGCAACTTCGTTTTCACTCTCAAAGCCCTTCAAGTTTGAAATTAACCATTGTTTCTTCTTCCTTCAACCTCACTGAAGCTAACAAAACAATAATCGTGCCTTGAATCTTCCTGAATCGTGCTTACCAAGTCAAGTTTCAGAGCTCTAAAAGTGAACTTCGTTTAGGTAGGAATCTTCATCAAATTGTGTCAAATAAAGCATCATTGCGTTCTCCTCATCTCCCTAATCCTTGTGACCTTCATCATTTGCATTTTCATTAAGAATTGACAGAGAATTTTGGAAACAAGTGCTCGTTATTTTTTCTGTTTTTTCCAAATTGTTCATGGCACAAGTGAAATAAAGTTTTCGCGAGGGTACCATTAGAATCGTCTTGAAGAGACGAAGCGAATGGTTTTGGTCTAAAGAATTTATTTCACAATTTAAGGATCACGAGTGGAGGATGGTCGGAGGTTGGAGACAACCTATGTGTCTGTCTTCAACCAAATAGGGCTTAACATGTAATTTTTTTAATTGGATCCGGTGATAACGTTTAACCATTTGTGAGTCAGACTCGATCCAACGCGCCACATGTTTTTTATTTTATTTTAATTTTTATTTGTGATCCGGTGTGAAAACAAAGGATATCTATATCAAGTACAACGCGTATGATCTATTGGATTAGCTTACTAACGTGTTTTGACTATGATCTAATTATCCATATTTTTTTGCTTTTATTTTTATTTTATGATTTGATATTTTAAATGTTTTAAACTTCAAAAAATTATAGAAAACTCATTTTTGACTAAACAATTATGAAAAAATTCACAAAAATATTTTCAAATATTATCTTTATGATTTTTATTTTTTCATAATTTTATTTTCAAATTTGGTATTTTTTATGATTTTTCTCTTTTATTTGATGTTTTTAAATGTTTGAAAATACTTTTTGTGTTTTATAAAATCATGGAAGGATCCAATGGTCATTTGACAAATATTGGTGACCTCATTTTATTTTTTATTTTAGATTTTGCTATTTTTTGTCATTTTTGGTTTATTTCACCATTTTCCTTTATTTTAAAAATAGTTTCTAACTTTAAAAAAGTATGAAAAATTTTGTCAACACTTGTTGACCTCTGTTTGACTTTAGGTAATTTTCTTGGAATTTTATTTTGACGTATGAATACTATTTATGTATTTCGTCAGTAAAATCAAATTAAATAACCTAATTTTAAATTGTATTTTATTTATTATTTAAATTACTTTAAATTATTTTTTTTACTTTGCTAATTTTGAACTTAGTCGGAGTCATAGAATTCCTCAACATCAATAGAATTTGGATGTTGATAGGTCTCTTGATCAAATTCACCAAAAAAGTTGGTTGATTTTGATGAAGCGAGACCGAATAAATTCATATGATGATCGTAAATTTGTAACTTATTTCTTCTTCTCCATCTTTTTTTTTTCTTTTTCTGTCCTGATTCGGAAAAAATGATCAATTGGTGCATGAGCTTTAATGTTCAAACATAAGCCCCGAAATATGACTTGAGCTTTGATTTTGGTTCAACATCTGTGGCGCTTGTTGTGTGGTTGCTATGATCTTTAATCAAGCTTCTGGCAAGTTTCCACTAACCTTGTCCATTTGAAATTCTCTATCATCTTAGATCAAGTGATGTGATAATTCCAAACCTAGTGATATACTTGACAAAAAGCAATTGAAATTTGTCATGTGGTCGCGTTGATTTTAATCAAGCTTCTGGAAAGTCTTCATGCGCAAGTTTCAAGATGGTCACCTTGCTGACGACTAATTATTAATAATTCAATGATATACGTGACAAGTTTCACGATGGTCATCTTGAAAGACTTTATTAATTGCCTTTTATTTTATGCTCTTTACTTTTATGCACTTTAATTTTAGCATTTACATTTCATGTCATTTTTTCTTCTTTGCTCACTTGAGCATTTTATTTTCTTGTTATTTTGAATTTGCTCACTCGAGCTTTATATTTCTCTTTTCCCAAGATACATAATAATTCAACTTAAGCATTAAAAAAAAAACTTTTAATTGGACTTGGTTACTATCCTTATGCTTGGAGTTCGACCTTTGGACTTAGGATTAGGACCTTTACCTCAGCTAGGAGATTTCTATGACCTTGGTGTTATATTGTCTTGCTTGGTTATTATCTTTGTATGCAAGTTATTCTGTTATACTAGATTAAGAGTGGATTTCCTCCAAATACAATCGTTAATTTTCCCGTTTCTTTTCTTGAAACGTGAATCCATCTGAGGCATTGATTTATCTGAAGTTTGGTTTTTTTGTCTGGTTATTTGTTGCTTATGTGGTAATCCAAAGGATGAATATGGTATTGGCTCTTGATATCAAGTACTAGTTTTCTCACCCGATTAGATCTTTCTTTACCCTTACCTTTTACTTTATGCACTTAGGTTAGCCTCTTCATCTCCTCCCATATTCTTTAATTTTCAAAATCTTCCCTCTCTTTTCAAAGGATTCTTGTATTCAAAACTCGAACTGCTTTCATAAAAAAAAAACTTGGATTTAGGTCCATGTATTTTTCAAACTTCTTTTTCTTAATAAAATTTTAATTCATTTAATAATACTTTGACTTTTCTTTTGTTAAGATTAAAAACACCTAACCTCATTTAAACTTTTAGAGCCCTTTGTGGCTTTTCTAAACAAACATTTTCTTAAAAGCAACCAACACATAACTTTAGTCTATTTTTTACCCGAACTACATTGGATTTTGATTTCAACATTGCACATTGTTGGTATGTAGGCCTGAAACTCATTGGAAGTTCCATAAAACAAAAAATTGTTAAAAAAAAAAACAATTCTTTTCTCACCCCCACGATCCATTTTGTACATATAGTCTTTTTTAGCACACATATTCAAATTTTCAAAAAGTTCCCTACAATGTACCGTAGATGCCTTGGGTGCCTAACACCTTACCTTTGCATAACTAACCCCCGGTCCCAGATTTATGATCTTTTTTTGTTAGGATTTTATTCGCTCTTTTTCTTAGTCCTTTGGATAAAATAAAAGCGCGGTGACGACTCTTTTGTTATTTTTTGAGTTAAGTAAATTTAATGGCTTATACTCGCACTTTTTGCCGCTACATTATCGAAACATCAAATCATCGAAAAACTACCTACCATAATGACGAGGCTACCATTCATCGATAAAATCAAATCTTCGACAAACTACCTCTCATAATGACGAGGTTACCATTCATCAGAAAATTAAATCATCAACAAACTACCTCCCATAATGACGAGGCTACCATTTATTGGAACATCAAATCATCGACAAACTATCTCCCATAATGACGAGGCTACCATTCATCGGTAAATCAAATCTTCGACAATTATCGGCTTCGTACGACCAATCAACAACGAGATATTCCCCGTAGGAGTACCAAAAAGTATCATTCAACAATGAGATTATAATTCACCCATCGGAGCATTCCACAAGATTTCAAACTTTTTTAACAAGAAAATACCTTAAGGGTGCCAATGGAAATTATGTTGATGGAGAATATCCAAAAACGTATGCCGACTTTGTCTCACTTGAAGAATGGAATAGTTTTAAATCCAAAAGAAGAGACAAAAATTTGTAGGCTGTGAGTGCGGTAAATACCGAAAGAGCATCAAGTCCGTCGTATCCATACAAAAAGGGGCGTACGGGATATGCACGCTTACAACAAAGAATAGTAAGTACTTGTTAAATGCTATGATATACTTGATGTTATTAGTTCTCAAGTGTTATATTATTGATCTCAATACTACTTTATTTCTCTTGACGTGTAGTTGGATGAGGAAAAAAGTCAAGAAACATCTCTTCCGGAACATATTTTGTGGCGGACTGCCCGTGTTGACAAGGATGATGTTGTTAAGGAAGATGTGCAAGAAGTTTATCAGAAATGTGTAAGTATATTGTTATTACTTGAATTAATACTAAATTCATGCTTATTAATCACAACTAATTTCGATATGCATATGAATTTCAGGAGAGTCTATCTCAATCTTTAACTCTAGGCGAAGACCATGATTCCAGGAGCTTACTTAGTCTAGTGTTAAATATTCCTGAGTACTCTGGTCGTGTGAGGGGTAAGAGATTTGGGGTGACTCCAACATCTTTGGGTATCATGAAAAAGGGGAAAGTTCATAGCAATAAAGAGGTAATGGAGGAGCTAGAAAAGTTAAAGGCTAAAATTTGAGCTGGAAAAGGATAAAGATAGACGCCATGCAGAAGGACAAGGTTCAGGGATCAAGGATACTAGTAACAAAAGTAGTATCAATTTCAATTTTCAAACAAATTTTTTTGAGGTAATATATATAATTATGAAATTAAATTTGTGTGTATATATATACACACACACACACACATTAACAATGTCATATTTATTATTGGTTTAGGGCATTTCATCTTGTCAGCTATATTTGTCGTCACCAACTTATCGCATAGTCGGCAAGGGAAAAGTGCATAATACTATGGTAGATTTACATCACCATAGACCGCTCCCTGATGGACATTAGAGACAACCTTAATGCGAGATGCAATATAATCGTTTGTTGCATGGCCCTCAAACCTCATTATCATAGATTACCACATATGTTGAATACCAATATGAATCTTTAAGTATTCAAATGTCAATTCTGAACCGTTACGTTAATTTTTTTTACATGGTAATTTTAGACTCCTACAAACCCGCACATAAGAATAAAGGGATTTTGCGGTACAACGAGTTTGTTGCATCACAAAAAGAGGTACATTGAAAGTGTTAAGTCTATGATCTAAATTCAAAAACTGCATGATTTGAGAATTTACATAAGTTATATGATTTTAGGTACCTTCTCAAGAGTCACAACAAGTGAGCTAAAAAATTAGTAGCGTACCCAGCAAGAAAAGGGATCTTCCAAGAAACGTGCCAAGAAAAATAGTACCTCGATTCTGGATGTGTCTTGAAACACTAGTGGGAACATCAAATTTGATGAATGGTGTTATTCGTCAATTGGATATGGAGGAAGGTATCTTTGGTTTTTCTAGCACATAAACAATTGCAAAAGAGGACATGGAAGAGATTTTGCAGCATACAGAATTAGGCGTCAGTGTTGTACATATATACATCCGGTAATGCGATCAATCTATTATTTAATTAGCTAAACAATTTATTTACACATTTCAATGAAAATAGTCTAATGTTTATTATGTTTTATTTAATGTTGTTATATGACAAATTGATGCGCGGAAATCAATTGTCAAACAAATTCCATTTTGTTTCTTCCTCTTGTGTCAAGGGATGGACAATTGTTAACGATCTGGATTCAGTAATAGAGCACTTAGTCGAGAGATTCATGGCCATCCGTACAGAAAACTTGTATCTTTGGGTGTATAATACTATTCCCACCGGATTATATTTTCATTCTAAGTTCATTTTAATCTTTGTATTTTTTGCGTAGAAAATTTTCATCTAAACTTTTGTTTTAATTTATAGACGTCACTGGTTGTTGGTTTCTGTGGATCCTATAAAAGAAGTGGTCTCTTATCTGAATTCGGCTGACGGTGATTGGGCAAATTATCTGGATATGAAGTTAATGATTGATACATAAGTGATATTGTTCTAAATATTTGTGTGTATTTATATATTTAATTATTTCTGTGATATTGTTCTAAACATATATTTTTATTTTGTTATAGCAATATAAGTATTCTGATGTCAAAGAGAATCTCGGGTACCACGGTCTAAATCAAGAAACAATACTTGGACCAAAGTGAAGGTATATTAATTTCCACAATTTTGTTTATAATAGTTATGCTACTTGATAAAACAAGACAACTATATATTCTTATTTGTTTTTCAATGTAGTGTGCTCAACAGCGAAACGATATAGATTGTGGATACTTCGTTTTGAGGTTTATGAGAGAAATCATTCAGTTGAATCGAATAGAGATTCCAATCATGGTATGGATTTATAATTTAGGATTTGTTTTATTATTTATCGGATTTTTCTTATAATTTATTACTTTTAACTAAATCATGCATATTATGTTTTTGTTATGTTGTACTTTGATGAATACAAGTGTACTTATTACACGAAAAATCAGTTGGAAGAAATCAAGGAGGAATTGAGTGAATATTTTATTGAGCAAAGAATCATATAAGGTATTAGTAGTTCAAAAGTGTTAAGAAAAATTAGGTTATATGTTAGGGTTGATTTTGATTATGTTGTAACAAATGATTTATTTGTATATTGAACTAATATAATGATGTATATATTTTTGATTAATGGTGCATATATTTTGGATTGTTTGTTTAAAATGGTGTATATATTTTTGATTATAATGCTTATGTTTATAAAGGATTGTTTGTTGAAATAAATTAAAGGCCAATAATGATAATATAATATTTGTAATGGAATTACAGGTTTATGGAATTATAGGAAAAATATATCAAATATATAAAATAACTCGTTGACTTTACGCAACGCTTTTGTAAAAAAGTGTTGCCTAAAGTAAACAATATGCAGCTTTTTTGACTAAAAAAAGTGTTGTCTAAATGCCACCTTAGGTAGCGCTTTTGACTAAGAAATTACTGCCTAAGGTGGCCCTTAGGCAACACTTTTTTTCAAAAGCGCTGCCTAAAGTGAACAATATGCAACTTTTTTGCTTAAAAAAGCACTGCCTAAGGGCCACCTTAGGCAGCACTTTTGCATTGAAAAAAAGCAATGCCTAAACCTATGCAGCGCAGGCTTAGGTAGCTCTTTAAAGCGCTGCCAAAACCAAAAAAAGTATTGTCTAAGGTCTTGCACGGACGTAGTGAATGGTAAGTTTGGTAAAAGGTTCAATAGGACCATGGTTACGTTAATTCTAAAACATGACCAAACCATGAAGATTATAGAGTATAGTCCCATCTCGTGCTACACCACATTGTATAAAATTATTTCCAAAATTATGGCGAGCAGGCTGAGCAAAGTTCTGAGCAGCATTATCAGTAGCAGCCAAGCAGTTTTTGTCCCGGGTAAAAAATCCACTATCACATATTACTATTGTATGAACTCATCAAGGGATAAAGTAGGAAGGGTGGTATGTCGTGTTGCATGATTTAGATGGATATACAAAAAGTGTACGATTCAATGGATTGGAAATCATTGCAAGTTATTCTAACGGAAATTAGTTTTCCCCGCAGATTTGTTGGATGGGTTATAAATGCGGTTACAACTGTAACATATTAGTTTAATATTAATTGTGATTACACTAAAGATTTAGCATCTAGAAGGGGGCTGAGGCAAGGGGGTCCCATTTCCCCCTTGATTTTTGTCGTGGTCATGGAATACTTACATAGTAAACTACAAAAGCTTAATGAGGTGCTGAACTTTAATTTTCATGGGAAATGCAAGAAGATAAAACTTATTGATGTGTGTTTCGCGCATGACCTCCTCTTATTCTCAAGGGGGGATACAATATCGGTTCAACTTATGATTGAAATCTTCTGTTATTTCTCACAGGTGACATGGCTATTTGTTAACCCACAGAAAGTAAAATATACTGTGGTGGCATGGAATATATTATTTATTAAATTTATTAAATAATTAATTTATTAAATATTTTAACTATTCACTAAATATTTTGTTAAACAATTTATTTTTCATAATACTAAATATTTTGTTAAATAATTTATCCTGGTTCGAAAACTAAAGTATAGTATAGTATACTAAAAAGAATTCTATAACCTTCGATATTAAAATGCATTGTGGAAAAAAACTACATAAATTTTATTATTTTCATTTGCATAGACATAAATCAAACTAAACAAACAATTCTTTATTTTGATTTTTTCTCCAACTTCAAATTTTCAAATAATTAGACAACCAAACACACCCATATCATTCATAGATAATTGTGGCAAATTGGGCTACTTCTTTCCTCTCCATCGTTACCACTCCTTCCCCTGTTACATCGAGGTATCCGTTTGTGTTCCACAAGAACTCTCTTATTCAAACCCTTTTCATCTGAAACTATACAAAAAATCAAATTTATATATAAGCATTTTTACATAACATGGTGTAAATGATATTATGGGGAAAATGGGGATGAAGTTTACTTACATGAATAAACTTGAGAAGCGTCATTAATGTTCCTTGCTAATGCCATGGATGAAAAATTCAACATACAGAAAAAGAGAACTACAAAAATTAGTGAACATTTCTTTGAAGCCATTATTTTTCCTAAACTTATTTCACAATGAACTCATCACATGCTATTAGTTTATATAATCCAAAATCGATGGTTGCTTGACTTTTCAATCGCGTAAACCAGTCAATGCATGGTCCATATTGGTGTTTTATTTTAAAGTTGTATGTGTTGATTGAATCTATTTTTAAAGATTAATTTATATCTACTAGTGGTGTTTATTTGCAGAGCCACGTGCAGTCTGACCCACTCCTTAGGATTTTAAAACAAAAGAGGTCTTTGATCTTTTGGAATCTATCTTATCCTGGCTCTCCACAATATTCATATTATCTTTCTTAAAAGTCATATTATTATTTGTAAATAAATTATATGATATCATTAAATGGTAATTTTTTATTGGATGATAGTGTAACACAATTTTACATTATTGTCGGTGAAACACTTTTTAACTCTTTCAAAAAACCAGTTTGTGTAGTTAAATATAAGTTTTTTTTAAAAAAAATTACGTATCATTGTCGTATTTTTTTAATAAAGGTTAAAAATCGGGTATTTTAAAAGGTTAGCAATTTTTAGTGGATAGGAAAAAATTTGGTAGTGTAAACTGAATGATTGAGATTTTGCTGATAGTTTGTACGGTTGTGATTGCACCGAATTTTTTTTGTGGACCAGAATAAATTTAAAGTTGTGTAAATAAGTGCCACGTATTGTTGAGAAAACCATTTTACTATGCACTAGTTTTGATTAAGGCAGATGTGCACTTCAACGGGGTGAAACCTCTTGTAGAGTTTCAGCTCACGTAGGACACCACTTGTCTCACCCTTCCGAGATCCAAGTGGAATAATATGTTTCCCGACAACAAGAATGGAAAGGTGGGCATGATCGAGTTTCTTCCACCATGTATTGACAGCTATGGAAGGGTGAAATACGATTGTATTGTGTTAAAGATGGATGAAATTATCGTAGGCTATCTGAGCAACTGATCAAGTTTGATGTAACAATTATTAGATTTGTCGGCGACATAATCAAGATATTAAATCATCCGAAATCATCTGGTACTGTTTAGGTTTTCTTATTAATTATTGTTTTTTAAGTTATGTAATCGTCTATATAAGTTAGTAACCATTTTTCAAATGTTTAGTGATGATCATCATGCAATAATGAGAGTGCCAAAATATTATGTAATAAAATATGTTGTGCTAATATCTGAGTAATACTACACAAATATAAAAATAATACAAAAAATATAATAAGTTCTAAATATGTCCTCCAATGTAACGCCCTAGACCGTCTCACTCGCACGCTTTCCAAGAAACTTCTTAGAAGGTCACTCATCCCAATACTACTTCATGTTAAGCAAGCTTAACTGTGGAGTTCTTATGGAACAGACTACCGAAAAGAAGATGCATCTTATTAATATAGGTAGTACTAATTAATCCTATAAGCCTCCTTCGACCATGCAGTCTCATACTTGTATAGCCTCAGGATCTCTCTCATTCTGATGTGGTGACCACTCTTATCCCTCTTCGGCATCGAGTGTTACAAGCGGTGTATACACCCGTACCTTCTTTGGCCTCAGGTGTTACATACCCACTGGCTTCCACATGGTTCGTCCCCGAACCGCATCATATTGGGAGAGGTATGGTTCTGATACCATTTGTAATGCCTTAGACCACCTTCGCGATTTTTGATTGACCACACAAACCAAAACAAGTCTTTTCACCATGTTTTGGCCTTTCCTTGCACGCTTTTCGAGAATCTTCCCAGAAGATCACTCATCTCAATACTACTCCAAGTCAAGAACACTTAATTGTGGCGTTTTTATGGAACAAACTCTCAAAAAGAAGATGCATCTTGTTGGTATAGGTAGTACAAATTAATCCTTTTACCCTGCAGTCTCGTACCTGCAAAGCCTCAGGATCCCTCTCATTCCTATGTGACGACCACTTTTAGCCCTTTTTGGCCTTAGGTGTTACACCCATGTTCTAAGTGTCCTGCCTATGAAGCGAATTATAAACCTAACTATATGGTTTCACCAAACCCAATGGGTTATCCATTAATGTTTTCATATGTAGGTGACAACATTCATCCTCACCGTGTGGAGGTGGAGGCACGTCATCAAACGGTCCTGAAGCATGAAAAGGTCCAACATCATCTCTATGCGGCCTAAGTGGGATGATGTGAAGGTGTGATACACTAAAGTACCACTCCAACTAAATATCCTTGCATTGCCCAGGAAGCTGAATCTTTATTGCACAATCTCTACTGGCATGAGAAAAATCTAAAGTGTGACTAATAAATCATCTATCAATGCCCTCAAGAATAGAAGGGACTGGCAGTAGCATCATTTTCAATCAGCACATCAATCCTCTTCATGTACTCCACAAAACCTCTTGGGTGTGCATTACTTCCCTCCATCTCTTGACCCATGTGGACCTGCAATTGTAGAAATAACCCGAGTTTTCAACTGTTTTTAATTACTTGCAACTTGCAACCGCGTAAACCAGCCAATGCATGGTCATATCAAAGCTTATTAAATAGTATTATTGGTGTTTTATTTTAAAGTTGTATTAGATTGTGACCCGTGTATTGTGTTGATATGATATTTTCTGGTGTCTAAATATGTGTAATCGTTGACTCGTGTGTTACACGGTAGTTATTCTGGAAAATTTAAAAAAATTTAAATAATGAATTGTCGTAAAGAAAATTATTATGTATATAAGAATTTTTTATTGTAGAAATACAATAACTCCAAACCTTCATAAATTTGTTTTATAGTTTTGTTTAACATGTAATTTAAAAATATAAAAACGTTCATTATAATATTGTATAGAGAATTATTAAAACGAATATAATGTAAAGTTTTTCTTATTAAAATTAAAATTATATATAATTAAAGATATATAATTAAAAAGTGTTAATTAAGAGATTACCATTGTTTAAAATTCACATTCTTTATAAGTAACTTTTTTATTAGTGAAAAGTTTTGAAAATCTCTTTTTATATGAATAAATTCAAAGTCTTAATACTTAAAAAATAGTATAATTGTGAAATGTAACATATCATAATAATTTAACTTAAATGTCCATTATATGTTGTGATATTATTAATAATAAATAATTTATTTAGTAAATAAATAAAATTGTAACCTAATTTTTTCTATTAAAAATAATTTATTAAATAAATTATTAAAAATAATTTATATAGTAAATAAATAAATATATGAAAACTCTATAAACTGATTATTAAAATTGTAACCTAATTTTTTTCTATTAAAAATATATAATAGTTAAAGTATAAAAAATATTCCAATTTTTGAATTTTAATTTGAGTAGGGTGAAATCAATAAAATTATAATATTTATTTAAATAAATAAAATTTCCATATGAACGTAGTTGGAATTCCTTTCTTGATGTAACTAAATTTAAGAATATCTTAAATATAATAGTATAATTATACATACGTAAAATAGAAAGATCAACATAATAATTTTACTTAGATTTCATTTATCGAAATAGTTAATAATAAATAGTTTAATAAATAAATGAATTTGTAACGAATAAATAGTATGAAGGAAAATTCAACATACAGAAAAAGAGAAGTACTAAAATTAGTGAACATTTCGTCGAGGCCATTATTTTTCCTAGATCATTTCACAATAAACTCGTCACATGCTATTAATTTATATAATCCAAAATCGATGGTTGCTTGACTTTTCAACCGTTTACTTGCAACTTGCAACCCCGTAAACCATTCAATGCATGGTCCTATCAAAGCTTTCTAAATAGTATTATTGGTGTTTTATTTTAAAGTTGCATGGTCATATTTTAAAGTTGTAGTCGTACCCAAAAGCATACAATTCACTCGTTTTTTATTATTGTAATTCTACACAATTTTCACAAAAGTACACTTTTAGTATAAAACTGGAAATACATTTGCAGTTCTTAGTAAAATTGCTTCGAACATTAACAATGTAAACAAGTGTTACTATTCAACCCTTGCTTTTATTAATTTATTTTTCATATTTTGAAACTATATTTATTTATGCTTTAAACTCTACAAATGTTTTTTTTAAATACTATCTTAATGTTTGAGAATTTGATTCTACAATCTCTAAAGAATACATTGACAAGAGTTTAAATTTTTACCGTAAGTTTAAGATACTCTAGCAATTTAATGGAAAATATCTATAGAAATTATAGTTATTCTTAAAAAGTTATATTTAAACTGCATTTCTGATTCTACGTAAATACAATTTTAAAAAAATGTGCATCGAAAATATACTTTTAATTTTAGATGATCGGATTTTTTTTTTGGGACATAGAGTGGAATAAAATATTCACTATTTCTAAAGATTAATTTATATTTACCAGTGGTGTTTATTTGCAGAGCCACATGCAGCCTGACCCAGTCCTTAGGATTTTAAAACAAAAGAGGGTCTTTGATTTTAGGAAATCTATTATATTCTAGCTCTCCACAATATTCATATTATCTTTGTTAAAATTTTATCTAAAGGTCTGGACGAAAAATTCGGTAGAATAAATTAACAAAATCAAATACAAATAAATATTGATAGTGTATATAAAAAATTGGTATACTAAATATTTCAAAAAAAATTTAATGGAAATACAATGATATTGTAAACTATTTTTACATTGTCAACTAATCACAATTATATTAAGTGTCAAGTCATATTATTATTTGTAAATAAATTATATGATATAGTTAATTGATGATTTTTTATTAGATGATAGTGTAAAATAATTTTATATTATCACTGAACCACCTTTTAACTCTTTCAAAAAAACCAATTTGTGTAATTACAAATTGTTTTTTTTTTTTTAAATTGCATATCATTATCGATTTTTTTTAATAAAGGTTAAAAATAGGGTAGTTTAAAAGGTACCCAATTTTTAGTGGATAGGAAAAAATCTGGTAGTGTAAATTGAAGGATGAAATTTTGCTGACAGTTTTGTAGTTGCGATTGCACCAACATTTTGTTATGGTCTAGAATAAATCGAAAGTTGTGTAAATAAGTGCCATGTATTGTTAAGAAAATCATTTAATATGCATCAGTTTTTGTTTAAGGCAGAAGTGCACTTCAACGGGGTGAAACCTCTTGTAGAGTTTCAACTCACGTAGGACACCACTTGTCTCGCACATTCCAAATCCAAGTTAACTAATATGTTTCCCCACACCAAGAATAGAAAGGTGAACGAGACCTAGTTTCTTGCACCATGTATTGACAGTTATGGAAGAGTGTGATAACACGAAATCGTATCATATATTTGCTATGAAATTGACCCGTTTCTACATCACATTGACCCGCTTAACTTCGAATATTCTGAGTTTTCATGTCTTTTTGCAGGTACCACATATCTCAGGACAAATTAGCATAGAACATCAAACAAACAAAATTAACAACAAAGATCAGAAGAGAAAGGATCATTCTGCCAAAATCTACGGAATTTGCAGATGTTACGGTCGTCACCCCCTTGCCACGATCGTAACGCACCACAAAGGCATGTTACGCCCGTCATAGCTTTGCACGACCGTCACGCGCTAATTCATGAAGTGCGCCCGTAACACAACTGCCACGACGTAACGCGCTATATTTCAGTTTATGAAAGACGTGGAGACGTGGGCAAAGCTCAACAGAAAAGTCTCCAAACTGTTCCTGATTTCCCTCAAGTCACGACTCAACCCACTCTCCCTGTTATTTCTCAAGATTTCAAACAAAGGTCCACAATGAGATTCCAATTGCTACTAAATATTTTGTTAAATAATTTACTTTTATAATATTAAATAATTTAATTAAATAATTTATTTTTTTATTGTATTCGATTTAACAAGCAAATAAAATGGTTTGGTTGAAATACACGTGGGTTTAATGATATCCTGGTTCGAAAACTAAAGTATAGTATAGTATACTAAAAAGATTTCTATAACCTTCGATATTAAAATGCATTGTGGAAAAAAACTACATAAATTTTATTATTTTCATTTGCATAGACATAAATCAAACTAAACAAACAATTCTTTATTTTGATTTTTTCTCCAACTTCAAATTTTCAAATAATTAGACAACCAAACACACCCATATCATTCATAGATAATTGTGGCAAATTGGGATATCTCTTTCCTCTCCATCGTTATCACTTCTTCCCCTGTTACATCGAGGTATCCGTTTGTGTTCCACAAGAACTCTCTTATTCAAACCCTTTTCATCTGAAACTATACAAAATATCAAATTTATATATAAGCATTTTTACATAACATGGTGTAAATGATATTATGGGGAAAATGGGGATGAAGTTTACTTACATGAATAAACTTGAGAAGCGTCATTAATGTTCCTTGCTAATGCCATGGATGAAAAATTCAACATACAGAAAAAGAGAACTACAAAAATTAGTGAACATTTCTTTGAAGCCATTATTTTTCCTAAACTTATTTCACAATGAACTCATCACATGCTATTAGTTTATATAATCCAAAATCGATGGTTGCTTGACTTTTCAATCGCGTAAACCAGTCAATGCATGGTCATATTGGTGGTGTTTTATTATAAAGTTGTATGTGTTGACTGAATCTATTTTTAAAGATTAATTTATATTTTACTAGTGGTGTTTATTTGTAGAGCCACATGCAGTCTGACCCACTCCTTAGGATTTTAAAACAAAAGAGGTCTTTGAGTTTTGGGAATCTATCTTATCCTCCTCTCCACAATATTCATATTATCTTTCTTAAAATTTTAACAAGTCATATTATTATTTGTAAATAAATTATATGATATGGTTAAATGATGAGTTTTTATTGAATGATAGTGTAAAATAATTTTACATTGTTAGTGAAACACTTTTTAATTGTTAGTGAAACACTTTTTAACTGTTTCAAAGTACCAGTTTTTGTAGTTACATATCGGTTTTTAAAAAATTACGTATCATTATCGAATTTTTTTAATAAAGGTTAAAATTGGCTATTTAAAAAGGTAAGCAATTTTAAGTGGATAGGGAAAAAATTGATATTGTAAACTGAATGATTGAGATTTTGTTGACATTTTTGTACGGTTGCGACTGCACATAATTTTTTTTGTGGTCCATAATAAATTTAAAGTTGTGTAAATAAGTGTCACGTATTGTTAATAAAACCATTTTACTATGCACTAGTTTTGTCTAAGGCAAAAGTGCACTTCAACGGGGTGAAACCTCTTGTAGAGTTTCAGCTCACGTAGGACACCACTTGTCTCACCCTTTCGAGGTCCAAGTGGAATCATATGTTTCACGACAACAAGAACAAAAAGGTGACCAAGACCGAGTTTCTTGCACCATGTATTTACAGTTATGGAAGGGTGAAATATGATTGTATTATGTTAAAGATGGATGAAATTATTGTAGGCTAACTGAGGAACTGATCGAGTTTGATGCCACAATTATTAGATTTGTCGGCGACATAATCAAGATATTTAATCACCTGAAATCATCTAGTAGTGTTTAGGTTTTCAGAGAACCATTTATGTACCTTAGAATCCACCTCAATGCTTGCTAGTGAGCCTTTCCAAGATTCGTCATGTACCTGCTTACAAGACTTATTGCATATGCTATGTCGGGTCTAGTACAGACCATATAATACATCAAAGAACCTACTATGTTAGCATATGTGGTGCTATTCATATAATCTCTTTCGATCTCAATATTGGGACAGTGATCTATAATCCACTTGAATTGAGGATTTGTTGGAGTCACAACAAGCTTTGAATTTGACATACCAAAATTGTCGAGAATCTTTCGTATATATGCTTTTGAGATAAGCATAATTTTGACTACTTTCTATCTCTTTGGATATCAATCCTAAGAATCCTGGATTCAGCTCCTAGATCCATCATATCGAACCCCTTATAGAGTTCACCCTTCACCCTCATTACGTCTTCGACATTGTTGCTTGCTGTGTGAATATCATCCATATAAAAGCAAAAAAATTACAAATGAATTGCCGAGTCAAAATCTGAAGTAAACACGGTAGTCAAACTGACTTATAATAAAACTTATGTTTGTCATGAACTTTTCGAATCTCCTATTCCACTATCGAGTAGATTTTATTAGCCCATATAAATATCTATTAAACTTTAACACATAATCTTCCCTTCCTTTTTTGACACACTTCTCAGGTTACCTCAATAGGATTGTTTTATCTAGATCACCATACAAGAACACAATGTTTACATCCATTTGTTCTAGTTCAAGAACAAATTGTGCCACCATGGAAAGCCACATTTGAAAGGACATGTGGTTCCCAATAAGAGAAAACACATCATTGAAGTCGACAACTTATTTCTGAGTGAAACTCCGTGCAACAAATATTTCCTTGTATCTTTTCGACGCCATCATTTCGATTCCTTCCTTCACTTTGAAAATCCATTTACATCTAACTAAACTGGCTCCAACAAGTTTCTTGACCAGTTCCGAAGTGTTGTTATCATGAAGAGATTTCATCTCATCGTCCATGGCCTCCAGCCATTCAGTCTTACTCTTACTCCAATATACTTCCTTATAGTCTCAAGCTTCTTCGTCTAGAACCTCACTCAAATATTAAGGCATAAGCTATAAGATGTGCATACCCAAGTCTCTGAGGTGCCTTGATGACTGTTTGTGTCCTCTTGCCATAGGTAGTCATCGGCAGTTCCTCAACTTCCTCAACATCTTCTACTTCTTTTTTGACTTCATTTGGGATACACAATTTAGCATCAACATGCGCCACCTTAATAGGAATATCTACCCGATCCAGCTATTCGTCAAATATTTATGCACTTTGACCAACATCATAAGTTTTCTTGAAAACTGTTACAACTTCATTGAAAACTACATCTCGACTGATGATACACCTATTGTAACTTGGCTCTAGGCATCATAGCCTATAAGCTTTGAATCCTTTTGGGTATCCCATGAACATGCATTTTAGAGCTCTTGGTTCGACTTTATCTTAACTAATATGAGCATAGGCTATGCAGCCAAATACTCTCAGTTTGTCGAGATCTGGTGGATGTCCCGACCAAACTTATTCATGTGTCTTCATATCTAACACAATATAAGGATGTTCCTGCGGTATAGCGGCAAGCAAAGAGTTGGTATTATTTTTACCGGGTGATATATATCGGTTAGGTTATATCGTATCGTGTCCACAGAGATTGGTTATTGATTCGTCTCGTTCGATAATTCTACCGTTAATGAGTTTGAGATTAAAAGAAATGAAAATAAAAGACAAAAAGTAAATGAACAAAAAGTATAAAGGATAGACAGCTTGTCTGGAATGAATGTAAACTACCCGTCACAGACTTAAATCTACCACCCATGTCATACTCGGCCTACGATACTCGTCCGTGTCATCACATACCTCTCACAACCTAAGCTATTCCTAACCCAAATTGAGAATCCTCCTAAATCATCTCAATATCCATCCCTGGCATACCTCGACAACAAAGAAGTCAACTGCGTCACCTCCATACCCATTCCTGGCATACTTCACCGACGCAGAGGCATTAAGTTCGGATACTCTATAATGAATGTTAGCTCTAAACCTATCTCTAGCATTCAGAAACTAACAGATAATCATCCTAGGTAAGAATCTAAGCAATCTATCCCTAGCAAAGCTCAAATCCCTAACATAAAGTAAAAAGCTAAGACAATCACCGACACAAATTCGTAAAACAAGCTTTATACAACGCCAAGGGCGACAAATATACATGAGTTAGAGTAGATATACATACAAAACCCAACAAAAGAGATTACAAAGAGAAGAGAAGAAGAGGAACCAAACATTTCTTGGTTTGTCAACACCAATCGACGAGGGATTCGACTTCGGATCATCAAAATGCAAGCTCCAATGTTGTTTTCCAAGAAAATCTATCAAAAATATGAAGGTGATGGTGTTGGGACTCAAAAATACCCAACCCATAACCTAAAAATGTGTGTTTTAGCCCCTTTTAAAGAATTCTGATGTCGCAGGGCGCGCTAAGCGCGGTATTCGCGCTAAGCGCGGTCTGCTATTTTCAGCATTTTGTTTTTGCCATATCTTGAGAACCGTAACTCGGAATTGCGCCCGATTTGAAGCGTTGGAAAGATTATTCAATGCTCTATCTAACCATGAATGAATATCAAGCTTTATTGATGAATTTTATTCTTTGATTTTGAGCTTTATTCGTTGATGAGATGCCCAAATCGCGCATTTGGAGCTTAGCCTTTGGCCTTTATTACTCAATGCTCCAATTATGAATGAATACCTATAAAAGAGATGAAAAACTATCAAATGATACAATATTTACACAAAACTCAATTATTCTATTATGTACACATTTATACCAAAAGCGGGGGATTTATTCGAAGAATATCAACAAAAGAACGGATAAGTGCCACAAAATGTATATACAAAATAACTACATTTTGGCACTTATCAAAGGACATATGTTTATCATATATGTTGCTGACAAAATAGTCTCGACATAAAACACCTTGTTTAACCCAGCACTATTCAACATGCATCTAACTCTCTCCAAAATAGTTCAATTTAACCTTCCAACCAAATCATTTTTTTGTAGAGTACATGTAATAGTTTGTGCCTTTCTTGGATACCTCATTTCAAAATTAATGTCCATTTTTGGTTCTTAACCTTTTGACCTTTTTATCAATTTGATTTTCGACCAGAGTCTTCTAACTTTTGAAATTCTCAAAAGTTTCATCCTTAGTCTTCTACGACAAATACCCATACGTTTCTGGAATAATCATCTACTTTGGATAGAAAATACCTTTCTCTTGAATGTGATGGACTCCTTGCAGGCCCCAAAAGATCAACAACAATGTAATTAAGATATCCATATGTTCTTTGCTTGTCTTTGTTAAAATTCACTCTACAAGATTTTCCAAGTACACACGGTTCACAAAACTCGGTTTTTCGACTTTGTCTCTACCAAGAAAATTTGGTTTCTCTATTTCGACCAGACCCCTTTCACTGACATGGCCCGATTCCATGTGCCAAATTTCTTTTTCGAAAATAGGTTTTTGGATGCAACTTTTGTTAAAACCACTTACAACTTTAGTCCCAAGGGTATACAAGCCTTGTTTCTTCACGCCTCTTAAGACTTCCTTTGACCCCTTCATGACTCTTAGGATATTTTTCTATCATTGGAAAACATATCCTTTCTTGTCGAATTCAATAAGAGAAATCACATTTCTCGTAAAATCAGGTACGTACCTAACTTCGGTCAACAACTTTATTGACTCATCATGAAGCTTGAATCTCATAGATCGAACACCTGCAATTTTGCAAGATTTGTGGTTTCTCATCAATACATATCTACAATCTTGATCACATAATTCTTCGAACAATTCTTTTCTTAGAGTCATGTGTCAAGTTCACCCATAATCCATAATCCACTCATTCTTTGGGTTGCTTCTCGAATCAACAAGAACATGATATTAGTTAAAATCATCTTGAACCATAATTGTGTTTCCATTATCCTTACCTTCATGATCTTTTAAGCGTTGAGGGAGCACTTTTCTTGTATGAACCTCTTTCTTATAGTGATAGAATCGAAGGCCAAATGTTTCTCCCTTATAAGACTCCAATTTGACTTTTATCCTTCTTCTTGTCAAACTTACCATCCTTTCGCAAGAATTTTCCTTTAAATTCCAAACCTTCACAAACTGTTGAAGATTTATGCTTTTTTCGTTTGTTCAAGTAGTTTGAATACAACGGTGATTGAACTTATTCAAAGGTCAAAGACTCACTTCCATACAAGAGGGTTTCCTTGAAGTAAACATATGTTATGGGCAAAGCCCGCAACAACAACAACCGCTTGATCTTCACATTAATATTTTCAAGATCAAGAATCATCTTATTTAACATATCCAACTACTCAGCCAACACTTTCTCTTTAATCATCTTATGAATACAAAGTTTGATTCATGTAGAACCGATTTTTACCAATGATTTAGTCTTGTACAAACTTTCAAGTTTCACCTATAACTATTATGTCGTCGTATCCTTTGATATCTGTCGATGAACCTTATCACAAAGGCTCGACAAGATTGCGTTGTGGGCTTTTTCTATCACGGTCGTCTTTTCTTTTTACGTTAACGCAACATCCAACGTCGCCACTCCCTTCAATGCTTCAAAAAACACTACTGACTTAAACAATTGTCTTTTTCACAAATACCTCTTACAAGCCAACTTAGGTTACAAGATAACTTAAATAATTAGACATAAAAAACAGACCCAATTCGATGCTAAAAATCCTAGCATTCTTCGACAACTACGCACTAGGACATATTTTGACTACAACATGTAAGTCTTTAATAACAACATGTGAACAATCTTCGACAGTATGCTAAACTTCTGTCAAACTGTTGAAACTAAGAAGCTACCTTTGACCAACTAGAGTTCGATTCCAATATCTCACATAAATGTACCGAACATTTTGACACCTCCTACAAGAACACAATGAATTCCTAATTTTTTACTAGTTTTTTTCGAAAAAAAAATTATAATATTTTAATAAAATACCGGTTATTTCCAAAAAATCTTGTAGAAATGCAAGGATATACCAATTTTTTCAACAAATCCAGTAAAAACTCATTATATAAAAGAGATATTACATTTAAGGGTAAGAATAATTTTTTGTTAAAATAATAAGAGTATAAACGGAAGAAAAAGTCACGATGTAAAATCTACATGCTCAAAAGCTACTTCATATAGCCTTTGAGAAGAAATCAAAAGCTACTAAAAGAAGCTACATGCTAAAAGTTAAAGACAATTACCCAATATAACTTTTTTAATTAAAAGTTAAAAATTAAAAACTTTTTTTCTTACCAAACAGACTCATATTACTAAATTAATAACATCTTTCTAAGCATCTTAGTACTACTCTTCAAATAAATGGCCATTCTCTATGCAATATAACTTAATAGGACTATGTTGTACCCCAAAATTGGCCCTTAACTAGTAGGTTCATTGCATACATATCATTTATGCATTAACCATGGGATTCAGATTTTCTGATTATAAGAGTATACATCATTCTGAAGAAAAGGTTTGATTACCAAAAGTCGTATATCCGAGGTTCCGTAATTTTGAGCGTCATCTCAATGTAAAAGATGTGTGTGTGAAAGTTTCTCACTATCTCATGAGAATCGAAGTTTTGAGGCTTTGATTTCCTATCCTGCAGATATTGATTAAGGTGTTTGAATAAAAGTGTGTTGTGATCGAATATTTGAGCCAGATGCAATTCTATGGCCATTGGTGAGTTTCAGAGTATCTGTATATGGCTTATCGATCTGTATGATTCATCAGAAAATCAAGAGCGGTCAAATAGAAAGAAATTTGAGTGTGCTCGATGAAAAGTCAACAAAAAGTCAAAGTTTGACCGAGTGGAATTTTTGGTCAACATTAATGTCAAAAGTCGATATCTAAGAAAATGGGATCATTTGTTGAGAAAAGTTGAAAGAATCGGAAGAAAACGAGGTTTCTTGCATTTTAAGTAATCTTGGACTTAGAAAAATTTTCTAAGTTTTAAGAGCTTCATGATCCCGAAGCCATGTTGTTGACTCCGTATCTTGTTTGTTCGTGGTCGAAAGCTCGTGAATAGGTAATCATTGGAAAGAGCATATTTCGTACTCCGAATTTGTCATTGTGAAGATTTCTCCGAAAATGCATGGATTTCGAGTTATGAGGCTCCGAAGTTTACTGTTCACAACTTTTGTCATGTTTATAATGATTCGACACTTAGAAATTTTTTTGGTGTTTGCCTTCTATGGTCAAGCTGATGATTTCCGGTTAAATTTTCTCTTAGTTATCGACTCCAAATCAAAAATTGTTCAAATACAAAGTTGTTCACCTTGAGGCAAGCTACAACTCTCCCGAAGGAATCGATTCCATTCGAGGTTTAGATCGAGAGTTATAAGTCTGTAAAGTCATGGAAAAACATTCAGTTAATTTTTGCCGATGTTGCCGGTATTTTAGCAGTTACTTTCTCTTAACTTCGGGGCCATTTTTAAGCATGTTATGGGCGTCGGTTCGAGAAGTTTTCAACATGAAAGTTGTTTGTACAAATCTCCTCTATAATATGGATCTTGGAATCATTGCTTGAAATGGCTTATGGTTCGAGTTATTAAGCCGGGAAGACTAGAGCATGACCACGAGTTTTGAGTTCTTGCTAGCTAGCCAAAATGATGATACATTCTACATTCATACATGTGTGTACTATATGCTATACTGAACGGCGCTAGCTCATTTTTTTTTCCTTTTTTGGCCATACATAAAGACGTAGGCATGCATGGTGGAAAAAAGATACGCAAAATAACTTCGCCTTATTTTTTCTTCCTCTTTTCGTACCATCCTTCACCCACTCTCATCGAACAAAACCACTCCAAAATCGTAACAAACTCCACACAACCACAACAAACTCTCTCTCCCCAATCAGCACCACCGCCTTCCAACTCTCACTCTCTTTCAAACTCCACAACAACCACAACAAACTCTCTCTCCCCAATCACCACCACCGCCTTCTAACTCTCACTCTCTTTCTCTCAAAAAAACATCTTCATCTTTCTCAAATCACAACATTATCATCATCATTATCTAACAATCCATTCCCACCGTAACAGAAAAAACGGTTATGAAATTGTAACGGCATCATCACTTCAACTGACATCACTCATCTCCTCCATAACAAACTCATTCTTTCGCCATAATCATGGCTCTCCCCCATTGCCGAGAGAAGCAAGATGAACCTCTCAAATTTGTCAGCAATCTGAAAGATCTAAACACGCAAAATATTGATCTCGACATCAAGATCTAGTCAGCAACTTGCGGAGCTTGCCAAAGAAGTTCAAAACTCACGAAGCTTCGACAAGTAAGTTATCTTTAAACTCCTTTTTCTCATGATGTATGCATTGTGTTAAGGAAATTATCGCGTCTATGATTTTCTTGAGAATGAATAGGCATCTGCGTTAGGCGCATACGTGGAGAGTTGTTGTGTTTACAATTTTTCGATGAGATTTTGTGTCTAGATTCTCGCGGATTGAGTTAGCATTAGAAGAATGTAAGCCTGGACCTATATTACTCGCAGAAAAATAAGTAAGAATGTGGCGGAGTTATTTCCAGATGGACCAGGTCGACCGCTTCGGGGGCGGTGCACGATCAGAGGGGATGACTGGAGCCCTAGCTCTGTCGTCACTATTTTATCCATGTGATTCGTGAAAGGCGTACAGTACGTGATTCTATTGGCCATGGAACTTATTAATAATCTTAAATTAAAATTGACCAATTGATAAATGTGTATAACATAGAAAATAAATGTGACAAGAATATCTTATGATTATATATTTTGTTTTGAAACCATCTAGGCTTAGTGCAATCTAGATAATAGGCCTAGCGAATTTCTTAGTCATACCCCTTATTAAGCCCAATCGCTGTGATTATGTCTTGATTTAGTTCAAAATGGAAATTCAGAATTACACCCCCTTCCTCTTCACTCATAATTTTGTAACGTATTCAATTTCGTTCTTAGTTTCGATTCCATCGATTCATAAAAAATGCGAATAAATGCATTTTTGACTTTTTAGCACTTTAGGATACTTTTTATGTTTTTTGTGAATTTTTATTAATTAATTTCCATAAGTTTTTAATCGACTTTTGATAATATGTTTGGAAACCACTTTTTCTATAACACCTTGTACGTTTTGGTACCGTTTGTGGCCGTTTTTCGACGATAAAAATTCCTAAAAATGACATTCTGGTTCTATTATATGTTAGGAGCCTTTACAAATTTTTCTCATAATTTTTTAGATCTCTTTAAGTCTCCATCCGATTTTTTCTTTTGTATCACACAAAGATAGATAATTGTTTACTAGTTCACCTAGTTAGGAGTCGATTTTTTGCGTAAGATGCCTAATATTCTTTCTAACTTTCAACTAAACCCGTGACTAACATGTTGACGTGTTTAGGTAGTTCTCACCTTGGTTTAAAACCCATAATTTAGGCATATGATTTGGGTACCATGACAACTAACCCTTAAAGCGACGATTGGTCGTTTTGACTTAGTTTTGCACATAGTTTCGTTTCAATCACGATCTTTCTTGTACATTTGGTATGAGATCATTAAATGTAAATTAGATACTGACTTGTAGAGTTGCAAACCTACCTTGACAGCATAGTTACTTAAAACTTAAGTTTCGATTATGTTGTATTGTTTAAAAGCATGTTTCCCTTTTGTCGTTTGAATTGACTAGTTGTAGGAGTGTAATATCATGAGTTTCTTAGAAATTTTAGAACATTTCTTTGAAATTAATTGTAATTAAATATAAACCTTACCATTGTGTTGTAAGTAGAATTTTAAAGCTAATATTTAGTGGTATGACTCTTAGGAACTAGTTTGATATTTGTATAGTTCATCTAAGTTCCTCTTGCATGTTTAGGGATGTTTAGGTAAGCTTTAGAATATGTAGTTCCTGACTCCTATTAGGAAGCTACATTTTATGCCCCGATTTATTTGTGAATAAGGCGTTTTAGGCCATTTTAGTGTAGATTTTTGGTTTCTAACTTCTCTAGATCTCTAGTTATGTTTAACATTTTATTTGAGGGCTATTGTGGTGGATTTAGCTCGGTTTTGATATGGTTCATGGGGTATTTTACATTATGTGTGTTTGGCTGCCCGACTTTCCATTCTTATGTTTCTATACATGTTCACATTCCATTTCTTCGCATTTGGATCATATTTTGACTTGCGATGTGAGAATGTGACTTTATTCCCTCCTACTTGTTATTTTTGACGTGTTTGTTGACTTGTGCAAGGTAAATTAAGGATATTTTGGTTAGTTACCTAATCTTGGTACACTAACCTACCACTTCTCCTGTGGTTTTGCTTGCGTTTTAAACGCACTTTGCTTTGTGTTTTCTCATGTTACAAGAAACACATATTCTGTTATTTTGTCTGCACACATACCTTGGTGCAGTTGTCCCGATTGTTGTGAGGCCGTGTCTGCTATGAGCATATATTGTACGATATCACCTTGTTGATTATATTGATCGAGCAATTTCTGATTATTGCTTTAGTGATGGCAGTTTACTCGAAGTTTTCTGGAGTATTTCTTTGCTTGCTTGTGCTTACGGATTGTTATCCGTTTGGTATTTTCTTCACGTTTTTATCACATTCTTTTACCTCTTTTCTAGAGAGCATGAGAAGTAGGGTTTTACCGTTTTTTTGCTATGAGAAGTAGGATTAGAGATGCATGATAGGGCTTTCGTAGTTGGAACATGTTTAGGAACCCCTCATGTTTATTTAAAGACCTATTTAGGTAAATTCTGTGTGCTAATTGTGTTTTGCGTGTTTAAAATCCTCTTCCGTGCATAGGGAGGTAATTCTCAGTAAGTGTTTACATTTGTGCTTGCATAGGTCAACAGTGGTTAGGCAACCCAAAGTGGCACCACCAAGCAAAGTCTCGCTTTGATACTAATTGATACATATATATATATATATATGATGTTATGATGGGCACGCGAAAAAGGGTTCGCAATCAACCCCTGCACAGTTCTAGTATGTGTCAGCTCAGCACACACGAATCATGTTGCTTCCTTTATCGAGTCATTAATAATAAAAGTGGCAAGAGTTCCCTATTTTGACTCTCCATGCTTTCCTCGGGTTTGCATTTATTGTTGAACTCGCATCATTTGCTCTACACACTTGACAATTCATGTCATGCGGTAATACCATTATGGGGAATCGGAATGTGTTGGCTCCTGGTTGCTTCTGGCCCTTGACTTGCTTTTGTAGGCTATGAGACTTCCTCCTTTTCCTTGGCTTGTGTGACATTTGTTTGTGCATTGCATTCCTTACGTGTTTCTGCCAGAGCACCTATTTGCTTCATCCTTTTGTCATCTTCGACTCTACTTTAGGTAGTGATTCAATATGGACATAGATTTAGGTTGTAAACCTTTTCCATTCCCTTTTGTCATCTTCGAATCTACCTTATGTAGCGATTTGAAATGGACATAGATCTAGGTTGTAAACCTTTGCCATGTTCCCTTAGGATTATCTCAACTCTATGTTAGGTAGCGATCCAAGTAAGACCTTAGGTTTCAATCCATGTATGATAACATTAGGGATAGAACTAGATAGTTTCCCTTGATTGTTTTCTTCTCTTTTGCCTCATTGCATGTAATAAAACTAAAACTTGTTTCCTTTTCTTTTGAAAATCAAAATACTTAATAATGGTTCTGACTCCTTTTCAAAGGTAAAAGCAACCAACCAATGCAAAACCTTTTTGCCTACAAGCGCTCTTTTTTGTGTTTAAAACCTTTTCAAAAAGGACATGCTTTCACGAATCGTTCATAAAAAACACAAAACCCACCAAAACACGTGAGTTAAACTATGATACTCTGACTTTCCCATTGCACGAGGAAATATATAGGCATCTTGTCACGGGGTTCAATCGAGCAAAATTTGTATATACTTTCTTCTTTTCTCCGTGTTTGTTTTCTTTCTTTCTTTCACATGCATTTCCCTTAGCATAACATTGTAGAGATTAAGCAGTAGATAGATATAACACACTCATTAGATAGAAAATAGAAGTGGATACCATAGAGTACTGCGAGCATGTGGGGTGTTAATACCTTCCTCTCGCATAATAGACTCCCTTACCTTATCTCTTGGTCGCAAGACTGTGCCTTATCCCTTTCAGGTTTTCGCGCTATGTTTACCTTTCTCCTTTTTCGAGATAAAAAAGGTTAGATGACGACTTCATTGATATTCTATTCGATGATGTTCATCCGGTTGTTTCAGACTAATCAATCAGTCGGTTTGGATTGAAATTGGTTTTAAAACATAAATATGATGTAAATCACGGGTTCATTCTTAAGATCCAATTTCGACCGATAAAATTTTGGTTTTCAATGAATTTTATTAAATCAGTTTAGTAGGTAAATTGAATGAGTTTGATCGATTTAATATTTATTGGTCTAAATCCATAAAAATGATAATTTTTTTAAAATTCTGAAACATTAAGTTTTTTAATATTTATTTTAAAAAGAATTATCAAAATTGTAGAATATCTCAAAGAAGAACCATTTTTCTTATTATTGAAATAAAGTTATTTTTATATTAGAACATTTTCAATACCACCTTAATTTGAAAATTATCATTCTTTTATTAAAAAATTAAATAATATTCCATTTAATATTAAATATACAATGTCCTCATTACATTATAAAAGTAATAATTATTTGACAACATTATGAATCCCATTTTTATAATGAATCGACTTTAAAATAATAAAAATAAATAAAATAAATATTAGCATTGCTATTATAATTATTACGTTTTGTATTTTTATAGTACATCGATCGATTCCAATCGACCTGTACAAATTTGTACAACTTATATCTTAATAATTATCTTCAAATCAATGGTCATTAGCATTGCTATTATAATTATTACGTTTGTTTAACTTTAAGTATTTTTTGTATAAAATAGAAAAAAATTATATTGTTATAAATGACATGATTATGGAAGTCCATTAATTAGGAAATTTTATATAAGTATTGAGTGTGCCTAAGAGGGGGTGCCTAATTCTGATTTTTAGAGATGTGTTTCTTTCTTTTCAGGTTATGATTAGTGATGAAAGTGGTAAATGCGAAAAAGAAATGAATACCAAAAATTTATCCTAGTTTTCCTCAATCTGAGAGTACATCTAGTCCTGTTACCACTTGTAAGAGTTTTTTTTTTGTCAGATCTTATGGACAAGACTCTCCCCGTCTTTCTATCTATCTAACAAGACATTTGGTGGTCCCAAAAGACCTCTTCTTTCTTCACTAAAATAATAATAATAATAATAATAATAATAAATATATAAAAAATGTTAATAATAAAAATAAGCTTAAAAAATACCAAAAAAAAGTAGAAGAGACATTAAATGAAATATTCTAAAAAGTAAAAGAACTTTATACATTTTTTGTGATTTTTTAAATGGAACAGGAAATCATGAATAAAACACAATAACAATCAAATTTTACTAAATTCATAAAATGAATTCTAACATTTATATATTTTCGTGACTTTTCAATGCATAATTACCGCTTGACTTGTAAAAAAAAGTTGTAGATGACATCAAGGAGAATCATATGTAAAATGAACCAGTCAAAAAATATCAAAATTTGAAGTTATGAATTTTTAAAGTATGACTCGATAGTTGGAAAAAAAATCAATCAAAACACTTGCTATGAAATGATGCAAATGGAGGGTGGGATATTAGGTAATAGGGTGTGACAGTTAGTTATGAAAAATTTGGATAATAAATCATCAACGTTCTTTGATCCATTGATGCCTGCATTTTCACCATTAAAAAGATCATGCATCAACAACTTGGGTCGAAAAACCTAACCCTCAGGATTTACAGCCCAATTGCCTACTACTACAGCAAACTCTACCACAACAAAATGGACGACAACAACCAAAAAATTGTTGGTGTGCTTTCGTAGGAAATGGGAAAAATATTCAACCCTTTGATCTAGAGTGCTACCCAAAATAATCAACAAAATGCCTAGACAATACATCAATTGGCATCACAAATGGCGTAAATTGTAGATTTCTTTGGTGCCCCTCAGGCACCAAATCAAAAATCCTATCGAGAATGGTTAAGAGATAATCAAAGAGTGGTTTTCGAGGAAGATCCAACAATTAACTAGGATAAACCATTCACACCAAATGATGCAAGAGTTTACAAGGAGCAACGAGTCGAACCACATAGGGTCGAACAAGCGATACCAAGGGTAAAAGAAGCCTAAAGAGTGGAGATGGTTAATCGAAACAAGGATGTCAATGAAGTTATCCATCATGTTCGATAAGACGAATTTGTAGGAGAAAATAATTTAGCATCTGTTATACCCCAAAATTTTCCCTCCTACTTCTCAGGACAATTCACATCTCCATACTTAAGGATTTCACAAGGGTTGACCAGACAAACCCTCTTCTAAGCAATCAATCCAAACTAGGGTTTTGATTCTCTCAAGTCAAAATGAATTTCCAAGGATCCAAGTGGTCATCATACCTCATCATATGTTTCAAGGGATCACCATGTCAAGTTTCAAGCCTTACAAGTCAGATTTGCTCATCCAATTGCTCAGATGATTTAAAATCAATTGTATTGGACAAAAAGTCAAATATGGTCAACATATAGTCAAACTTCATAATTTTTTGTCAACATAAATATTTTGAAGTAATATTCATCATTTGATCAAGGGTTGACCATGATTCCTAAAGGAAAGTCAAGATTTGATCAAAAGTCAAAGTTTCTAAATTAAGGTTTTTTAGACAAAAGTCAACAGAACTTTGACCAAGCATAACTTTCACATACTTTATCAGAAATTTTTCCACCAAAGCTCATTTTCAAGGGAATCCAATTCTATACAACTTCATGTATCACAAGCTTTGGCCAAAAATGCATCATTTGGAAGTTATGGATCAAAACATTACAGGTCCTTTTAAAAGTCAACAAAAAGTCATCTTTTTGATAAGAAGTGTTCATGAACATAGAAACCTCAATGAAGATGAAACCATAAAGAGTGTTTAAAGGACATCTTGAGATTTCTAAAAAGTCCAATAACACTCAAAAACGTTGAAAATTGAGCAAGATACAAGTTGTGGAAGTTGGGCATTTTTGAGGAGGTGCATGAAGAGAAATACTTGAGAAAATCAAATTTTCTCTAAATGGGCCTAACTTTTCTTGATTCAAACTTGTTTATAATCTCAATTAAAACCTCCAAGCCCAAGGCCACGCCTTTTATCTTTTATTTTTATTTATTTTGAATTTTTATTCATTTAAATTTAATTTAATTAAAATAAAAGATATAAAATCCAAACATTAAGTGCAACGATTGTTTTTCAACATTCTTGAGATCCAAGCAAGTGAATTAATCAGAATATTTCGAATTTATGAAGATTGACAAGATATTGGATTGAAATTGGCTAAAAAACCAAAATATGATTTGATTCCAATCAAATATTTCACATTGATGAGAATATATTTTCTCACTGATTATTGATCTGAATCCATTCACTATATATATGTAATGATTCCAGCAACTTGGAGGACAAAAATTGATGCTCCAAGAACCCTAGCCTAACTCAAAAAAACCATGCATTACAAGTCACTAGCAGCCAAGTTTTTGCTCTGATTCAAGCAATTACAAGCCTCTCAATCACTTCCTGGGTGTCCATTGATCCTTCCCAAACGTTCACAGATCGCAAAAATATCTAGAATCATAAAGTGACGATCACGATTTGCATACCTCTCTTCCAATTTCGATTTCTATAAGTCACGCATATTTAACATGTTTTGATTGCATATTTATGTTCCTAATTAAGTTTCAAAGCTTTCCGTATAGCTTGATTTAAGTTTCAGCATAGGTACGAGAACTTGTCGTGGCTAGGGTTTAAAGCTCTGAATTAAGGCTTTATAGTTCAGGAAAAATCAGGCAAAACAATGGCCATCATCGTGCTCAGAAGACGATTTTCAGACGATTGATACCCTCAAAGCTAATTTATTGACATCGTCACTAAAGGGATTTTCTACGGACACAAACCGTAGATAAAAACCCTGGTCAAAACGATGATGAACAGTCCTCCCTCCACTAGCCGCACGCGCGTTTTTAAATTTTAAATATTTTAAACTTTGGTTTCATATTTATTTTATTTCGTTTGTTTTACTAACAACTAATCCACCCAGCTCTGATGGAAAAGGCGCGTGTGTTTGAGAGAGAGGACCAGGGTTCGATCCCTGGCTCCTACATATATTTTTACCTCTTTTCCAAAACTAACATTTTTTCTTATTTCTCTCATATTTTCTTTTCCAATTTAATTTCTTTTCAAACATTTTTTTTAATGCAACAAAAAACCTAAAAAAATATTTATTTTTGCATTTAGGTTAGAAAAATACTTATTTAATTTTTCACATAAAAAAATATATTATTTTTCATCTTCATTTTAATTAATTGTTAATTAATCGTAAATTAGCTTTTAATTACTTTTTACCCATTAAAATCAATCCAGAACATTCTCAAAAAAATTTTCTCATCTACTAGGTTTTCTAACCGTAAAACTTTTTTCTGACATGAAAACATATTTTCTACTAACATTATTTGCTCTTATTTACAATTCAATCCTTCTCGCGGTATCTTTTTTTGATCATTATAACTGCTTACAGGTTGGAACAGCTAGGGTTTTAAATTCCTCATATTTTTTTACTATTATGTAACTGCTCGTGGGATGTAATAGCTTAATTAGGGTTTATTTTCCACACTCCTTATTATGTATATGCCCCAAAGCCATGTAATAATCTAGGATTTACTTTCATACACTTTTACTTTCTGCACCTCTATTGTTCTGTACATATTTAATTGCTAGTAATTAGGCATGTATGGCAAGACTAAATCAAACAACATAGATCACTTCTAATCACAAGATAAATATCTGAATACAACACATTTTTTCACTCACTCACACCTTAGGGTATCCTCTCTCATTGCCTTTCGAAACAGTGGTCATGTTCCTCGAACGTAGGGATATCTTAGCTAAGACGCTCACAAAATATATCATTACAGTCCCTTCAAAGTCAAAGATCATAGTCCCTCGATGACCCTCGACTGTTGCCTACGAATATATGATCTCGTCCCTCGGTTGTTGCCTACGAAAAGTGATGACCGTCTCTACGAATATGCTAAGGTATCCCTACATGTTGCCTTCTATGACCATACGAACATCCCTTTACATCCAATGAATAAATTTACCTACCAAATAATGGTATGGATAACCTTATTCTAAAGGAAAGAAAATAACATGGGAACGGCCATTCTGAGTAGGTAATAAACTCTTAATTGCTTGCTCTATCAAAATACTCTTTACACCTCACACTTACTTTCAAAATAAAATATTTTCAAACACTTTGTATACATTCCAGCGTGAACCATTACAAATTTAAACACTTTTCTAAAACAAAACATTTCCAAACACTTCGTATACATTCCAGCGAGAATCATTAAGAATTCAAAGAGAAATGCCTTTTCAAAATGTCTTTTCAAACACACACACAGAAAACAATTTATAAAGTGAGCTAAGCAATTAAGAGCCCGTAGATAACTACAGATGGAAAGGATGCTAATATTTTCCCTTTTCATAACTGCCTCCCATACTCAGAATCTAACGAAGGTCTTTTTCTGTTCTTTTCGCCTTCCCTTAATTTGATAAAATAAAAATCGGTGGTGACTCTTGCTATCCGCAACATTTGCGATAAAACACAAAACAAACAAGTTAGTTCTCCCACCGTGTTACAACATCCATGGTCGAAATGATAATGGCTTGAAATTGGGTAATTGTAGTCCTTCGTAAGCCAATTTATAATTACCCTCCATATGAATATATTTTACAAACTGTGTTTCCCAGGGGTTGGAAAGTCCAAAAATTCACAAAATTCTCTATTGACACTAGTGAAGCTACTGTCAAACACATAGCCATGTATCTGACCGAGGTTGGGGACATTGCAAACAACAAAAGCTTAAGAATAAGATATTACCCTTACCAAAAATGTTGTTCCTTGGTTCACTACTCTCCTTCTGAATTTCATCCATGATTGGAATTTTTTAGAAAGATTGTTCCATAAGCAGTTTTCTACAGGCCAGTCGAAGATAAGTTTGAAAGAACTGGCTAGCATTTAGCGTAAGTTTAGTGAGCCAATAGATGACCATCACAATAAGTTCCATTTTTTGAAAGCAGGGGGTTTCACACAAGTTCCTGAGCATGAACTAGTCGAAATGGTTATAGGTGGCTTAAATTATTCCATTAGAAAGAAGCTAGACACTTAATACTTAAGAGATATTGCCCAGTTAGTAGGAAGAGTTTGACAAGTGGAAAGTTTAAGGGCTTAAAAGGCTAGATAAAGTAAGAACAATATAAGATAAAGGGTAGCATATGTCAAAATTAACGAGGATTAAGCAAAAGTTTATAGTGACCCTATAAATTTTTATGAAAGCGAAATAGATTTGGCCGAATTGAGACAAGGGCTACCCTATTCCAGCAAAGCCCTTGCTGCTTCAAACTTGAAAAATCTCGTCGAACATGAAAATAATGACAAATTTCCTAAGACAATATACACCTTTGGCATGACAAAGTGTGACGAAATCTTCGACTTATTGTTTAGAGATGGCTAGGTGATAATTCCACCTGACGTGAAAATTCACTCGTTTGAACAACGAAAGAAAATGGGGTTTTTTAAATATCATAATTTCTTAGGCCATAAAACCTCACAATATTTTCTTTTCAGGGATCTCGGTAAAATTACTATCTTGGATGGAAGGCTAGAGTTTTATGAGATAAGCTAGTGGCTGATGGCCACTACACTAAGCAAGAAGACATCAATATGATCGATATTATTGAAGATCGTCATGCAAATAATATCTTCAGTGGAAATATTGAAGGTTTCAACCAAGGTTTCGAAAAGATTGAGGCCACTAAGACGTTCAAACTAAAGTTACAAAATACTAGGTTTATTGATGCTCCCGATGTCGAAGTTAACATGGTCGAACTAAGTGGAGAAGCTGAGTTGGAGAGGCTGACAAGGAAAGCATCTAGATGAAAGAAGACCAAATGAAGGTAGAACACCCCAATACAAATGAAAATATGCTCAAATTCCTTTTTCGATTCCAGAAGAAGAACTCTCAGGCATTCATGTGCCCTGGATGCAGTTCCATGTATGATAGAAAAGCTGGTGAGAATTCGGAGAGAGCTTAAATTGCCTATCAAATGGGAAACTGGAATGATGTTGGGGGAAAATATGTGTTTGAAAAAAAGAGAGTTTATCGAAAATAATAATAATAATAATAAGGAGGACAAAACCAACAGGCGAAGAAGCAAACTTCATTCAAACCAACTATAGGTTGGATAGAAGATCAAATGCAACAAGCATTTGAGGAATTATAACCTTTTTTAGAGTAACTGGCTCTTGCATTAATTACCGCCTTCAAATATTCAGCGGGATTATTCAAATATTTGCAGGCTTCAAAGAATCGACCGAAAAATCTTCAAAATTTGATTCAATAGGTATTGGTTGAGGTTGAGGTTCTTTTTCATATTTTTGGAGTCAAAGGAGGTTTTTGAGTGGTCTGAAAACAACCTAAGAGTATTCGCATAAATATAATCAAAATATACAAATGACGAAGTATTAAAGTATTGGGAAAATACCTTTACTATTACCTTTGTCGAGACAATTTCTTCACCTGGACCATCACCTTTGTTACTCGCTGATTTCTTCGCAGATGTGTCTTTTGCAACAATTGCATCCTTGTCTTGTATACTTTGATTTTTCTCAATAGCTAAAGCAAAACAAGATAATCAAATGATCAAGGTTAATAAAACATGTTAAAATATTTCAAATAGTAAATCAAAGTAACCTTTCATTTCTTTGTCAATATGAAGGTGGCCCTTGAAACTGTCTAGAAAATGCTTAGTCGAAACAACTTGTTCGGCTAGTTGTTTGGAATCCAGTTGAATAAGTTTCATGAAAGTACCACAGATAATCCATTCCCGGATCGGGGGTCCAAATGCCCAAGAAAAATCGACGCTTAGAAATGGAAGGGATTTAGGTGGTTGGAGTTTAAAAACTAACTCATACCTATTTTCGGGCTTGACGCACGAACGTCTAAGATGACATTGGTGTAGTATTTCCCCCGCTAAATGTAAAATTCTTGGGTACAAAAGAATGATGGTCGAAAAGTAATGGGAGAAAGAGTGGTGATATTGTCATATCGATAAAGATGCTTGGTACAATCATCTTCAGGAAACCACGTGTTTTAGAGGAAAATATCACATTTCTTATCATTAAGTAGCTTAGGCTTGTTTGGACGAGGCCAAATTGCCGATAAACCAAATTGGGTTGATAACTAACCAAAATAAATTGATTTTTTGAAGGCCTTAACTAGTAGCAAGCAATATAGGAGTAATAAAGGAATCTCATATAGCCTTAGATTCTACTTCTTGATCTGTCAAAAGAGAAGGGAATTCACGTGTGAACCATTCAGGACCAGGGGTTCTTTGGATAAAGGGAGCCATCAAAGGAGTAAAATTATAGCGTTTGGCGAACATAATCACAAAGCCAATGAAGGAGTTTTTTTGGATTGATCCTTCGTCATTTGGGGTTAGCTGGACCAATTTTGTCCCTTCCATATGCTTATTCCTTATCTCCTCAGCTTCTTTGTTGATCATGTTTCGTGTGGGGAGAGAAGGCTCAAAGGTGGTGTTCAACCACAGTTGGAGAAGCTAGAATTGACCAGCGAAAATGATGTTTTTCCATAACTTTTATGTCTTCAAAATTAGTTTACCGTTTGCAAAAATTAGAGTGTCATCGTCCATTTCAAATGGATGAAACCAATGATTGTGACAATAGCAAATAGAATGGAGGTCATCATTCCACAAGGGAAATGAAAAGTATTGTGGGTAGAATCCTAGAAGTATCATGAAGCTACTAACCTATATTGGCTATAACCTGGACTAGATTTCGACAACTGACTCATGTCGTAAATCTCCATTTATTTCCAGAATTTTCTTTTCTTACTCTCAACTTTAGTGAGCCAGAAAAGATATGGCACAAGGTCCTACATTAAAGGTAAAGGGTGAAACACTCTAAGATTATTTATCATATAGTCTAGATTGATGTTGTCTTCTATTTTTGAAGCATCAATCGCAGAGTTCGCTTGAACATATGTGGATTTTTAGGTATCAGGTTTCTTGTTTACTTTATCATCGATTTTCTTCCTACTAGCCAAGGGTTTGGTACAATGATAAACAAAGAAAAACTCTTTGAGTTTTTAAGCATCTGCACTACAGTCAGACATATGACCCATATATGCATGTGTTTCACCAGAAATGGTTAGAGGAATAAGTATCTAAGATTCATATATTTTGCATTTTTTTCAAGTAGAGGAGGCTCAAGAACATACTCTTGATTTCATACCAACATCAAGTTTTTTTATTTAACTAATTGGAGTTGAAGCTTCTTTTTTGTTGTTGTTTGGTTGTTTCGTTGATTCTAGGCGCCATTGTTGAAGATTGAAACTTGGAAGTTGAAGAATTTGTAAAGATTTTTGAAGAAAATTCTCAAGAATGCACAAGTTTAAGAGTTCAAAAGTAGAAAAGTAATGCAGGGTTTAGGGATTTTTAAAAAGAAGAAATAGAAGTTTTGTTTTCATTCTAGAATATGAGTAAAGAGTTAGTTGGACACGTGTAACTCTTTGTGAGGATGTAGAGACGATTTCCTATGCAAGTTACTTCCATATTCCTATTTTATAAGAGTAACGATTCAAAGTAGTAATGCACATATCCATGATATGCTTCTAAAACGTGGTCATTATGACCATGACATCACAAAAGTAATTGGTAACGCGCCAAAAGCTTTCAAGAAATGTCATAGATAAAAAATAATTGCTTCTTCGAAACACAACATGGATATGAATTAAGTTCTAAACACAATATATCGACACATGTAAACAAAGCAAAAGATATGTTCAAACTTGAATCACCTAAAGATTTCTTCAATATACCTTGAAGAATAAAATGAAATATTTACATAGGACTAAACACTCTCACTAGTACTCATGCACATCCGGAAGAATTCATGCATTCATCAAAACAAGTTAAATGGGCAAAATGGAAACAAAGATCACTAAGGACTTTCAAGGATTGTAACTTGGCTTGGGTTAAAAACAAAGGATATTTTTGTACAAAACCAGTGAAGCAAAATGGGGTAAAGATAATGAAGAGCATTTCACAATATCCATTAACACTTCCTTCTTATTTCATTACAACCATTTCTCTCTTTTCTCACACAATGATCCTCCTTTTCTTTTCTTTTTCAATTTCTTTTCATATACATATTATTTTTAATCCTTTTTCTAGGATCATAGTGTCATCAATTCATGGTTCTTTTTGATCAACCTCCCCAACTTTCAATTTATCAATCCTTTTTATTTAAGAACATGCTCTTCAAAGGGCTAATCAAACAATTGGGTTAGTGTTTACAAACAAGAAATTTTTTATAGAATGAATCATCATTGAATTTTCATAAATTATCAACAACTATTAAGTGGCCTACTTAACAATTAGTTGGTCTTGATAAATTTATTCCACAAATTCGATTTTTAAGCTCAAAAGGGTTCACTAAGATTCACTCTCTCATGGTTAATTGAGGCCCTTTTGGAATTGATGGTTTTTCTCGTAGTGCACAAAAAATACCTTGATCCTTTCTAAGTTTCCATAATGTCAACAAAAAATTAAGATTAAACATGAATTAAACGAGTTAACACAACTACTAGAACTCTCAATTTTTGTACAAGGTGGAAAGCTTCTCACCTTTGTGGTTTAAGTCCCAATGATTCATACATGAACACAAATTTTTTTATGTACGTGCCAAGATATTTTGCATAAAGCACAAATTTCATAAACATGTTAACATTCTACAAAATAATTAAAAATGTACCTTAAATGCGGATCAAGTTGAGAATCATATCATCACCATCACTTTTTATTGAAAACACACTTATTTTTGCTTTTGAGCACCATTGAATAACCAGGACAAACTAAAAGAAATACAATTAAAATAAACATGGTATAATTTTAAAAGATAAGAAAAAATAAATAAAAAGACACTCCAAAATGGTGTTTCAAAATATAAAATGTGTTTAGGCATATTGCCTTCAAAATATAAAATTTGGAATTACAAAACACATCCTAACAAGGATGGTAACCAACAAAATACAACCCTGTCTCAATAAACTTAACAAAAACATAAACTAAAAGTAATAAAATAAAAACAAAAAGAAACAAAGGAATCAATCTGAATCCTCTAGAATAGAATCTCTCGGAGTACTAGAACTGGAATCATCATCACCATCAATATCTTCATCATCAGCATTCGCTACCTCCTCCTCATCATTTGGCCCGGCCCTGGGCCAATTAGCATAAGCTCTCAACTGTGCGCTAGTGCGGGTGAAATGATCTACCACAGGCTCTCGAATTTGCAGCGCCAACTGTTCCATGCTTTGATGCATGAATATGAATGCTCTCTGATGAGCCAAATGCATTTTCCAGTTCCATCAGCTTCTAGATCGACATGAGGAAGTGCAGCAGCAACAGGAACGACCTGGGCAGCAGGATTAGTGTCACTAGCCCGACAATAACGGTCACAATAGTTATCATCAATGACACCGTCAATTGTCAAGTGACCTAATATAGGAAATACCACCCAGGCACACCTACAAAGCGCCATTATTAATCCTAGATAAGTGAGGGCACACTTGAGTCGCTCACCCTTGGATGTATAACTCAAGGCTACCCTTTTCAATTCATTAGCTATCAACCGACCAAAATCAATTTGTGCTTCATCAAGCATATGCGCAACTAGGCCGGCTGTTTCAACAGGAATAGAGGAGGTGTGACTTTTGGGCCGTAAGTTGTACAATGTGTCATACCCCAAAATTTGCCCTCCATCTATTCAAGAGGTTTCATACATCTATGCTCAAGGATTCCTCAAGAGTTGATCAGACAAACTCTCTCCTAGACAATCAACCCAAACTAGGGTTTGGTATTTCTCAAGACAAGATGGATTTCCAACATCTTCAATGGCCTTCATGCCTCCTCATATGCTTCAAAGATTCTCCATGTCAAGTTTCAAGCCTCACAAGTCAAGTTTCCTCAGACAATTGCTCAGATGGTTGAAAATCGGTGTATTGGACAAAAGTCAATCGTGGTCAACATACATCAAAACTTCGATTTTTGGTCAACATCCTCATTTTGAAGTAACATTCATCATTTGATCAAGGGTTGATCATGATTCATCAAGAAAACTCAAGATTTGCTCAAAAGTCAAACTTTCTAAATTAGGGTTTCTAGATGAAAAGTCAATCGAACTTTGATGATCATAACTTTCTCATACTTTCTCGAAAGTTTTCCACCACCTCTTGATTTGAAGGAAATTCAATTCTCTACAACTTCATGTCTCACAAGAATGTCCAAAAATGCTTCATTTGAGAGGTATAGCTCAAAACATTACGTCATTTTCAAAGTCAACAAAAGTCAACTTTTGTTTTGAAGATATTTTGAGCATGGTAACTCCAATTGAGATGAGACCAAAGACATTGTTTAGAGGACTCTTAGAACTTTCCAAAAAGTCCAAGAACTCTCAAAAATGTGGAAAAATGAGCAAGATACACTACTCAGAAGTTGGGGAATTTTGGACAATTGCACAAAAGGACATTTTGGTCAAAATGCAAAATTTTCCAAATGGGCCTATAATCTTTTGATCCAAACTTGTTCATGATGTTATTTTTGACCCATAAAAGCTTGGCATTGGTGATTTTCTATTTTCATGGTTTATATTTGAATTTTACAACATTTAATTCAAAAATAAATTATGTAAAATATGAAAATTAAGTTATTTTTTCAATTAAGTTGAATTTATATCTCTCTTAATGTCCAAGAAAGCCCACACCATTTACCAAATTCGTGCAAGCCATGGCATTGATGAGAAAATCATATTTTCTTCAAAATTTGATTTGATTTTCAAAGAAAATATTTGCACATCAATGATCCAATCTTTTTTTCACTCTTTTGCCATCCAAACCTCTTCTATAAATTGCCAGCATTGTGAACAAACAAGGAGACGAAACCCTAGCTCAAGCATAACCCTAACTCTTGCAAAATTTTTCCAAGAAACTTGAAATTCGAGTTTTATTTTCCAGCCCTTTCTAGCCCCTCTCAAGCACTCAAACGTGTTCTAAGGGTAAGCATGAGTAAGTTTGCATCAATAACAATGGTCAAAGCAAGCTAAATCGTGTTACATACATGCATACATAATCAATTTTTCTTGAAATCGTATTTTTATTATCAGCCTGTTTTAATTGATTCTAATGCTTGCAATGTGTTCATGTGGTTCCATGGATGAGATCTGGGCCATCGTTCGAAGGTTTGGACGTTAGAATCGCGTAATGCCATTGTTAGGTTTTTTTGGACTGTGAGCTTCGAACCGGCCTGTACAGGCCGATTCAGTCAAAACTAATGCCATCAATGGACTCGGGAGGTCCGATTTAGGGGGACAAGGTCCTTCTTTCTCTTTTAAATTTCGTGTTTTGCAGGTTTCAAAATCCTCGTCGCCGGAGAAGACGACCGGAGCTAGGGCTCCGGCGTCGGCGACTTGTTGACTCCGGCACGAGGCAAGCGTGGCGCATCGGAGCCTTCTGATTCGCTCTCTCATCCAGCGAGGACCCCACCAGCTGACTGTATCCTTGACTTTCCCAGGCAACGACGCGTGTGCATCTCATGATCATCCGTTTCCATTCCATGACAACAAGTGCAAGCTGGCGTGGTGGATAAGGCGTTCACTGTGCATAGATACTCCCTGTGGTCCTCAGTTCGAATCCTGCTTGCACCGGTTTTGTTTTTCTTTTTGCAAAACTGCATGTTTTCATATTTTCATATATTTTCTTTTATTTAATATTTTCCATTTATTTTAATTACTTTCACAATTTTATTTTTGCACTTAAAAATTACCAAAAACATTTATTCTTTTTGCATTTACATTCTAAAAATGTTTATTTAATTTAATAAATTTAAAAATACAATTTTGCATGCATATTTATTTTTATTTTTATTTTAGCATTTAAATCATTATAAATTGCATTTTAATTATTAAATCTTTTCCAAAAAATCCCAAAAAATTATTTCAATATATTTATCTTATTTCCAGCATGTATTAATTTTTCCATATTAAAATTTGCATTTTTCTAACATTTTTTCTCTTGTTCGATTCATATTGCATTTTCCGATTTTCTTATTCTTTCACAGGTTGCTCCGATTCGGACGTTTTCTTTTATCATTCTATTTTTTCCAATAATGTAATTGCTCATGGGTTGTAATAGTTTAATCTAGGGTTTTATTTTCCGCATTTTAAATTATGTATCTGCCCCAAAGCCATGTAATAGCGTAGGATTTACCTTTCCGCATTTTACATTCCGCATTTTTACTTTCCGCACCCTTATCAATTGCTAGTAACTAGACGTGTATGGCAAGATAATAATTGGACATAGCTCACACTAATCTTCAACATAATATCTTCTGAATTTGATACACTTCTATCACACACGCACCCCTTAGGGTAATTCTCTCTCGTTGCCTTTGCGAATTCAAAATGGTCATGTCCCTCGAACGTAGAGGTATTCTAGCACCGTTGCCTTCAAACAAATCATCATAGTCCCTTCGATACAAAGATCATAGACCCACGATGTCGCCTACGAATACATGATCTTGACCCTCGATTGTCGCCTACGAAAAATGATGATAGTCCCTTCGAATGTGCTAGGATACTTCCTACAAGTTGCTTTCGATGACCATCCGATGTCCCTTCGAATGTCCCGCTTACATCCAACGAATGGAGCTACCTACTAACTAATGGTATGGCTAGCGCTATTCTAAAGGAACGTAGAAGTACAATAAAATGACCAATTCTGAGTGGGTAAATAAGTCTTTTAGTTGCTTGCTCAACCAAATGCTTTTCACACCACACACTTTTTTTTCAAAGTTCAAATTCTTTTCAAAACAAAAACATTTCCGAACACTTTGTATACACTCCTACATGAGTCATTACAAAGTCAAAGCGAAATGCCTTTTTTCAAAACATTTTGTCAAACACACAAAAAGCAATTTTAAAAAGTGATCTAGAGCAACTAAGAGCCCGTAGACAACTACGGATGGAAAGGGGTGCTAATACCTTCCCTTTTCATAACCATTCTCCCGAACTCAGAATCTAACGAAGGTCTTTTTCTGTTACTTTTACCTTCCCTTAATTGGATAAAAATAAAAGTCGGTGGCGACTCTTGCTATCCGCACATTTGGATACAAAAATCCTACAAAGTCAGTTCACCGTATTACACAAAGCCACACACATGAGTATTCTGGCATTAGTCTTCAAACTTAACCTGCTGAACTTCAAGGGCTGGCCAAATCTGTTTAACTCATAAGAATGGCTAGGTAAACAAATTTTACTCCTCAAAATTTCAAAATCCCAATTACCACGAGCCAGCTGCTCGTGATACACATCCAAGTCCTCTTCAGGGGCAGTCCAATTAATACCCAAATAGCTGTTGATTGAGGAACGAGAGAAAGAAATAAGTTTGCCCTGGACCATGGTTGAGAACTGGAAAGGGTTCCCCTCTGTAGGTAGAGCATTCGCATAGAATTCGTGAACTAGCTCCAAGTTAACCATTGACTTGGGATCACAAAGAACTCCCAAAATGTAATCCTCCAAAAGGGAACCACAGTGAGAATAGTGCCCATGATCTCCAAGACGAATCAATCTCTCGGTCCAAATATTTCTTTTCTCCAGCTCTTTGTATCTTGCCTCCTGTTCAGGCCCTAAAAAACGTGTTCCGTCAAAAGGATTAGGTCTAGATGACCCGGCTCCGGCGGACATAACTCTTGGTCTCTTTGGAGGCATCTGAAACAACAACAAAAATCAACAAAATAAGACATCGAAATGTTCGTTAGATTTATTTCATACAAACAGCAGTGTAAAACAACCAAAAAAAACATCAAGGATTCACAAAATTACAAAAAAAAAATAGCAGAAATTTTTTCCAGCATGCTATAGACCGCGCTAAGCCTGCTCACCGCGATCTGCGATACACCAGAAATTTTTTCTGCTCAGAGCAGAATTGGTTCATGATTCTAACCTTACTCAATGCGAAATTCCTTACACAAACAATATATACAGTCACAACATCCTAATTCTATGGTTAAAACCCTAAAATCCTAATTTCTAACAAGCAACAGTGAAAAAAAGTAAATTAGAGAGGAAAGTTGAAAAAGAAACGAACCTTGATGCTTGACTAGTGAGAAAACACAAAGAATTTGCACGAAATTTGACTTTTAGAGTTGTGGGGTTTGAAAATTTTCTTGAGATGAAGATGACAATGGTAATGATAGGAAAAGAAAGAAAACAAACCCTAAGTTATAAGAGGGAAATAAACAAAACGAACTAGGCCAACAAGTTGGGCCTGAGAATTTTTTTTTTTAGTATTCATCACGCTAAGCCTGGGTATCATCGCGCTAAGCGTGAAAGTTACTTCTAGAGGGAGTTGAAACCGCACTAAGCTTGGTCTTGACCGCGCTAAGCCTGGATACCGCACTAAGCGCGGTCTACATAATTTCCAGAAACAACTTAAAAACCAGAAAATTGATAAGAACTCACAAAATGTCTTAAAACAATAAACACTTACAATGTTGGGGTGCCTCCCAACAAGCGCTTTATTTAACGTTATTTCGAGCTCGAAGGTTCAGGATGATCATGGATCATCAAAGTACAGTGCAGCAATCTCTCGGATTACCTCGCCGCCAACATATCGTTTTAACCTTTGTCCATTTACTGTCCACTCATTCTTACTTCCAGGGTCTTGCAACACAACAACTCCATAATCTTTAACATCCTTGACTACGAAAGGGCCGAACCATTTCGTCTTTAGTTTTCCCGGAAAAAGCCTCATTCGAGAATTGAACAAAAGGAAACTTTTCCGCGGCTGAAAGTCTTTGTGTTTGAGCTTCTTGTCATGAAACACTTTAACCCTGGCATTGTATATTTTATTTGAGTGGTAAGATTCATCTCTCAATTCTTCCAACTCCACGAGTTGCTCTTTCCTCTTGTCACCAGCCAGAGAAGAATCAAAATTCAAGAATTTAAGAGCCCATAGAGCTCTATGTTCCATCTCAACTGGAAGATGACAAGTCTTCTCATACACAACCTGAAAGGGGGTTAGTCCAATCAGAGCTTTATAGGCGGTTCGATACGCCCATAAACCTTCGTCAAGTTTTAATGACCAATCCTTCCTAGAATTAGAGACAGTTTTTTCAAGAATTTTTTTAATCTCCCTATTCGACACCTCTGCTTGACCATTTGCTTGTGGATGGTACGGGGTTGTCACCTTATGCCTTACACCATATTGATTCAAAATTTTCTGTAATAGTGTATTGCAAAAGTGAGAGCCTCCATCACTTACCAAAACCCTCGGCACACCATACCTTGAAAAGATGTTTTTCTTCAAAAATTTAATCACGGTCTTGGCGTCGGTCTTAGGTGAGCAATTGATTCCACCCACTTTGACACATAATCGACAGCCACTAAGATGTATTCGTTGGAGAAAGACGAGGGGAATGGGCGAACAAAGTCGATACCCCAACAGTCAAAAACATCAACTTCTAACATATTTGTGAGAGGCATCTCATCTCTCTTTCCAATTCCGCCACTCCTTTGGCATTTGTCACAACTCTTGGCATGTTCATAAGCGTCTTTAAACAATGAAGGCCAATAAAATCCCGATTTAAGGACTTTAGTGGCCGTTCGCAATCCGTTATAATGTCCCCCACAAGGGGAGTTATGACAATGCCAAAGTATGTCCTTAGATTCTTTGTTGGACACACATCTCCTCAACAAACTATCAATACTCAACCTAAATAGATAAGGTTCGTCCCACACATAGTAGTTGGCATCGGCCAAGAATTTTCTTTTCTCATTCCAAGATAGATCCTCCGGAATTAATCCCGTGGCCTTGTAATTGGCCATGTCGACAAACCACGGCCTCTCTTAGATAACATACAGTTTTTCACCCAGGAACTCCTCTCTAACCTCTTTTTCTTTATTAGTGATTTCCACATTCACCAAGCAGGATAAATGATCCGCCACCAAGTTTTCCGAACCTTTTTTGTATCGGACTTCCAAGTCAAATTCTTGAAACAAAAGAATCCATTGGATTAATTGTTGTTTGGAGTCTGGCTAGGTGAGCAAATATTTAATAGCCGACTGGTCCGTGAAAATCACAACTTTGGAGCCGATAAGATAAGAACAAAATTTTTCCAACCCATACACTATAGCAACCAACTCTTTTTCAGTTGTTGCGTAGTTTATTTGAGCATCATTTAAAACTTTTCCTGCATAGTGTATTGCATGGAAAATTTTATTCTTTCTTTGACCGAGTACGAATTCCACCGCATAATCACTCGCATCGCACATTAATTCAAAATCTAATTTCCAATTTGGTGCGGTGATTATCGGTGCATTAATCAAATTTTCTTTTAACTTTTCAAAGGCAACTAATCAATCTTTATCAAAAATAAAAGACTTATCTTTGTTGAGAAGATTGCTCAATGGCTTTGCTATCTTGGAGAAATCTTTGATAAATCTTCGGTAAAAGCCCGCATGGCCAAGAAAACTCTGAATACCTTTGACATTTGTTGGTGGAGGAAGCGTCTCTATCACATCGATCTTGGATTTATCAACCTCGATCCCCTTTGAAGAAATTTTGTGCCCGAGAATAATGCCTTCGGTCACCATAAAGTTGCACTTCTCCCAATTCAACACCAAGTTAGTATCAACACACCTCTTCAAGACGGTGTCCAAGTTCTTCAAGCACAAATCGAACGATGATCCAAAAACGAAGAAATCATCCATGAATACCTCAATAGTCTTTTCAATCAAGTCGGCAAAGATAGCTTGCATGCATCATTGAAAAGTTGTCGGCGCATTACATAAGCCAAAAGGCATACGTCTATATGCAAAAATCCCAAACGGACAAGTGAAATCCATCTTTTCATGGTCTTCCGGATTTACCGAAATTTGGTTGTAACCCGAGTAACCATCCAAGAAACAATAAAATTGTTGCCCCGAAAGTCTCTCCAACATTTGATCCATAAAAGGAAGAGGAAAGTGATCTTTTCTAGTGGCTTTGTTTAGCCTTCTATAATCGATACACATCCTCCAACCCGTTACTTTCGTGTCGGAACCAATTCATTCTTTTCATTTGAAACAACCATCAAACCTCCCTTTTTGGGGACCACATGAACCGGACTAACCCACGTGCTATCCGAGATCGGATAAATCATGCCGACTTCCAACATCTTAACAACTTCTTTTCTCACAACTTCTTTCATAACCGGATTCAAGCGCCTTTGAGGTTGAGCCACCGGTTTGAATTCTTCTTCCAACATGATATTATGCATACAATAAGCGGGGCTTATGCCTTTTAAATCGAATAAAACCCAACCTATTGCATTTTGGTTAGTCTTCAAAACATGAATCAAACTATCCTCCTCCTTCTCGGATAAAGTGTTACTAATAATGACGGGTTTGTTACTCCCATCCTCAATAAACACATATTTCAAATGAGAAGGTAATGCTTTCAACTCACATTTTGGTTCTTCTTCTTGGGAATCATTCTTTAAAATCTCCATTTCCTCCTCCCATAGTGGCATTTCTTTTGAAATCTCTAACTCCTCCAAACATTCTTCAAGTTCCCGCCTATCACCGTCATCAAGCACATTAAAGGCTTCGGTCAAGGTTCTTTCAAGCGGTTTCGTAAGATAAACTTGGCTAGTGACTTCTTCTATTGCTTCTTCAATAGCATCTATGTTGAAACAATCCTTTTTATCATTTGAATGCTTCATTGCTTCAAAAAGATTAAAATAAATCTCTTCGTCTTGCACACGCACTTTCATCAAACCGTCATCGATATCAATAATCATTCTCGCGGTCTTCATGAATGGCCGGCCTAGAATTAAAGGAGCATCCAAATCTTCTTCCATTTCTATCACAACGAAATCAACGGGAAAAAAGAACTTATCCACTTTGACCAACAAATCTAAGGCTACACCATGTGGGTGAGTAATAGACTTGTCCGCCAATTGTAAAGTCATCTTTGTAGATTTTAATTCAATATCCCCCAACCTCTTTACAATAGATATTAGAATCAAGTTGATGCTAGATCCCAAATCGATCAATCCCTTGCCAACATAAACATCTCCAATGGTAACGGGCAAAGTTACACGCCCCTGATCGCTTAGTACGTTGAATGATCGCACTACAACTTGCATTGACCATGATAGTCTCTTGATCCGTATACCTCTTCTTCTTTGTCAAAATGTCCTTCATAAATTTGGCATACTTTGGCATTTGCTCCAATGCCTCGGTGAATGGAATGTTTATTTGTAATTCCTTGAAAATGTCCATAAACCGAGCATAATGTCGAGCATCATCCTTCTTAGACGGAGAATGAGGATATGGCAAGTTTTGTAACGGTAGAGTGACAACCTTCTCCTTTCCCCTTCTCAATTTCTTCTTCTTTTCCTCAACATTTTCTTTTTCAACTACACCATTATCAACATTTTCATTTTCAATTACAACATTATTTTCAACTTCAACATCTCCCACTACAACATTCTCATCATTTTTTTCAACTAAAACTTCCTCCACAACTATTTCTTCATCAATGTCTTCATCATTCACCACTTAGTCTTTTCCCTTCACTTCTTTCTTTTTTTCATCAACAACTCTACCACTCCTTGTTGTAATTGCTTTACAATGCTCCCTTGGATTTGGTTGAGTAGTTGGAGAAAACGAGGTCGAGGCACTTTGATCAAAAATTTGTTTTGCTAATTGCCCCATTTGAGTTTCTAAATTCTTTATTGATGCTTCTGTGATCTTTTGGTTGGCCATTGAAGCTTGCATGAATTGAGCAAGTGTATCTTGAATGTTTGAATTTCTAGCTTAATTTTGAGGTTGATTTTGAGGTTGAGCTTGAGTTTGAGTTCCACTTTGGTAAGGATTTTGTCTCGCTTGATTTTTGTTGTCTTGTCTCCATCCACCTTGATAACCTTGGTTACCTCTTTGTTGGTAACCTTGGCCTTGATTTTTATTTTGATAAGGAGGTCTTTGTTGGTATCATTGCCCTTGATTTGCCATGTAATTTGCTTCTTCATTTTCCAGAGGACAAAACCCGGTCTTGTGATCACCCTTTCATAATTCACAACTAGCAATTTGTTGAGTTTGCTTGCTAGATGATCCTTACATCTCCATGATTTTTTGTGGAAGCCTTGCCATTTGCTTGGTCAATTCTTTAACTTGCTTTGCAAATAATTTGTTTTTGGCCCTTGATCATTTTGAACTTGGTGGTCATTTCTTCCCATCTTCTCAATGATTTGAATGGCTTCATAAGGTGTCTTCACCATTAAAGAACCTTACGCTGTAGCATCCAACAACAATTTATGTTGAGGTTGGAGACCATTGCGGAAAATGTGAATTTGAGTGAGTTCATCAAAACCATGACTAGGGCATTTTCTAAGCATAGATTTGTATCTCTCCCAAGCCCTATTTAAAGGCTCATTAACACCTTGCGAGAATACCGAAATCACGGTTTTTGCCTCCATGAATCTTGATTGAGGGAAAAATCTTTCAAGGAATTTCTCTTTTAGCATATTCCAATTCGTCATTGTTTCTTGTGGTTAGTCTAGATACCAATCCTTTTCTTTCCCTACCAAAGAGTGAGGAAAAAGCCTTTGAAAATATTGCTCCTCTTCGGCTTCCGGAGCTCCGGCCGCACCTGCAATTTCATAGAACTTTGTGAGGTAGGTGTATGGATCTTCATGGTCGTAACAATGAAAATTATTTGCATAAAGTAGTTGGAGCAATCTCGTCTTCATCTTCATAAACCTCACATTGGCTAGGCGAGCAAATTGAGCAGTGTGACGAGGGCTATTTGCACAAGGCCCTCTCTATGGTGGTGGTGGTGGTTGATCCGCCATGATGACTTCTCCCAACACTGGTGGTGTAGAAGAAGTATATGATTCTCGTCTTGCTTGTCTTTGTCTAGCTAGTGTTTTCCTTCGTTTAGCACTACTATTAAGTCTTCTTGCCTTCCTTTCAATTTCTGGATCGAATAGGAGTTGATCGACTGGAACACTTCCTCACATAAACTATACTCTGAAAAATTCTAACCACACAAAAAGAAACAAAGAGAGATTAGTAGATAAATTATCTTAAAACACACAAACTATTGCAATACTTGCAATATCAAACGCCAATCCCCAGCAACGGCGCCATTTTGTTGTTCGTATATCTCATAAATAAGTATTTTTAATTATCGTCTCCATAGGGATTGATGTGATATTGTCGTCGTTCAATAGTTAAAGCGTATTTTAAGATGTGGTAACACAAGGGTGTTGTTTATTAGCTACAAGTATCATAAATTTCAATCAAACAAATTTAGTTTCCTATTCAAAAGAGAGATGTTTGGATTAAAGAGAGTTTTGAGTGGTTTTCATTTGATAAACGCATGTCAAGATTAGTTTCATTAACCTAGTTTCATATAAATTCAATTAATCAAGCTGATGAACTAGTTGATGATCGATATAATTACGTATCCTCTCAATATTGTTGATTTTAAACCAATATTGTGAGTTTTATCATGTAAATCTTTAGATGATTTCTCACTATAACTATTGACATGATAATCATTAAGTTCAATACAAGTAAACACTAGCTCACAAATTTATATATAGCATTTGTTCATTAGTGGAAGAATATCTTAGGTCAACTTTAAAACATATTTTTCAATCATGATTCAAAGCATCAAAAGATAATAGAACATAGATATTCACCATATATATATCATCAACCACGTTCATACACCAAGAGATCAAAAGAAATACATAAAGGTTAGGTTAACTACCTCTAATCTTGACACAAAGGAGCTAAGCTACTAATTCTCATGGTAGCTTCACTTTCAAGATTTTTAGAGATGATGATGAACATGGAAGAAAAATCAAGAAGGAACAAGATTCTAGGTCCAAATTCTTAGTTTACAATGATGATAATGAAGAAGGAGTACGTTCCTGGTTTTCTAGGACAGATTAGAAGTTGAAATCAGAGTGTGGGTGAGAAAAATATCTAAGCATGGGTCATTGTCCTTTTTCTAATATCGCAGACCGCGCGCTAACCCTGCTCACCGCGCTAAGCACGCTCATGCTGTAACCGCGCTAAGCGCGCCCTGAAACATGCTCCTTCTTCCAAAAATTGTTTGAACTAGCTCCAATAGCTCTTCAAGCTTCCTTGAATCCAAGCTTGAAGGAATAATTACCAAAAACCTACAAATTAAATATAAACAAAGTTAAATAATATATTATAAACAAAAACTAGATAAAAACATAAATATATCAAAATACTATATTAAATACTACTAATTAATCAAAAGACATTAAGGACCACAAAATTATCTACAAGATATCTACATTTTGGTCCTTAACAAGTTGCAGTAGCAATTTTCTGACCTTGATTTTCTCCTCCTGTTGAGATTACCGTAAAACACCAATTGATAGAAACCATGAAAATTAATTGAACCAAAATCAATTAATTTGTTTCTATAAAGCGATTAAATCCCCAGATAACTTCGCATTCTCGTTATCCTAAAGCCGCCGCCGATATCCAAGACCTTAACCTCGACAAACAAATCCAAGCCCATGTCTTCAATTTTGGTCACCTCACTTCATCAGTAGCCGTCATCCCCAAATCCTTTGTCAATATGTATGGTAAATTCCGTGACATCCACGAGGTTGAATGAAATGGATAACTAAAATGAAAGATGAAATAAAAACTGTAACCTAAATATGAAATAAGAAAATTGATTTGGGATAGAGAAATCAATTGGGGTTAGGGTTACGGTAGCTTCAATAAAATTTGTGTTACGTTAAAAATTTAAATGTTTCTGTTATTGGAAATTTCTAAATACGTTTGAGGGCACTGCATAAAGGAAAATGTCCCTACAAGTTAAGGGCCAATCTTAAATGAAGATAGTTTCTTTGGGAAAACCTTATAAAGCCAAGTTGGAAATATCAGAAAACTTGTGTCGACTGAAGAGTTGAGTCAAAGAACCAACCAAATCGATCATGCAGAAAAAAGAAATATACAAAGACAAATGCGTCGAAGACAAACCACATCGACAAGATGGGTAAAGGATGATTGTTGGTCGACTCGACATATTTTGGGTCAAATGAAGGAGTTGCTCGAAGGATAGATGTTGTGGAAGATGTAGGCCAAGGGACTTAGGAAATATTATTATTTCCTAAAGGTATATCGAAACCAGAAGTAGTTAGTCCTTTCTGAAGTCACGAAGTGGGAAAAAGTCAAAATGTGGAGATCGTGGGCAGTTACTTCAAAAGATCGTGGTTCCGAAGCGCTAAACGAATGGCAAAATCGTATGTAGCAGTTTTCTTTAGTTTGAATTTCGTCCGTTGATTACTCTTAGCAGTTACCTTGTAAAATACTATAAATAAGTCAGTCTGTTAAAATTTTAGTGTGTTCATTTGTATCTTCAAATTGCTTACCAAAACTCTGCCCAATTCTGCGCTAAAGGAAGAAAGAGTCATTGAGCTTTTGATGTACGTGAATCACCATCTTTACTTTCAATGCAATCAATTTATGTTTAAGTTTTATCTTTACTGTCTTATTTACTTTCGGTTCACTTCGAACGATCTTCAACGTTAATTGTTTGTCACGAGTGACCAATTAGTGATTAGTTGAGTCCTGTGCCTACTGTCGGTTGGCAGATGGTCGAAATTCTGTGTGGAAAGCCATTGTATTGTTTCCCTTGGTTTCTGAAAACCGTTTCTTGGCCAAGGTCTATTGTTACTAGAATCAGTATAATATACCAAATCTTAGCACGTGTCTTAAGATCAACTGGTCGATCTTGTGAGTAACCCTTAGTTTTAGGACCTAGGGAGGACCAGTGGTTGTTTACCATTTTCCACAGTAAACAAATTGGCACACTGAAGCAACTCGATTTTCAAAAAATCAATTAAAAATGAATTTTCAAAAAACGGTGAAATCGCCACCTAATTTTATTTGTTCTAAAAAAGAACGGGAAAATATAGATAAAACCCACGAGAGAAATGGATAAGACGGTCTACGAAATTAAGAGTTGTAGGTTCGGGAGTTGGTTATGCAAGGGGAAGGTATTAGCACCCCTCACATCCATCGTACTCGATGGTACCCATTTAGTTCAAAGTGTGGTTGTGTGTTAGTGTGAAAATTTTTACGATCTTCTAAGGTTTGAAATGAGAAAGAAAGAGAGGAGATATGTTTTTATTATTTTTGAGTTTGACACGGTTTTGAAACCGCGTGCCTACGTACTCCCTCGTGCAATGGGAAAGTCAAAATTCCGTAGTTCTTCTAAAAAATGATTGTTTGTTGATTGATTTTAAATGAAAAGACAAGTCGTCATTTTTAAAGGAGGCGACTCGTCTAACGTCCACAACGTGTGATAAAGAATAAAAGACTACGCGCCAACATGAGGGAGGGTTTGAGAACACCTCTAGTACTCAAGTGGAGAAGTCGAAAACCTTGGGAATAGAGGAAGAAGCATCTCATTTATAAATGAATCATGTCTAATCTTGAAAAGGGTTTAAAGGTAAATGGTGCTTGAGCGCACAAAATAAGTTTGAATGTTTTGGAGTTGATTTTAAATTGTGGATGACAAGTACCAAAACGTTGGGCTATCCTCTAACGATTCAATACTCGAGATTGGTGATTGAGGTCAACCGATCATCTCTCATCCAAAATCTTTATTATGAAAAGAGTGAGGTGAAACGAAGTTCACTTTTATTAAGTGTATGGAATAAAGTATTTAAGTCATTGGGTTACCCTCTAATGGCCCAAATGCTTTACATTTTAATTAAATCATCGGGCTATCCTCTAACGATTTACTTAAATACCATAGCACCATGTTTTTTTTTGTTTTGTAGAAAAATTGATTTTTTTTGAAAAAATAACTCGACGTTGGATCGAGGTTTGAGAAGAAGACTCAACGTTGGGTCGAATTTTATTGAAAGTGTTTTTAATGCTTGGTGAATGGAGAAAGAATAGGATCGAGATAATTGTAAATCACAAGTAAAATCGACAAAGCCCATACAAGGTGGCCAACCTAAGTATAAAATAATTAAAATTACATGTGTACTAGCAAAGTGGGCTAGTCTACTAAGACGACCAATTGGGACAATTGATCGAAATAGGCTCACTGTAAGAAGGCCCAGGATCAAGCGTACATGTGTGCATGTGTGGTCATCGCGACGCTTCGTAGCTTTGTCGACTTACGGGTTTAAAAATGATTCACAATTATTAGTTTAAAAATGATTTTTTTTGGTTTTTGTGTAAGTGACAAATAATTAAATAATAAAGCAATAAATATTTACTAAAATTATTACAAACCATAGGGATGAGGATACAAATTTACAAATGGGGATGACGGAAATAAATTACAAGTCCAAACAAATGTAAAAGAAAAAAAAAATTAAATGAATTAAATTCATAAGAAAATAATAATTATTAAAAATTTAAGATCACTAAATTAATCCTAATAAAAAAAAAAACTAAAGATGTTAAAGTAATTCTAAAAACAACTACAAAGTCTAAGGTTATAAAAATAAATTTAAATTGATTAAACAAAATCTAAACTAGATTAAAATTCTAAACTTACTAAATTAAATCTAAAATAAATAAAAAAAATTCTAAAGTGCCTAAAACTAAAGCTAAATCAAATAAAAATTATAAAATATATAAAAATTCTAAAGTTAGTAAATTAAATCTAAATCAAATAAATATTCTAAAGTTTACTAAATTAAATATAAACTAAATCAAATCCTAAATTTACTTAATTGAATCTAAATCAAATAAAACTCATAAAATACTTAAAAATAGCAAATATTTTGACTATTAAAAAAAATAGTTCTAAACTATATATTTATTTTTTTGTTCCTTTGAAAATTATCTTGAAGATCTAAAATATATTACTTGTACAAATCAACAAAAACAATACTATTTATAAATAAAAAAACTTAACAACTAAAAATAAACAAAATCTTTATGTACCTATAAAATAAAGTTGAATAAATAAAATACAACAAAACTAAATCTATATTATTTATTTTTTTGCATTTTTAAATATTGGGTAAAAAAACCTAAACATATCTAAATAACTATTTTGGTGTTTTAGAAAATATCTTTAAGAAATAAATAAACTAAATCTGAAAGAAACTCTTAAAACATAAAATAATTTTTGAATGTTTTTTTTTTACTTAGCAAAGATAAATTTGTTGTTAAAATGAAACTTAATATAAAAACTATTTTTGTATTTTCTAAAAATATTTGATAAACATAAAAAATAGAAGTAGATTTAAACAAAATTAATTAAATAAAAAAAAATATTAGGAAAAAAGGATCAAAGTGTGAATAAAAAGTGAGGCGCTGGGCTAAGAGGCAAAGGGCATGAGGCCCAAATCAAACTAAGAAACAAGCGAAGATTGAAAAAACCCTAATAGACTACCAGCCGCCACATATGTTCCTTGTTTATCTCAACAGATTAAACGAAATTAATTTCCTAATTAAAACTCAAACAAATGCTAATTATTCTCTTAATAAAAAAACAATTAAACTAGAAAACTACAAACTATACGCTCTCTCTCTTTCTCACACGCCATCGTGTTTAACGAGTCTCTCTCTGCCACCGTTCTTCGTGTTCATCGATTCAACTATCTCTCGCGATCAACGCTCTCATCTCGTTCGATGGCTATGCTCACGGTTTCGAATCTCTCTGTTTCATTGATACAAAGCTCAGTCCAAAATAAAAAGAAACCCTTACACCCCAAATTAAACCCTAAGCCCCAAACCAGAAGCAATTTGATTCAAGAAATATTCAGAGATTATAGATACAAGCGGAAAAAGGAAAGAAATATCAGGTACACTGCTTTACTACTCTATGTATTCGTGTTTGTGTTTCTGGATCTGTGATTCTGCTTCTTCTTGCGGTTTGCTTTTGAACTTCTGTGTTGAGAATAAAAAGCTTGTGTATGTGTGTTAAGAGTAGCAGGGAGTTGAGTATGAAAGGTCAGGGGCGGTGAAGATGAAGTATTGATGTATGAAGTGAGGTTGAGTTTATGAGTTTTTGATGAAAGGAGGTTTGTTGGTGTTAAGAGTATTGAAGAGAAGGATGAAGAGGGTTATGGGTAGAGGAGAACCATGAAGATGGAAACTTATATTTTTTTTGTAGTGTTCTTTTCGTTTATGAATTTCCAATTTCTCGGTTTTTTCCTTGAGTGAGTATGATGAGGTCTCTTATATAGCAAGAAGAATTGAGGGTAAGATAAGGATTGGATGATGAATTGGGAGGATAAGATCAAGGACAATTTGTGAGCTGTTATTGAAGGTAGTGGAGTGGTGGAATTGTTAGTGAAATTGCTGTGTGTAGTTGTACACGTACTGATTTTGTTTTCTGGTATTGCAGGTTGTACAAGATGGTGGAGGCAAGGAGGAATTGGGATGGTAGGGGAGCAGAGAACTTGTACAGCTTGTACTGTTTTTTTGTTTGAATTTTTTTGTTAAAATTATACTGATTTTTGTTTGAATTTTCTTTATAAATTTTGCAGGTAATACAAGAGGTAGAGGTGGGATAGTGGAAACTTGCAACAAAACCCTCCATCATGATTTGATCGATGCAGTAGCCTTATCAAAGACCAAATTTACTTTTTTTTATTATTTTCTTTGTAACAATAATCACTAACAATCTCTTAAAAAAACCTAATAATAATAATAAATAAATAAAAAAATTACGATTTTAACAAAAAAATAATTTTAATTTAAATCCTATTTTATTATTCTATTTAATAGAAATCATTTAATAACTTGTAATTATAAAAATGATTGAAATTAAATATCATAATAAAAGTAGAATGAAAAGATACAAACATAAAAATTAATTAATCTATTAAAATAATGTAAATATGATTTACCAGATTTTGATTCTAAACTGTAATTTACTTAAAAAAGGAAATTAATGCTAATGTGAAAGAAAATACTTTAATTGTCTTAAATAAAAGATTAAAAATAAAATAAAATAAAATTTTAAAATAAAATCAATTTCAAATAAAAAACTAAACTAATTGTTAATAAAAATAGAAAATACTTTCAATGAAGAAGGATTTTATTTAAACCAAAGCTCTAATAAAAAACAAAAATCAAACATGAAATAATCTATAAATATAAACATAATTACTATTAAAAATAAAACATTGTTATTTTTTTTATAAAAAAAAAACAAAATTCCTTTTAATTCTTATTTCATTATTTAACTAATAGAAATTATTTAGTAAACCTCACCAAATAATTAGAATTAATTAAATATTAAAAATAAAAATTAAAGGGAGAAAGGATGCAAATGTAATGAGTGAATGACTGTTCTATTTAATATAAATAGAATGCAAGTAGAAAAATAGCAGGGTAAAATTTGGGGTGCAACAGTTGCCCCTATTTAAATATCTTCAACCAGATGATATGGAGATGATTAAGCTTCATATTATCGCAGTGGGAGATAGTTAAATATCAAAAATCCAAAATTTTGCCCTGAGATGCAATGGGTATGCTGTGAATAAAATATAATGAGAAAAGTGCTGAATGCAAAATTTTTTTGACATATTTTTTGAATGATGTATGATATGAGACAGACTCTATGGTAATTTGTGGTAATTATTGGGAGACTTTGAAACTAGAAATTTGTGGTAGACAATCAGATTTTAAACAGATCTGAAGCTACATCAGAGAAATAAACCGAAAAGACAATCGATTTTAAACAGATCCAAGCTACATCGAGAAATAAACTGGAAAAGACAATGATTTTAAAAGATCGAAGCTACATCGTGGAAATAAACGGAAAAGACAATTAGATTTTAAACAGATCCAAGCTACATCGAGAAATAAACTGAAAAGACAATCGATTTTAAATGATCCGCTACATCGAGAAATAAACTGAAAAGACAATCGATTTTAAACAGATCGAAGCTATATCGAGAAATAAATTGGAAAAGACAATCGATTTTAAATGATCCGCTACATCGAGAAATAAACTGGAAAAGACAATCGATTTTAAAGATCCAAGCTACATCAAAGAAATAAACTGAAAAGACAATCGATTTTAAAGATCCAAGCTACATCAGAGAAATAAACTGGAAAAGACAATCAGATTTTAAACAGATCTGAAGCTACATCAGAGAGATAAACTGGAAAAGACAATCATATTTTAAACAGATCTGAAGCTACATCAGGGAAATAAACTGGAAAAGACAATCAGATTTTAAACAGATATGAAGCTACATTAGAGAAATAAACTGGAAAAGACAATCAGATTTTAAACAGATCTGAAGCTACATCAAAGAAATAAACTGGAAAAGACAATCAGATTTTAAACAGATCTGAAGCTACATCAGAGAAATAAAGGAATGGAAATAGATGGAAAAAGATACCACGACATCTAACAATGGCTTTAGATGAAGGGACACTGACTGACAAACATCTATTTTGGTAGGTACCAAGTAAGTTGGATTTTGACTGCAAGGTAAGACATGGATTGTAACAAGACCTCAGGAAAATGCAAATGAGGATAAAACACTCTTGCCATGCATGATATATGAATTTTGTGATGCATGATATATGAATGATCTATGCATGTAGTATGTAATGCAGACGTTTATGACAACGGAGATTGACTCTTTTGTGGAGGTAAGATGGGAACTCTGATTCCTCAACACGGAGAACACTACCAACTCAGCTTGGAAAGAATGTCTTGAGAAACACTTCTAACACACTTGTGAATTGCATTGAAATGATGATCCTTGAAGGGAGGACTGCAATGCTGCTTAAGGATTGCCCCAGATTAGCTGATTGTTGAGGATAAACCGATCATGGCTTCAACTCTTGAAATGACTGAGGGGAAAGGAGTTCCCCGGTATAAGTCTTGAAAATGCTCTTCTGATTAAAACAATTCTGATAATGACTTGCACTGAGCAACAAATCTTGAACTGATTCACAACAGGATCCGAAAGATACTTGCCTCGATTAGGATCATCGACCAAGTTTCCTAACATTGGACTTCCTTGATGATGAGGAAAACTTGTTTACAAGCAAAAATTGTTTATTCAAGCATGGTAAATTTAATGCAAAGCTCATGCAAAAGTTTTGAAATAAAAATCATTTTTTGGAATGATGTTATTTGCTGTATAGAAAATGGATCACTGGTTAAAACACAGTGGTTTAAAAATTTAAAAGTGAAAAAGGAAATAAAGTATGATATACCAAGATAGTTGATTTGCAAAAAAATCTCAGGAGTCATATTACGCAACCTTGCTGTAGTATGCTTTCAAAAGAAACCTGGCTTCAATTAGGTCTTTTGAGGGTTGTAACGTGGTCTGGTTCACGGTTTAAGAAACAAAGGATAAAGGCTCAAAATTTATTTGTACCCAACCCAATCTTCGTGATGTTCTTCAGTCCTACGCTCAATTAAATCAGATTGTGCACTCAGTTTCCAATAGATTTTGGATTGTACACTGATAGTTATGATGGCTCAGAAGCTGATATATTCTTGGGATAGCAGTCACTTCTTTTTTTTTTGCAAAATTTTGCTGTTTGAGGACTTTGGTCAACTCTTGTTTGAATTTGTCATTCCTGACTTTTGCCTGAACCGTTCCATTTAAGATTACGGTAAACGGGATGCCCCAATTTTTTGCCTAAGTTGCCTTTTTTTAATTTTAACTTAGCGGCTTTTTTCTTTTGATATATTTTTTTTAAAAAAAGACAGTGACTGCTTGACTTTCATGATTACGGGGAACCATCATCATCACTTTTTAACTTGGATGACATCTTCGACACTTATTTGATGTGTGTGAAGGAAGCTTGATTGAATACAACCTTTGTAGAAAGGCGTCTTGAACGAATGCACATCCGAAATAAACTGAGAATTACCCTGCCCCAGGTTAAAATAAAAAATAAAAAAAAATGCGGGTTTTTTCGTATAGAAAGAAACTCCAACTTCTAGGCTCAAAAGGGGTGAACAAGGGATTAACTTCCTTATATCTCCAGTGTTTATGAATTGAAACAAGGCCTGTATATCATCAGCAAAGTTTTCTTCAAAAGCATACCAACAACAATTATGGGTATCTTGTTTTTATCATCCTCCCTCCAATCTTTGCAAAAACAAAAGTTCGGTAAAGAAATTAAACAGGGAAAAATATATATATTTGAAAGTGATAAATGTAAATGATTTAAATCAAAATAATGCAATGCTCATTTCATTAAAATTAACATGGAATTACAAACAAAGATTTGAAAGCAACAGTTTAACATAAACAAAGGAAAATGCAAACAGAAAGAAACATGGCCTAGTGACTAATCAGTTACAAGGATGAGTCATCTGTCAAACACGGCTTTAGGAAGTAACTTGAGACATTATGACCCATTCTTCAGCCACTTTTTCCTGGAAACGGATTATTGGTAACATTCGGCGGAGGATCTCCGAAATTTATCTCTTGTCTTCTGATTAGATCTCGAACTCTAGCCTTTAGTGCATAACAATTTTCCAAATCATGTCCGGCAGCTCCTTGATGGAACTCGCAATGAAGATCGAGTGAATCTGGGAGAGGATCCGAGGAGTCGAGGCCTAGTTGTGATTAGATCTAATTCAACCAAATGAGGGTACAATGCAGTGTAAGTTATTGGGATAGGGTCAAATTGACCCCTACTTCTTGCATTACGATTCTGATTTTGTTTCATGTTATCTCGGGGAGAAACAAGCAGTGGTTGCTTAAGTATAGCCTTGGGAGACATATCTGATGACTGCCCCTTGCAGGTACTTGGAATCCTTCTTCTGTATGGAGATTTGATCACTGATTGATCAACTCTTCTCTTGCCCAAACTTGCAGTGAACACTGGATTCTCTTGAATTGTTTCACAATTACCACTAACCACCTTTGGAAATGCTGGTAGAGGAAGATCCTTCGGGGACGGACCGTTCATCGGTACATGAGTAATCATTGAATGGTGTGGCTCTCGAGCTGGAGTGGAAAAGGAAAAGGCTAGAGGAGTATCCACTTGCGTTGTAGCGATCGGTGGAGAGATGCCTTCTCTTTTCAACAAGACTTGTAGAATTTCCATGACTTGGGTCATTTGACCCTTCAGCTGGTTGACTTCATCTCTTAATAACTCTTGGTCTCGTTGAAGTTCTTCATTAGTTTTCTGAACCATACTTCAAATCCAAGGTGTTGAGGAATCAATTTGACGGTAAATCAACAACTGAAGAGGAGATAGACAAAATGAGATTTCTGACAACTGGAATTTATGAAACATGCAGATTATGCAATGAAATGTAATGCTATTAATGCAAAGGATGTGATGAAATGCAATGTCGCATACACAAATGGAATGCAACATAAGGATAGTATAGGTTCACAGAGACGTGAAACAGGGATGATACAAGCAATCGGAACAACTTATTCAGGTGGGATCCTATGATAGGATGGCTCTAAGCTTTCTACCCAATAATTACCCAGAGGATGGTTTTAAGGTTTTCTGCTAAGTGTTTCTTGGAGTCTCAGATCCCCTTTTAACAAACACTATCATCGCGCGAGAGGCCTACGTGGTAATAGTATTTGGAAAAGTATACCCCAAGAAACGGCTCTTAACGGGATACTCAAAATCCAAAATTTGAGCTTTCGGTCTCGGTTAGGACAACATGAACAAACTTAGAGTTATAGGTCATTTGTCCAAAGATTGATGTCCTGCGCTATCGTGGGCCAACAACCTCCTTAAAACAACCAACTCTAAGCCGGAGTCTTCGCTTCGGGCCAACAAGACAGTGGAGTCAGGTGGACCTAGGCTACGCAACCCCTCTATTCCTAAAAGGTGACCTAGAAGCCTGGGTAGTGGGCTTATCTATGTAACAATGCCCATCAAGAATTCCCACACAATGGATATATAAAGATGATAATAAATAAAGCATAGAAAAATAAATAACAGAAACAGAAACATAAGATAAAGTGCAAAGAAGAAAGTAAAATAAACGATAAACACACAACCACACAATAAACTAAACTAGGGTTAACTCGCTTGACATTTTATCCCCAGTGAAGTCGCCAACTGAAGCAACTCGATTTTCAAAAAATCAATTAAAAATGAATTTTCAAAAAACGGTGAAATCGCCACCTAATTTTATTTGTTCTAAAAAAGAACGGGAAAATATAGATAAAACCCACGAGAGAAATGGATAAGACGGTCTACGAAATTAAGAGTTGTAGGTTCGGGAGTTGGTTATGCAAGGGGAAGGTATTAGCACCCCTCACATCCATCGTACTCGATGGTACCCATTTAGTTCAAAGTGTGGTTGTGTGTTAGTGTGAAAAATTTTACGATCTTCTAAGGTTTGAAATGAGAAAGAAAGAGAGGAGATATGTTTTTATTATTTTTGAGTTTGACACAGTTTTGAAACCGCGTGCCTACGTACTCCCTCGTGCAATGGGAAAGTCAAAACTCTGTAGTTCTTCTAAAAAATGATTGTTTGTTGATTGATTTTAAATGAAAAGACAAGTCGTCATTTTTAAAGGAGGAGACTCGTCTAACGTCCACAAGGTGTGATAAAGAATAAAATACTACGCGCCAACATGAGGGAGGGTTTGAGAACACCTCTAGTACTCAAGTGGAGAAGTCGAAAACCTTGGGAATAGAGGAAGAAGCATCTCATTTATAAATGAATCATGTCTAATCTTGAAAAGGGTTTAAAGGTAAATGGTGCTTGAGCGCACAAAATAAGTTTGAATGTTTTGGAGTTGATTTTAAATTGTGGATGACAAGTACCAAAACGTTGGGCTATCCTCTAACGATTCAATACTCGAGATTGGTGATTGAGGTCAACCGATCACCTCTCATCCAAAATCTTTATTATGAAAAGAGTGAGGTGAAACGAAGTTCACTTTTATTAAGTGTATGGAATAAAGTATTTAAGTCATTGGGTTACCCTCTAATGGCCCAAATACTTTACATTTTAATTAAATCATCGGGCTATCCTCTAACGATTTACTTAAATACCATAGCACCATGTTTTTTTTTTGTTTTGTAGAAAAATTGATTTTTTTTGAAAAAATAACTCGACGTTGGATCGAGGTTTGAGAAGAAGACTCAACGTTGGGTCGAATTTTATTGAAAGTGTTTTTAATGCTTGGTGAATGGAGAAAGAATAGGATCGAGATAATTGTAAATCACAAGTAAAATCGACAAAGCCCATACAAGGTGGCCAACCTAAGTATAAAATAATTAAAATTACATGTGTACTAGCAAAGTGGGCTAGTCTACTAAGACGACCAATTGGGACAATTGGTCGAAATAGGCTCACTGTAAGAAGGCCCAGTATCAAGCGTACATGTGTGCATGTGTGGTCATCGCGACGCTTCGTAGCTTTGTCGACTTACGGGTTTAAAAATGATTCACAATTATTAGTTTAAAGATGATTGTTTTTGGTTTTTGTGTAAGTGACAAATAATTAAATAATAAAGCAATAAATATTTACTAAAATTATTACAAACCATAGGGATGGGGATACAAATTTACAAATGGGGATGACGGAAATAAATTACAAGTCCAAACAAATGTAAAAGAAAAAAAATAAAAATTAAATGAATTAAATTCATAAGAAAATAATAATTATTAAAAATTTAAGATCACTAAATTAATCCTAATAAAAAAAAACTAAAGATGTTAAAGTAATTCTAAAAACAACTACAAAGTCTAAAGTTATAAAAATAAATTTAAATTTATTAAACAAAATCTAAACTAGATTAAAATTCTAAACTTACTAAATTAAATCTAAAATAAATAAAAAAAATTCTAAAGTGCCTAAAACTAAAGCTAAATCAAATAAAAATTATAAAATATATAAAGATTCTAAAGTTAGTAAATTAAATCTAAATCAAATAAATATTCTAAAGTTTACTAAATTAAATATAAACTAAATCAAATCCTAAATTTACTTAATTGAATCTAAATCAAATAAAACTCATAAAATACTTAGAAATAGCGAATATTTTGACTATTAAAAAAAATAGTTCTAAACTATATATTTATTTTTTTGTACCTTTGAAAATTATCTTGAAGATCTAAAATATATTACTTGTACAAATCAACAAAAACAATACTATTTCTAAATAAAAAAACTTAACAACTAAAAATAAACAAAATCTTTATGTACCTATAAAATAAAGTTGAATAAATAAAATACAACAAAACTAAATCTATATTATTTATTTTTTTGCATTTTTAAATATTGGGTAAAAAAACCTAAACATATCTAAATAACTATTTTGGTGTTTTAGAAAATATCTTTAAGAAATAAATAAACTAAATCTGAAAGAAACTCTTAAAACATAAAATAATTTTTGAATGTTTTTTTTTACTTAGCAAAGATAAATTTGTTGTTAAATGAAACTTAATATAAAAACTATTTTTGTATTTTCTAAAAATATTTGATAAACATAAAAAATAGAAGTAGATTTAAACAAAATTAATTAAATAAAAAAAAATATTAGGAAAAAAGGATCAAAGTGTGAATAAAAAGTGAGGCGCTGGGCTAAGAGGCAAAGGGCATGAGGCCCAAATCAAACTAAGAAACAAGCGAAGATTGAAAAAACCCTAATAGACTACCAGCCGCCACATATGTTCCTTGTTTATCTCAACAGATTAAACGAAATTAATTTCCTAATTAAAACTCAAACAAATGCTAATTATTCTCTTAATAAAAAACAATTAAACTAGAAAACGACAAACTATACGCTCTCTTTCTCACACGCCATCGTGTTTAACGAGTCTCTCTCGCCACCGTTCTTCGTGCTCATCGATTCAACTATCTCGCGATCAACGCCTCATCTCGTTCGATTGCTATGCTCACTTTCGAATCTCTGTTTCATTGATACAAAGCTCACCAAAATAAACGAAACCCTTACACCCCAAATTAAACCCTAAGCCCCAAACCGAAGCAATTTGATTCAAGAAATATTCGAGATTATAGATACAAGCGGAAAAAGGAAAGAAATATCGTAAACGCTTTACTACTCTATGTATTCGTGTTTGTCTATCCGGATCCGTGATTCTTCTTCTTGCTTTTGAACTTCGTGTTGAGAATAAAAAGCTTGTGTATGTGTGTTAAGAGTAGAGGAGTTGAGTATGAAAGGTCGGGCGGTGAAGATGAAGTATTGATGTATGAAGTGAGGTTGAGTTTATGATTTTTTGATGAAAGGAGGTTTGTTGGTGTTAAGAGTATTGAAGAGAAGGATGAAGAGGGTTATGGGTAGAGGAGAACCATGAAGATGGAAACTTATATTTTTTTTTGTAGTGTTCTTTTCGTTTATGAATTTCCAATTTCTCGGTTTTTTCCTTGAGTGAGTAGGATGAGGTCTGTTATATAGCAAGAAGAATTGAGGGTAAGATAAGGATTGGATGATGAATTGGGAGGATAAGATCAAGGACAATTTGTGAGCTGTTATTGAAGGTAGTGGAGTGGTGGAATTGTTAGTGAAATTGCTGTGTGAAGTTGTACACGTACTGATTTTGTTTTCTGGTATTGCAGGTTGTACAAGATGGTGGAGGCAAGGAGGAATTGGGATGGTAGTGGAGCAGAGAACTTGTAACTTGTCTTTTTTTGTTTGAATTTTTGTTAAAATTATACTGATTTTTGTTTGAATTTTCTTTATAAATTTTGCAGGTAATACAAGAGGTAGAGGTGGGATAGTGGAAACTTGCAACAAAACCCTCCATCATGATTTGATCGATGCAGTAGCCTTATCAAAGACCAAATTTACTTTTTTTAATTATTTTCTTTGTAACAATAATCACTAACAATCTCTTAAAAAAAACCTAATAATAATAATAAATAAATAAAAAAATTACTATTTTAACAAAAAAATAATTTTAATTTAAATCCTATTTTATTATTCTATTTAATAGAAATCATTTAATAACTTGTAATTATAAAAATGTTTGAAATTAAATATCATAATAAAAGTAGAATGAAAAGATACAAACATAAAAATTAATTAATCTATTAAAATAATGTAAATATGATTTACCAGATTTTGATACTAAACTATAATTTACTTAAAAAAGGAAATTAATGCTAATGTGAAAGAAAATACTTTAATTGTCTTAAATAAAAGATTAAAAATAAAATAAAATAAAATTTTAAAATAAAATCAATTTCAAATAAAAAACTAAACTAATTGTTAATAAAAATAGAAAATACTTTCAATGAAGAAGGATTTTATTTAAACCAAAGCTCTAATAAAAAACAAAAATCAAACATGAAATAATCTATAAATATAAACATAATTACTATTAAAAATAAAACATTGTTATTTTTTTTATAAAAAAAAAAACAAAATTCCTTTTAATTCTTATTTCATTATTTAACTAATAGAAATTATTTAGTAAACCTCACCAAATAATTAGAATTAATTAAATATTAAAAATAAAAATTAAAGGGAGAAAGGATGCAAATGTAATGAGTGAATGACTGCTCTATTTAATATAAATAGAATGCAAGTAGAAAAATAGCAGGGTAAAATTTGGGGTGCAACACACACCTGGTGGGACTATGTGCTAAGTGTTAGAATTTGTCAATAGCGTTAGAAGTGCATGAAACTTAAAAGTGGGAATTCAGCAAATAAGAAACCACCTACTAGGAAACGTACACCTAAGATGACAAAGAATACTCCCGCATCGAATGCGGATGAAGTTCCATCGTGAACGCTGGGTGTCACCGACCCAGTAGTTTCGCAACTTGCGTCATTTCCTCCATTAATCAGCACAACTGTCTCAGGGCCGATTGCTTCAGTATCAGTCCTTATTCCCTAGACCACACCGGTGAGTCCAGGGCCTGTGGTGGCCATGAGTGCCATTCCGAACACAATGATACCTCGATTTGGTACTACTAAGAATCCCCCTTATGGAATGCCGTATTCCTTAATGACGGGATACTAGTTGACCCCAAGTGCAGCTATGATGTCTAATAACACACAAAACACAAGTGCTCCTTTGCAAGGATCTATAGTAGAGGGAATAGGGAAATGCTTGCGCAACATCTAAATAATACCTCTGTGGCAGTATTAAGGCAACAAATGGACGATAGCAACCATGAGTTGGTTAATATGTTAACTAACCAAATGGGTAATGTGTTTAATCCCATAGTACAAGAATTGGTCGAGACTAATAGGCAATCCGCTGAAACAAACCGACAGGTTATTGCACAACTAACACGCTTGTGTAACTTCTTAGGAGCCCTTCAAGCGGTTGCCCGACATGGGCCACTGGTTCGACAACCCATACCTATTCACGGTGACATGGGGGCAATAGAAGAAGAAACTGTGTACCAAGGTCAAGGTGCAACGCCTCAAAGAAATGTTATTGTCGATCCACCTAGGGTTTTGGTGCGTAGACAACAAGAGGCTGACCAAGTCCTTGATCAAATTCGACATGAGGATTTATTTGTTGAAAATAACTTAACCAATATTGTCGAGAGAATTATGGCCCGAAATGATATGAATACAATGCCAAGGCCAACATATTCCTCCTCATTATCAGAGTATATTTTAAAGACCGAAAATCCTAGAGGATGGAAAATTCCTAATACACCAAGTTTGGGGCAGAAACGGGTGAGTTAACGGTCGAACACATTGCTAGATACCAGACTGAGTTGAGAGACATGGCGAATAATGAAGACCTGAGGGTGAAACTTTTCCCTTCATCCCTCATTAAAGCAGCCTTTACATGGTTTACTACTTTACCCCTTGATTCTATCGACTCATGGTCGAAGTTGGAGAAACTTTTCCACGAGCAGTTTTACGAGGGGCATTCGAAAATTAGTCTGGTCGAATTGTCAAGCATTAAGAGAAAATTTGGTGAAACAATAAACGATTATTTGAATAGATTTAGATCGTTAAAAGCAAGGTGCTTTACCCAAGTTCCTGGACACGAACTTGTTCAAATGGTTGCTGGAGTTTGGACTACTCTATTAGGAAGAAAATAGATCCAAATTTCGTCAAGAGCATGTCATAGTTGGCTGACAGGGTTCGACACCTTGAAAAAAGATTTTTTATGTTCGCAAAAAGTTTTAGGGTTAGTAAACCTAATTAAATGAAGAAAATATTTTTGGGAATTTTCTGGATTAATTTTGACATGGAAAAAGTAATTAAAAGTTAATTTTTGATTAATTAATAATTAATTAAAATAAGAGTGAAAAATAATATTTTTTATGTGAAAAATTAAATAAGTATTTTTCTAACCTAAATGCAAAAAGAAATATTTTTTAGGCTTTTTTTGTTGTATTAGAAAAATATTTGAAAAGAAATTAAATTGGAAAAGAAAATATGAAAGAAATAAGAAAAATATTAGTTTGTAAAAGGTGTAAAAAATAATGGGGTAGCCAGGGATCGAACCCCTGCCCCAATGGTGTTAGTAATACGAACGAAATAGGTTATAAGAAAAATTAACAACTAAAAATATTTAAATTCAAAAACACGCACCAGGGTCTTCATCTTCTTCCTTGAAACACATACTTTTACCCACAATTTTATGTTCGTAGCTAAAAACTACAGTGACGGCTTATTTCCGTAGCTACAGATCCTGTAAATCATAAAACTCAGAATACGCAATGGAAATTAATTGTAAGACCATAGATCGATTGGAATCGATCTCCTGAGCATGATGGTGGTCATCGTTTTGCCTAATTTTTCCTGAAACAAAAAGCCCTAATTTTAAGCTATGAACCCTAGCCATGGTGGATTCATATTCCTGCACTCAAACTCAAATTAAACTATGTTGAAAGCTTCGAAGCTTCATTATAAACACAAATATGCAATCAAAACATGTTAAATATGCGTTTATGTACAAAATCAAATTTGAAATTAAAATATGCAAACTGTGATCGTGAATTTGTGATTCTGGATGTTTTGATGGCTTATGAGTGTCTGGAACGATTCAGAGGATATCTAGGAACGTGTTGGAACACTTTGTTTGGCTTGAATTGATTCAAAACCTTGCCTCCAAGTTCTTGAATGACACGTTTTTTTGGAGCTAGGTTAGGGTTCTTGGAGCATCAATTTTCGTCCTCCAAGTTGCTGGGATCATAACATATATATAGTGAATGGATTCAGAACAATAATCAATGAGAAAATATATTCTCATCAATGTGAAAATATTTGATTGGAATCAAACCATATTTTGCCTTTTTTGAGCCAATTTCAATCCAATATCTTGTCAATCTTCATAAATTTGAAATATTCTGATTAATTGACTTGCTTGGACCTCAAGAATGTTAAAAACAATCCTTGTACTTAATGTTTGGATTTTATATCTTTTATTTTAAGTAAATTGAATTTAAATGAATAAAAATTTAAAATAAATAAAAATAAAAGATTAAAGGCGTGGCCTTGGGCTTGGAGGATCTAATTTAGATAAGAAATAAGTTTGAATCAAGAAAAGTTAGGCCCATTTAGAAAAAATTTGATTTTTTCAAGTATTTCTCTTTATGCACCTCCTCAAAAATGCCCAACTTGCACAACTTGTATCTTGCTCAATTTTCAACATTTTTTGGTATTCTTGGAATTTTTAGAAATCTCAAGATGTCCTCTAAACACTCCTCTTGATTTTATCTTCATTGAAGTTTCCATGTTCATGAACACTTCTTTGCAAAAATATGATTTTTTTGTTGACTTTTAAAAGGACCTATAATATTTTGATCCATAACTCTCAAATGATGCATTTTCAGCGAAAGCTTGTGAGACATGAAGTTGTAGAGAATTGAATTCCCTTCAAAATGAGCTTTGGTGGAAAATTTCTGATGAAGTATGTGAAAGTTATACCTGGTCAAAGTTCAGTTGACTTTTGTTTGAAAATCCCTAATTTAGAAACTTTGACTTTTGATCAAATCTTGACTTTTCTTGAGGAATCATGGTCAACCCTTGATCAAATGATGAATATTACTTTAAAATACTGATGTTGACCAAAAATTAGGAAGTTTGGCTGTATGTTGACCATAGTTGACCTTTTATCCAATACAACTGATTTTCAACCATATGAGCAATTGGATGAACAAATTTGACTTGTAAGGTTTAAAACTTGACATGGTGATCCCTTGAAACATATGATGAGGTATGATGACCACTTGAAGCCTTGGAAATTCATTTTGACTTGAGAATATCAAAACGCTAGTTTGGGTTGATTGCTTAGGAGAGGGTTTGTTTGGTCAACCCTTGTGAAATCCTTAAGTATGGAGATGTGAATTGTCCTGAGAAGTAGGAGGGCAAATTTTGGGGTATAACAACGTGAAAAAGAATAAATGAAAGGGTTTAGGGTTTAGTTTTATTTTAAAAAAAATAAAAGGTCTCTAGCAGCGCTTTTCAAAAAGTGTTGTCTAAGGTGGGCCTCTAGCAGCGCTTTTTAAAAGCGCTGTCTAAGGGGTGCATCTAGCAGCGGTTTTTGGAATATCCTTAGACAGCGCTAGCTTTTGCTAAAATTTCTTTAACATTTTCCGTGTTTATTTTTTTTTTAGCGCTTTAAGCAGCAGTTTTTGTAAAAAGCGTTGTCTAAAGTGCGCTGTCTATTTTCATTTTTGGCGTATGGAAAATGTTTATTTTTGCTCTCGAAGAGATAAACTTTTAAAAAACTTATATATAAACTATTCACTATAGTCCTAGGATCAATGAAATTGATCGTGCCAGTAACCAAAAATCTTAAATTTTAAAAGACTAATGTTTGTTTACCAAATTTCAGATTAAACAGAACTTATTTTTAAAGTATGGCACAATATATGACATCAATGAAAATGCAAGAGTTTAGATGAAATAAAACATGTTTTATTTTGAGCAATTGAACGTGTTATCGTATAAATTGCAATATGTATATCTATAGTTATGCTTCTAATGATTCAAACTTTACTTAATTTTCTATCATCTTCTTTCGAGGCATGAATGATATAATTTGTTTCTTTTTTTGAGAATTTTGTCTACATCAAAATTTATTCTTGATACAAAATCACTGTGGTATTTATGTTCTAATATATTAAATGGTTGAATTTTATACAAATCAATGATATTTTATATGGATTGATAAATTGACAATGTCTTAACGATTATTACTTTATAAATAGACGATAAAGATTCGATAACTAAAAATAATGTATTTTCCAATGAGAGAATACATATTACATAAAAACAAAAAAAAAAAAAATATGAACATTAATAAATGATGTTACGGGGATTCAACATGGGTGTTGATCATAACTTTTCCTTTCAGTTGCTAACATGATTGAGGGAATAAGTTATAATTTTTTTTATCAAATTTAAATGCAATTGTTGGAAATCAAATATGAGTTAGTTTACACCTCTTTTATTATCAAACTGTGTTTGTGTGTGTTTTTTTTACATCATCAAACTTTGTGTGTTAAACCTTTGATTTGTTTATTTCTCTGGGAAAGGTGATTTGGTAGAGTTTCAGTCGAATAAATAAAACCTTAAAAAATTACTCGAAATTCAAACACCAATTATTTCGATCAATTTGTTATCAAGTGAATTTCATTAATCATTTGAGCTTCATTACGTCATTATATTCATATTATTTGATTAGGTAAATAAGGATACATGTGCAAATAAAATATTTTAAATCTCTAGACTTGAAAGAAAAATAAACTAAACAAAAGTATATATCAACTATAAAAAATAAATATAATCAATTGATAATAGCAACACGTGAACGTGATAAAATTCCCCATGTCATTAAAATTGGTAACTAATAGCAAGATGAACTTCATAATAAGGTCATAATCTATAAAAGCATCAAAACACAAAAAATTAAATATTATCATGGATCATAAATTTTGTTGTGACATGTACATTTCCATGCCTGTGGATAATAGGGTCCAAACTCCTCTAGTGTCTTTGTTTGATCATGCACAAGTATGGGTGTGCAAGGAGTACATTGATTACACTTTGATCTGCAGCTTGGTGGATGTGATCCAGGCGCAACAAGAAGCTTTCTTGTAAGAAAAATAGGCACTTCTGGTTTTTCTCAGAACACCATTTCTTGTTTAATTTTCTTATTAATATTCTGACAAAAAAATAAAAAAATAATAATCAATCAATTAATTGTTAATTTTATTCATTGAAATAGAAAATGTTAATAATTAGTTTAAATTTTTAGAAATATAATTATAGTTAATGTTTTTTAGTAGATAAATAATTAATTAGAAATATAATTATGGTGTTGATTTTCATGAGATAAAAATTCATACAATTAAAAATAATTAGAGTAGTTTAGTTTGATTTTTACGATTTTTTATGAATCTCAAATCAAATGTATTTTTTGAAATTATAAATATTCTTTCAAACACTTGTGATAATATGTACTGCTAAAATATTTGAATAAAATCAATAAAAAATATAAAAACTAAAAAATTTACAAATATGCAATTATTTATAAAAATAAAATTATCAATATTGGTCACAAATTAATTGAGCTCAAGTTTTTCCTTCTCCAAGAAAATTTGAGGGTACGTTTATTTGGTTTAGATCAATTTAACATGAATATTTTGAACTAGTTATTGATTAATACATTTATTTCTATGATAGTGTAATAATAATATATGATAGTGTAATAATAATATATGAAACTACTCTCAATACAAATTGATATTAAAAACTAAAAAATAATCATAATAATTACAGAATAATTAAAGAGAATTCTATTAGCGATTCTCTACAAATATTGTCATAATCAACTAAATTATTTTTAAAATTAGGGTTTATATAATTCCACGTGTAAAAGAAGTAAAAGATTTAGAAAAATATATATATTTAGAAAAATATAAATGCAAAAAAAAATCGGACTATTTGCTATACCTGAAAATTAACATTAGAATCCAAAAGCTTGGGACGTTCAGTTTCTGCAAGTAAATAAAAAGACTATAGAATGTTATAAATATGAAAAAGAAACTTAATCATGCTTTAAGGAGATGAAAAATCACTGACTAAAACACAGGAAACTATTGAAGGAATTCCATCTAAGAGCAAAACAACTGCCGGTACATACAAGTATATATAGATAAATAAATATATACTGCACATTAATGCTGATGGCATGATTTCATTTGATTTATTTATAAATCAATTTTTAAATGATATATATAGGTAAATATATGATTTATTGGATTTATTTTGACAACAACTTTTGGATCTATGTTTATTCTTTCAGGTATCATGTTATTCTGTTTATTCAATTTGTTTTTTAATATTGAGTACGATTTATTTCTTAAAGTGAACGTTTTAAAAAACTCTTTTCTTCTTTCATTATTTTTTGTTATATTTTACATCTCAATTAGAGTAATTTGATAATTATGATCTTAATTTTTAATACAAAATATTCTAATTTATATGTAGAGTATTGGAATAATGTATTTTTTATAAAAAAAAATAATAGTATGATCAATCCCTTTTGAAATTAAAAAAAAGAATAGTTGATTATTATATTAATAATGAGTTTTGGAGTAACAATATTCCTCCTCATATATATAATTTAAGTATTGTATTCATAGATTTTTTTTAATATTAGAAATGTTCTTCATAAAATTTATTTGTTATAGTGTCATACCTATAGCCTTTCTTCAATTCAAACATTATTAGACTATGTGTACAAGTACAACATTGGATAGAGTGAATAACATGGAAATGTAAATAATGCCTCTCTCCCTTCATTTGAAATATTATATGATTATAAATTTTTCTAATAGTTGAATTATTATATGTTGTATGGTTATTGAACCATGAATTACAATTGCAAGAAAGAGGAACCATATTGAGAAAAAATCATTTTTTTGTAAAATGACTTCTTCATGAGAAAAGTGTAATTTGCAGCAAGATAATTTTAAGTCTTTGTTAATCGTTTAAATACAAATTTGTCAAGTTCCTTGAAAGCTTCAAGTTCAACAGTAGAGAATAACTCTTACTTATCCTATTACAGGATGTATACCGTAAATTGAAATAGACTTTACTATTTAATCATGCTTAAGAGAGTTACAACTCATACACATCCAAGAAACACATTGATTAAATAAATATTTCTTATACCGGAATTATGTTTTTTGAGATAAATTTTGAAGTTTCCCCATTAAAGGTGTTATACTTGACAGTCAAAGTGAATATAATTAAGTAATAACTTATTTCATATGTTGTTAACTGAATCAACAAAGAAAATAAACAAACTAATTGAACTTTGTATGCAATAATCTGAATCATTACAACACATTTTGACAGTCAAAGCAAAAACTCTAATTTCATAATAAGCCATTCACAAGTACTCTTATACATCTCCTAGCTAAACTGATTTACACTGCTACCTCTGCAACATAATGCATCTACTAGCTGCTTGTAATCTGATTCAAGTGTAACATGGCCTAGATGCATACTTACTTATTACCAATATATAGAATAGAAATGTTTTGTAGCCTCGGCTTTTTGTGGTAAAGGCACCCCATCTTCCATACTGTCTTTGCTGCCACCAATAATCCTTCATCATCTCGGATATACCTCCCCATGCCATATCTACACAACTCTTTGGAAAATTCCCACATCAACATGTTCTTCATGTTATGTAACCTGGTTTAGTGTGCTTCCTATACAATTAGGACAGTGCAAAATACCTTTTCATCTTTTGCCAGCATTGTATTAAGTCCCACAAACATCCATGGAGACATTTGGAAAAAATTATGTTAAGTCTACGTGTAAATATTTTCTACAATATATTCACCGATTTTTCAAATTTTTGTCTTTACTAATTGGATAATCTCCAAATTGAACATATTTGATTCAATCTTCTTATATTGATTCAAATATGATTCTGGTTGAAGACTGAATAATTAGTGGAACGAAAATATGAACAATTGGGAAAAATATTGTAGAAGGATTCTTAGTTGTAGTAGAGTCTTAACATAAATTTTTCCAAATGACTCTATGGATGTTCGTAGGATCCTCGCAACCTTAAAAATATGAAATGTATTTTGCAGTCTCCTAAATTTTAGGCAGAGATTGGAAGACCGAATCACATAAGTAATAGAAGGATAATTTCATAGTAATCTATAACTATAAGAAGATACATTCTTTTGGGCTGACCTACTTTTATTCCATATTTATCCTTTAACTATTATTCTTCCCAAATTATACTTTAACTACTTTTTATTTAGTAAGACATAAAAATTGATGTCAAACGTTTTTATATCTTGGAACACTTTTCTTACTAGAGGGAAGCGATCGTTTTCTAACTGCATGATGAATTTTAATTTTCATTGCAGCAGTTTTACAAACACTTTACAACGACACACAAATACAAACAAATATCTTCTTCTTGTTGCCTCTTGTAATTAATTACTCTATCGATATCATTACTTTATCTGTTTTTATTTTTTTGTTATAAGTAATAATTGAAAAGAAAGTAATAGCCATAGAAAGAGAAGGGAGATCAGCCAAAGAGAATACTATACCCCATAGAAGAAGCGGGGAGATCAGTCAAAGAAAAAGATGATGTATTCCAAATTTCCCTCACTCTCATTTCTTCTCTCCATGTGCTAACTGTAACACCCCCTTCTAATTACCCGCGTTTTATAAATAACAATCAGAGTATTTAATCATAATCCAAGAGGCGTCACAATTTAAATAATTCAAATCAATCAATACAGTTGTCATGCTTTTACTGAAGAAGATTTATTAAGTAAATAAGGCAAAAGTTATGTTTAACAGCGGAAATGAAACATAACCAAAATTCCGAATACATCATTCATAGTATTCCAGGATAATAAACCAAAACATGATTCAAAACATTAAGGAATTCCATTAAAGGATTTCAAAACAACCGTTTCCCCAGTGTTACATCTACCAGAGCACGACACTGACACGCGAATTAACTAACTGACTCAACTCTAGAGCTATCCTCACCAATTCAAGCAGCTAATCACTTCGGATCTGAAATCATTAAAGTAAGGGTGAGATTTCTGTCCAATATAAAATGCATTATACGTTTTTAAATACAACAGAATAATCAAATACATTACTCCATTATCCAAACACATAACCATAGCCAATTCACAATACATCTCACACAATTAACATGTAATGTAATAAACAATGGAAATCGTAACACTGGAAACCATCCTAGCATGTTACAATTCCATATGCAATGCAGACTCTATGCATGTGGTACCAAAATGTGAACCGAGTTCACCCACTGCTCCGTTTACATGTGGAAAGACAGCGGAAATCCATGATTCGCCCATAGCCACTGGGTCAAGAATCCAGCCTCACTACCTCAATCTCCGGGTAAGTCTATTGGCTCAGCCAGTTCACTTCCGCACAATGGGAATAACCCAAATCAACAAATGCTTATGCATGCATCATAAAAGCATGCAACATTAATTCTCAGATCATGATATCAATATAAATCACATAATGCCAATTCACCAATGTATCACATTCAATCACATTGAATATCAAGATACAACATTGTAAGCATTAATATCTCATCCGGTAACTCAGACCATTTGTAATAGTTTCCCATTATCCTTAACTAATCACTCTTTTCAAAAATCGGAAGCTCGAATCTTTTTAAAATCATTTTAGCAAAATAATATTTTTCCCTTTTTAAAAGATAGTATTTTAAATTTAAGAAATAATGCCGAAAACGGCACTCGAATCGGAGTTACGGTTTAGAAAATATGAATTTTTGAAGTTTAAGTATTTTTGAAAAATTGCACATGGAACCCTGTTCCTACCTATACAGGAACCGGTTCCTGCGAAGTTTAAAAATGAGCTCCCTGGTTTTTGTATGGGAACCCGGTTTCGACATAGACAGGAACCGGTTCCTGAGTACAAAACCCCCCAGTTTTGAAAAATAACACTGGGAACTCGGTTCCTCCCCACAGGGAACCGGTTCCCACGACCTGCAACAACAATTTCAGCTACTTTTGACAACATTATGCATTCCTTATCTCTTCCAATCATTCCAATACGAATTGTGACTTTAGGAACACAAATTTACAACCATTTTACCCCATTATAACATCAAACAACCTAGTTTCATCATCCTTATTATTTATTCGACACACTAGATGATCCTAATTCCATACACCGACACAAAATAGGGTTTCATTCTATAAACCTATAATCAATTTCCTAACATACCCAATTACCGGTTGATTCCCAAAACCCATAAGACATATTAACCGAATGAAATCACCCCTTACCTCGCGATGATCTTCGATTTCTCTCGGCGTCGGCTTTTCCTCTCTTCTCTTCTCTTCTCCAATTCTACGTATAATGACTTTTCTCCAAAAAGACCTACTTTTCTTTCTTCTCCTTTTTATATTCCTTTTAATATTCCTATATTTATTCCAATAAAATACAAATAAGTGGTAATTAGTGAGAGTAGAGTAATTTACTCCTCACACCTCACACCTCTAATCTTTTCTTTCTTCGATTAATTACTCCAATTAAATCCAAAAATATAAATACTTAAGACTTTAATTAAATAAATAATTAAATTCTCACTTATTTAATATTTGAATTAAATCGGGGTGTCACAACTCTCCCCCACTAAAAGAGTTTTCGTCCTCGAAAACATACCTTAGACGAAAAGTTCGGGATACGAGTCCTTCATCTGACTCTCCAGTTCCCAAGTTACATTTCCTTCAGCTGGTCCTCCCCAAGCTACTCTCACCAGTGCTATCTCTTTACCACGCAGTTGCTTCACTTTCCGATCTTCGATTCTCGAGTCGCTCAAATCAGATTATCCCGTATCTGTACATCATCTACTTGAATCTCATGAGACGGATCCGCAATGTACCTCCTCAACTGAGATACATGGAAAACATCATGCAAATTCGCAAGCGACGGCGATAAAGCAATCTGATAAGCAACTTTCCCAACTCTCTTGGTAATCTGAAACGGACCAATAAAGCGCGGAGTCAACTTCTTTGACTTCAAGGCTCGACCAATACCAGTCATTGGAGTAACTCTCATGAACACATGATCTCCTTCACTAAACTCAAGATCTTTCCTCCTCTTATCATGATAACTTTTCTGACGACTCTGAGAAGTTCTCATCTTCTCCTGAATCATCTTAATCTTTTCGGAAGTTTGTTGAACAATTTCTGGCCCAATCACAGCACTTTCTCCAGATTCGTACCAACACAACGGTGTCCGACATCTCCTACCATACAATGCCTCAAACGGAGCCATACCAATGCTCGAATGAAAACTATTGTTGTAGGTAAACTCTATCAACGACAAATAGCTATCCCAAGGTCCACCTTTTTCTAACACACAAGCCCTCAACAAATCCTCTAACGACTGAATCGTCCTCTCCGTCTGACCATCTGTCTGCGGATGATATGCGGAACTCAATCGTAACTTAGTACCCAGAGCTTCTTGCAATCCTGTCCAAAACTTAGAAGTGAACCTCGGATCTCTATCCGACACAATGCTGGACGGAATACCATGCAAAATTACAATCTTCTCAACATACAATTCTGCCAACCTCTCCATCGGATAATCCATTCTTATCAGAATAAAGTGAGCAGACTTCGTCAATCGGTCGACTATAACCCAAATAGAATCATAGTTCTTTGCTGTCCGCGGCAAACCAGACACAAAATCCATAGAAATGCCATCCCATTTCCACTCCTGTACAAACAACGGCTCCATCAATCCCGACGGCTTCTGATGTTCAATCTTTGATTTTTGACAAACCAAACACGCGTACACAAGCTCGACAATTTCCTTTTTCATTCCAGGCCACCAAAATAATTTCTTCAAATCATGATACATCTTAGTAGCACCAGGATGAATACTCAATCCACTACGATGTCCTTCTTCCAAGATACTTTTTCTAATCTCAACAACATCCGGAACACACACTCTATCACCAAATCTCATAACACCATTCTCATCAATTCGGAACTCACCTCCGTGACCTTGGTTAATCAATGACATCTTATCCACCAAACCAACATCAGATTTTTGTCCATTTCGAATCTCTTCCAAAATACTACTAGTCAGCTTCAACATGCCCAATTTCACACTATTCGAAGTAGTCTCACATACCAAACTCAAGTCTCTGAATTGTTCCACTAAATCCAATTCACGAACCATTAACATCGACATATGCAAGGACTTCCTGCTCAATGCATCTGCCACAACGTTTGTCTTACCAGGATGGTAATTCAACCCAAAATCATAATCCTTAAGAAATTCTAACCATCTTCTCTGCCTCATATTCAACTCCTTCTGATCAAAGAGATACTTCAGGCTCTTATGATCACTGAACACTTCAAACCGTGAACCATACAGATAATGCCTCCATAATTTCAACACAAACACAACAGCCGCCAACTCTAAATCATGAGTCGGGTAATTCCTTTCATGAGTCTTTAACTGTCTTGAAGCATAAGCCACAACTTGCCTATCTTGCATCAAAACACCTCCTAAATCCATCAAAGACGCATCACAATACACCACAAAAGATTCTGTCGGATTCGGCAAAATCAGAATCGGAGCACTAGTCAACCTCCTCTTCAATTCTTGGAATCCTTTCTCACAATCTGCATCCCAAATGAACGCTTGACCCTTTCTCGTCAACTTAGTCAACGGTAAAGCTAAGTTCGAAAACCCCTCAATGAATTTCCTGTAATAACCTGCAAGACCAAGAAAACTACGAATCTCTGAAGCATTCTTCGGCGCTTCCCACTGAGATACCGCTTCTACTTTTGTAGGATCAACATCAATACCATTCTTAGAAATCACATGACCAAGGAAACTTACTTCGCTTAACCAAAACTCGCATTTAGACAACTTTGCATACAACTTCTTCTCCTTCAACAATTCCAATACAATCCTAAGATGCTTTGCATGCTCCTCATCATTCTTTGAATAGATCAAAATGTCGTCGATAAACACCACCACAAACTTGTCAAGATACGGGTGAAATATCCTATTCATATACTCCATAAACACACCAGGTGCATTAGTAACTCCAAATGGCATAATAGAATATTCATAATGCCCATACCTCGTTCTAAACGCAGTCTTCTGAATATCTTCCGCCTTAACACGAATCTGATGATATCCAGACCTCAGATCAATTTTGCTAAATACACAAGCTCCAACTAACTGATCCATCAAATCATCAATCCTCGGCAACGGATACCGATTCTTGATTGTCACTTTATTCAATTGCTTGTAGTCTACACACAGTCTCATTGTACCTTCCTTTTTCTTAACCAATAACACCGGCGCACCCCACGGCGAAACACTAGGCCGAATAAACTTCTTCTCAAGTAGCTCTTCCAACTGTTTCTTCAACTCTGATAACTCAGATGCCAACATGCGATAAGGCGCCATCGACACCGGACTAGTTCCAGGAATTAAATCGATAACAAACTCCACTTCTCTCTCAGGTGGTAGCTCACTAACATCTTCCGGAAACACCTCTGGAAATTCATTAACCACAGGTAATTCTCCACTCTTAGCCTTTCCTTTCATTTCCGTCGAAGAATATAACATAAACACCACAACACCATCTCTAACAGCTGAATTCATCTGCTTAACTGACATAGTCCCATCTTCCACTTTAACTTCTTCAGGAAATATGACCGTCTTCTCAAAACAATTGATATGAACCTGGTTGAAGACCAACCAGTTCATTCCAAGGATAATATCAAGTTGTTCTAAAGGTAGGCACACTAAATCCATACCGAAACCTCTATAAAAAATAACAATAGGACAATTCCTACAAACATACGAAGTAGTCACTGAACCCGACGCAGGAGTGTCAATAACCATACTTCCATCCAAATTAGAAATTTCCAAATTCAATCTCTTAGCACAATCCAAAGCAATAAAAGAATGCGTCGCTCCAATATCAATAATTGCTATTAAAGGTATGCCATTAATAAAACACATATCTTTAATCAACCGATCATCAGGCTTAACATCTGATCCTGACAAAGCGAACACCTTCCCACCAGCTTGCTCTTTCTTTGGCTTAGTACACTGCGGACGAATGTGTCCTTCTTCGCCACAGTTGTAACAAGTTATCCTTCTGGATCTACACTCAGCAGCTAAATAACCAAATCTCCCACAATTGTTGCACTTCCTCGCATCATTCTTGCATTCAGGAGCTCGGTGACCCAATTCACCACATCTGTAACACTTTACGGAAGAACCAGAGTCTCCCCCACTAGGCTTCTTCCAACCTCCAGATTTCTGATTAGTTCTATCATATGGCTTACCACGATCCATATGTCTCTTGCCCTTATGATCAGCATAACTCTGAGCATTCGACTTAGTACTAGCAAGATCTTCTTCCAGAATCCTACTACAGTCAACCAAATCAGGAAACCTTCTAATGCGCTGATACCTGATACCCTGCTTGATCTCATCACAGACCATTCTCAAACTTGATACATTTGGAAAATTCTCCATCTGCATCGTTAGGGTAATTAGCATAATACTTTGCTAACTCAGTAAACTTCGTTGCATACTCACTCACAGACTTGTTGCCTTGCTTGAGCTCCAGAAGCTCAATCTCTTTCTTACCCCGAATGTCTTTAGGAAAGTACCTTCTTAGAAAAGCTCCGAACACAAGTCAATGCAATTCCATCTTCTTCCATTTCACCGGTAGCAACCCACGGTCATCATAAGACATGTGAGTACCATACCTCACCTTCCCCCAAAGACAATCAATCACTCTGAAGATCCTCTCTATCTCCTTCAACCACTTCTGAGCACCCTCGGGATCATGCGTGCCCTTGAACAATGGAGGATTATTCCTCTGAAAATTCCCCAACTGTCTGTCAGCACCAATAACAGCTCCCTGCTGATTCCCTCCGAGCACTCCAGCTAACATTCCCAAAGCCTCAATAGCATCGTCGTTCTTTCGTTACCTCTTCCAGCCATTGTTCTGTAACATTACAAAACAATCCACATCAGCACACAAGTATCGACAGTGTTACTTACACTAGTCGCATACTAAAAGGGATAACGACACTAAGACAAGACCGACTATGCTCTGATACCACTATTGTAACACCCCCTTCTAATTACTCGCGTTTTATAAATAACAATCAGAGTATTTAATCATAATCCAAGAGACGTCACAATTTAAATAATTCAAATCAATCACTACAGTTGTCATGCTTTCACTGAAGAAGATTTATTAAGTAAATAAGGCAAAAGTTATGTTTAACAGTGGAAATGAAACATAACCAAAATTCCGAATACATCATTCATAGTATTCCAGGATAATAAACCAAAACATGATTCAAAACATTAAGGAATTCCATTAAAGGATTTCAAAACAACCGTTTCCCCAGTGTTACATCTACCAGAGCACGACACTGACACGCGGATTAACTAACTGACTCAACTCTAGAGCTATCCTCACCAATCCAAGCAGCTAATCACTTCGGATCTGAAATCATCAAAGTAAGGGTGAGATTTCTGTCCAATATAAAATGCATTATACGTTTTTAAATACAACAGAATAATCAAATACATTACTCCATTATCCAAACACATAACCATAGCCAATTCACAATACATCTCACAGAATTAACATGTAATGTAATAAACAATGGAAAGCGTAACACTGGAAACCATCCTAGCATGTTACAATTCCATATGCAATGCAGACTCTATGCATGTGGTACCAAAATGTGAACCGAGTTCACCCACTGCTCCGTTTACATGTGGAAAGACAGCGGAAATCCATGATTCGCCCATAGCCACTGGGTCAAGAATCCAGCCTCACTACCTCAATCTCCGGGTAAGTCTATTGGCTCAGCCAGTTCACTTCCGCACAATGGGAATAACCCAAATCAACAAATGCTTATGCATGCATCATAAAAGCATGCAACATTAATTCTCAGATCATGATATCAATATAAATCACATAATGCCAATTCACCAATGTATCACATTCAATCACAATGAATATCAAGATACAACATTGTAAGCATTAATATCTCATCCGGTAACTCAGACCATTTGTAATAGTTTCCCATTATCCTTAACTAATCACTCTTTTCAAAAATCGGAAGCTCGAATCTTTTTAAAATCATTTTAGCAAAATAATATTTTTCCCTTTTTAAAAGATAGTATTTTAAATTTAAGAAATAATGCCGAAAACGGCACTCGAATCGGAGTTACGGTTTAGAAAATATGAATTTTTGAAGTTTAAGTATTTTTGAAAAATTGCACATGGAACCCGGTTCCTACCTATACAGGAACCGGTTCCTGCGAAGTTTAAAAATGAGGTCCCTGGTTTTTGTATGGGAATCCGGTTCCGACATAGACAGGAACCGGTTCCTGAGTACAAAACCCCCCAGTTTTGAAAAATAACACTGGGAACTCGGTTCCTCCCCACAGGGAACCGGTTCCCACGACCTGCAACAACAATTTCAGCTACTTTTGACAACATTATGCATTCCTTATCTCTTCCAATCATTCCAATACGAATTGTGACTTTAGGAACACAAATTTACAACCATTTTACCCCATTATAACATCAAACAACCTAGTTTCATCATCCTTATTATTTATTCGACACACTAGATGATCCTAATTCCATACACCGACACAAAATAGGGTTTCATTCTATAAACCTATAATCAATTTCCTAACATACCCAATTACCGGTTGATTCCCAAAACCCATAAGACATATTAACCGAATGAAATCACCCCTTACCTCGCGATGATCTTCGATTTCTCTCGGCGTCGGCGTTTCCTCTCTTGTCTTCTCTTCTCCAATTCTACGTATAATGACTTTTCTCCAAAAAGACCTACTTTTCTTTCTTCACCTTTTTATATTCCTTTTAATATTCCTATATTTATTCCAATAAAATACAAATAAGTGGTAATTAGTGAGAGTAGAGTAATTTACTCCTCACACCCCTAATTACACCTCACACCTCTAATCTTTTCTTTCTTCGATTAATTACTCCAATTAAATCCAAAAATATAAATACTTAAGACTTTAATTAAATAAATAATTAAATTCTCACTTATTTAATATTTGAATTAAATCGGGGTGTCACACTAACATGTCTCCTATTCCTTCTATTGAAGATTAATTAAATATTCAGAAGTTATTGTTAATCAGAAGTTCTGATGTTGTTATTCAGAAGATGTTGTTGTTCAGAATTAGTAGAACTTTTGAGGTTGATTAGCTAGAAATTGTTGTTACTCAGAAGCAGAAAGCTTCTGTGGTTGCGTCCAGAAGTTCTGGGTTTGGGAGTTGAGTTAGCGTAGCTGTTAAGTTTAGTCTTAAGGGTACTTTAGTATTTGCTAGTTTGTATTGTTTACTTAGTTATTAAGTTCACCTTTATTAGGGCCTATGTGGCAATTTTATCCTTATATAAATAGACTAGTAAAAGATGTCATATATAACAACAATCCTTATTTCTTTCACCTTTTGTAGCCGTCATTCTCATTATTCTCCCATTTATTCCAATCAATTTTGATTCTTGTGCACCAACAAATTGGTATCTAGAGCTTCTGGTTAGAAACACGAGGAAACAAGAGTGAATTTGAGTTTATGTTGTGTGATTGATTTTGTTTCTGGGTTCACGTTGAATCTTTGAACAAAATTGTAACATAATCACATTTTCTGATTTTGTGGGTTGGGAAACACTGTGAGTGAAGATCTGAGTGTATTATACAAAATAGAAGATGAACGGAAACGACAATATGAGTATCAAACTTCCAGTTTTTTATGGCAAGAATTGGAACAGATGGATGATTCATATGCGGGTGTTATTTGGGGCTCAAGATGTTCTGGAGCTTGTTACTGATGGGTATATTTAGGTTGCAGAAGATGCCACAGAAGAAGAGAGAGAGGCACAGATAAGCAAGAGGAAGAAAGATCATAAGGCGTTGTTCTTCATCCATCGGTGTATGGATGTGAACGTGTTTGAGAAGATTTCAGATTCGATGACATCAAAGAAGGCGTGGGACACACTGGTCAGATGTTACGGTGGTGATGTGTAAGTGAAGAAGGTAAAGCTTCATTCCTTGAGAAAGAAATTTTAGGATCTCAACATGAAAAACAATGAGAAGGTTTCAGAGTATATCTCTAGAGTGATTATGATCACTAATGAGATGAAGGCTTGTGGAGAACCCGTTTCTAAACAAGTAATCATAGAGAAAGTATTGAGGTCACTTACTCCTCAATTTTATTACATTGTTGTAGCAATTAAGTATTCTAAAGATCTGGAAACGATGAGAATAAGAGATATGCAAAGTAGTCTAGAAGCACATGAGTTGCGGTCTGACTGAAAGAACTTCTGAGAGGGAAGTTGAGCAGGCTCTGAAATCTTCTTTTGTCAAGAAGGACCAGAAGAATTTTTGGTCAGAGGCCAAGAATAGACGTGGTGATAGATGTTAAGGACCAAATTGTAGTTATTTTGTACATTATTTTGTGGTCCTTAACAATGTCTTTTTATTTAAATTGTATATTTATTCTAGTATTTTGTTTTAATTAGGTTTTTATTTAGTTTTCGTTTAAAATATATTATTTAACTTATTTTACTCTTAATTGTAGGAATTTATTAACTAATTCTCCCAAACTTGGATTTAAGGGCACTTGAAGAGCTTTAGGGATGATTCTTTTGAAGATAATTTTGGAAGAGGGAAGCATGCTACAGGTCGCGCTCAGTGCGGTGCCAGCATGAGTGCGCTCAGCGCGGTCTGCGAAATTCAGAAAAAAGGACAGCCCATGCTTTCACCTTTTGAGCCACCAATCCATCACTTCACCTGATCTTTTTGGATTGTAAAGGAAGCAAGAAAACATATACCATGATAATCTTTGATTTTTGTAAATCTAGGGCAAGTTTAGGAAGAAAAACCATAGCTTTTCCTTCTTGATTTTCTTGGATTTTCATCATCACTACCAACAATCTTGAGAGCAAGCAACTATGGAAATGAGTGGCTAAGCTTTTTTTGTGTCAAGGTTAGAGGTAGTTGATCTATATAGTATGTATTTCTATTAATCCATTTGTGTATGAACATGGTTGATGATTAATATAGTTGAATATCTTTGTTCTTCATCTTTATGCTTTGAGTTTTGCTTGGAAAAGAATATTTCAAAGTGACCTAGGATATTCATCCTCTCATAAACAAATGCTAGGAATAGATTTGTGTGTTAGAGTTTACAAAATATTGAACTTAATGATTATCATGCTAATAGTTGTAGTGAGGAATCATGCAAGGATTAACATGATAACATTCACAATCTTGGTGGGAAATCTACAAGATTGAGAGGATATGTATTTGTAGAAATCATCTATTATGTTCATCACTTGATTAAATGAATATGTATGAAACTAGATCAATGAAACTAATCTTGACATGCCTTCTTAACTTGAAAAAAATCTCAATCTCTCTCTAATCCAAACTATAACTCTCTTTGAAAGAATTAATTTAGTTGTTGTTTGGAATCTCATGGTTCTAGTAGAGTAGATAACAAACCCTTTGGTTACATCATCTTAAAACATACTTTTCTATTGAAAGACTATAACATGCACCAACCGTGGAATCGATAATTAAAAATACTTTGTTCACGAGAAAACCTACAACAAAATGGCGCTGCTGTGGATTGGCGTTTGATGTTGTTAGTATAGCAATAGTTGTGTGTTTTAAGACTTTTCTACTAATCTCTTTGTTTCTTTTGTGTGGCTAGACTTTTCAGAATTAGTTTATGCGGGAAGTATTCCACGACCAACTCCTTTTCGATCCCGAAATTGAAAGGACGGCTAGGAGACTTAAAAGAGTGCTAAAAGAAGAAAAAGACAAGCTAGGCAAAGGCAAGAAAGAGGAGAAAGAGGAGAAGCATCTACTTCTTCAACACCACCCGTGTTTGGAGAAGTCACCACTATGGAGGAGAATCAACCACCACCACCACCACCACCTGGGCCGTGTGTCAATAGCCCTCGCCATAATGCTCAATTTGCCCGACAAGCAAATGCAAGGGTCATGGAAATGAAAACGGGCTTGCTTCAACTTCTATGCAAGTCCATTTCATGGCCACGACCATGAAGACCCTTACACTCACCTTACCAAGTTTTATGAGATCGCGGAGGCGGGTGCTCCGAAGACCAAGAAGAGCAATATTTCCAAAGGCTTTTCCTCATTCTCTAGTGGGCAAGGCAAAAGATTGGTATCTTGATCAATTGCAAGAGACAATGACTAATTGGAATGTTTTGAGGAAAAGTTTCTTGAACGCTTTTTCCTCAATCACGCTTCATGGAGGCTAAGACGGCTATCTCGGTATTTTCGCAAGGAGTAAACGAGCCTTTGAATCGGGCATGGAAAGATATAAGTCTATGCTAAGGAAGTGTCCGAGCCACGGTTTTGACGAGCTTACACAAATTCATATTTTCCAAATGGTCTCCAACCTCAACACAAATTGTTGTTGGATGCCACGCGGAGGTTCTTTGATGGCAAAACACCGTATGAAGCAATCCAAATAATTGAGAAGATGGGTAGGAATGATCATCAAACTCAACATGATCAAGGAGGTGTACAAGTGAAAACGGAGTTTTAGAAATTGGTTCGAGTCATGAAGCACTTTGGCGCAAAACAAATTGTTCCCTCAACAAACAAGTTGAAGAATTAACAAACAAATGGCAAAGGAGTACCCTCCTCCACAGGAAGCTAACTATGTGCAAAGGAGTACCAACAAGGAGCTCCTATTATCAAAATCAAAACCAAGGTTACCAACAAAGGGGTAATCAAGGTTATCAAGGAGGGTGGAGGCAAGATAACAATAACCAAGGAAGGCAAAATCCATATCAAACACAAAATCAAAATCAAAGTCAACAACAAAATCAAGGTCAACAACAAAACCAACCTCAAAATCAAGTGAGATCTTCCAACATTCAAGACACTTTAGCTCTGCAATTTATGGCTAATCAAAATAGCACGGAGGCCCATCAAGAATTTGAGACACAAGGGACAACTCGCTAAGCAACTTTCCGAACAAAGTGCTTGACATCATTTTCCCAACTACGCAAACAAATCCTAAGGAGCATTACAAAGCCATAACAACAAGAAGTGGTAGAGTTTGTGATGAGAAAAGGAAAGTAGTTGAAAGAAAAAAGGTAGTGGAGAAGGATGAAGAAGTAATAGTGGAGGAAGAGGTAGTTGAAAAGATGAAGAGGTTGAAGTTGAAAACATGATAATGTTGATGTGGAGGATGATTTAGTTGAAAATGAGGTGTTAGTTGAAAATGAAAAGGAAAATGGTGTAGTTGAAAAGGAGAAAGTAGAGGAGAAAAGAAGAAAATGAAAAGGGAAAAGAGAAGGAAGTAACTTATCCATTGAGAAGTTTACCATATCCTCACCTTCCTTCTAAAAAGGATGATGCAAAGCACTATGCTAGGTTTATGGATATTTTCAAGCAATTGCAAATAAATATTCCATTTACCGAAGCATTAGAGCAAATGCCAAAATATGAAAAATTCATGAAGGATATCTTGACAAAAAAGAAGAGATACACGGATCAAGAAACCATAATGGTGGATGCGAGTTGTAGTGCAATAATTCAACGCACTATTCCGAAGAAAGAGAGTGATCCGGGGCGTGTAACTTTGCCCGTTACTATTGGGGATGTATATTTTTTAATGGATTAATTGATTTGGGATCAAGTATCAACTTGATTCTATTATCCATTGTGAAGAGATTGGGGGAGATTGAATTAAAGTCTACAAATATGACATTGCAATTAGCGGACAAGTCTATTACTCGCCCGCACGGTGTAGCTTTAGATTTGTTGGTAAAAGTGGACAAATTATTTTTTCCGGTTGACTTTGTTGTCATAGACATGGAGGAAGATGTGGAGGCACCTTTAATTCTTGGAAGACCATTCATGAAGACGGCTAGGATGATGATTGATATAGATGATGGCCTAATGAAGGTGAGAGTTCAAGATGAAGAGATTTGCTTTAATCTTTTTGAAGCAATGAAGCATCCCCAAGATTGACGTTATTGAGGAAGCAACACAAGAGGTGAATGATGATGATGATAGAGATATTGAGGAGTTTGGAAGGAATGGATATTTCAAAGGAAATGCACCCTTGGGAGGAAGAAGAGGAAAGTTTGAAGAAAGATCTAAAAGATGACGACCAAAAACTTGAGTTGAAAGAGCTACCGTCTCATTTAAAGTATGTGTTTCTTGAGGAGGGAGGTAAAAAGCCCGTAATCATTAGCAATACATTGTCAAAGAATGAGGAGGAAAGCTTAATTGAAGTTTTGAAATCGAACAAAATGCGATTGGTTGGGTCTTAGCCGATTTGAAAGGCATAAGCCCGCCTATTGTATGCACAACATTATGATGGAGGATGAGTACAAACCGTAGCCCAACCTCCGGCGATTGAATCCGTGATGAAGGAGGTAGTTCGCAAAGAAGTAGTGAAGATGCTTGAAGCGGGGATGATTTACCCGATTTCGGATAGTACGTGGGTGAGCCCGGTTCATGTGGTTCCTAAGAAAGGAGGCTTGACGGTTGTATCTAATGATAAGGATGAGCTCGTGCAAACAAGAAAAGTGACGGGGTGGAGAATGTGTATTGATTACCGTAGGCTTAACAAAGCGACGAGAAAAGATCATTTTCCTCTTCCGTTCATGGACCAAATGTTAGAAAGGCTTGCAGGACAACAATACTATTGTTTCTTGGATGGTTATTCGGGATATAATCAAATATCGGTGAATCTGGAAGATCATGAGAAAACGGCTTTCACATGTCCGTTTGAATTTTCACAGATAGGCGATGCCTTTCGGCTTATGCAATGCGCCGACAACATTCCAAAGGTGCATGCAAGCTATATTCGCCGATTTGATTGAAAAGACAATTGAAGTTTTTATGGATGACTTTTCTGTTTTTGGAGCTTCATTTGATTTATGCTTGGAAAATTTGGACACCGCTTGAAGAGTGTGTGCAAACCAACTTGGTCTTGAATTGGGAAAAATGCAACTTTATGGTGACCGAGGGATTGTCCTTGGCCACAAGATATCTTCCGAGGAATTGAGGTTGACAAAGCAAAATTGATGTTATCGAGACGCCCCCACCTACCAATGTCAAAGGCATTCGGAGCTTTTGGGTCATGGGATTCTATCAAGATTCATCAAGGACTTCTCCAAAATAGCCAAACCTTTGAGCAACTTGCTCAACAAAGATAAGTCTTTCTTGTTTGATAATGATTGTTTGTTAGCTTTTGAAAAATTAAAGGAGAATTTGATAAATGCACCCATAATCACCGCCTAATTGGAAACTTGATTTTGAACTAATGTGTGACGCTAGTGATTATGCGGTAGGAGTCAGATAGGCCAAAGGAAGAACAAAATCTTCCATGCTATACATTATGCGAGCAAAGTTTTGAATGAGGCTCAAATAAACTATGCAACAATCGAAAAGAGTTGCTCGAATTGTATATGCATTGAAAAGTTTCGCCTTACCTAATTGGTTCCAAGGTTGTGGTTTTCACGGATCATTCGGCGATAAAATATCTGCTCACCAAACCGGACTCTAAACAAAGGCTAATCCGATGGATTCTTCTTTTGCAAGAATTTGATTTAGAGGTCCGTGATAAAAAGGTTCGAAAATTTGGTAGCGGATCATTTGTCTCGCTTAGTGAACGTAAAAATTACGGACAAGGAAAAGAGGTGAAGGAGGAATTCCGGATGAGAAGTTATTTGCAATCCAAGAGCGACCGTGGTTTGCCGACATGGCAAATTACAAGGCCGCGGGATTAATGCCGGAAGATTTGACTTGGAATGAGAAGAGGAAATTTTTAGCCGATACGAAGTATTATGTGTGGGATGAACCTTACATTTTTAGGTTGAGTAGTGATGGACGCTAAGAAGGTGTGTGAGTGATGAAGAGGCCAAAACATTCTTTGGCATTGTCACAATTTGTGGGGGCACTATAATGGAATGCGGACGGCCACCAAAGTCCTACAATCGGATTTTATTGGCCTTCGCTACTCAAAGATGCGTATGCTCACGCTAAGTCATGTGACAAATGTCAAAGAAGTGGCGGATAGGAAAAGAGATGAAATGCCGTTGAACAATATGTTGGAAGTGGAGGTATTTGATTGTTGGGATTGATTTTGTCGGTCCTTTTCCATCTTCGCTTTCAAATGAATATATTCTTGTAGCTGTGGATTACGTGTCAAAGTGGGTAGAGGCCATTGCTTCGCCTAAGGCCGACGCCAAACTGTTATCAAATTTTGAAAAGAAACATTTTTCTCGCTTTGGTGTGCCTAGGGTGCTCATTAGTGATGGTGGGTCGACTTTTGCAATGCAATGTTACAAAACTTTTGAAACAATTTGGTGTAAAACATAAGGTGACGACCCCTATCACCCTCAAGCAAATGGCCAAGCCGAGGTGTCTAATAGAGAAATCAAAAGATTTTGGAAAAACTGCTTGGGTTCTAGAAAAGATTGGTCACAAAATTAGATGAAGCTTTGTGGGCGACGAACCTATAAAGCTCCTATTGACTAACCCCGCTTCAGTTGTGTATGGCAAAACTTGTCACCTCCCGATAGAGATGGAGCACAAAGCATTGTGGTCCCTCCGATTCTTGAATTTTGATCCATCCTTGGCGGGTGAAAAGCGAAAATTACAACTCGTTCAATTGGAAGAAATGCGCGAGGGAGCATACCATTCAAACCGGAGGTACAAAGCAAAAGTTAAGGTTTCTCATGATAAGAAGATAAAGATCAAGGAATTGAGGCCGGGACAAAAGGTTCTCTTGTTCAATTCCCGGATGAGGCTTTTTCCGGGAAAACTCAAAACAAAGTGGTCCGGTCCGTTTTTAATCAAAGAAGTCAAAGAGTATGGTGCAATTGTCTTGCAAGATCTTGCACGAACAAAAGAATGGACGGTGAATGGGCAGCGGTTGAAACGGTACGTTGGCGGAGAGGTGAGCCGCAACATAGCCGAATCCTTCTTTGATGATCAATGATCATCATGAACCGTCGAGCTCTACCGACGTTAAACAAAGCGCTTGTTGGGAGGCACCCCAACATTGTAAGTATTCTTCCTTGAACTCATTTACACTTGCCCGCACTGTTAGTTTTCTGCTTTCTTAAAATTCACGCAGAGCGCTCAGCACTTTGACCCATCTGGCAGAAACTTTCGCCGGGTCTCGATTTTAAAAAAATAATTGGAAAAAATCAAATTTTTAGAGGCCCATTCGTGGCCTGATCAGTTTAAATAGGGGTTAGGGTTATTTTCAACCCTTTTTCCCTCTTTTCTTCACCATTCCTCACTCTCTAAAAATCCCAAAAACCCCCAACCAAAAATCTCCGAATTTTTGCGAATTTCTTTGTCCAATCAATCAACCAAGGCATCCTAGTAAGTATTCTATGTTTTTTCTTTCTCAATTTCGTGTACATTGCATGTTTAGGTTAGATTTTGAAAACCTAGGGTTAGGAATTTTCGAATTTTCTCTTAGAATTAGGATGTTTATTTGATAGAGAAGTATTAGAATGTCATTTTCGCTGCCCTAGGAAGTGTTTTTGTGGAGAAAAATTCTGTTTTTCAGAAGAATTTTTCTGAAAATCGCAGAGCGCGCTCAACGCGGTCTGCAGAATTTTGAAAAATTCTTCTGCTGTGTTTTTAGTATTTCCGATTAGTTGTAATGCTTTGGTTGGTTGGTTTGCTTTGCTGTTTGCATGATTCATTGCTAATGGACACCTCGGTGTCACCTTTCCGTTGATTTTTGTGTTGAAATTTCAGATGACACCTAAGCGACAAAGAGTTTCCTCTGCTGGGGCTGGGCCTTCTCGGCCCGCGTCGATGTCGTTCGATTGGAGCTGCTCAGAGGCTCGCTACAAAGAGCTCGAAACATCTGGATCGAGCGCACCATCGCCTCCGCGAGCAAGGGCACTACCACACGCCTCATGTCATCCTTGATAACTACGGGTTGGAAGTTCTTTGTAACCCTCGCATAAAGGTGAACGTGGAGCTTGTTCGAGAGTTCTATGCTAATGCTATCCCGCCGAGGGATGTGAGTTTAGGTTTGCTTCCGTTGTTCGAGGCAACCGCTTTTCTCTCAAAGAATCTCGGGCATCAACGACAGCCCTGAGGACCAATTGGATGTCTACCATGAGCACCTGGCTCGTGGTAATTGGGATTATAAAATGCTGAGGAATAAGCTCTGTTTGTCTGGGCATTCTTATGAGTTGAATCGGGCTGGTCAACCTTTGAAATTCAACAGGGCCAGTCTGAAAACAAGTGTCCGTGTTATGATGTGTGTGGCTCTGTACAATCTGAAACCTAGGAGCCACACATCTTCGATACCCATGGAGACGGCAGGTTTGATTGCTTACATGCTCGATGAGGAGCAAATTGATTTTGGCCGTCTGATCGCGAATGAGATGAAGAGGGTTACGCTTAGTTATACCTCCAGGGGGGAGCGTATAAAGTGTGCTCTCACTTATCCTGGGTTGATTATGGGTTTGCTAAAGAGGGCGAAGGTGGCCTTTCCTGCTGTAGGACACCTAACCATTGATGGAGTTGTTGATGATCACTACTGTGATCGATTTTGTAGGGTCCTTGATAATACTGCCGTCAGTGTACTGCTTGCCGCGACACTCGTGCAAGTCCATCGAAGAATGGAACAGATGCATCTCGCTCATCGAGAGCATTTTTGTTTATGCATGAGAGCATGGAGCACCTTGCTCATAGAGAGAGCCCGGAGTGAACCATTTCACTCGCACGGGTGAGCAGCTCCGTGCATATGCTGGTTGGCCCGGGGTCGGGCCAAATGCTGAGGAGGAGGTGGGAGATGAGGATGATGGTGAAGAGAGTTCGTTTCGTTCGGTTCGACTGGGTCGATTGAGATTCGATTCTCGAGACCTCTGATTGATGTTCTCTTTTATTGTCCCGTTTTTATTTTACTTTCAGCATTCTAGTTTTAGATTTTACTTTGGCATTTTAGTTTTAAACTTTGGATTTTGTTGGTTGCCATCCAATTTTGGGGATTGACTTGTAATTCCAATTAATATTTTGTAGGCATGGAGCCTAAATACTTCTTTTTAAGTTTTAAACACCATTTTGGGGTGTCTTTTCATTTTAAGTTTAGTTTCTTTTATTTTGTTCTATTTTATTTTATTTTTAGATTATAGTATTTAGTTTGAATTTACTTCTTGTGGTTTGTCCAGATTGTTCAAATGGTTCTTCAAAGCTAGTAAGCGTGTTTCACCAAAGTGATGGTGATGATAAAATTCTCGATTCATTCCACAAAGAAGGTACACATTTAATCGTTTTGTAGAAACATAACATGTCTATGAAATTTGTTCTTTATGCAAGATATTTTGGCATGTACAAAAAAAAAATTTGTGTCACATTCGAATCATTAGGACATAAACCATATATGTGAGAAGCTTCCACTTTCTACCAAATATTGAGTGTCTAATAGTTGTGTTAACTCGTGTGATTCATGCTTAATCTTTACTTGTTTGTGATAACTTGGAAACTAAGAAATGATCAAGGCAATTTTTTGTGCATTATGAGGAAAACCACCGATTCTAAAAAGGGCTTCAATTACCCGTGAGAGAGCGAATCCTTGTGAACCCTTTTGAGCTTAAATAGTATTTGTAGGATGAATGTATCAAATCAACTAATTGTTAAGTAGGCAACTTAAAAGTTGTTGATGATCTTTGAAAAATTCAATGATCATTCATTCTATAAATTTTCTTGTTTGCGAATACCAACCCTTTTGTTAATTAGCCCTTGAAGAGCATGTCTTGAATAAAAAAAAAAGGGGATTGATATAAATAAAGTTGGGGAGGTAGATCAAAAAGAACCTAGAATTGATGGCACAATGATCCTAAAGAAAGAAAAAGAATAGAGAAAAAGAAAAATACAAAAGAAGAAAGAAATTTGTTTATAAAAAAAAAAGAGAGGATCATTGTGTGGAAAGAAAAGAGGTTGTGAATGATGAGATGGGAATTAGTTGTGAAATGCTCTTCATATCCTTTTACCCGATTCGTTTAAATGGCTTTGTACTTAAATATCCCTTGTTTCTAACCTAAGCCAAGTTACAACCTTGAAAGTCCTTAGTGATCTTCGTTTCCATTTTATCATTTAACTTGTTTCGATGAATGCATGAATTATTCTGGATGTGCATAATTATTAGTGAGAGTGTTTGTTCCTTTGTGAATGTACATTTTGTTCTTCTTGAATTTTGAAGAAATGATTAGGTGATTCAAGTGTGAACATATATTTTATTTTGTTACATGTTTTGATATATTGTGTTTAGAACTTAATTCATGGCCATGTTGTGTTTAGAAGAAGCGATTGATGTGTGCTTTTGCCTGGTATGTCGAGTTTGAACCATTACTCTTGTGTGAGTTTGCATGCTTGCATTTTGTTCTTTCTAGCTTTGTAAGATTATTGACTTTTGTTTGGGGACAAACAAAGAAGTAAGTTGGGGAGAGTTGTTAAGGACCAAATTGTAGTTATTTTGTACATTATTTTGTGGTCCTTAACAATGTCTTTTTATTTAAATTGTATATTTATTCTAGTATTTTGTTTTAATTAGGTTTTTATTTAGTTTTCGTTTAAAATATATTATTTAACTTATTTTACTCTTAATTGTAGGAATTTATTAACTAATTCTCCCAAGCTTGGATTCAAGGGCACTTGAAGAGCTTTAGGGATGATTCTTTTGAAGATAATTTTGGAAGAGGGAAGCATGCTACAGGTCGCGCTCAGTGCGGTGCCAGCATGAGTGCGCTCAGCGCGGTCTGCGAAATTCAGAAAAAAGGACAGCCCATGCTTTCACCTTTTGAGCCACCAACCCATCACTTCACCTGATCTTTTTGGATTGTAAAGGAAGCAAGAAAACATATACCATGATAATCTTTCATTTTTGTAAATCTAGGGCAAGTTTAGGAAGAAAAACCATAGCTTTTCCTTCTTGATTTTCTTGGATTTTCATCATCACTACCAACAATCTTGAGAGCAAGCAACTATGGAAATGAGTGGCTAAGCTTTTTTTGTGTCAAGGTTAGAGGTAGTTGATCTATATAGTATGTATTTCTATTAATCCATTTGTGTATGAACATGGTTGATGATTAATATAGTTGAATATCTTTGTTCTTCATCTTTATGCTTTGAGTTTTGCTTGGAAAAGAATATTTCAAAGTGACCTAGGATATTCATCCTCTCATAAACAAATGCTAGGAATAGATTTGTGTGTTAGAGTTTACAAAATATTGAACTTAATGATTATCATGCTAATAGTTGTAGTGAGGAATCATGCAAGGATTAACATGATAACATTCACAATCTTGGTGGGAAATCTACAAGATTGAGAGGATATGTATTTGTAGAAATCATCTATTATGTTCATCACTTGATTAAATGAATATGTATGAAACTAGATCAATGAAACTAATCTTGACATGCCTTCTTAACTTGAAAACAATCTCAATCTCTCTCTAATCCAAACTATAACTCTCTTTGAAAGAATTAATTTAGTTGTTGTTTGGAATCTCATGGTTCTAGTAGAGTAGATAACAAACCCTTTGGTTTCATCATCTTAAAACATACTTTTCTATTGAAAGACTATAACATGCACCAATCCCTGTGGAATCGATAATTAAAAATACTTTGTTCACGGAGAAAACCTACAACAATAGATTCCAGAAGTCAGAAACCTCAACTTCTTATGAGAAGAAACATCAGAAGGGAAAGGAGAAGAAGAAATTTCAATGTTACTGTTGTAAGCAGTTTGACCATTTTGCTAGAGATTCTTGGTCAAACAAAGAAGAAGCAAAAATATCCAGAGGTGATTCAGATGATGAACCTGTGCTATTTTTGACATGATTGATGTGTGTATTCGTGTTCAGGACATCCATTAGAACAGGTTAGACGTATTACATATGAGCTTTCAGGCTCAAATCAATGGATGTCATTGTTAGGGCATAACGACTTGAAAGCTTTAGACCTAGTGATACAGGGACTTTTAGAGAAAACCAAAACCACCAATCGATTCGCCACCCTCAAATTAGGGGGGTAAGGCCCTTTGTTTGCATTTATTTTCGTTATTTTGCAGTTTTGATCTTGGTGATAATTGAAGAAGACGACCAGAGCCTTGCTCCGGTGCCTCTGACTTCTTTGACTTCGGCGAAGGCATGTGTGGTATGGATAGCCTTATTCTAAAGGAGAAGGAAAATAACATGGAAACGACCATTATGAGTAGGTAAATAAGACTCTATTGCTTGCTCCAATCAAAATTCTTTTCACACCTCACACTTTTCAAAAACTCTTTTCAAACTCTTTGTATACATTCTAGCGAGAATCATTACAAAGTTAAACATTTTTTTCAAACAAACATTTCCGAATACTTAGTATACATTCCAACGAGAATCATTAAGAAGTCAAAGAAATACATCTTTTCAAAATACTTTTCAAACTACACAAACACAGAAAAGCAATTTTTCAAAAGTGAGCTAAGCAAATAAGAGCCCGTAGATAACTACAGATGGAAAGAGTGCTAATACCTTCCCTTTTCATAACTGCCTCCCGTACTCAGAATCTAATGAAGGTCTTTTCCTTTTATTTTCACCTTCCCTTTATTGGATAAAATAAAATTCGGTGGAGACTCTTGCTATCCGCAACATTTTTGATAAAATGCAAACCAAACAAGTCAGTTCTCCCACTGTGTTACAGTAAGGAATTGGCTCTGGACTTGTGAATGAAAATCGGAGAGGACTTCTATATGGAATTTTAAACCCCAGTCTGCTCAGTTTCGATGTTCCAACTAGCATTTATGACCTTTTTAGCGCACCAAGAACGCGGTACAACACTAAAATTCAGTTTATTCCACTTGAAAGATCAATTTCTTTGAGGGATTTCTTCACATAATTTGCCTCTGACTTTCAAAGAAAAATTGTAGATAATAGTGAGAGGGACTTTCCAGTCGAAAATCATCAGAAAATACCCGACGAGCTGAGAGATATGCCTTCCGGAGCGCCCGAAACCCACCGAAAACCAAAAATTCACTTTATTGAGAAATGAACAATTAAAGTCTTTTTCTTGAAAAAACGACCTCCGATCTGAACAGATAAACTGGAGAATATATTGAAGTGATCCCAATGCTTATGGAACCAAACAAAAAATTTCTGTCCAGAAAATCTTGCATCAAGCATACGAACCGAATAATATCAATATCGGACTCGAAATGATTTGAGATGGCCGAAACACGCAGTTTCTTTCACAATTCCAGATACTTAGAACCTTATAACCATATGATCAATGCCATGCATGTGTATGCATGTATGTCTTTGATAATGCAATTATATGCCAGAAACACCGAAATGAAGAGAGTAAATTTTGCGGTACAACAATGAACCACCGTTTATCAATGATTAAAACAATTCGTTAGCGTTTGGTCGACCAAAAAGACAAATATTCAAAAACAAAGTTGCAGAATGGTAACAAGAAGGAATAGAAAGGGTGGCGATACCTGAAAGAGTGTGAGTGAATGAAGGAGAGTGCGGTTTGAGGGACAAAAGACGGAGGCGTTCAACGGTTGGTTATGTTGTTACGGAGGTGAAAGAGAGTCGAAGGCGTTCGCCGGCTTGTTGTGTTGTTACGGAGGTGAAAGAGAGACGGAGGCCTTCGACGGCAGTTTCTGGTGGTGTTAGATAAGGTTAAAGGTGAGGGTTGCGATGAAGGAAACAAAGAAAGTGATTATGTGAGTTTTGGCTAGCGAAGAAGGGTGGGGAGTTGTCCAACAGAGGGTGATAGTTGAATAAGATGCTTGAAAAAGAATGAATGAAAGGGTTTAGGGTTTAGTTTTATTTTAAAAAAAATAAAAGGTCTCTAGCAGCGCTTTTCAAAAAGTGTTGTTTAAGGTAGGTCTCTAGCAGCGCTTTTTAAAGCGCTGTCCAAGGGTGCATCTAGCAGCGGTTTTTTGAATATCCTTAGACAGCGCTTTTGCTGGAATTTCTTTAACATTTTTCGTGTTTATTTTTTTTTAGCTTTAGGCAGCACTTTCTATAAAAAAACGTTGTCTAAAGTGTGCTGTCAATTTTCATTTTTGACGCATGGAATAAGTTTATTTTTGCCCTCGAAGAGATAAACTTTAAAAAAACTTAAATTTAAACTATTCGCTATAGTCCTAGGATCAATGTAATTGATCGTGCCAGTAACCAGAAATCTTAAATTTTAAAAGACTAACGTTTGTTTATCAAATTTCAGATTAAACAGAACTTAATTTTAAAGTATGGCACAATACATGACATCAATGAACATGCAAGAGTTTAGATGAAATAAAACATGTTTTATTTTGAGCAATTGAACGAATGTGTTATCGTATAAGTAGCAATATATACATCTTATTTATGCTTCAGATGATTCAAACTTTACGTAATTTTCTATCATCTTCTTTTGAGACATGAATGGTATAATTTGTTTTTTTTTTCTTTGAGAATTTTGTCTACATCCAAATTTATTCTTGATACAAAATCACTGTGGTATTTACGTTCTAATATATTAAATGGTTGAATTTTATGCAAATCAATGATGTTTTTTATGGATTGATATATTGACAATGTCTTGACGATTATTATTTTATAAAGAGACAATAAAGATTCGATAACTAAAAAATTATGTATTTTTCAATGAGAGAATACATATTAAATAAAAAAACTAAAATAAACAAAATGAACATTAATAAATGATGTTGCGGGGATTCAACATGGGTGTTGATCATAACTTTTCCTTTCAGTTGCTAACATGTTATAACTTTTCCTTTCAGTTGCTAACATGTTATATATTTTTATCACATAATATTATAAATCTTTAGACTTGAAAGAAAAATAAACTAAACAAAAGTATATATCAACTATAAAAAATAAATATAATCAATTGATAATAGCAACACGTGAACGTGATAAAAATTCCCCTAGTCATTAAAATTTAATCTATGGAAAACTTCTGGTAACTAATAGCAAGAATAATCTATAAAAGTATCAAAGCACAAAAAATTAAATGTTATCATGGATCATAAATTTTGTTGTGACATGTACATTTCCATGCCTGTGGATAATAGGGTCCAAACTCCTCTAGTGTCTTTGGTTGACCATGCACAAGTATGGGTGTGCAAGGAGTACACTGATTACACTTTGATCTGCAACTTGGTGGATGTGATCCAGGCGCAACAAGAAGCCTTCTTGTAAGAAAAATAGGCACTTCTGGTTTTTCTCGGAACACCGTCTCTTGTTTAATTTCCTTATTAATATTCTGACAAAAACACAAAAAAATAATAATCAATCAACTAATTGTTAATTTTATTTATTGAAATAGAAAATGTCAATAATTAGTTTAAATTTTTAGAAATATAATTATAGTTAATGTTTTTTGGTAGATAAATAATTAATTAAAAATATAATTATGGTGTTGATTTTCATGAGATAAAAATTCATACCAATTATAAATAATTAGAGTAGTTTAGTTTGATTTTTACGATTTTTTATGATCTCAAATCAAATGTATTTTTTAAAATTATAAATATTGTTTCAAACACTTGTGATAATATGTACTGCTAAAATATTTGAATAAAATCAATAAAAAATATAAAAACTAAAAAATTTACAAATATGCAATTATTTATAAAAATAAAATTATCAATATTGGTCACAAATTAATTGAGCTCAAGTTTTTCCTTCTCCAAGAAAATTTAGGGCAAGTTTATTTGGTTTAGATCAATTTAACATGAAAATTTTGAACTAGTTATTGATTAATTCATTTATTTCTATGGATTTATCAAATTATATTTTCTTCTTGCAGCCATGATCCTAATACATAATTTATTTAAATAGAATTTTCGTTAGTTAAAAAAAGCTTGCTGCTTAATTTTTTGTTTGTTAAAAGTAGTCTAAATTTACTATGATAGTGTAATAATAATATATGAAACTACTCTCAATACAAAATTGATAGCAAAAACTTAAAAATAATCATAATAATTACAGAATAATTAAAGAGAATTCTATTAACGATTCTCTACAAATATTGTCATAATGAACTAAATTACTTTTAAAATTAGGGTTTATATAATTCCACGTACAAAAGAAGTAAAATATTTAGAAAAATATAAATGCAAAAAAAATAGGACTAGTTGCTATACCTGAAAATTAACATTAGAATCCAAAAGCTTGGGACATTCAGTTTCTGCAAGTAAATAAAAAGACTATAGAATGTTATAAATATGAAAAAGAAACATAATCATGCTTTAAGGAGATGAAAAATCACTGAATAAAAAACAAACAAGAGATGAATATTTAGAAGAATTGCTTACCTTGACATGTAATGGTCGCGGCAACAGTAGTGTTGAAGAACAGTGTTCCAATTGAAATAATCAAAAAGAAGAAGCAATAAAGTTGAGTTTTCATATTGAAACTTCTTATTCTTTATTCAAGAAACACAGGAAACTATTGAAGGAATTCTATCTAAGAGCAAAACAACTGCCGGTACATACAAGTATATATAGATAAATAAATATATACTGCACATTAATGCTGATGGCATGATTTCATTTGATTTATTTATAAATCAATTTTTAAATGATATATATAGGTAAATATATGATTTATTGGGTACGATTTATTTCTTAAAGTGATGGTTTTAAAAAACTCTTTTCTTCTTTCATTATTTTTTGTTATATTTTATATCTCAATAAGAGTAATTTGATAATTATGATTTTAATTTTCAATACAAAATATTCTAATTTATATGATAAGCAGAAATTGATTATATTCAGATCATGATATGTAGAATATTGGAATAATGTATTTTTTATAAAAAAAATAATAGTATGATCAATATTCCTCCTCATATATATAATTTAGGTATTGTATTCATAGATTTTTTTTAATATTAGAAATGTTCTTCATAAAATTTATTTGTTATAGTACAACATTGGATAGAGTGAATAACATGGAAATGTAAATAATGCCTCTCTCCCTTCATTTGAAATATTATATGATTATAAATTTTTCTATTAGTTGAATTATTATATGTTGTATGGTTATTGAACCATGAATTACAATTGCAAGAGAGAGGAACCATATTGAGGAAAAATCAGTTGCTTGTAAAATGACTTCTTCAAGAAACAAGTGTAATTTGCAAAAAGAAAATTTTCAGTCTTTGTTACACGTTTAAATACAAATTTGTCAAGTTCCTTGAAGGCTTCAAGTTAAACAGTAGAGAATCACTCTTACTTATCTTATTACAGGTTGTATACCGTAAATTGAAGTAGACTTTACTATTTAATCCTACTTAAGAGAGTTACAACTCATACACATCCAAGAAACAAATTGATTAAATAAATATTTCTTATACGGGAATTATGTTTTGAGATAAATTTTGAAATTTCCCCATTAGAGGTGTTATACTTGACAGTCAAAGTGGATATAATGAAGTAATAACTTATTTCCTATGTTGTTAATTGAATCAACAAAGAAAGTGAACCAACTAATTTAACTTGGTATACAATAATCTAAAACACTACAACACATTTTGACAGTCAAAGCAAAAACTCTAATTTCATAATAAGCCCTTCACAAGTACTCTTATATGAATGTAGAAGCATCAATAACTCAGGCAACTTGTCATTCTTTGTAATCTTCTATCTTTGAATGATGCCTAATCTATTTAAGAACTTTGAAGTTACAATTTTGATCACACTTGTGATGTTCCATCTCCGTACCTCCGTCTACAGACAAAATACATCTCCTAGCTAAACTGATTTACACTGCTACCGTTGCAACATAATGCATCTACTAGCTGCTTGTAATCTGGTTCAAGTGTAACATGGCCTAGATGCATACTTACTTATTACCAATATATAGAATAGAAAAGTATTGTAGCCTCGGCTTTTTATGGTAAAGGCACCCCCTCTTCCATATTGTCTTTGCTGCCACCAATAATCCTTCATCATCTTGGATATACCTCCCCATGCCATATCTACACAACTCTTTGGAAAATTCCCGCATCAACATGTTCTTCATGTTATGTAACCTGGTTTAGTGTGCTTCCTATACAGTTAGGGAAGTGCAAAATACCTTTTCATCTTTTGCAAGCATTGTATTAAGTCCCACAAACATCCATGGAGAGACATTTGGAAAAAATTATGTTAAGTCTACGTGTAAATATTTTCTACAATATATTCACCGATTGTTTAAATTTTTGTCTTTACTAATTGGATAATCTCCAAATGGAACATATTTGATTCAATCTTCTTATATTGATTCAAATATGATTCTGGTTGAAGACTGAACAGTTAGTGGAACAAAAATCTGAACAATTGGGAAAAATATTGTAGAAGGATTGTTAGTTGTAGTAGAGTCTTAACATAAATTTTTCCAAATGACTCTATGGATGTTCGTAGGATCCTCGCAACCTTAAAAATATGAAATGTATATTGCAGTCTGCTAAATTTTAGGCAGAGATTGGAAGACCGATTCACATCATTAATATAAGGATAATTTCATAGTAATCTATAACTATAAGAAGATACATTCTTTTGGGCTGACCTACTTTTATTCCATATTTATCCTTTAACTATTATTCTTCCCAAATTATACTTTAACTACTTTTTATTTTGTAAGACATAAAAAATGATGTCAAACGTTTTTATATCTTGGAACAGTTTTCTTACTAGAGGGAAGCGATCGTTTTCTAACTGCATGATGAATTTTAATTTTCATTGCAGCAGTTTTACAAACACTTTACAACGACACACAAATACAAACAAATATCTTCTTCTTGTTGCCTCTTGTAATTAATTACTCTATCGATATTATTACTTTATCTGTTTTGATTTTTTTGTTATAAGTAATAATTGAAAAGAAAGTAATAGCCATAGAAAGAGAAGGGAGATCAGCCAAAGAGAATATTATACCCCATAGAAGAAGAGGGGAGATCAGTCAAAGAAAAAGATGATGTATTCCAAATTTCCCTCACTCTCATTTCTTCTCTCCATGTGCTAACTGTAACACCCCCTTCTAATTACCCGCATTTTATAAATAACAATCAGAGTATTTAATCATAATCCAAGAGGCGTCACAATTTAAATAATTCAAATCAATCAATACAGTTGTCATGCTTTCACTGAAGAAGATTTATTAAGTAAATAAGGCAAAAGTTATGTTTAACAATGAAATGAAACATAACCAAAATTCAATACATCATTCATAGTATTCCGTGATAATAAACCAAAACATGATTCAAAACATTAAGGAATTCCATTAAAGGATTTCAAAACAACCGTTTCCCTAGTGTTACATCTACCAGAGCACGACACTGACACGCGGATTAACTAACTGACTCAACTCTAGAGCTATCCTCACCAATCCAAGCAGCTAATCACTTCGGATCTGAAATCATCAAAGTAAGGGTGAGATTTTCCAATATAAAATGCATTATACGTTTTAAATACAAGAATAATCAAATACATTAGTCCATTATCCAAACACATAACCATAGCCAATTCACAATACATCTCACACAATTAACATGTAATGTAATAAACAATGGAAATCGTAACACTGGAAACCATCCTAGCATGTTACAATTCCATATGCAATGTATGCATGTGGTACCAAACGTGAACCGAGTTCACCCACCGCTCCGCTTACATGTGGAAAGACAATGGAAATCCATGATTCGCCCATAGCCATGGGTCAAGAATCCACCTCACTACCTCAATCTCGGTAAGTCTATTGGCTCACCATTCACTTCCGCACAATGGGAATGAACCAAATCAACAATGCTTATGCATGCATCATAAAAGCATGCAACATTAATTTCGATCATGATATCAATATAAATCACATAATGCCAATTCACCAATGTATCACATTCAATCACATTGAATATCAAGATACAACATTGTAAGCATTAATATCTCATCCGTAACTCGCACCATTTGTAATAGTTCCCATTATCCTTAACTAATCACTCTTTTCAAAAATCGAATCTCGAATCTTTTAAAATCATTTTAGCAAAATAATATTTTTCCTTTTTAAAAGATAGTATTTTAAATTTAAGAAATAATGCCAAAACACTCGAATCGAGTTACGGTTTAGAAAATATGAATTTTGAAGTTTAAGTATTTTTGAAAATTGCACATGGAACCTGTTTCTACCTATACAGAACCGTTCTCGAAGTTTAAAATGAGCTCCTGTTTTTGTATGGGAACCGGTTTCGACATAGACAAGAACTGTTTCGAGTACAAACCCCGCTTTGAATAACACTGAACTCGGTTCCTCCCACAGGAACCGGTTCCCGACGCAAAACAATTTCACTACTTTTGACAAAGATTATGCATTCCTTATCTCTTCCAATCATTCCAATACGAATTGTGACTTTAGGCACACAAATTTACAACCATTTTACACCATTATAACATGAAACAACCTAGTTTCATCATCCTTATTATTTATTCGACACACTAGATGATCCTAATTCCATACACCGACACAAAATAGGGTTTCATTCTATAAACCTATAATCAATTTCCTAACATAACCAATTACCGGTTGATTCCCAAAACCCATAAGGCATATTAACCGAATGAAATCACCCCTTACCTCGCGATGATCTTCGATTTCTCTGCTTTTTCCTCTCTCTTCTCCAATTCTACGTATAATGACTTTTCTACAAAAAGACCTACTTTTCTTTCTTCTCCTTTTTATATTCCTTTTAATATTCCTATATTTATTCCAATAAAATACAAATAAGTGGTAATTAGTGAGAGTAGAGTACTTTACTCCTCACACCCCTAATTACACCTCACACCTCTAATCTTTTCTTTCTTCGACATTATCTAATTAAATCCAAAATATAAATACTTAAGACTTTAATTAAATAAATAATTAAATTCTCACTTATTTAATATTTGAATTAAATCGGGGTGTCACACTAACATGTCTCCTATTCCTTCTATTGAAGATTAATTAAATATTCAGAAGTTATTGTTAATCAGAAGTTCTGATGCTCTGATGTTGTTATTCAGAAGATGTTGTTGTTCAGAATTAGTAGAACTTTTGAGGTTGATTAGCTAGAAATTGTTGTTACTCAGAAGCAGAAAGCTTCTGTGGTTGCGTCCAGAAGTTCTGGGTTTGGGAGTTGAGTTAGCGTAGCTGTTAAGTTTAGTCTTAAGGGTACTTTAGTATTTGCTAGTTTGTATTGTTTACTTAGTTATTAAGTTCACCTTTATTAGGGCCTATGTGGCAATTTTATCCTTGTATAAATAGACTAGTAAAAGATGTCATATATAACAACAATCCTTATTTCTTTCACCTTTTGTAGCCGTCATTCTCATTATTCTCCCATTTATTCCAATCATCTTTGATTCTTGTGCACCAACAAATTGGTATCTAGAGCTTCTGGTTAGAAACACGAGGAAACAAGAGTGAATTTGAGTTTATGTTGTGTGATTGATTTTGTTTCTGGGTTCACGTTGAATCTTTGAACAAAATTGTAACAGAAGCACATTTTTTGATTTTGTGGGTTGGGAAACACTGTGAGTGAAGATCTGAGTGTATTGTACAAGATAGAAGATGAACGGAAACGGAAATATCAGTATCAAACTTCCAGTTTTTTATGGCAAGAACTAGAACAGATGGATGATTCAGATGCGGGTGTTATTTGGGGCTCAAGATGTTCTGGAGGTTGTTACTGATGGGTATATTTAGGTTACAGAAGATGCAACAGAAGAAGAGAGAGAGGCACAGATAAGCAAGAGGAAGAAAGATCATAAGGCGTTGTTCTTCATCCATCGGTGTATGGATGTGAACGTGTTTGAGAAGATTTCAGATTCGATGACATCAAAGAAGGCGTGGGACACACTGGTCAGATGTTACGGTGGTGATGCGTAAGTGAAGAAGGTAAAGCTTCATTCCTTGAGAAAGAAATTTTAGGATCTCAACATGAAAAACAATGAGAAGGTTTCAGAGTATATCTCTAGAGTGATTATGATCACTAGTGAGATGAAGGCTTGTGGAGAACCCCTTTCTAAACAAGTAATCATAGAGAAAGTATTGAGGTCACTTACTCCTCAATTTTATTACATTGTTGTAGCAATTAAGTATTCTAAAGATCTGGAAACGATGAGAATAAGAGATATGCAAAGTAGTCTAGAAGCACATGAGTTGCGTCTGACTGAAAGAACTTCTGAGAGGGAAGTTGAGCAGGCTCTGAAATTCCTGGCAGCAGATACTTAATGTCACAGAGAATGTTATGACACAGTATCTGACAATGCTTTGATAATTCACACAGTAAATATAGAAAGCAGTAAATAACACAATAAGTTGTTCAACCAGTTCGGTTCTAACAAACCTACGTCTGGAGGCTACCAAGCCAGGGATAAAGTTCACTATTAGTAGTATCAATTCAAAGACTCTACAGCCAACACACCTGTTGACAGTCTTCTCACTTAATCACTACCCAATGACCCTTTTACCTAAGTCCTACTTAGATATGAGTTCCTACTACTCCCCTCAATCACCTCTTGATATCAACTATTGTTTAATTGAATTGTGAAGACACACTTCAATAAAATATCTTGATCTTGCTTCAAAGCTTTAATCAAGAGACAAACACTCTTGCTTTAAAGCTTTGAGTGATAAACTACCCTTACAACAAATCCTAGTCCAATGCACTTATCAACTGATAGATGCTTGGCTCACAAGAGAAACTAGAATTACACAATACCAATCTTACTAACCTTAACAAGACACAAACAAAAGCCTTCAATGTCTTCAATGGAATCCAGAGGCGTGTAGAGTAAGGGTTGAATTCTTTATATAGAAGCATCCTGAATCTTCGCTTTGGCTTCCATAAAGATAGCTAGGGTTTACTTAATTCTCCTAAAACATGGTTTGTTCAACAACCAATTTAGGTTTAATTAAGATTAACCTAGCAGCCACGTGAGCATGCTTTCTAATAACAAAAACATAAATAAAATGCTCAACAAACTTCCCGAAAAATCTCAGAAAACCGATTCTGTAATGACATCGAATGTCATAACATCTGCTATGACATCGATCGTTTTCAATTTCAAAGACACTTTAGCTTCCCGCCTGAAGTACTTTTACCATCCTTGTCCAGTAGGATTTATCTTCAATCTCTGAATGTCATGACATCTATCAAGACATTTCTAAAGCCTAGTTTTACCAAAATTGATGCCAACTTAAAACACTAACAAAGGGTTTTTAGGGCAAACCGATACCACCATTGAACTCGCAGGGGTCGACTTAGGGGGGTAGCCTTAATATCTTGTTCAAACTCTTTCTATTTCGCAGGTTTTCAGAATCATCTCGCCGGAGAAGATGACCGGAGGTCCGATCTGGGTTTTCTGGCTTGGATCAGAAGAGAAGCTATGCATATCTAAGTCACTTGCGTGCACTAAGTCACTTGTTCCAGAGGGCATAGGTTCGAACCCTGCTTTTGCCATTATTTTGCTATCTATTTTGCTATATTTCAGGTTTCTTTCAGAAGGCTTGCCCAGAAATCACGCTTTCTGGCTCTTCGTGCCACGCTCTAGGCCCCAGAAGCTCCAGCTTCTAGGTGTGCTTCCCACTAGAAAGCCCCAGAAGGGCGAACTTCTGGGCATCTCCAAGCCAGAAACTCTAGAAAACCTAAACACCCAAGAGAATTCCCAGTAGACACTTCTGGGCACGGTCAGCCTAGAATCTCTTAGAAGTTCCAACTTCTGGGAGAATCCTCTCTAGAAGCCTTCTAACACTTTTCTTATTTCTTTTCATATTTTTCCTTTTAATTTATTTTACCTTCAAATAATTTTCTCATGCATTTAAAAATCATCAAAAAATATTTTCTTTTTGCATTTTAATCAGAAAAATGTTTATTTAATTTTTGACATAAAAATTAATATTTTTGCATGCATATTTTAATTAATTGTTAATTAACCATTAAATTGACTTTTAATTACTTTTTCTCATTAAAACCAATTCAGAAAATTCCCAAAAAAATTATTCTATCATCTAATTATCATCATTAACCCAAAAACATTTTTCTTCGTTCAAAACTTTCTTTTACTAACGTATTTTCTCTTATGCGGGTTTCTTATATTTTCTGATTATTATGTATCTGCTTACAGGTTATAATAGTTAGGATTTATTTTCTCGCATTCTTTTCCAATATTATGTAACTGCTCATGGGATGTAATAGTTTAATTAAGATTTTACTTTCCACTCTATTATGTAATTGCCCAAAGCCATGTAATAGCGTGGACATTTACTTTTCCGCACTTTACTTTCCGCAATTTACTTTCTGCACCCTATAAACTGCTAGTAATTAGGTGTGTATGGAAAGATAAAAACGAACGTAGATCACTTCTCATTCCAAGATAATATATATCTGAATTTAACACACTCTTTTCACACATTCACCCCTTAGGATAATTCTCTCTCATTGCCTTTCGAATAACTGGTCAAGTCCCTCGAACGTAGAGGTATCCTAGCACCATTGCCTACAAATATATCATCATAGTCCCTTCGAATAAAAGATCATGAGTCCCTCGACGTGGCCTACGAAAACATGATCTCGTCCCTCGATTGTTGCCTACGAAAAGTGATGATCGTCCCTTCGAATGTGCTAGGATACCCCTACAAGTTGCCTTCTATGACCATCCGATGTCCCTTCGAATGTCCCTTTACATCCAACGAATAGGGTTACCTACCAACTAATGGTATTGATAGCGTTATTCTAAAGAAACGTAAAACAACACGAAAACGACCAATTCTGAGTAGGTAATAAGACTTTTAGTTGCTTGCTCTATCAAAATACTTTTCACACCTCACACTTTTGTCAAAGTTCAAACTCTTTTCAAAACGAAACATTTCCGAACACTTTGTATACATTCCAACGTGAATCATTACAAAGTCAAAGCGAAATGCCTTTTCAAAACATTTTTGTCAAACACACAGAAAGCAATTTTTAAAGATGAGCTAAAAGCAACTAAGAGCCCGTAGAAAACTACGGATGGAAAGGGGTGCTAATACCTTCCTTTTCATAACCTTCTCCCTTACTCAGAATCTAACGAAGGTCTTTTTCTGTTCTTTTCGCCTTCCCTTAATTGGATAAAAGAAAAGTCGGTGGCGACTCTTGCTATCCGCAACATTTGCGATAAAAAGCAAAACAAATCTCAAAGTCAGTTCTCCCACTGTATTACAGATTCAAATATGATTCTGGTTGAAGAGTGAACAATTAGTGGAACAAAAATCTGAACAATTGGGAAAAATATTGTAGAAGGATTGTTAGTTGTAGTAGAGTCTTAACATAAATTTTTCCAAATGACTCTATGGATGTTCGTAGGATCCTCGCAACCTTAAAAATATGAAATGTATTTTGCAGTCTCCTAAATTTTAGGTAGAGATTGGAAGACCAATTCACATCATTAATAGAAGGATAATTTCATAGTAATCTATAACTATAAGAAGATACATTCTTTTAGGTTGACCTACTTTTATTCCATATTTATCCTTTAACTATTATTCTTCCCAAATTATACTTTAACTACTTTTTATTTAGTAAGACATAAAAAATGATGTCAAACGTTTTTATATCTTGGAACAGTTTTCTTACTAGAGGGAAGCGATCGTTTTCTAACTGCATGATGAATTTCAATTTTCATTGCAACAGTTTTACAAACACTTTATAACGGTACACAAATACAAATAAATATCTTCTTCCTTTTGCCTCTTGTAATTAATTACTCTACTGATATCATTACTTTATTTGTTTTTATTTTTTTGTTAGAAGTAATAATTGAAAAGAAAGTAATACCATAGAAAGAGAAGGGAGATCAGCCAAAGAGAATACTATACCCCATAGAAGAAGAGGGGAGATCAGTCAAAGAAAAAGATGATGTATTCCAAATTTCCCCTACTCTAATTTCTTCTCTCCATGTGCTAACATGTCTCCTACTCCTTCTATTGAAGAGTAATTCAATATTCAGAAGTTATTGTTAATCAGAAGTTCTGATGCTCTGATGTTGTTATTCAGAAGATGTTGTTGTTCAGAATAAGTAGAACTTTTGAGGTTGATTAGCTAGAATTTTTTATTACTCAGAAGCAGAAAGCTTCTGAGGTTGCGTCCAGAAGTTCTGGGTTTGGGAGTTGAGTTAGCGTAGCTGTTAAGTTTAGTTTTAAGGGTACTTTAGTATTTGCTAGTTTGTATTGTTTACTTAGTTATTAAGTTTACCTTTATTAGGGCCTATGTGGCAATTATATCCTTGTATAAATAGACTAGTAGAAGATGTCATATATAACAACAATCCTTATTTCTTTCACCTTTTGTAGCCGTCATTCTCATTATTCTCCCATTTATTCCAATCATCTTTGATTCTTGTGCACCAACAAATTGGTATCTAGAGCTTCTGGTTAGAAACACGAGGAAACAAGAGTGAACTTGAGTTTATGTTGGGTGATTGATTTTGTTTCTGGGTTCACGTTGAATCTTTGAACAAAATTGTAACAGAAGCACATTTTTTGATTTTGTGGGTTGGGAAACACTGTGAGTGAAGATCTGAGTGTATTGTACAAGATAGAAGATGAACGGAAACGGAAATATCAGTATCAAACTTCCAGTTTTTTATGGCAAGAACTAGAACAGATGGATGATTCAGATGCGGGTGTTATTTGGGGCTCAAGATGTTCTGGAGGTTGTTACTGATGGGTATATTTAGGTTACAGAAGATGCAACAGAAGAAGAGAGAGAGGCACAGATAAGCAAGAGGAAGAAAGATCAGAAGGTATTGTTCTTCATCCATCGGTGTGTGGATGTGAACGTGTTTGAGAAGATTTCAGATTCGATGACGTCGAAGAAGGCGTGGGATACACTGGTCAGATGTTACGGTGGTGATGCGTAAGTGAAGAAGGTAAAGCTTCATTCCTTATGAAAGAAATTTTAGGATCTCAACATGAAGAACAATGAGAAGGTTTCAGAGTATATCTCTAGAGTGATTATGATCACTAGTGAGATGAAGGCTTGTGGAGAACCCCTTTCTAAACAAGTAATCAAAGAGAAGGTATTGAGGTCACTTACTCCTCAATTTGATTACATTGTTGTAGCAATTGAATTCTAAAGATCTGGAAACCATGAGAATAAAAGATCTGCAAAGTAGTCTAGAAGCACATGAGTTGCGTCTGACTGAAAGAACTTCTGAGAGGGAAGTTGAGCAGGCTCTGAAATCTTCTTTTGTCAAGAAGGACCAGAAGTATTCTTGGTTAGAGGCCAAGAATAGACGTGGTGATAGATTCCAGAAGTCAGAAACCTCAACTTCTTATGAGAAGAAACATCAGAAGGGAAAGGAGAAGAAGAAATTTCAATGTTACTGTTGTAAGCAGTTTGGCCATTTTGCTAGAGATTGTTGGTCAAACAAAGAAGAAGCAAAAATATCCAGAGGTGATTCAGATGATGAACCTGTGCTATTTTTGACATGATTGATGTGTGTATTCGTGTTCAAGACATCCATTAGAACAGGTTAGACGTATTACATATGAGCTTTAAGGCTCAAATCAATGGATGTCATTGTTAGGGCATAACGGCTTGAAAGCTTTGGACCTAGTGATACAGGGACTTTTAGAGCAAACCAATACCACCAATCGATTCGCCACCCTCGAATTAGGGGGTAAGGCCCTTTGTTTGCATTTATTTTCGTTATTTTGCAGTTTTGATCTTGGTGATAATTGAAGAAGACGACCAGAGCCTTGCTCCGGCGCCTCTGACTTCTTTGACTTCGGCGAAGGCATGTGTTGTATGGATAGCCTTATTCTAAAGGAGCAGGAAAATAACATGGAAACAACAATTCTGAGTAGGTAAATAAGACTCTATTGCTTGCTCCAATCAAAATACTTTTCACACCTCACACTTTTCAAAAACTCTTTTCAAACTCTTTGTATACATTCTAGCGAGAATCATTACAAAGTTAAATATTTTTTTCAAACAGACATTTCTGAATACTTAGTATACATTCCAACGAGAATCATTAAGAAGTCCAAGAAATACGTCTTTGTTGCACCCCAAATTTTACCCTGCTATTTTTCTAATTGCATTGTATTTATATTTAAAAAAACAGTCATTCACTCATTACATATGCATCATTTCGTCGTATTTAAACTGATCAAAAGTCAGTCTAAATTGATATTCGCATCATTTTTTGTTCTAAAATACCCGTTATCTTACTTCATTCATTTTTACCTCTTTGCCTGTTTGTTGCATTGTTTTAAAATTATTTATATGTCGATGATATCGATATTTCTGTTTTATAAATAAACCGTTAAAAGCGATTCGACACTGTGCGAAAATCAGCGGGGAAATATTTCAAGTTTTCATCTTTTACTCACTGTTTTATAAATTTACGTATCGTGTAAATCATAAAAATGTGCTTTCCCTAATTTTTCGGTACATTTCAAAATCTAGTTTTTAACTGTAAATGTTTTAAAGTCGGGTATTCTTTATTATCATTTTATTACGATTTTAACCATTTAGATAATTTTTCTTCAATCTTTGATACCCGTAGTTTATTTTAATGTACTCATTTTATTTTTTTCGAATAATTTATTATCCGAACTTGTACCATTTTTGAGAATTTTAGGTGTCCATTTTTTATCTCCAAAAAATCAAAATAAAAATGTATTTGGATAGATTATTTTTTATACTTTTGGGCCTTATAGCCCATTTTGTCAGAAGGGTATTTTAGGCATTTTTAAAATTATGTAAAAACTAGCTATTTTTGTATAAATATGTTATGTTACAGTTTAAAGAAAGGGGGAGCCAAATTGGAACAGAGGCGGAGGAAAAATTATAAACCAAAAAATAATCATCTTCTTCCTTAATCTCCTTCTGTTTCCTCTACCAACAACCCTTAACTCACAGCCATCGTCCTACTCTCCCTGTCTCCATCGTTCCAAAACCCACTTCATACTTCGTCTCCGTCTTCCTCAACCCATCTCCATAGCCATTCCCGCTGCTTCACTGTCAACCACTTCATCCACTCTCCAGCCGTAACCCACTCACTGTGCTCATCCGCCTCACCTTCTTCCCTGTTTACCTCTGCTAACAACCACCGTAAACCTCTGCTACAGCTGCCGTACCCAACCCTCTGTATAATTCCTTCCATATTTGCCACCTGTTTGAAAATTTCTCTTTGCTGTAGTATGGCTTTTAATATCCAAGAATCACTACTTCTGATTTTCATAACCATCAGATCATTATTCTTAATGTAATATGCATGTATCCATCTCGCCCATAACGAGTCCTTTTTTCCACTAAGATTCCACAACATTTTCATCAAAAGAGTTTTATTCCACACACCGATGTCAATTATGTTTAAACCTCCATGAGATCTAGGCCTACAGATCTGCTTCCATGCTACCGGTGATTTCCAGCTACCTTCAAATCCACCTGTCCAAAGGAAATTTTGGCATATTGTCTCAATTTTCTTGATGACACACTTTGGAAAAGGAAAACAGTTGAGCCAGTAGTTAGCAATAGCAAACATAATACTATTGATAAGTTGTAACCTCCCAACGTAAGTTAGCAATCGAGCTGTCCACAGTTTAATCTTATTAATAATTTTGTCTATCAACGGTGAATAATGATGGGTAGACAATTTTTTACCTGTCACCGGAACTCCTAGGTATTTAAAGGGCAGTTTGCCTTCCTGGAACCCCGAAGCTTTAAGAATATCCTTCTTGGTTATCATATCAATTCTTGCGCAGTATAACCGACATTTTTGAGGATTCACCACTAACCCTGTTGCCTTCGAGAAATCCTCGTAGGCCATCATCATCATTTCAACTGATACTTTATCGCCTCTTGAGAACATCAAAAAATCATCCGCAAAACACAAGTTTGTGATTTTCAGTTTTTCGTATTTTGGGTGATAGTTGAAATTGGAATTTTTCTGCATCTTACACAAGTATCTGTTAAAGCAAAACACAGTGCCCTTTATTATTATTATTATCATTATAAGAAAATTAATAACAAACATTTTGCTTGGAATAAATAATATTATTAATGATTTTTATTAATTAATAATTAATAGAGTCAGTAGGGCACTATAACACATAGTTGATTTTCCAGATTTAATAATAACAATCATAATAATAAAAGTTAAATATATTTTTGGTCCATATAAATATATCATATCAAATTTTACAGTTCGTCTTTGGTTTAATTTTTTATTATTTTTTTGAAATCCTTATGGCCCATTTCGTTCCAGGCTATTTTTAAATTTTATTGACTATTAAGTTTTCCTTTCAACCATCTCGCCGTCAGATCTCAGTCAGGTGTAATCTAAAAAACAATCAAAGCATTGACGCTTTGCAGACCAAATTCAGACCATGAATAAATGAAAAACCTTAAGACATAGATCTGAATAAATCGTTTGGCTATGATCCCTCTACAAATTCCATTCAGATAACATTGTTCGTTGATTTCCTTTCAACCATCTCGCCGTCAGATCTCATTCAGGTGTAATCTAAAAAACAATCAAAGCATTGAAGCTTTGCAGACCAAATTCAGACCCATGAATAAATGAAAAACCTTAGGACATAGATCTAAATAAACCCTTTGGCTATGATCCCTCTAGAAATTCCTTTCAGATGGTACTCCACTATTAACTGCAACAAAAACAATGATGTAACTTATTTGCAATTCGGTTTATTGATTTTAATCATTATTAAAATTATTTAACTTATTTATAATTCGGTTGTTTGCTTTTATTTATTATTAAGATTATTGATCTAATATATTTAGTTTAGTAATTATCTTACATATGGAGAATTAAATATTTTACACTTATACGAATAATTTAACATTAACATTAATATATGAAAATGCCAAATGTATTAAACATTAATTTAAAATGAATTTATGATAATGTCAAATGTATTTTTCATCTTGTATTCTAAAACTAATTTTATAATTTTAATCGAAATAAATAAATCCTACCCATTTAATCGAAAAAATAAATCCGACATATTTATTCTTTCTTCCATAATATCATTTGTCCTCTTTGCTAAATTTGAAACTTTTTTCCTACAAATTACAACAAATTAAAAATATTAGTTACATCTTTTAATGAAAATTAAAAATATTTTTAGAATATAAACAAGCCCTAAATTTTCTATCAATTGCAAAAAAATGAGATTAACTACAAAATCCCTTCATATATTTTTTATAGTAATCCCTTTATATAATTTATAGGGGTTGTTGCTAGTCATAATTCACATTTTTACGATATAAGATAGAAGTAGATGTTGCTAAAAAAAATAGCAATAAATGTGTGTCAGTTTCTTAATTTTTTTCTATAACATTTTTCATTGTTTTCCTTTCATCCAATTCGCCGTCGGATCTCAGTCTGGTGTAATCTAAAAAACAATCAAAGCATTGAAGCTTTGCAGACCAAATTCAGATCCATGAATAAAATAAAAACCTTAGGACATAGATCTGAATAAATCCTTTGGCTATAATCCCTCTACAAATTCCTTTCAGATGGTACTCCAATATTTTTTGGTATAGAAGTTCTCTTACATCATTGATATCCCTCACAGCTTCAATGGGGCGAGCCTTAGATGATGTTGTTAACATCAACAAAAACAATGATGTAACTTATTTGTAATTTGGTTTATTGATTTTAATCGTTATTAAAATTATTTAACTTATTTATAATTCGGTTGTTTTCTTTTATTTATTATTAAAATTATTGATCTAATATATTTAGTTTAGTAATTATCTTACATATGGAGAATTAAATATTTTACACTTATACGAATAATTTAACATTAACATTAATATATGAAAATGCCAAATGTATTTAACATTAATATAAAATTAATTTATGAAAATGTCAAATGTATTTTACATCTTGTATTCTAAAACTAATTTTATAATTTTAATCGAAATAAATAAATCCAACCCATTTAATAGAAAAAATAAATCTGACATATTTATTCTTTCTTCCATAAGATCATTTGTCCTCTTTGCTAAATTTGAAACTTTTTTCCTACAAATTACAAAAAATTAAAAATATTAGTTACATCTTTTAATGAAAATTAAAAATATTTTTAGAATATAAACAAGCCCTAAATTTTCTATCAGTTGAATAAAATGAGATTAACTACATAATCCTTTAATATATTTTTATAGTAATCCCTTTATATAATTTTATATGGGTTGTTGCTAGTCATAATTCACTTTTTTACGATATAAGATAAAGTAGATGTTGCTAAAAAATATAGCAATAAATTTGTGTCAATTTCTTAATTTTTATCTATAACATTGTTCATTGTTTTCCTTTCATCCAATTCGCCGTCAGATCTCAGGTGTAATCTAAAAAACGATCAAAGCATTGAAGCTTTGCAGAACAAATTCAGATCCATGAATAAATTAAAAACCTTAGGACATAGATTTGAATAAATCCTTTGGCTATAATCCCTCTACAAATTCCTTTCAGATCGTACTCCAATATTTTTTGGTATAGAAGTTCACTTACATCATTGATATCCCTCACAGCTTCAATGGGGCGAGCCTTAGAAGATGTTGTTAACATCTTTGGCTATGATCCCTCAACCAATTCCTTTCAGACGGTACTCTAATATTTTTTTTGTATAGAAGGTATCCTACATCATTGATATCCCTCACAGCTTCAATGGGACGAGCCTTAGATGATGTCATTAACTGCATCAAAAACAATGATGTAACTTATTTGTAATTCAGTTTATTGATTTTAATCATTATTAAAATTATTTAACTTATTTATAATTCGGTTGTTTGCTTTTATTTATTATTAAAATTAATGATCAAATATATTTAGTTTTGTATTTCTCTTACATATGGAGAATTAAATATTTTACACTTATACGAATAATTTAACATTAACATTAATATATGAAAATGCCAAATGTATTTAACATTAATTTAAAATTAATTTATGAAAATGTCAAATTTATTTTTCATTTTGTATTCTAAAATCTAATTTTATAATTTTAATCGAAATAAATAAATCCAACCCATTTAATCGAAAAAATAAATCCGACATATTTATTCTTACTTCCATAAGATCATTTGTCCTCTTTGCTATATTTGAAACTTTTTTCCGTCAAATTACAATAAATTAAAAATATTAGTTACATCTTTTAATGAAAATTGAAAATATTTTTAGAATATAAACAGACCCTAAATATTCTATCATTTTTTACTTTATATATATATGGTTTAGTCATAATTCCTAAAAAATATAGCAATAAATGTGTGTCAATTTCTTAATTTTTTTCTATAACATTTTTCATTGTTTTCCTTTCAACCATCTCGCCATCAGATCTCAGTCATGTGTAATCTAAAAAACATTGAAGTTTTGCAGACCAAATTCAGACCCATGAATAAATGAAAGACCATAGGACATAGATCTGAATAAACCCTTTGGCTATGATCCCTGTACAAATTCCTTTCAGACGGTACTCTAATATTTTTTGGTATAGAAGTTCTCTTACATCATTGATATCCTCACAACTTCAATGGGGAGAGCCTTAGATGATGTTATTAACTGCAACAAAAACAATGATGTAACTTATTTGTAATTCGTTTTATTGATTTTAATCATTATGAATATTATTTAACTTATTTATAATTCGGTTGTTTTCTTTTATTTATTATTAAAATTATTGATCTAATATATTTAGTTTAGTAATTATCTTACCTATGGAGAATTAAATATTTTACACTTATACGAATAATTTAACATTAATATTAATATATGAAAATGCCAAATGTATTTAACATGAATTTAAAATTAATTTATGAAAATGTCAAATGTATTTTTCATCTTGTATTCTAAAACCTAATTTTATAATTTTAATCGAAATAAATAAATCCAACCCATTTAATCGAAAAAATAAATCCAACATATTTATTCTTTCTTCCGTAAGATCATTTGTCCTCTTTGCTAAATTTGAAAAAAATTTCCTACAAATTACGACAAATTAAAAATATTAGTTATTTTAATCAAAATTGAAAATATTTTTAGAATATAAACGGGCCCTAAATTTTCTATCAGTTGCAAAAAAAATGAGATTAAGTACATTATCGCCGTTAGATCTCAGTCAGGTTTAACATTTCAGCTATTAACAAACCTAAAAAACAATCAAAGCATTAAAGTTGCGGCAAATTCAGACCCATGAATTTGTGGTTGTTATTTTCTATCCCAAACTGAAGCTAATTAAAGATTTATGGAACTTCAATCGCCACTTTCTCTTCTTCCATTCATATCAATTAAAATCATTTGATTATAACTAAACCCTAAAAACCAAAATTAAAACACAAAAGTAGATGAATAAATGAAAAACCTAAGGACATAGATCTGAATCTTGGATTCATGAAACCCTTTGGCTATGATCCCTCTACAAATTCCGTACTCCAATATTTTTTGGTCTATAAGCTCTCTTACATCGTTATCCTCCGCCTGTCAAATTCAAATTCCATCTCAGAGCTCTCTTACATCATTGATATCCCTCAGAGCTTCAATGGGACTAGCCATAGATGATGTTATTAACTGCAACAAAAACAATGATGTAACTTATTTGTAATTCGTCTTATTGATTTTAATCATTATTAATATTATTTAACTTATTTATAATTCGGTTGTTTGCTTTTATTTATTATTAAAATTATTGATCTAATATATTTTGTTTAGTAATTATCTTACATATGGAGAATTAAATATTTTACACTTATATGATTAATTTAACATTAACATTAATATATGAAAATGCCAATTGTATTTAACATTAATTTAAAATTAATTTATGAAAATGTCAAATTTATTTTTCATTTTGTATTCTAAAACCTAATTTTATAATTTTAATCGAAATAAATAAATCCAACCCATTTAATCGAAAAAATAAATCCGACATATTTATTCTTACTTCCATAAGATCATTTGTCCTCTTTGCTATATTTGAAACTTTTTTCCGTCAAATTACAATAAATTAAAAATATTAGTTACATCTTTTAATGAAAATTGAAAATATTTTTAGAATATAAACAGACCCTAAATATTCTATCAGTTGCAAAAAAATGAGATTAGGTACATAATCCCTTTATATATTTTTATAGTGGTGGTTGCTAGTCATAATTCACTTTTTTACGATATAAGATATCACTAGATGTTGCTAAAAAATATAGCAACAAATGTGTGTCAATTTCTTAATTTTTTTCTATAACATTTTTCATTGTTTTCCTTTCAACCATCTCGCCGTCAGATCTCAGTCACGTGTAATCTAAAAAATATTGAAGTTTTGCACACCAAATTCAGACCCATGAATAAATGAAAGACCATAGGACATAGATCTGAATAAACCCTTTGGCTATGATCCCTGTACAAATTCCTTTCAGATGGTACTCTAATATTTTTTGGTATAAAAGTTCTCTTACATCATTGATATCCTCACAACTTCAATGGGGCGAGCCTTAGATGATGTTATTAACTGCAACAAAAACAATGATGTAACTTATTTGTAATTCGGTTTATTGATTTTAATCATTATTAATATTATTTAACTTATTTATAATTCGGTTGTTTTCTTTTATTTATTATTAAAATTATTGATCTAATATATTTAGTTTAGTAATTATCTTACCTATGGAGAATTAAATATTTTACACTTATACGAATAATTTAACATTAATATTAATATATGAAAATGCCAAATGTATTTAAGATGAATTTAAAATTAATTTATGAAAATGTCAAATGTATTTTTCATCTTGTATTCTAAAACCTAATTTTATAATTTTAATCGAAATAAATAAATCCAACCCATTTAATCGAAAAAATAAATCCAACATATTTATTCTTTCTTCCGTAAGATCATTTGTCCTCTTTGCTAAATTTGAAAAAAATTTCCTACAAATTACGACAAATTAAAAATATTAGTTACATCTTTTAATCAAAATTGAAAATATTTTTAGAATATAAACGGGCCCTAAATTTTCTATCAGTTGCAAAAAAAATGAGATTAAGTACATTATTGCCGTTAGATCTCAGTCAGGTTTAACATTTCAGCTATTAACAAACCTAAAAAACAATCAAAGCATTAAAGCTTTGCAGGGCAAATTCAGACCCATGAATTTGTGGTTGTTATTTTCTATCCCAAACTGAAGTTAATTAAAGATTTATGGAACTTCAATCGCCACTTTCTCTTCTTCCATTCATATCAATTAAAATCATTTGATTATAACCAAACCCTAAAAACCAAAATTAAAACACAAAAGTAGATGAATAAATGAAAAACCTAAGGACATAGATCTGAATCTTGGATTCATGAAACCCTTTGGCTATGATCCCTCTACAAATTCTGTACTCCAATATTTTTTGGTCTATAAGCTCTCTTACATCGTTATCCTCCGCCTGTCAAATTCAAATTCTATCTCAGAGCTCTCTTACATCATTGATATCCCTCAGAGCTTCAATGGGACTAGCCATAGAAGATGTTATTAACTGCAACAAAAACAATGATGTAACTTATTTGTAATTCGGTTTATTGATTTTAATCACTATTAATAATATTTAACTTATTTATAATTCGGTTGTTTGCTTTTATTTATTATTAAAATTATTGATCTAATATATTTTGTTTAGTAATTATCTTACATATGGAGAATTAAATATTTTACACTTATACGAATAATTTAACATTAAAATTAATTTATGAAAATGCCAAATGTATTTAACAATAATTTAAAAATAATTTATAAAATTGTCAAATGTATTTTTCATCTTGTATTCTAAAACCTAATTGTATAATTTTAATCGAAAGAAATAAATCCAACACATTTAATCGAAAAAATAAATCCAACATATTTATTATTTCTTCAATAAGATTAGTTGTCCTCAATTCTATATTTGAAACGTTTTTCCAACAAATTACAACAAATTAAAAATATTAGTTACATCTTTTAATGAAAATTGAAAATATTTTTAGAATATAAACATGCCCTAAATTTTTCTATCAGTTGCAAAAAAATGAGATTAAGTACATAATCTCTTTATATATTTTTATAGTAATCCCTTTATATATTTTTATAGTGGTTGTTGCTATGCATAATTCACTTTTTTTACGATATAAGATAGTTGTAGATGTTGCAAAAAAAGATTGCAATAGATGTGTGTCAATTTCTTAATTTTTTTTCTGTAACATTGTTCATATTTTCGGTATTATGACGGCAATCTCCGATAACCAATTTTAGATCCTTGCTCTAAGAAGCTATCATAACATGTAATTACTATTTGAAAAATTCCCTTGAGTTCTTGCAATATACTCAGCCAAGTATCCAAAAAAAATAGTGTGATCATGAGGAGAATCATCTTAATGCTTCTCAAGAGAAATAAAAATTGCTCACTTACAATTCTGTCCACCATTAAGTGTTACTATCTCTAATGACAAATTGTAAAATAATAAAAATATAACAATTTCATATGTGAATCATGTGCAAATTCAACCGTCAAATACACTTAGAAGATCCTTCAGGCATCTCCCTACTCATGCAACTTTTGTCACTCCCTGCAACTTTTGTTGCAACTTTTGTCACTCTCTGTTGCAGAATTCACCCGAAATGTTAGTTCAACACTCCTGCCACAAATTATAACATCGCAATTAATTGATAATGATACCTTACATCGACACGGTAACCTCAACGTATTTGAGATGGTTTGTTCATCCTCTGTACCTCCACTGACTCTAGTGAGATTTAATTGGTGAAGCAAATATTATCTAATTTAAAAAGAAACTTTTTAAAGAATAATGAAAGAGTTTTCTAATTTTCACTGACTACTAAGTTTTCCTTTCAACCATCTCGCCGTCAGATCTCAGCCAGGTGTAACATTTCAGCTATTAACGAACCTAAAAAACAATCAAAGCATTGAAGCTTTGCAGGCCAAATTCAGACCCATGAATTTGTGGTTGTTATTTTCAATCCCAAAAGAAGCTAATTAAAGATTTATGGAACTTCAAACCCCACATCCTCCTCTTCCATTCCAATCAATTAAAATCATTCGATTATAACCTAACCCTAAAAACCAAAATTGAAACCATAAACGTAGATAAATAAATGAAAAACCTTAGGATATAGATCTGAATCTTGGATACATGAAACCCTTTGGCTATGATCCCTCTACAAATTCCTTTCAGATGGTACTCCAATATTTTTTGGTATATAAGCTCTCTTACATCGTTATCCTCCGCCTCTGAAATTCAAATTCGATCGTAGAAGCTCTCCTACATCATTGATATCCCTCACAGCTTCAATGGGGGCGAGTCTCTTACATCATTGATATCCCTCACAGCTTCAATGGGGGCGAGCTATAGATGATGTTATTAACTGCAACAAAAACAATGACTTCACTTATTTGTAATTAGTTTGTTTGCTTTTATTTATTATTAAAATTATTGATCTAATATATTTAGTTTAGTAATTATCTTACATATGGAGAATTAAATATTTACACTTATACGAATAATTTAACATTAAAATTAATATATGAAAATGCCAAATGTATTTAACATAAATTTAAAATTAATTTATGAAAATGTCAAATGTATTTTTCATCTTGTATTCTAAAACCTAATTTTGTAATTTTAATCGAAATAAATAAATCCAACCCATTTAATCGAAAAAATAAATCTGACATATTTATTCTTTCTTCCATAAGATCATTTGTCCTCTTTTCTAAATTTGAAACTTTTTTCCTACAAATTACAACTGGAGGAAATTCTGAAGATCATCAAGAAGAGTAACTACAATGTTGTGGAACAGTTGGGACAGACTCCATCCAAGATCTCCATGTTGGCTCTGCTATTGTGCTCTGAGGCTCATGCTAAAGCCTTGTTGAAGTTTCTGAAAAATGCTCACATACCGCAAGATACTACTACTGATCAATTTGAAGTTTGTATTTCTAGCCTGGCTGCCAGCAACGGTCTAGGCTTCTCTGATGTTGATTTGACTCCTGCCAGAAAGAAACACAACAAAGCCTTGCACATCTCTGTTGAATGCAAGGGCATTACATTGTCCCATGTTTTGGTAGATACCGGATCTGCTCTGAATATCTTACCGAAGAGTGCTTTTGACCGACTTGATGTTGAAGGATTGGTCTTGAAGCCCAGTGAAATAATTGTGAGAGCTTTTGATGGTTCTAAACGAACAGTACTTGGAGAGCTCATCCGCCACTCAAAGTCGGTTCCCACTTTTGACTCCACTTTCTTTGTCATGGACATCCGTCCTTACTCTTACCTACTTGGACGCCCTTGGATACATGGGGCATGCGCTGTTACCTCTACCTTGCATCAGAAGTTGAAGTACCCAGTGAAGGGGAAGGTTGTTACAGTATGTGGTGAAGAGGAATACATGGTGAGCCACCTGCAGTCCTTCCGATTCCTCGAGATGGAAGGTGAATTCTTCGAAACTCCCTGTCAAGCTTTCGAAACAGTTCCAAGAGTCATGCCTGTTAACTCTCCGGTCGCTCTTGAAGTTACACAAGTTCCGCCTAGGATGGCCTCGCTGAAAGATGCTCAAGCTGCAGTTGAAGAAGGAGGTAGTGCTATTTGGGGTCAGCTCCCTGATCTTCCTTTCAAATTTAACAAGACTAGTTTAGGCTTCACTACCAAAGGTCAGAAGATGATACCCCGCGAACGTGCTGGCAAACTTCCCTTCCGCATCAGCAAGAATGGAGTCCATGCTATAAAAGACGACGACATCAACTTTGACATCAGCGATTGGATCTTCCCAACTCCCGACAACAGACTCAGCAATTGGAAGACCGAAGACGTCGTATCAATCTCCTTTAGACAGGAGTAATTGCTTTTGTTTTCTGTTATGCTTTTCGTTCTTTATTCGCTTTGAACAATAAACTTTAAAGCTTAATGCCTTGCCCGGGGCATCACGGCTCATTTGTGAGGTTTATTATCTGTCATTTGCATATTTTCATTCAATAAAATCATTGGACTTTTGCATTTAAATACTGTTTCCTTTCTTTCTTTCACTTTATCACCCTTCAAAAGCTATGTGTTCTTACACACACCCACGTGGTACACTGCAGATTCACCCCGAATCTCGTTGATAACAACTTTGCTATTGCTAAATATGACTTCGATAATCCGATCTACCAAGCCGAAGACGAAGGTGAGGAAGATTGTGAAGTGCCAGGAGAACTTGTCAGACTGCTACACCAAGAAGAACGAGTTATACAGCCACACGAAGAGCCAGTTGAGGTTGTGAATCTAGGTACTGACGAAGACAGAAAAGAAATCAAGATAGGAGCAGGTCTTGAGAACAGTATCAAAGGGAGATTGGTTCAAATGCTACGAGATTATATTGAAGTTTTTGCTTGGTCATATGAAGACATGCCAGGTCTAGACATTGACATTGTGGTACACTAGTTACCGACGAAAGAAGGTTTTCTCCCTGTAAAGCAGAAGGTCCGCCGTATGCGTCCTGAGATGTCAGAGAAAATCAAAGCCGAAGTTATGAAGCAGTTTAATGTCGGGTTCTTAGCCGTTATCTCTTATCCACAGTGGGTTGCGAACGTGGTACCCGTTCCTAAGAATGATGGTAAAGTACGGATGTGTGTGGATTACAGAGATCTGAATAGAGCAAGTCCGAAAGACGATTTTCCACTGCCTCATATTGATGTTCTAGTCGACAACACCGCTCAACATAAGGTTTTCTCTCCTTCATGGATGGTTTCTCCGGTTACAATCAGATCAAAATGGCTCCTGAAGACATGGAGAACACTACTTTCATTACACAGTGGGGCACATTCTGCTACAAGGTCATGTTGTTCGGACGGAATAATGCTGGCGCCACTTATCAACGTGCCATGGTGGCATTATTTCATGACATGATTCATCAGAAAATAGAGGTCTACGTCGACGACATGATAGCTCGATCACAGACTGAAGAAGAACATCTCGATCATTTGCAGAAACTGTTTGATAGATTGAAGAAGTACAGACTGAGACTTAATCCCAACAAGTGCACCTTTGGAGTCAGATCTGGTAAGCTCTTAGGGTTTGTTGTCAGTGGTAAAGGTATTGAGGTTGACCCTACCAAGGTTAAAGCTATCCAAGAAATGCCAGCACCCCGCACCGAGAAAGAAGTCAGAGGTTTCTTGGGACGATTAAACTACATTGCCAGGTTCATTGCACATATAACTGCTACTTGTGAGCCAATCTTCAAGTTACTGAAGAAAGATCAAGTAGTGGAATGGAACGACGATTGCCAGATCGCTTTTGACAAAGTCAAGGAGTACCTACAGAATCCTCCTATCCTGATGCCGCCTTTCGAAGGAAGACCTCTTATCATGTACTTGACAGTGTTAGAGAACTCAATGGGGTGTGTGTTGGGGCAACATGACGAGTCTGGTCGAAAAGAGTATGCAATATACTACCTTAGCAAAAATTTTACCGACTGTGAAACAAGATACTCACAGCTCGAGAAAACTTGCAGCGCTTTGGCTTGGGCTGCTCGCCGACTAAGACAGTATATGTTGACTCACACTACCTTGTTGATCTCCAAGATGGATTCGATAAAATACATATTCAAGAAATCTGCTCTCTCCAGAAGAATAGCAAGATGGCAAATGATCTTGACCGAATACGACATCCAATATACTTCTCAAAAAGCGATCAAAGAAAGTGTAGTAGCCGATCACTTGGCTCATCAAGCCGTAGATGACTACCAGTCTATGCAGTTCGAATTTCCAGACGAGGATGTTTTGTTAGTTACTCATTGCAAAGAACCGGGACCAGACGAAGGACCTGAACAAGGATCTCGATGGACTATGGTCTTTGATGGAGCCTCAAACGCACTTGGCAATGGCATTGACGCCATCATTACATCTCCCACAGGCGGACATACTCCTTTCACCGCCAGATTATGTTTCAGATGCACTAACAACATGGCCGAATATGAAGCGTGCATCATGGGTATTAAAGCTGCGATTGATTTAAGAATCAAATTCTTGCAAGTGTATAGAGACTCAGCTTTGGTGATCAGTCAGATCAAAGGCGAGTGGGATACGAAGCATCCGAATCTCATTCCATATCGAGAGCATGTTCTGAGTTTGATCCCCTATTTCGAAGAGATCACTTTCAATCATATTCCACGAGAGGAGAATCAATTGGCAGACGCATTAGCTACTATGTCATTTATGTTCAAGGTCAAATGGGACAACGAAGCTCCCCAAATCATCATCGAAAGGTTTGACGAACCAGCATACTGTTGTGAACTTGATACAAAAGAGAAACCTTGGTTCTACGAAGTGAAGAGGTATCTTGAGACTCAGGAGTATCCCGCAGGGGCATCTATCAATGACAAGAAATTCTTGAGGAGATTTGCTTCCAAATTCTTCCTCAGCAACGACATCTTATACAAGCGCAACCATAACTTGTGCTTACTCCGCTGTGTAGATCAGAAAACCGCAAAGCGGATCATGGAAGAATTACACGAAGGCACATTTGGTACCCACTCCAATGGACATACAATGGCTAAGAAGATTCTGAGAACAGGTTACTACTGGTCCACCATGGAAGCTGATTTTCATCGCTATGCTCGGTCTTGTCACAAATGCCAGATATACGCAGATAAAATGCACCTACCTCCGGTACCGTTGAATGTTTTAACCGCTCCTTGGCCTTTCGCAATGTGGGGGCATTGACATGATTGGAGAGATCAAACCTACTGCTTCAAACGGACATCGTTTCATCCTTGTGGCAATTGACTATTTCACCAAATGGGTAAAAGCAGCCTCATTCGCATCTGTTACCAAGAATATTGTGGCATGATTCATCAAGCATAATCTTATCTGTCGGTACGGAACTCCCGAAAGGATTATCACAGATAACGGTTCTAATCTCAACAACAAAATGATCACCAAACTCTGCATGCTGTTCAAGATCAAACATCACAACTCCTCTCCATATCGGCCTAAGATGAATGGCGCAGTGGAAGCCGCCAACAAAAACATCAAGAAAATTATACAGAAGACGACAGTGACTTACAAGGATTGGCACGAGATGTTTCCATTTGCTCTACATGGCTACCACACTACAGTACGAACATCTACAGGGGAAACTCCCTTCTCTCTCGTGTACGGTATGGAAGCAGTCCTACCAATCGAGGTTCAGATACCCTTAACCAGAGTCCTCTAGGATGCAGAGCTAGGTGAAGACGAATGGATCCAGACTCGGCTTGACCAGATCAACTTGATCGATGAGAAACGACTCACGTCCATCTGCCATGGACAGATCTATCAGAAACGAATGATCAGAGCGTTCAACAAGAAAGTCAAGCACCGAGTCTACCAAGTCGGTGATCTAGTAGTCAAGCGCATCATCCTTCCACAAGGTGATCCCAGGGGCAAATGGACTCCCACCTATGAGGGATCGTTTGTAGTCAAAATAATATTTTCTGGAAGAGCTATGATACTTAGCACCATGGATGGCGAAGACTTCCCACACCCTGTGAATGCAGACATAGTCAAAAAATACTACGCGTGAACAAGACCCGCTAGGTCGACTGTCCTAGGCAAAAATAAGGGCATCCTGGCGAACCGAAGAGGTTCGGGCAAAAGTTAAGGATATATACAAAACATGTACACCCGGCAAGTCGAAAACCTGCAAAGGCGGCTTGGGCAAAAAAGGGTATCCCGGTAGACTGAAAACCCAAAAGGGCGGTCTAGGCAAAAGTTAGGGATTTAAGCGTACGATTATGTCTCGTCCAAATCATCTACCTACAGACTACTATCAGCATTCAAGATTCAAATGGCGAAAATCAATTCATTCACCTTCTACTGACAGCAAGGAGATGAGATAGTCGAAATATATGAGCACTAGCATAGCTTTTACTTTCATTGTATACAAACTGCTTGGCCATACGCCACCTTTCCAAATTAATGCAAATCCTTTCTTTGTGTTCATTATTGTTGTTTTTTGCATAAAGTCCAATGATTACTTTGAATGATTATATGCATTTGACAATAAACATCTGTTCACAAACATGCAAAAAGCGAACATACGAAGGTAATTACCACAGGTTCTAGGAATTGAGATGACGACTAAAGTCACCAATGCATCCCCCACAGTTTACTTTCACCAGTACAATCCCCACAGAGTCATCGAGCCTTCTCCGACAAGTCTCCAAGCAGTAATAGTTCATCTCGCATACGCAGAGGTATTTATCCCCAGCATAATATCTCTCAATAATTGTCATTCCCCGACAGCAGCAGTATCCCGACTCGAAACTTGGTCAAATAATGCATCGGAGAAAACCTACATCTCCATTATTCCCCAGCCAGAGGTTTCAACAAACTTCAGGTTCACCACATCAAAGGAATCTTCAAACCTCGTCTCCAGGAAGTAATCAGATATTCCCCAATAAGGTCTACGCATAAGACCCCCGGCGGAGTATCTCCCAGCTTTTATTATTTTCAACAACATTAATATCTAGGCTCGAAACTTGGTCAGATAGTGCATCGGAGGAATCAAGGACATCTCTTCCTCCTCCACGTCAAGGTTTTCAACAACTCCATCCCCAATCAGAAGCCAAAATCCTCAGCAGGACATACTCATCATCCTCAAGAGGGATATGTTTTGAAATACCACAACATCTACATTCATACACTATTCATAAAAATCATAACATGTGCATATATCATTCATACACATTGTCATATGCTCGCTTGCGTCATAATCTGCATAAAAATAACTATATCCTGCCAAGGTTTTATTTTCCCCAGCAGGTAAAAGATATGTTTCAAATGAAAGGTCAAGGATTAACACCCGAAGCAAGACGGGAAACCCAGTCTGAAAGTGTTCGCGTTAAAAGGTGACGCGCTAGAGAATTCGAATATGAATTCAGATTCTCTGGCTCGAAACGGTTTACTCTTTTGATTTGTTTATAAAGATGTCGCGAGCATCAAGCTTTATTATTTTCAACACAAGAAAGATGATTTAATGATTATGAAAAAGGGGAAAGCTGTTAATACCCTCAATTGATTTTGATATGCGTAACGACTAGCGTAAACTAGACGCAACGCATGGGGAGATTCAGTAAGGGGATTGTTATATAAAGGAATAGATGGAGCACCCTAAATATATATAGTTATCTATAGCTTTATATATGAATATGTTTGATATGTTTGTGTGTTTTTTAATTGCTATTTCTATGATTGGGAAAGTTTCTCCTTTGGGATTTTAAGAAGGATAGATTATGTGGGATCCTAGGTTTTGTTATTATTGTGCTCGCAAAGATCTGTGGATCTTCTGCATACATATCCCTAGTGGGAATCGAGCATTTGTAGCTCGGATCTGGGATCTATGGTTTGTTTGGTCTTGAGGGAGAAAGAAATTTGCTCGGCAAGGATGAGACCTTGTGCTACGATTCTCAAAAGGATGTTGAGAAAGTCGAGCAATCGTAGTTCCCACTTATGCTAGTGGAAAGCAACGGGATGTTAGTAAGAGACAGACAAATGTCATCTTAATGAAAAATGTATCTAATCTATTTCATCACATACATTTTGAAAAAGTTTGACTGATTAAAATCTTTCGTCGTAAGCTATAGGTGTTTTGCTTGAGTGTACAAGCGTTACCACTTACATGTTTAAGAAAGATGTTTTTGAAAAAGATGTTTGAATCTTTTAATTGTAAGCATTGGGTGTTTTGCTTGAGTGTACAAGAGTTACCACTTACAATTAAGAGATGTTTTTGTTTGAAAAGAGTTTGAAAAGTTTTTGATTGTATGTGATGTGATAGATGAGATACTTCTCCCATAGAGATGATAAATGTCTAAATCTCGAGGAGAAATTGATTGGATTAGGGGGATGCTTTTAAGAAGCCCATGGGTCCTTGTATTGTTAGCCCAAGAGGAGGTATTCTGAGGGTCATCGAGGGTCATCGAGGGTCCTTGTATGAAGCTCAAGAGGAAGCTATAGGGTATGGCTGGCTTTGGCTTTAAAAGGGATTTCACCGGGAAACCATCCTTTTGGAATTAAGAGCAATTTCACCGGGAAATTATACTCTCTAGGTTCTATCCTAACGCGGGTGATTCTTTGTATTGTAAGCCCAATAGGAGGCTGTTAAGAGATTTTATGGTCTCTTTCATTGTATGATGCCCAAGAGAAGGCTAAACTCAATGAGGAGTTCTTTTGAACGAAGCCCAAGAGGAGGCTGACTCAACAAAGGAGTGTGTCTTATATGAAGCCTAAGCGAAGCCTAAACTCAGATGAATGAGTTTCTTTGTACAAAGCCCAAGAGGAGGCTAACTCTGTGGGGAGAGTTATCTTGTATAAAGCCCAAGCAGAGGCTATAACTGTGGGGAACCTATTGGTTAGACTAGTTGTTATGTTATAACTAGACAGTTATATAAACAAGTGTGTGTGTGTGTGTGTGTGTGATATGTATTCACAGGAGTTTATGAAGGAAATATAAACAATGCATGATGTTTATTTACAAAAATTCATGAAGGAAATATAAACAAGTGTCTGTGAAACGAACGTTTAAAACGAGCGTAACTTGATTATTTACAAGTTTGAATTGTGTACAAGGAAGTGAATATGTACACGAACGAGTATTTATGTACAGAGAAGATGAGGATGTACATAGGAAGGTTGGGACTTACACCATAAGGGAGGCCCATTGGTTTGAAAGCAGTTTCACAGGGAATAATGCTCCTTTCAATACCAATGGCATTCAGTGTATATACAGACGAAACAAAAATGAACGATCGAATTTTATCTGTGAAAGATATATGTATTATGTACAGACAAAGATTTGTATGAATATAAAAAGAATATGATATGTACAGGGAAGTATGTATGTACATAAAAGAATGTTTTGTTTGTGTATACACAAGTGAAGTGAAAACAAACGATCAAAGTTTGTCTGTACTTGAGTATAAAAAGTATCGTGTTATGTATGATAAAATTTGTATGTATTTGAAGAAAGTTTGATATGTACAAAGAAATATTATGTACATAAAAGAATGTTATGGGACTTACACCGTGAGGGAGGCCTATGATCGATTAAGAAATTTGAGAGAAAACGAATTCGGTTTTATCGTTAAAATCGGATCGATCATGGTAAAAAGATGTAAGTTTGATGAAAAGTTTTGAAAAATGATTTTGAAAGTGTTTTGAAAGTGTTTTGAAATGTGAGGTTCATTTATGAAAAGTTTTGAAAAGAATTGAAAGTCGAAAGTTTGAAAAATTCACCTTTTAAAGGTGTTTTGAAAAGTGCTCGGAGCATCGTTTTCGGCTCGATTAAAATATAATCAGATGAAAATTTTTTCTGAAAATTTTTGCACTATCATAAAATAGATGTATTTATTGACAAGTGTACAAAAAATCACCTCAAAATGAGGAGTTTTGATTGGTTAAAAAAATGTTGAAAAGTAAAAAAACATGAAAAATATGAAAGTTTTGAAAAAAAAATGGTCCTTTGGAGAGTTGAACCCATGACCATTGGGGTGGCTACGTGGCACAAAGGACTACGAGCAAGCTGGCAACCGCTGGGAAAAACGCGCTTTTGTGTTTATGAATCAAAACACGTGTTGATAAAACATTGGAAAATTTGAATTTTAAAAAACTCAAGAACACGCACGAAGTGTTCTTCATCTCCATTGATTCTCAGATTCTATAATCCATGCTATAATCTTCGTTTCTCAATGAAATTAGATGAAGTAAACATGAAAGTTGCTCGATTTTTCACAAGGAATACGATGGTGGGTGTTAATTTCATTTATTTTTTGTCTAGCATGTTTGAATTTCTGGAAATCGCGAAGAACCCTAGAACTGGAAATTCTAAATTAAATGATGTATGATTGATGATTCTTTAATTTGTTTGAGGGCTTATGATCGTGTTAGGTGCAGAAAAAGATTGGCCAAGAGTTTTTTCATTTAAGTGCAAAGAATCATGATATCTAAGTTTGAGTTCTAACCTGTTCAAGTTGAAATCGAAGAAGGTGATTGAGTGTTTCTAGAGCTTGTTTTATGATTGTTGTAGCATCATCGGCCTATATGGAAGCTGTAGGAGTGGTTTGCTTGCCTTGAATCATCTTGAATTACTCCAGCCAAGTCCACCTGCACAGTCTGAAAATGGAAGCTCGATTTCTTGGTTAGAGTTGTTACAGATGCTTGCTAATGATTTGGATCATCCCTATGATGTTCAGGGATGATGTTTGGATGCTTGGAACACAAGTTAATCAAGCCTAAGATGGAATTCGAAACTTAAGGCAGTTTTTACAAGTTTATGTGACATGAAATGCAATTCTGATTTCTATCTTGTTCTATATTGTTTTTAAGTTCTAAACAAGTTTGATATTGATATTAGAGCATGTTTGACACCAAAGTTCATCATGGTTTTAACTGAATTTCAAAATTGCAATGTTTCTCACTTTTGCACTATGTTGCTTGAATTTCAAGAAAGTAGAGAGAAAGCATGGATTTGCATTGCTTTGGTGTAGTTTGAACTTGAAAATGATGCTCTATTTATAGGCCAATGGTTCTGAAAATGTTAGGCACAAGTACAAGGCTTTGTAATTCAAAGATGCCTTAAAGGGCAAGAATGACTTTTGTAAAAGGAAAAAGGAAGCTTCCTCTTTTTACCATGTGTGAAAATCTCAAATTGATCTTATCTCATCTCAATTATTTCTAGCTGATATTTATCAGCTCTAATCTCCATTTGGCAATGTGGCATTGCTTCTAGCTGAAGAAATCACAAAATGACCTATAAATGTGAAGTTTTGAACTTGAAAAACCATGTTCATGGAGCCTTATGTTTCAATTTCAAAAGCATAGCTAGACTCCATAGATTTGAGAGTTCTTGGACATTTTGGAAATTTTGTTTCAAGAGCTACAACTTTCATGTTTTGAGTTTTTTCCAATTCAAAATGGAACTATGTGAAAAAATGGCATGAAGTTTGAAAAAAATACAAAATTTTAACACTTAGAAATTTTTCTAAGTGTTGAAAATTTTGACTTTTTGTTGACTTTTTTAAATTCTTTGATTTTTTATGATCATGATGGATCATTTGAAGTATTTTGATGATTGAAAAAGTTTTGTCTTGAAAAAGTTGACCAAAAGTCAAAGTTTGACTTTTCTGTGCAGATGAAATTTCATCAGATGTTTTTGAAATTGACTGATGAAGTCTGTGAACTTTTGTGATGTTTTGAATCCAGAAATTAGGTCAAGATGCTGTATCTAAGATATAATGACCAATCTCTAGCCAAAAAAGTCATTCATTGTTCAAAAAGTCAGAGAATACTCATGCTCGATCAAAACCCTAATTGGTCGATCCTCGATTGATCTATGAGAAAAATTGGATATCTGAGGATTGAAGGTTGATATTTTGATCAAGAAAGGTCAAATGAAATGAGTAAATCTCAAACCCTAATTGGTTGCCTCTTGAATCAGATGAAAATCTGATGAAACCCTAATTTTGACCTATGAATGCTACACCCGATTAATGCTGTTCTGAGCTGTTAGTTATGCAATGATGCAAATGTAAGGTGGTATATTAGGTCAAAAATTGGGGTATGACAGAAAGACCATACAAATCTTTTCCAAATGGAAGGTCGAGGATTAACACCCGAAGCAAGACGGGAAACCCAATCTGAAAGACCATAAAAATCTTTTCCAAATGAAAGGTCCAGGATTAATACCCGGAACAAGACGGGAAACCCTATCTGAAAGACCATACAAGTTGTCTTCCGACAACAGGCATTGGATCAACACTCGAAGCAAAACAGGAAAACTATCCTCATTCTGCCAACTACTTGCCTCAGAATAAGCAGGACAAAGATTTATTCTGACCCTCTATTATTATCAACAGCAACTACAGAGTCTAGCATACGACTCAGTTGCCCTAGATGGTATCTTAAGCCCATCCCCGACTACTCGTCGACCTCTCTCCACCTTCAGAATGCTGCATATTTGGTTTTAAAAAAATACAAACCAATAACTTCATTCAAAGGAGAGCGTGAAGTCTAACGTACGACTCAACATCATTCTCTCCGGATGGCATCTTAAGCCCATCTCCGTGCTCCTTTCTATCCTCAAGATTATCTACAGATTCTAACGTACGGCTCGTTCCCCAGCATCAGTCTCTCCTGATGGCATCTTAAGCCCATCTCCGACGATTCTCCTATTCAAATGATGTTCGTGAGTCTAGCGTACGATTCAGCCCCCAGTAAAGTCGACGACTTCCCCGAATGGCATCTATAAGCCCATTCCAATGCATCATCAATCAACAGCGAGTGCAAATTTTCAAGTGTACTCGAGTGTTCAATCATCTTCTACCTTCAGGATACGAAAGGCAAGCATGCTAATCTAACCCTTCCAATACAAGAAGATTGAAAAGGGGCAACTGTCATACCCCAAAATTTTCCCTCCTACTTCTCAAGACATTTCACATATCCATATTCAAGGATTTCACAAGGGTTGACCAGACAAACCCTCTCCTAAGCAATCAACCCAAACTAGGGTTTGGCTATCCTCAAGATAGGGTGAGCCTCCAACACTTCAAGTGGTCATCATACCTCATCATATGCTACAAAGAATCTCCATGTCAAGTTTCAAGCCTTACATGTCAAGTTTCCTCAAACAATTGCTCAGATGGTTGAAAAATCAGTTGTATTGCACAAAAAGTCAACTATGGTCAACATACAGTCAAACTTCATAATTTTTGGTCAACATCCATATTTTGAAGTAATATTCACCATTTGATTAAGGGTTGATCTTGATTCATCAAGAAAACTCAAGATTTGATCAAAAGTCAAAGTTTCTAAATTGGGCTTTCTCAGACAAAAATCAACAGAACTTTGACCAGACATAACTTTCACATACTTTATCAAAAATTTTTCCACCACAGCTTATTTTGAAGAGAATTCAATTCTATACAACTTCATGTCTCACAAGCATGGGCAGAAAATGCCTCCTTTGGAAGTTATGGGTCAAAACATTACAGGTCCTTTTCGAAGTCAACAAAAAGTCAACTTTTAGTAAAGAAGTTTTATTGAGCATGGAAACTTCAATTGAGATGAAACCAAAGAGGTTGTTTATAGGACATCTTGAGCTTTATAAAAAGTCTAAGAACACCCAAAAATGTTAAAAATTGAGCAAGATACACCTTGCACAAGTTGAGCATTTTTGAGGAAGTGCACAAAGAGAAATACTTGACAAAATCCAAAATTTTGCAAATGGGCCTAACTTTTCTTGGTTCAAACATGTTCCTTAGCTTAATTGGAACCTCCAAGCCCAAGGCCACGAATTTATCTTTTATTTTCTATTTATTTTGGATTTTTAATCATTTAAAAGCCAATTTAATTAAAAAAAAGATAGAAATTCAAAATTAATTACAAATTGGATTTTTCTCTCATTCTTGAGGTCCAAGCAAGCCATACAAGCTGTCAATTTCGAAATTGCATTGATTGGCAAAGGAATTGAATGAGATTTGATCAAAAAAGGCAATATTTGGTTTCATACCAAATCAAATATTTTTTCATTGATTGGCATATAATTTCTTCATGATTCTTGACGTAAATCTTTCCACTATAAGTACACAATGCATTCATAAGTACAAAGGACGAAATTCTTGCCTCAAGAACCCTATTCCAAACTCAAAAAAACCTTGGCATTCAAGCAGTTGACAGCCCTAGTTTTAGATCGATTCAATCAAATCTAAGCATTCCAATACATTCCTGGAGGTTCCCTGAATCGATCCAGATACTCAAAAGCCATCAACAAGCCCAGAAACGGGAAATCACGATTTCGGTTTGCTCCAAAACTTTCAAAATCGATTTTGATTATTCATGCATATTTAACATGTTTTGATTGTTTGTCTGTGTTTAGAATGAAGTTTTGAAGCTGTCTGGATTGGTTAATTGAATTTTAAGTGTAGGAATCATAAGTTACCATGGCTAGGGTTTGAAGGTCCGAATTGGGGCTTTACGTTTTAGACAAAATTAGCCAAAACCAGTCGCACCATCACACTCAGGAGGCCAAACTGAATCGATCTATGTACTCATAGTAAATTTATATTGCTTGTATATGATTTTGGAAATATGCAGGGGTTTTAGTGACAAACGAAGCCGTCACTATAGGGTTTTGCTATGGACAAAAACCGTAGGTAAAAGCCTGGGTTTTAAAATTTCAAAACGAGGAAGATGAAGTTCTTGGCGCGGTTTTTGGTTTTCAGAAATCAATTTCGTTTATAATTATTTTATTCCGTGTCACTAACACCAAGTGCAGGTTGGTTCAGTGGTAGGCAGCGCGCATGTTGAAGGAAAGGGCCTGGGTTCGATCCCTGGCTTTGTCCAATATTTTTACAACTTTTCCAAACTAACATATTTTTCCTATTTTCTTCATATTTTCTTTTCTAATTTAATTTCTTTTTAAACAATTTTCTCATGCATTAAAAAATCACGAAAAAATATTTTCTTTTTGCATTTAGGTCAGAAAAATGTTTATTTAATTTTTGGCATAATTAATATTTTTGCATGCATATTTTAATTAATTGTTAATTAATCTTAAAATTGACTTTTAATTATTTTTCTTCATCAAAACTAATCCAAAAAATTCCCAAAAAATTATTCTATCATCTAATTAGGATTACTAACCTAAAAACCTTTTTTCTACTAATTTCCAAAATATTTTGCTAACATTTTCTTATTATTCCGATTATCTATTTCTTATTTCACATTTACAATTCTAGAAAGGATGTATAGGTCGCAAAGCTTTTATCATGTAATAGCATAGATTTACATTTTCTGCCTTTACTTTCCGCACTCCTATATTATGTAACTACCCCAAAGCCATGTAATAGCATAGGACATTTACTTTTCCGCAATTTACTTTCCGCACCCTATAAACTGCTAGTAATTAGGCGTGTATGGCAAGATAAAAGCAAACGTAGATCACTTCTAATTCCAAGATAATATATCTGAATTTAATACACTCTTTTCACACATGCACCCCTAGAGTATTCTCTCTCGTTGCCTTTCGAATAAATGGTCAAGTTCCTCGAACGTAGAGGTATCCTAGCACTGTTGCCTACAAACATATCATCATAGTCCCTTCGAATCAAAGATCATAGTCCCTCGACGTGGCCTACGAAAACATGATCTCGTCCCTCGATTGTTGCCTACGAAAAGTGATGATCGGCCCTTCGAATGTGCTAGGATACTCCTACAAGTTGTCTTCTATGACAATCCGATGTCCCTTCAAATGTCCCTTTACATCCAACGAATAGGGTTACCTACCAACTAATGGTATGGATGGCGCTATTCTAAAGGAAAGTAAAACAACACGAAAACGACCATTTTGAGTAGGTAATAAGACTTTTAGTTGCTTGCTCTATCAAAATACTTTTTACACCTCACTTTTGTCAAAGTTAAAACACGTTTCAAAAACAAAACATTTCCGAACACTTCGTATACATTCCAGCGTGAATCATTACGAAGTCAAAGCGAAATGCCTTTTCAAAATATTTTTCAAACACACACACAGAAAGCAATTTTTAAAGTGAGCTAAAAGTAACTAAGAGCCCGTAGATAACTACGGATGGAAAGGGGTGCTAATACCTTCCCTTTTCATAAGCTTCTCCCTTACTTAGAATCTAGCGAAGGTCTTTTTCTGTTCTTTTCACCTTCCCTTAATTGGATAAAAGAAAAGTCGGTGGCGACTCTTGCTATCCGCAACATTTGTGATAAAAAGCAAAACAAATTCCCAAAGTCAGTTCTCCTACCGTATTACAAGTTGTTCCAGTTGCCTCCTTGGGAGACGTTCGACAAGCCCACATGGCTTGATCTAATGTTTGGTGCCAGTTTCTGGGTTTCTTACCCACATGCTTTTTGATCAAGCCAATTATTACTTTGTTTGCAGCTTCGACTTGACCATTTGTTTGAGCATAATAGGGTGTAGACGTTAGTAGTTTTATTCCAACTTCTTTTGCAAAATCTTGCATTTTCTGGCCTGTGAACACCGTACCTTGGTCGGTTGTGATTGTTTCTGGAACTCCAAAACGACACCCGATGTGATTCTATAAAAAATCAATCACAGCTTCCTGGTCGACATTTCTTAATGCTATGGCTTCGACCCACTTTGTGAAATAGTCAATCCCAACCAGAATGTATCTTTGTTGTTTGGATGACGCTGGTTTTATCTCACCAATTTCGTCTAAGGCCCATCCTTTGAATGGCCAAGGCTTTACAATGAAATGCAATTCGCTCACTGGCACGTGCAAGAAGCCCACATGCATCTGGCATTCGTGGCATCCTCTGGCAAACTCAATACAGTCTTTCAACATTGAGGGCCAATATACGCCTGTTCGCATCAGCAGCCATTTCATCTTATGCCCAGCTTGGTGCGCACCACAAGCTCCACTATGCACACTTGACACAACTACATATGCCTCACTTTCTCCTAGGCATTTAAGTAACACCCCTTCGACAGTTTTCTTAAATAGCTCGTTTTCAATCAAGACAAAACTTAAAGCGCGATATTTTATTTTACGATCTGTCGAACCCGTTGGGGAACACAAGTAGTCGATCAGAGGTTTTCGCCAATCATTATCTTTCCCATTATCAATTGCTAAAATTTCAAAATTTTCTGCATCTATGGCTCCTAATTTTATAATTGATAAATCTGAAGGAGATAATGAAGTGGCTCTAACCTTTTTCTTTACTTGAACACAATCTTCACTCACATTCTTCTTGTATCCTGAAGCTTCTTGTGTTAAATCATTAGCTTCTTGATTCTCTCGCTTTGGTATGTGTCGAAGGCTTGCTTGTTCGAACCATTTCAACAATCTTATGGTAATCACAAAGTACATGATTAAGTTCTCCTTAACGCATCTATATTCTTTTGACACTTGTTTGATCACTAATTCAGAATCCCCCATAATTTCAACGTTTCTTGCCCCCAATTCTAGCAGTAGTTCAAGTCCAGTAATAAGAGACTCGTATTCTGCTTCATTATTAGTGCAAATACCATCGATAGTGTACTTGAACTCTGCTGGAATTCCACTAGGAGAAATTATAACTCCACCAATTCCTGCACCATTTTTGTGACTGGACCCGTCAAAATACAACTTCCAAGGTACCAGGTCAACAAAATTCTCTTCCATAGCCACCATATAATGCTCGACTAAGAAATCTGCCACAATTTGCCCTTTCATAGCTTTTAGAGGCATATATGTTAGGGAGTACTCAGTTAATGTTAAAGCCCATTTACCAATTCGACTATGTAAAATCGGTTTAGACAACATATGTTTAATAATGTCAAAATGAGACGAAATATAAACGTCAACTGGCTTTATATATTGCTTCAATTTGATACAAGAGAAGTACAAGCACATGCATAGTTTTTCTATATCACTATACCTAGTTTCTGGACTATTTAACATACGACTAAGGTAATACACAAGACGTTCAACATGATTATCGTCCTCTTAAACTAACATACTACCTATGGTCGACTCTGAGGCTGCTATATACAACCTCATAGGCCTATTTCTAAGTGGAGGCGCCAATATAGGAGGTTTCGTCAGATACGCTTTTATTGTGTCGAAAGCCTCTTGATGCTCCTCGCGCCAGATAAATTCTTCATTCTTCAGTCGAAGTAGTGGTGAGAACGCCTTCGTTTTTCCACTTAGGTTGGAAATGAATCTTCTCAGGAAATTGACTTTGCCCAACAATGACTAAAGTTCTTTTTTGGTCGATGGTGGTTTTACGTCCATGATGGCTTTGGTCTTGCTTTGATTAACTTCAATGTCTTTCTTATGCACAACAAAACCAAGAAAATCTCCTTCCTGCACACAAAAAGCACACTTTAATGGATTCATTTTCAACCCATATTCGTGCATCCTTTCGAAAGATTTTCGAAGGTGCTCTAGGTGCGTCCGTTTACTATTCGACTTAATTACAATATCGTCGATGTAAACCTGCATGAAGTTTTCAATAAAGTCATGGAACATAGTATTCATTACCCTTTGGTACGTTGCTCCAGCATTCTTCAAGCCGAATGGCATAACTACCCACTCATAGGTGCCTAATGCCCCAGGGAAACGAAACACCGTCTTCGGCACATCATCATCTGCAATAAAAATTTGGTTATAACCAGCATAACCATCAAGCATACTTAAATATTCAAAGCCAGCAGCAAAATCGACCAACATTTCAGCTACTGGCATAGCATACTCATCTTTAGGAGTGGCAGTGTTTAAATCTCTAAAATCAATGCACACTCTCAAATTTCCATTTTTCTTAATGACTGGCATAATATTGGCCAACCATTAGACATACCTTGCAGTTCTGATGAACTTCTTTAGAGGAGTCTTTCTACTTCCTCCTTGATCTTCGACATGACTGTAGGTGCAAACCGTCGAGGTGTTTGTTTTACTGGCTTCTTTCCAACTTTGATTGGTAGCTTTAATTCGACCAAATCCCTACTTAAACCAGGCATTTCATTATAATCCCAGGCAAAAAAATATTTAAATTCTTTTAGTAAAGAAATTACCTCAGATCTGAGTTTTGGGTCGATATTGGCGCTGATATAAGTAGGTCTTTTGTCACCTTCTGTGCCAAGGTCGATTTCTTCTAGAGGGTCTTGTGGCTGCATCTTTTCAGGCTCCATGTGATCCTTCTCGAAACCTAATGGTTCATCGTCGTATATGTAGTCCAGCCGCTGCTCATCGACGCTCCTGTCTAGTGGTTCTGGATCTACAACCAGAATTTCCTCTGATGCTGGAAAGTTAGCCACTTCTATCGCCATCTTTGCTACTTCAGCTTCCATAGCCGAATTCATTCTGTTTTTGGCGATATACGCCGAAATCCTTCGCAGAGCCTCTAGCTCAAGCATCATTCTCATAATGATCTCCCCAGCCTGTCGACGCGGGTCCTTCTGCATAAGGGTCTTCTGGATATTCTACGTCCCATGTGAACCCATGGGTTTCATGCAGCTTTAGCGAAACGAATGCCTCATCTAAGTTGACATACGTATCTTTTGCTGGATGGCAGGGAGCAATGTTGGCCAACTTCCTATCAAATTGGGTTTGGCCCACAGTATTGACATCCGCCATGAAATACCCTTGATCAGCTTCAATGTTTTCCATAATGTCGTCTTCGCGCCAGATAATTAAGCGCTGATGCATAGAAGAAGGCACAGCACCAACTCCATGCAGCCATTCTCTTCCTAGAAGAAGATTGTAACTTGGTCGACCTTGGATGACCATAAATGTTGTCGGCCTAGTAACCGAGTCGACAGTAACATCCACCGGAATGACTCCCATGGTGGTTTTTGTTCCTCCTTCGTAGTCTGCCAAGACCACGTTATGAGACCTTATGTCGATGTCATGCTTACCGACTCATTTCAAAATATGATGTGGCATTATATTTACTGTAGCGCCACAATCCACCAACACCTTGTTGATGGCCATCTCCTCAACCTTTTCCCTAATCAGCAAGGGTTTCAGATGGTTTCTCATTGCCATATCAGGCTTCTCAAAGAAAGCATCTTGGCTTTCGACAGAGCCATTATTCATCACGAAATAGCAGGTTGGCTTATGCAAATCCATCTCAGCAGCGTCGAGGTCACTAGTGTTCTCCACCTCTGTCGGTATGTTGTACTCCTCTGGGAGTATGGAAACCACATTAACTAGAATGTCTAGACTTGCTTCAGAGTCAGAGGCAAAATCATCAGTTGCCTCATCAGAGCCATGTTCGACTGGCTTATTCACACACTCCTTGATCTGCTGGCTAACAGCAGGGTCGACCTTGGGTTTGTACTATTGAAGACTTTTTCCTTTGTCAATGACAGCTTGTTTTGCAGCAGCGGCTTGTCTTTCAGCCTGCTTCTTCCTCTGGAAACGTCTCCACTGAGTCCGACTCATTGGATTCTTTCCCATATAGTTTTCAGATATGTGGCTCTTCTTTTCAGAGCACACTTCAAGACGATAGCTCATTGGAGCTTTCCCTTTGGCCTCTCTAATGACGCCAGTAGCATTGGATGGCCCAGCAGCCATATTAGGTTTAAACTAAGCTCCCTGGGACGCAGTAGCCGACAGAACAAATGTTTTTGGCCTAATCTGGGAAGATTGCCTCTGCCTTGGATCCCTCTTATTCCATTGGATCCTTCCTTTTTCCAACTGCAACTTCTGGAAATTTTCAGCAGCAACCCTATTAGTAAGGGCGCTACATCTGGGGCACAAACCTACTTGAGCCCCTTTGTTCTTGCAGCGATACAAAAAGCTTAGCAAATCTTCGTCATCCCTGGGGTAGACGTCAACTAAGTCGACATGAGGGCTTTCATCAGTGCCCTCTTCTAACATAACATTGTCAGGCACTTCAGTAATTTCGACCATGTTGATGGCCACGGGTTCAGCATATAAAGCCTCTTCTTTCCTCAACGGGTCAGTCTCGATCTTTTGCTTTCTGGAAGCAAACTTCAGACGTCCTTCTTGGAGAGCTTTCTGCACCAGATCCCTGAAAATAAAATATTGAGAGGTTGTGTGACCATGATAATTGTGATATTTACAAAAACCTCTCATTTTCCTTTGTTCTAATGGTGGCAATTTAGCATTTAGGGAAACTAAAATCTGACCATCTTTGACTAGCAGGTCAAAAATCTCCTCACACTTGCTAACATCAAAAGTGTATGTTTTTGCAGGAGTTCTAGAACTATTGTCGACTGTGGGGCTTTTTCCTTTGGAAGGAAACAACACTTTGCATTCCTATGTTGGCCCAGATTTCAATTCAGCCAAGTCTACGTCTGCCTCTATCGGCGACATGTAGTCGACCTCATATATAGGGTCTGTATCGTCGAAATCGACATAAGCTACTTTTTCTTTCTTAGACTTAGCCTTGGTATGCCTAACCTTCTCTATTCTAAGGCGTTCAAGGTGTCGAACCCTGTCAGCTAGTTGTGACATAATCTTAACAGAAGTCGAATCTATTTTCTTTCTAATAGAATAATCCAGACCTCCAGCGGCCATTTGAACAAGTTCATGTTCAGGAACTTGGTTAAAACACCTCGCTTTTAGGGATCTAAACCTATTCAAATAGTCATCTATTGTCTCAGCAAATTTTCTCTTAATACTTGAAAATTCGACCAAACTAATCTTTGAATGCCCCTCATAAAACTGTTCATGAAACAACTTTTCCAACTTTGACCACGAATCAATCGAATCAGCGGGCAAAGTAGTAAACCATGTGAAAGCTGCTTTGGTAAGGGATGAAGGGAAATGTTTCACCCTTAAACCTTCATTGTTTGTCATATCTCCTGACTCAGTCAGATATCTGTCAATATGTTCGACTATCGATTCACCCGTTTCTCCTCCAAACTTGGTATACTTAGGTATTTTCCATCCTCTGGGGTTTTCAGTTTGTAGGATATACTCTGACAGTGGAGAAGAATATGTTGGTCTTGGCATGGCATTCATACCATTTCTGGCCATAATTCTCTCGACAATGTTAGTCAAATTGTTCTCAACAGCCAACTCATCCTGTCGAACCTGGTCAAGGACTTGATCAGCTTCTTGGTGTCTTTGCACTAAGACTCTAGGTTGGTTAATAGCAACGTTCCTTTGAGGCGTTGCAGCTTGACCTTGATACACAGTATCTTCTTCTACTGCCCCATGTCTCCTTGGACATGTACAGGTTGTCGATTTGGATGGGCCTATCGGCCAGCCGCTGGGGGTGCGCCTAAGAAGTTACAGAGGCGTGTTAATTACGCTATCACTTATCGATTTGTTTCAGCAGATTGCCTATTAGTGTCGACAGATTCTTGCACTATGGGGTTAAACACATTCCCCATTTGGTAAGTTAACATATTAACCAACTTATGGTTGCTATCATCCATTTGTTGCCTTAATACTGCCACAGAAGTAGTATTCAGGTGTTGTGCAGGCATTTCCCTATTTGCCCCACTACATGTCCCTGTAAAGGGGCGTTAGTATTCTGCAAGTTGTCAGACACTACTGCTATACTAGGGGTCGACTGATATCCCGTCATTAAAGAATACAGCATTCCATAAGGGGGATTTGTAGCAGTACCAAATCTAGGAATTGTTGTGTTTGGAACGGCACTCGTGGCTCCATGTTCGACGCGGACTCGTGGTTTGTCATCTTAACCGTACGTTTCTTAGTGGGTGGTGGTTTCTTATTCGCTGAATTCTCACTCCTAAGTTTCATGCACTTCTAAGACAAACTCTGATAAAACTCTAACACTTAGCATTGGGTCCCACCAGGTGTGCCAATTTGTTTGCTGTGGAAAATGGTAAACAATCGCTGATCCTCCCAGAGTCCTAAAACTTAGGGTTACAAGCGAGATCGACCAGTTGATCTCAAGACTCGTGCTAAGGTTTTTGATGAATTACACTATTTCTGGAAGTGAAATTATCCTTGGCCCAGAAACGGTTTCCAGAGCCTAGGGAAATAATGCAACAGCTTTCCACACAAAAGGATCTTGACTATTGGTGACTCGTGACCAACAGTTTACGTTAAGAGTATTTTGGTAACTAAGGCTATTGGTGGCTCGTGACCAACAAGCAAATGCACAGAAGTAAAGTAAAAGCAATAAAAGCAGAATTAAACATAAAAAAGGTTGTATTGAAATAAAAGTTTGGTGATTCATGTACATCAAAGATTGCGTACTTTTTCTTCCTTTAGCGCGGAATTGAGCAGAGTTTTAGCAAGTAATTTGGGAGTACAAGTGAACACCCTTAATTCTAATAATTCTAACTTATTTATAGTAATTTACAGAAATAACCGCTAAAAGCTATCAACGGCTGAGATTTGATCTTTGGAAGTAACTTTTGCCCACATTTCAGCCTTTACTTGGAACTCATATCCCACGAACTTCTGAAGTAACTACCCATGATCTAATTATTTGACTCTTTCCTGCTTCTTGTCTTCAAAGGAACTGCCTTCAGTTTCTGAACACTTCTTTAATCAAAATTCCCTAAGTCCACAGTGAACCATTTCGACAGCGGCATCATCTCGACTGATTCCCTCTTTGGAACTCGAATCTCTGTCGACTCTACTGTTAAGTAACATGTCGACACAATCACCTTTTCCTAACGTTGCTTTGCTTTTGTTCGACGTAGTTTGGCCTTCTAAGTCAAAGTTCTAACTAAACATGCATTCCTTCTAGAACTCCTGACTTTAACTTTGTTAACCATCTCCAGAAGCTACCTCTTTTCCAACTGGTCCTTATACTTTAGGAACTTTTGCCTCTGAATCACGCCCTTAGTTCTCTTTACAAAATTCCAGCTAACACCATCCCTAAAGTTGTTTTGAAGCGTATTGATAGCCACTGTAGGTCTTTTATTTGGGCTAGTAAGTCTGACATTTGCAAGAAAAGTCCAGTGGCTTGGACTGGAGTTTCCAGGCCGCTTAAGCAGGGGGGATTAAGAATTGTCAACATCTCTATTTGGAACCAGACAACCTTGTTAAAATGTCTGTGGAACATTTGTAACAAAAGTGATAATCTTTGGGTTCATTGGATTCATGCGACCTATATGAAAAATAGTGATATTATGACAGTTGAGCCAAGTAACAGCTGGTCTTGGATCATGAAAGTTGTTGTAAATTGTCATGTTCATGTGGCAGGTATGCAAAGCATGTGGAATCAAATGTTTCTCAGCGGAAGGTTCATGATGAAAGCTGTTTACGATAAGCTCATGGACGATCACAGTTGTGTTTCCTGGTACAATGTCATCCGATATAATTTAGCTAGACCGAAAGAAAATTTTATCCTCTGGCTTACCTGTCACGGCAAACTTGCAACCAAGGAGAGACTCAAAAGGTTTGGATTCATTCATGACAGTACTTGTAGTCTTTGCGGTGAGTTTAAGGAGACTGTTGATCATTTATTCTTCAATTGCTGCATCTCTCATGATATCTGGAGCAATGTTCTATCCTGGCTTAACATTGTGCATAATCCTAAAGGGTGGCTAGCGGAAATGCAATGGATTCTTACCCATGCTAAAGGCAAGGGCAAGGGCTGGTGTGCTGACTTACTGAGAATTGCTATTAGTGAAACAATTTATGGGATTTAGATGTCTAGGAATGATCTTACTTTTAATACTCATAGTAATAGTACAATATCTGTGGAGAAAATCATAGAGATAATAGTGAATAAAGGGTGGCATTTTAGGAAGCTTAGGTTGCACCTTACATATCTAATGTTGTCTTTGTTTGTTGATCGGGTCCGTTGGACCGCCTTGCATAGTATAGTTTTTTGGATTAATATATTTCCTTTTGATTCAAAATAATAATAATAATAATAATAATAATAATAATAATAATAATAATAATAATAATAATAATATTTACTCAGAAATCTTAATAATTCTATATGGTTAAATAGCAGTAAGGATTATTGGCTGTACCTGAATATCAATTTCATATTTGGAAATCATGGGAAACTTAACTTCTACAACAAATAAGATTAGAAGGTGTTAATAAAATGAAGATATAATATAAAAAAATAATGTTGAATTAAAAATTGTATTATTGGTTAACAATAATTGATACCTGTAGATGTAATGGATGAGGCAACAGTAGTTCTGAAGATCACTGAGAGCAGGAAAAATATTACAAAACAAAGCTGGGTTTTGTTCATTAACATTGTAATACTTCTCATCGTAGTAGTAAAAACAAGAAAATCTACTGCTTTTTTTTTGTTTTTGATTAAAAAGAAGGAATCACTATGATTATAGTTATATATGATCACACTATATTAAAAGGTATCATTTTTATTAAATTCGCCTTGTTACCTGATACAATTTTATATCTTGAGCTTTGCTTCTTTGACTTTTTTGAGAATGAAAATATTGACTGTGAATTTCTTGTTTTAATTATCTAGTAAATGAGAATATTGACTGAGAGTTTCTTTCATTCAAATTTTTTTATTTATTTAAGGGAGTTTTTTGACAAATATTAGGATAAGGAAATATATTAACCACTTTTATCTCTAAGATAATTTAATTAAAAAAATAATAAGCTGAAATTTAATAAAATATAATAAGATTATTAGTAAATAGATTAAATAAGCTTTTGGTCATCTAGATATATTAGATTTTGTTTTTAATCCCTCTAAATATTTTCATCCACATTTTTGGTCTCTCCTATTAACGTCCATAAGGCTATCCTGAAACTTTGGATGCCTTGTCGAAATTATGAATTTTGTGTCCTTTTTCTTCTTAATTCATAATTTTTTTTATTAAATTTATAAGTCATATGTATCAAATAAATAGTCAACTTCATATTTATATATAATAATAAAAAAATTGGGTGTTCCTAAAAAACTGGTGTCTTATGCCACCGTCCCTCCTGAATACCCTCCAGGACTCCCCTGCGTCCATTAACAAAGTTGAGTGATACTAACACGCGACAGTGCCAACTCTCAAAGATGATGATGTGACATGCCATGTGGCTAGAGTCAACCACATATTTGTGCCTATGAAGTTTTGTTGCTAATCAATGTGGCGGTGTCTGCATACATGTTTGTAGTTTGTTTATGTTATTTCTATGGTTTTATGGCTGACTAAATTTTGGTAAAGCATGATTTTATATTGATGTTGTGTAAAATGTTGTAATCAAGTGTCATAACCATTTTACTGTTATGTGTTTCAGCAAGATGTCAAAGACATATGTCATGATATCTTGATCTGTGTACCACTACAAGAAAAATAGAAAACTGTCAGGAGCTTTTGTCATGGGTTAAACCCCAAAAAATGATGTTGATTGGGGTTAATCCCCTTGCAACGTGCATATTATAAAAAATAATATTAAATTGTGTGGGGTTGCCCCTCGCAAATGAGAAAGAGGGAAATTTTGAATTTTGAAATGCTAATTTGCGAGGGATAGCCCATGCCTAGAAGACAACATTAGTCCCATCAACAGAAGAGACATACTACATGTGCAATCTGCAATTTACGATGCAAGCAATTTGCAAGGGGCTGCCCCACGTCACCTGTAACCGTTGATTTTGCGAGGGGAGCCCCATCGCCACCTGGGATAACATTTAATGCACCACTTCTCCCATAAATCTCCTCATTCCGTTTTTATTTATTTATAACCCTTTCATCTCTTCTCCTTCTCATTCAACACAGTTTCATTCTCTTTCAATCCTCTACGATTCTTATACTTCCAAGATTACTTCCAAGCAATTCTACATGTTTTTTTTCTTCTTCAGGTAAGCATGTTTATTAATGTTTCTATTATATAATATTTTTATTTTCTTTATTTTGGTATAATCTAATTTCTGTTTTGTTTTTTAGATTTTAATAAAAATTCGAATTGATTCAGTTGGAGAAATAAGATTCAAGAAACGTGTTGAAGATTTTAAATTCAGGTACACCTTTTATAATTATTTTTTCAATTTTTTAATAGATTAATTATGTATGTAAACATATTTATTTGGTTAATTTGATTTGATATTTGTTTGAATGTGTATTTTTGATTGTGTTATTTACTTAAAAAATTAGTTGATATAGAATAAAAAAAGATTTAAAAAACGTTCAAAAAATGTAAGTATCATGTAAAATGTACTTTTTTTCTGTTTTTAAAACAATTATAAAAATTTATATACTGTAATTTTTTTTCCTTTTTATAAAATTATTATTAGTATAGTATATATAAAGTGAGTATTATATACTGTAATTTTTTTCGTCTTTTTAAAATTATTATTAGTATAGTAAATATAAAGTGAGTATATATAATAAATAAAATGTAAAATAATATAGTGAATATATGTAGATGTAGTATTATAAATACTTAAAGTATATATAGTATTTATGTATATTTATAAAAAGAATATATAATATATTTTTAAGTTAAAATAAATAAAAACAGTGTATATACTATATTTATATTATTTATTGTTAGTACTAATAATTATGTATCAAAATGTTTACATATATTGTAGTTTATTTAAAAAACAGTATTTTTATATTTTAGTAGAAAAAAAGAAGTATTTTTATATTTTAGGAAAAAACTGTATTATTTTTGTAAAACAAATTATTTAGATAAAACAAAAAAAAACAGTTTTGTATATGTAATATAAAAAATATGTTTATAAATATATATTTTCAAGAAAAAAAAGTTGTATGTTAGAATTTATGTAGTGTTTAAAATATTATAATGTTTATTTAAGAAATAGTAAGTGAATATAGTTTTTGAGAAAACAATATGATAATATATATTTCTATACTCTTTTAAAAAAGAATAACTATAAAAAAAATTGTGGGAAAATAAATTTTAAAACAATAAAAAAGTATATTAAATATAGATAAAGTTTGTTTTGTTTGAATAAATAATTCTATAAATTGTTTAGGTTTAATATATATTTAAAATATATGGTTAACTAAATTTTAAAATCTTTATTATAAAAAGATATATTTTTAAGTTAAAACAAAAAAAATGTTTATATTATTTTTAAGTTATATATTTTCAAGTTAAAACACAAAAACAATATGTTTATATAGTTTTTTTTTAAATAGTATTTTTAAATTTTTATATCTTAGAACAAAAATAATTTAAGTAAAAAAAACTAGTATAGTATATTTAGTATATAAAAAGTATAGTATATTATAATGTTTATTTAAAAAATAGAATATAGTTTTTTAGAAAACAATATAATAAATATATCTATATACTGTTTTAGAAAACAAAATATTTAAAATATAAAAAAATTAAGTTTCTTAAAAAATACTTTCTTTTAAACGTATAATATGATAAGAATAGTCACATATTTAGAATATATATGGTTAATTAAATTAAAACAAATTTATTATGAAAAGAGTATATATTATATTCTTAAGTTAAAACAAAAAAAAAAACACTATGTTTATATGTTTATATAGTTTATATACAATAGTTTATTTTAAAAATAATATTTTTAAATTTTATATAATGTTTATGTTTAATAGAACAATTAGTGATTGTAGTTTTTTAATAGAATAATTAGTGATTGTTTATTTTTATACAATAGTTTATATATTTATATATTGTTAAACTAAAGTAGATATATGACGTGATAGACAAAAATTTAAAAATATGTCGATCAATCAATCTTTTTCTTTTTAATTAAATTAAGCATGAATAATGTGCAACATGAAATATTATCAATTCTATCGTAGTTGGATGTATGATAGAACATTTTCTAGAAGACGTGGACTTAAACTGCATTTTCAGTAAGGGCTTGCCGCCTTTCTCTCATATGCGTTTTCTCAAGATTGTTGTCGAATCGAAGGAGGGGTAAGGTGTCCGTGTTTAAAGTGTGGTTTCAAAAATATAATTGATGATCATAGTGAAGTGAAACGTCACTTGGAGAGGGTGGGTTTTAGGCCAAATTATTGGGTTTGGACATCTAATGGAGAAAAAATGTCAGAGATTAATAGAGAGGCTTCTTGCAGTCAAACACATTTTGGACAAGATACAAATAGGGATGCTCCAAGTAGTCCATCGCACATGCAATGTCAGGAACAATTTAATTTAGTCGAGGATATGATTAGTGACACATTAAAGGTGAATGTGGGTTATGATGAATCTCAAGACTTTGACGCAGAAGAGCTCCCGCATGAGAAAGCACAAAGGTTTTACCAGTTGTTGAAAGAAATAAATATACCATTGTTCGAGGGGTCTTCTGATTCCATGCTATCAATGTGTGTGAGGTTGTTGGCAGTAAAGTCAAATTGGAATATTTCATATCAATGTTTGGAATTCTTTGCAAGAATGATGCTGGATGTGACTCATGTTAAGGAAAATATGCCTACAAGTTATTATGATGCGAAGAGGATGATGTCGAAGTTAGGACTAGAAGTAAAAATGATTGATTGTTGCATTGGAGGTTGCATTTTATTTTATGACAACAAGTTCAGAACTAATGATAGGGAATTGGAGGAATGTAAGTTTTGCAATAGTATGAGGTATTTAGTTCGCAGTAAAGGAGTTGATCGAAAGCAAAAACGAGTTGCAGTGAAGTTCGTTTTTTATTTGCCAATAATACCTAGGGTGCAAAGAATGTTTGCATCAATGCACAACGCAAGCCAAATGACATGGCACCCTACAAACAAAACTAGTTCTGGCGTCATGCAACATCCATCTGATGGCGAGGCATGGAAACACTTTGATAGAGTTCATCCTGATTTTGCAGCAGAACCTAGGAATGTAAGACTTGGATTATGCTCTGATGGTTTCACTCCTTATAATTTGTCAGCAAATGCATATTCTTGTTGGCCAGTTATTGTTACCCCATACAATCTCCCTCCTGAGATGTGCATGACGAAACCTTACATGTTTTTGACAAGCATAATTCCAGGACCGTTGAGTCCAAAGGCAGGAATAGATGTTTATTTGCAAACTTTAATTAACTATCTAAAGAGGTTATGGGTGGGAGAGTGGACTTATGATGTGTCTCGTAAACAAAACTTCAATATGCGAGCTTCTTTGATGTAGACTATTAACGACTTTCCTACAAATGACATGTTGTCTGGATGGGGTACACATGGTAAAATGGCATGTCCGCATTGCATGGATCAATAAAAAGCATTTACTTTGGAAAATGGTGGGAAAAGTTCGTGGTTTGACTGTCATCGTAGTTTCTTACCTATAAGCCATGAATTTAGAATAAATAAGAATTCTTTTAGAAAAAAAAAGTTGAAGGCTTGGAAAAACACTTAGAAGGGAGGGTTGAATAAGTTTTTCTTAATTTTTAGATCTTTTACCCAAACAACAAATAAAATACTCAAGCATTTTTACCCTGGTTCGTTTGAAACTCAAACTACTCCAATCCACCCGCCAAGGTGATTTCGCCTCTCTCAACGAGGACTTAATCCACTATAATCAACAATTACATAGTGTTGTTCGCGTTAAAAAGTGACGCGCGAGGGAATCGAATCTGAATTCGGATTCTCTGGCTCGAAATGATTTACTCTTTTGATTTGTTTATAAAGATGCCGCGAGCATCAAGCTTTATTGTTTCCAACGCAAGAAAAATGATTATGAAAAAGGGGAAAGTTGCAATACCCTCAATTGATTTGATATGCATTACGACTAGCGCGAACTAGACGTAACGCATTGGGGAGATTCCGGGCAAGGGGGTTTGTTATATAAAGGGAATAGATGGAGCACCCTAAATATATATAGTTATCTATAGCTTTATATATGAATATGTTTGATATGTTTGTGTGTTTTAAATTGCTATTTCTATGATTGGGAAAGGTTCTCCTTTGGATTTTAAGAAGGGTAGATTATGTGGGATCCTAGGTTTTGTTATTATTGTGCTCGCAAAGATCTTTGGGATCTTCTGCATACATATCCCTTAATGGGAATCAGAGCATTTGTAGCTCAGATCTAAAGGGATCTATGGTTTGTTTGGTTTGAGGGAGAAAGAAATTTGCTCGCCAAGGATGAGACCTTGTGCCTACGTATTCTCAAAAGGATGTTGAGAAAGTCAGAGCAATCGTAGTTCCCACTTATGCTAGTGGAAGCAACGGGATGTTATTAAGAGACAAAGACAAATGTCATCTTAATGAAAAATGTATCTAATCTATTTCATCACATACATTTTGAAAGGTTGAATTGATTAAATCTTTCATCGTAAGTTATAGGTGTTTTGCTTGAGTGTACAAGCATTACCACTTACGAGTTAAGAAAGATGTTTGAAAAATGATTGAAATCTTTTAATTGTAAGCATTGGGTGTTTTGCTTGAGTGTACAAGCGTTACCACTTACGATTAAGAGATGTTTTTGTTTGAAAAGAGTTTGAAAAGTTTTTGATTGTATGTGATGTGATAGATGAGATACTTCTTCCATAGAGATGATAGATGTCTAAATCTCGAGGAGAAATTGATTGGATTAGAGGATGCTTTTAAGAAGCCCATTGGTCCTTGTATTGTAAGCCCAAGAGGAGGCATTCTGAGGGTCATTGAGGGTCATCGAGGGTCCTTGTATGAAGCTCAAGAGGAAGCTATAGGGTATGACTGGCTTTGGCTTTAAGAGTGGTTTCACTGGGAAACCATCCTCTTAGAATTGAAAAGCGATTTCACCGGGAAATCATACTCTCAGGGTTCTATCCTAGCGCGAGTGATTCTTTGTATTGGAAGCCCAATAGGAGGCTGTTAAGAGATTTCCTGGTCTCTTTCTTGTTTGATGCCCAAGAGAAGGCTAAACTCAATGAGGAGTTCTTTTGAACGAAGCCCAAGAGGAAGCTGACTCAGCAGGGGAGTGTTGTCTTATATGAAGCCTAAGCGGAGGCTAAACTCAATGAATGAGTTTTCTTATATGAAGCCTAAGAGGAGGCTGAACTCAGATGAATGAGTTATCTTGTACAAAGTCCAAGAGAAGGCTAATACTCTGCGGGGAACTTAATTGTTAGACTAGTTGTTATGTTATAACTTGACAGTTATATAAACAAGTGTATGAAGTTTATTCACAGGAGTTTATGAAGGAAATATAAACAAATGTGTAATGTTTATTTACAAGAGTTTATGAAGGAAATATAAACAAGTGTATAAAACGTGCGTTTAAAACGAGCGTAACTTGATTATTTACAAGTTTGAATGTGTACAAGGGAATGAATATGTACACGAATGGGTATTTATGTACAAGGGAATGAGTATGTACATAGGAGGGTTGGGACTTACACCGTGAGGGAGGCCCATTGGTTTTAAAAGGAGTTTCACCGGGAAGGATTCTTCTTTTAATACCAATGGTATTCAGTGTATATACAAGCGAAATGAAAACAAACGGACGAAGTTTGTCTATACTTGAATATTTACAAAAGACGTTTGTATTATGTACAAGGAAAATTAATATGTACATAAAATAATTGGATATGTACAAGGAAATAGTTATGTACATAAAAAGAATTTGGGACTTACACCGTGAGGGAGGCCCATGCTCGGTTAGGAAATTCGAGGAAAAACGGGTTTGGTTTTATCTTCAAATCGGATCAATCATGGAAAAAAGTATGTAAGTTGGTTGAAATGTTTTGAAAATATCTTGAAAGCGTTTTTGAAAGATGAAATATATCCACGAGAAGTTTGGAAAAGTTTCGAGTTTCGAAAGTTTGAAAGAAACATCTTTGAAAAGTACTTAAAACGTCTCGTTTTCGGCTTAATGAAAATATAATTAAAAGAGAATATTTTTGGATTTTTTTTGACATATTCCTAAAATACGTATGTTAAATGACACGTGTGCAAAAAATCACCTCAAAATGAGGAGTTTTGATTGGGTTTTGAAAGCATTGAATTTTGATAAAAAATTGTGAAGAAAAGCAAAAAAGTGACAAAAATGGTCCCAAGGGGATTCGACCCCAGGACCATTGGGCAAGGCAAGGCAAGAGGCTAAGAGTGAGCTGGCAACCGCTTGGGCGGCAATACATCCGTTCATTTATGCCATTCCATGTTATTATATTATAAACTTATTATTTGAATTTCTGGAAAAAACCAAAACACGCGCGTAATGTTCTTCTTCTTCCTCAATCCTCAATCAATCATGGATTCTTCGTTTCTTGATGAAATTGAAAACTATAAACATCAAACTTGCTCGAAATTTAACCAGGAACATGATGGTGGTGGTTAATTTCATTTATTTCCAGTTTTAAAGGATTAATTTTCCCAGAACACGAAGAACCCTAATTCCTAAAAATCAATATGAAATCGTGTATGGCCATGGAATTGATCAATTGATTGAGGGTTATCAATCAGTGAAGGTGCAGAAACAAAACGATCAAGCCATTTTTGAACTGTAATTCAGAAATCAAAGAGTTCGAAGTATGAGTGACTTACCTCTTCAAACTGAAATCTAAATCCTTCTTGGAGTGTTTCCAGTTGTTGTTTGATGATGGCTGGAGCACCACTGAACCTTATGGAAGGTGTTTGATCACTATGCTCACTCTGGAATGGTCTGGAACTCTCTACCCAAGTCCAACTGCATATGCTTGAAGTGAACTTCGAATTCGTGGTTAGAGGTGTTACAGGTCAAGGATGATGATTTGTATCATTCATATGAGATGTATAGATGATGTTTGAATGATAAAATCTCAGTTAGCTCGAGCAAAATAACAGTTTGAATGTTAAGGCAAGTTTTTGGAAGTTTGAAAATTTGAACAATGATTCTGATTTTTAGTTGTTCTTGAGTTGATTTTAAGGTTTAGACAAGTTCTATTTTGATTTTAGAACATGTTAGACACCGAGTTTCTCTCAGTTTTTACAAGATTTGCCAAAATGCAAAATTCTCACTTTTGAACTATAAAACTTGGAAATTCAAGAAAGGAGAGTGAAAGCTTGTTTTGCATAGCTTTGGTGTAGTTTGAATTTTATGAAATTACCTCTATTTATAGGCCAAGGAAACTGAATGATTTGGCAAAAATATCATTGAAGGAAACTTGCAACTTGGTTAAGAGGTCATAATGGAATCTTTTGCATTTAATGCAAAAGTTACTTTCTTTAACCATGGTTAAGTTTCCTTCTTTGATCCAATCTTATCTTCAATCATTCAAGATGATATTTATCAGTTACTAGCTGCCTGTAAGTGATGACAAGGCATCTAGAAGGAGAAAATGCAAAAAATGACCTATAATTTTGAAGTATGAACTTGAAATTCATGGCTTTTGGAGCTCTATGTTTTAAAGTCAAAAGTATAGCTAGACAAGATGTTTTTGCAAGTTCTTGGACATTTTGGAAAGCTTGTAACAAGGGCTACAACTTTCATGTTTTGAGTTTTTTCTAATTCCAAATGGAACTATGTGAAAAATTGCCATGAAAGTAGGAAAAAACCATGTTTTTTAACACTTGAAAATTTTTCTAAGTGTTAGAAATTTTTCAAATTTGACTTTTTTGTTGACTTTTCCAAATTTCTTGATTTTTTATGATCATGATGGATCATTTTAAGTATTTTGATGATTGAAAAAGTTTTGTTTTGAAAAAGTTGACCAAAAGTCAAAGTTTGACTTTTCAGTGCAGATGAAATTTCATCAGATGATCCAGAAATTGACTGATGAAAAATGTGAACTTCTGTGATGTTTTGAATTAAGAAATTATGTCAATATGATATATTGAAGATATAAAGATCAATCTCCAAGCAAAAAAGTCATTCATTGATCAGAAAGTCAGTGATTCCCTATCCTTGATGAAAACCCTAATTGGTCGATCCTTGATAGATCATGAGAAAAAGTTGGGAAACTGAAGATCAATTGCTGATGATTGATTAAGATAGATCAATTGAGGTGAGTGGAAACTCAAACCTAATTGATTACCTCTTGAACAGATGAAAATTTTGAAGAAACCCTGATTCTGACTTCTAGAAGCCACACGCGATCAATTCTGTTCTGAACTGTTAGTGATGCAGTAATGCAAATGTAAGGTGGTATATTAGGTCAAAATTTGGGGTATGACAGATGCCCCTATTTAAGTTTCTTTAACCTGAGATATGAAGATGAATATCTTCGTCTCGATAGGTGTGAAGAGACTTAAATATCAGAATACGCAAATTTTGGACCTAAGATACCAAAAAATGCAAATGATGCAAAATGGTTGCAAAAAGTTCACCCAGGAGATATCAAAGATTGATATGATGGGGAAAAATTTGTGAGGATGACTCAATCTGTCTAAGAAAAAAGAATCCTGTTTGTTGGGAAACAAGCAATTGTTTCATTGGGAAAATAGATTCACAATGCACGTGAATATCTGTTTCGCTTTGGGAAACGAAGAGATTACCTTCTGTCAGCCTTGTGACAATGTTTAAGGTAAGTGAAAATGATATTACCAATTATGAGCCTTGTGATAGTTTATGGTAATGAGCTCTGAAGATATTACCAATTATCAGCGAAGTGATAACTATAACAAGGTAATTCTTGAGAAATTTAACGAGTATTCAACCTTGTGAATAACAGTCAATGATGGAAACAGATCTTAAATGAGTTTCTATTTTCACAGCTACAATCTTGCCGGGGATCTCTCTTTCTTGAGAAGATGCGGGCATTTTGATTGCAAAGACACAGGTTTTCTTTTTAGACAGAAAGATAACTGTGGAGATTTCTTGAACTTTCATGATTTGAACTTGCTGAGAAGAACAATCGCTTTATGACAAGTTTCAAGATAAAAAGGAAATAAGTGGCTCGGATGACGAGACTATTGCTTATTGTTTGCAGGTAGATTTTTTTGTGAAATCTAAACCTGAAAAGGTTAGAGACAAAGTTCTATCCAAGAATGAGCTGGAAAGAAACAGTCAATCAAGACTTCGTTCTCAATGAGGAAGCTCTCAGCTGGGGAACATGATAGAGAAAAGATGTATTTCTCTGCTTGGGGATAATCTACTGGAGAGATGACATACCCACACTTGTTTTTAGGAGCAAATGCAACCTAAACAAGTGATGTGGAAGTAAACATTTGAGAAATGCAAGAATGCATTACTGATGCTATTATGTATGAATGATGAATGTTATGAATGTCATACGCATGCTGACGATACTTGACAAGACAACAAAAAGGGCATTTGGGAAAAGGACTACGTCACAATTCAAACAAATACTCAGCAAAATCCGCAGTCATGGTATACACGTTACCTATGATGAACCTGAGTTGCATGCTTTAAACTTTTCTAAAAAAGGCATTTCATTGACAACTTTGTTGGGAATTCTTTTTGGATAAGAATACCGTCTTTTGATGATCTCTTCTGAGGAGAAGAAGACTTCTTTAGCAGTTGTTTTATCCTTCAGAGGTCGAAACACTCATGGAGAAACTGCTGAAGTTCTTTCTGTGTTCATAGTTCAAAGGAAAATTTTGCTTTTATTTCAAAATTTTGAAGTAAAATTCATTTAAAACTTTTTTTTTAGTTTCAAAAGTGATTTTCACAATAAAAGCGTTATTTCAAAAAACAGAATAAAGCAAGAATTGCAAACAAATGGGCACAAGGCTCAAATTTTATTGATAGAATGGTAATCAGCCAAAGGCGTGATTCCATGAGCTATTTACAAGAGTTGGAAATGATAATTTATTGGGAAAAGGCTACATTGAAAGCAAATAACCGCTATTATCCCTAACAACTTTGAATTCCAACTGTGCTTGTTGCTTTAGAAGATTTGATTGAAGATCCGTTGACGGAAGATTCTTCAGATTGACGAAGTATGGACTGATGCAGTTACTTTGTCATTTTTATCCTTAATTTTTGCCTAGATTGCCTTTTCAGGTTTTCAATCTAACAGGATAATTTCTGTTTATTGTCTCTAATTTTTTCCTGGACCGCCTTTTTCAGGTTTTCAGTCCACCGAGACGCTCATTTTTGCCTAAGCCGCCCTTTTCGAGTTTTCAACTTAGCGAGCTGTTCTTTTGTTTTTAAACAAAGTATTTCTTGACTGCATCAGCATTCACAGGATACGGGAGTTCATCACCGTCCATGGTTGTGAGAGTCATAGCACTTCCAGAAAATCTTCTTTTGACGAAGTATGGGCCTTCGTAATTAGGAGTCCATTTGCCCCTAGAATCTGGTTGAAAAGATAGAATCTTTTTAAGCACAAGGTCGCCTTCTTGGAATTCACGAGGTCGAACCTTTTTGTCGAAAGCTTTCTTTATCCTTCTTTGATATAATTGTCCATGACACAGAGCGGTCAGACGCTTTTCTTCGATTAAGTTCAGTTGATCATATCTGCTTTGACACCATTCGGCCTCAGATAACTTAGTTTCCATGATAACTCTCATCGATGGAATCTCAACTTCCACGGGGAGCACTGCTTCCATGCCGTATACTAGAGAAAAAGGAGTTGCCCCTGTTGAAGTGCGTATTGAAGTACGATACCCATGCAGAGCAAATGGAAGCATTTCATGCCAGTCTTTGTAGGTGATGACCATCTTCTGGACGATCTTTTTGATGTTCTTGTTGGCAGCTTCCACGGTGCCGTTCATCTTTGGTCGGTAAGGAGATGAGTTATGATGCTCAATCTTGAATTCCTCACATAATTCTTTCACCATTTTGTTGTTCAAGTTCGATCCATTGTCTGTAATGATCTTACTTGGAACTCCATATCGGCAAATGAGGTTGTTCTTGATGAACCTCACAACCACTTGTCTTGTGACATTGGCGTAAGATGCTGCTTCGACCCATTTGGTGAAGTAATCAATAGCCACTAGAATGAAGCAATGTCTGTTGGACGCTTTTGGTTCAATCATCCCAATCATGTCGATGCCCCACATGGAGAAAGGCCACGGAGAAGAGAGAATGTTGAGTAGAGTTGGTGGCACATGGATCTTATCTGCGTAGATCTGGCACTTGTGACATCTCTTAACGTGTTTACAGCAATCGGATTCCATTATTATCCAATAGTATCCTGCTCTCAAGATTTTTCTAGACATTGCATGCCCATTTGAATGGGTTCCAAAGGACCCTTCATGTACTTCATGGATTATCGTGTCTGCTTCATGTCTGTCGACGCATCTGAGCAGGACCATGTCGAAGTTTCTTTTGTATAACACATCTTCATTCAGGAAGAAATTTCTAGAAAGCCTCCTTAGAGTTTTCTTATCTTTGTGCGATGCCCCGAGTGGGTACTCCTGAGTTTGAAGGAAATGTTTGATGTCGTGGAACCACGGTTTATTATCGAAGACTGCTTCAGTTGCAAACACATATGCAGGTCTTTCAACGCGTCTGATACGGATCTTAGGCATATCGCTCCAATGGTTAACTTTGAACATGGAAGATAGAGTAGCCAGGGCGTCTGCCATTCGATTTTGATCTCGAGGGATATGATGCAGTTCAACTTTGTTGAAGAAAGTCAACAAACGTCTTGCATAATCTCTGTAGGGAATCAAACCAAGATGATAAGTTTCATACTTGTCTTTGATTTGATTGACCACAAGGGCTGAATCTCCATATATGTCAAGGATCTTTATCCTCAAGTCGATGGCCTCTTCGATACCCATGATACAAGCTTCATATTCTGCTATGTTGTTGGTGCAATCAAATAGCAATCTGGCGGAAAACGGGATATGAGAACCCTCGGGAGTAATGATGACTGCCCCAATTCCATTGCCAAAGACATTAACTGCTCCATCAAAGATTAAGCCCCACCTAGATTCTGGATCAGGACCTTCTTCAGGTAGCGGTTCGTCACAATCTTTCATTTTTAAGTACATAACATCCTCGTCAGGGAAGTCAAACTTGAAATATTGGTATTCGTTGATCGGTTGATAAGCCAAGTGATCGGCGAGAATGCTTCCTTTGACCGCTTTTTGGGCACGGTACTGGATGTCATATTCAGATAATAGCATCTGCCATCGAGCAATTCTTCCTGTTAAGGCAGGCTTTTCAAAGACGTACTTGATTGGATCCATTTTGGAGATTAACTAAGAAGTGTGATTGATCATATACTGGCGGAGACATTTTGAAGCCCACACCAAAGCACAACATGTTTTCTCGAGCATGGAGTAACGAGTTTCACAATCTGTGAACTTTTTACTCAAGTAGTAGATGACATGCTCTTTCTTACCAGTTTCATCTTGCTGTCCAAGCACGCAGCCCATGGAATCTTCTAGCACGGTAAGGTACATGATTAATGGTCTTCCTTCGATTGGAGGAATTAATATTGGCGGTTCTTACAGGTATTCCTTAATACTGTCAAACGCTTTTTGGCAATCTTCTGTCCACACAACCTCTTGATTTTTGCGGAGAAGTTTGAATATCGGCCCACAGGTAGCAGTCATTTGAGAGATAAATCTGGGAGATGTAATTCAACCGTCCAAGAAATCCTCTTACTTGCTTTTCTGTTTGTGGCGTAGGCATTTCTTGAATAGCCTTGACTTTGTCAGGGTCAACTTCAATACCTCTTTGTCTGACGATGAAACCTAGGAGTTTTCCGGATCTTACCCCAAAGGTGCATTTGTTAGGATTCAGGCGGAGCTGAAATTTCCTTAGTCGCTGAAACAACTTCAAGAGATATTCTATATGCTCTTCTTCAGTGTCAGACTTTGCTATCATGACGTCCACGTAGACTTCGATCTCTTTGTGCATCATGTCATGGAAGAGAGTAATCATTGCCCTTTGGTAAGTTGCGCCTGCATTCTTTAATCCAAACGGCATTACTTTGTAGCAAAATGTGCCCCAAGGCGTGATGAAGGATGTCTTCTCCATGTCTTCGGGAGCCATTCTGATCTGATTGTAGCCAGAGAAACCGTCCATGAAGGAAAAGACGTTGAACTTTGCAGTACTATCCACTAGCATGTCGATATGCGGTAGTGGGAAATCATCTTTTGGACTTGCTTTGTTCAAGTCCCGGTAGTCAACTCACATTCTGACCTTTCCGTCTTTCTTGGAGACAGGCACTATGTTGGCTAGCCATTGAGGATATTCAAAAGTGACGAGGAAACCTGCGTCGAGCTGCTTTTGAACTTCCTTTTTGATTTTGTCGGCCATGTCAGGGTGAACTCTTCGCAGTCTTTGTTTAACTGGCGGACACTCCGGTCTTAATGGCAAATGATGCTCCACGATGCTAGTATCTAAACCTGGCATGTCTTGGTAGGACCAAGCAAACACATCAACATATTCTTTGAGAAGATCTATCAGTTTGCCCTTGACGTTGCTGTCGAGTAGAGCTCCGATGTTCACTTCTTTTTTGTATTCCTCAGAACCTAAGTTGATTGCTTCCAAAGGCTCTTTGTGAGGCTGAATGATTCTTTCCTCGTGCTTAAGTAGTCGAGAAATCTCATCCGGGATCTCTTCTTCAACTTCTTCCTCGGCGTCGAACAGAGGGAATTCAAAGTCAGGAGACAGCATAGACTCATTGCGTTCAATGTATTTGTCCATCTGCTAATCTGCATATTTGATTTATGTTTGATTAATTAACTCTTCTCTCTGTTTTTTTTTTGTAGAAAAAAGTTAATGTGAAAATGTATGCAGATTATTATTATTATTATTATTTTTGAAGATTTTTATTGTGTTTTTAGGATTATCATTTCCAAAAAAAGGGTAAAAATGAAAAACAAACACAAAATGTGGAATCAAAACAACGCGTTTTATTTATGATTCATAATATGAAACAGGGCCCTAAATACAAACTCATTCGACTTGGGAAAGACAAAGAGAAATTATTTAAAAGCTAAACCCTATAAAACATCTCTTCGCTTTGGGCGAGGCGAGAGTTCAAAACAAAAGCAAAATAAACTACTTAGAACTATGAACATTAGTCCGAACTTCAATAGGCTTCCAATAGTGGCGAACTCCTTGAAAGTCTAGATACTCTGGTAGTTTTCCATTTGGCTTATTTCTTGTGTAGAATTTGGTCGTTGGTCGAACAGGCTTGGAAGACTCTGGACGGTTGACCTTGTCTTTTGTGCTGCTGAAGCGATCTTCTTCTACTTGATTGATAGTTCGAGGAGCATAATATGCAACATATGTGCTTTCAAGTGGCATGTATCCTAGATTCTTGGGATTTTCTTTCCAATCTTCTGAGTGGAGAGACTCATTTTCTGCGACGCTTTCCAATTTGTTTCCAGAATTGTCCTCTTGATCTTCGGTAATTACGTTAATGTAGTGATAGTTAAAATTTGGCTTAACAAACTCCACAAGCGCGTTAAAGCAGAGATCTTCATTTGGGATCTCAACCTGATGATGAGATCGAGAAGATGTGTATAACTCTTCTGGTTGACTAGGATACTCAAAAGGATCGTCCCATCCAGTTGGTTGGATGTCTTCAATTATGTTTTTTGAGCTTTCAGGTGCAGTGTATTTCACCATGTAGTCAAACTTTCCACTTGGTTCTCCCAAGGTATCCCAAACTTCAGAAGGGATAGGTGGATTTTCATTCTCATTGTTTTGTAGAGACATGCCTTTGAATTGGTCAGTCGGAGGATAGAATGGTGCGTACGCTTCTTCCTGGGACACATATTCATAGCTAGTAAGATAAGTGCTCCACTCTTTAGATCCGGAGAGATCGTCTTCATCACCTTCATTGGTAAGAACGTTAACCTCTTGAAGAATAGGGTTTAAGAAACCCCCACTGTGGAATACTTCTTTGATTGGGCGAAGAGTTTCATCCCTTTGATTGTCTTCAGGAAATACTGGAGCAAATCCGAGCTCGGCCTTTGTCTCGTTGTTGACAGGTTCTATTACTTGTCCCCAACCTGCGGCATTACCATCTTTCACTATCTGCACTGCTTCTTTGTAAGAGGAGATAGACGATCTGCTTTTCCTTGTAGATTCATCTTCTAACGAAAGTCCCTAGAACTGTGTCCCTTCAACGTCGTTGGCCGTGATGAAAGAAAAACTGGATAAATGGCTTACTAGTAAAGCTTGTTCGCCAATGATGGTTACTAGCTTCCCATTTGCTGTAAACTTCAGTTTTTGATGGGGAGTGGATGTTACTGCTCCTGCTTCATGTATCCATGGTCTTCCTAGCAAACAACTGTAAGCAACTGGCACATCCATGACCTGGAAGGTGATTTGGAAGGTATGCGGACCAATCGTCATTGGAAGGTCGACTTCCCCAATAACAGATTTCCTTGACCCATCAAAGGCTCTTACCACTATATCATTGAATTTCATTGGCGTTCCTTTGTAAGATAAACGAGCAAGAGTCGTTTTTGGCATTACATTTAGGGATGAACCAGTATCTACTAGCACGTTGGACAGAGAGTCTGATTGACAAATCATCGAGATATGTAGAGCCAAATTGTGATCTTTTCCCTCCTCAGGAAGTTCTTCATCACTAAAGCTTAAATTGTTGCAAGTTGTTATGTTGCCTACAATTCCACCAAATTGATCTGTAGTCACATCGTGATCTACATAAGCTTGATCTAGCACTTTCATCAAAGCTTCTCGGTGGGCTTCGGAATTCAGAAGTAGAGATAGTATCAAAATTTTGGAAGGAGTCTGCATCAGCTGATCCACAACTCTATACTCGCTTTTCTTGATTAGTTTTAGAATCTCATCAAAATCTGAGTTGACGTTGGTTCCATCAGACGGACCAACATTTATGTTTGGATTATCTGCTGGAATCCCCATGGGATTCTCGGGAGGTGTATTAACTGGATTTTTCCTAACAATAGGAACAACAGGTTGCTTTGGTGGCAACGGAGTATGTACGCGTCCACTTCGCGTTACTCGTCCTATTTCAGTTATGTTAACATCAGTTGAAAGAGTTGGCATGGGTTTCTCCTTCCCATCTTCTATCATAGTTGCACTGTATTGATAGGGAATTGCTTTGTCAGAACTGTATGGAACAGGACCAGGTAGACAGAGCACCAAAGGAGACTCTGGAACTTTGGGACCGTTATATTCAACTTCCACACACTCGGGCATATTGAAACAGGGGATAATGACGTTTATTTTGGGAATTTCCGAGTTGATATCTGAGACTAAAAGATCATGCGGAAAATGCCCTACCATATTCACGTCATAGTCATTTCTGTTCCTGAAGATCTGTATATCACCAATGTCTATTAACCGTTGAATGTCTGCTCTTACGGTTGGACATCCTCGAAAATCCTTGAAGCAGATTCTGCAAGCTGTGTAGTCATGTTTAGTGAAAGCGCCCATTGTACTGTATGTATCATGGAGTTGTACCAAACTTTCTCTTATCATATTCACGTCAGTGACAAGATACCGATCTGTATTCCTTAGTATCAAATTCACTGTATGTCCATTATGATTGGGAAGTGGATTTGCTTGCACGTTTGGATTTGTGTTCCTGAAAGAGAGAAGATTAGACCTTACTAACCTTTGTACCCCGGCCTTCAGTGCTATGCAATGTTCGAGATCATGACCCGGCGCCCCTTTATGAAAAGGGCAAGATACGTCTGCTTTGTACCAGCAAGGTAATTTTTCTGGTACTGGAGGTGGTAACCTTGTTTGCACAAGATTCCTTTCTATTAATGCAGGATATAGATCCGTATATGTCATTGGAATTGGATCAAACTGTGAGACCCGAGGTGCACGGTTTTGATTATTGAATTGTTGAGTCTGTTGTCGAGGCTGTTGAGTTTGCTGGAACTGTGGAGCAATTCCTGTATTTGAACTTGTATTAACAACTGGCGCTATGGTAGCTACCTGTTGTTGTTGACTGACATTCTTCCTTGGTTTCCCTCGAGATACCATTCCTATGTCATGTTCCTTTTTCTTTGGAAAATTGGTTCCAACCCTCTTGGTTCCACTGGAAGATCCTATCTCTTTGACTAGGCGTCCTGTTCGAACTCCTTCTTCTAGTCGCATTCCCATGCTTACCATCTCGGTGAAATCTCCGGGAGCGCTGGCGACCATGCGTTCGTAGTAAAATGGGCGGATTGACTTGGGCAGCAATTTCCCTCCAACGTTGGGCGTATTCTTTGAACGTCTCTTTTTCCTTCTGAGACATGGAACGGAGTTTATCTCGATCTGGAGCCATGTCCAAGTTGAATTTGTATTGTTGGACAAAGGCTTCGCCTAAGTCATTGAATGTATGGATATTTGCACTATCTAGTCCCATGTACCACTTCAGTGCGGCACCGGTAAGACTGTCTTGAAAATAGTGAATGAGCAATTGGTGATTGTCATTGTATGTAGACATCTTCCTAGCGTACATCGTAAGATGACTCTGCGGGCAGGAATTTCCTTTATACTTTTCAAAGTCAGGGACTTTGAACTTTGCAGGTATCCTTACGCGAGGAACCAGGCATAGGTCGTGGGCATTCTTCCCAAACAATTCCTTCCCACGAATTATTTTGATCTCAAGATGCATTTTATGGAATTGTTCCTGGAGATTCTCCATCTGGCCACGAGGATTCGTGTTTTCGCCTGGGTTATGATAGACTTCTTCGTCTGCAGTAGTGTGAACTACAGAAGTTGAGTTGGTCATGATTGGTTAAGAAACCGTCATAGTAACTTGTGGAAAGGTTACTCCATGCTGCGGAGTAAATGTTGGGTTCTGTAAAGTAGGAACCTCGATCGTGGTTGTTTGCACCTGAGAAGTGGGTTGACGAAATCCGATGCCGAAATTGAAAGGCATGCCCCATGGATAACCTTCTGACATACTGAAGAGAGGACTATTGGCTGCAACAGTTGAAACTGGAGTAGTAGTGATCTTTGAAATTGTTGCTTGATTTTGACTGCTTAATGTTGCGTGCTGACTTTGCGTAGTTGCCAATGAACTTACCAAAGAAGTGAGTCTCTCCACCTCTTCCTGAAGTGTCGTCACTGTGCTACGAAGCTCAACATTTTCTTGCTCAAAACCCTCCATTATTTTCCTTCTTTTTGAACGAGTATTGTATTCGCGAGTTGGCTGTGAATGTAGTCGAGAAACTCTAAGACGCGACAGCTTAACGATTCTTTCTCTCTCTCACTCTGGAAAAAATTCCAAAAGATAAGACTCTAAATAACAAACTCGATATGCAAAGTATGATGCATGATTATGAATGCAAAGAGAAAATAATTTCCAAAGAATTTACGCTAAAAGAGAAATTTCTGGCAAATATTTGGATGGAAAACACTTATTTTATTAATTATTGAAAGAAGATTACAACAATTTTCGTTTTTGAGCATAGCTCTTACAATGACAAAATAAATGATAAAGCTAAAGCTAAACTAATTAATCATCCTCGTCGGATGAAGATCCAAAGGCTTGATGTAGCTTCAACTTCAGGATTTCTTTCCCATAGTGAGCTTTTAGTTCAGCTTTCTCGGCTTTTAGCTTGTTGATGACTTTCTTCCACTCGTCAGGAGCAGGATTGCTGGTTGTTATTTCCTCAAGCTTTCTTTTTCTTTCTTTGATGTATCTTTTGATTGCGTTATCTTTCCGATGAATCTTCTCATCTTTCTCCATGAGCCATTCATCTTGGAAGTAGAGCGTCTTTTCATGATCTTTGACCTGTTTTTTAAGCTTCTCGTTTTCGAGGTCAGTCTTAAAGAACTTGTCTTCCAAAGCTTCATCTTGGCCAAAGCTTCTTAGTATTCTCCCATAGTCTCGACGGGAAAAATTGTTGATTTGGAAGCTGTTGAGAACATGGGTTCTTCATAACCATAAGGCATTCAGAATTCCTTTGCTCTTTTCTTCACCCAAGAAGTGTAGATTTCCATGGCTACGCAATTTCTTGCATTACCCTTTTCCTTCCTTCGGATGTGATGCCAAGCTCTTATCATTCTGGCTTTCAAACCTTGGGAATCTTCCCCTTCATGATAGAAGTAGCTTTCCACTGTAAAACCAAGGGGTTTACTAGAGTTTGCATACCCGAGTTGACGTCTCGCCAAGAATGGGTTGTAGTTGATTCCTCCTTTCGTACCGATGAGAGGTACGTTGGCAAAATCTCCACAACTTTCAATGATTTCCATCTCATTGTCTGCCAAGGTATACCAATGGATATCTTCGTTTGTAAGAGACATGAGCCTTTGAGACCAATACCAATCGTCTTTGTTTTCGCGGAAGATAGGAGATTTAGGCAAATGTGAGACAATCCATTTGAAAAACAGAGGTACATAACACACAATAGTTCCATCTCCTTGACGATTCCTATGATGAATGGAGAAATACGTGTCACCAAGCAAAGTGGGAACGGGATTTCCAATCAGAAAGATCCTTATGGCGTTGATATCAACGAAACTTGGGACGTTGGGAAACAACACCAATCCATAGATGAGTAAAGCTAAAATAGCTTCAAAGGCTACCATACTACCGGCTTCAGAGAATTTAAGAGCCTTCTCCATTAGGAACTTTGAAGTTAGTCCTAAGAGTTTTCCTTTGGTAGTTAGGTTTTTGTCTATCTCAGATTTCTTTAAGTGAGTCATTGTTGCAATGACTGGTGACTTAGGAATGGCTTCCAAACCATTGAAAGACACCTTATCTGATACTGAGATACCTAGGATGTGTGCGTACTCTTCCAAAGTAGGCATCAACTGATAGTCAGGGAATGTGACACAGGGATAGACTGGATCGTAAAACTGAACAAAATTTTTGAGAAGTCCTTCCTCAACGTTAGTGTTCAGGACAGTTAAAAGAGTTCCATAGCGTTTTCTGAAATCCGAGGGATCTTCTACCAAGGATGCTAACTCTTTCAACTTTCCTACATCAGGAATTCTAAAACTGTATTTCTTGGTGAATCTTCCTCTGACGTCCATCACTCTAACCTAAAATATTTACAAAGAAAAATATCTAAATTCTTTGGAAATGGGAAGAGAAATGAAGTTTTTGAATGAATGCATGAATGCCACAAAGTTTCAAACATGGTTAGTGGTTATACACACGTTCAAGCGTTTTGAAGTCACGAGCATGAGGCCAACAATAAGAACCAAACGTGGGTAAGTTCTAAGGGCTTATTCATCTGTGAAACGGGTTCTACTGATAATACAGGTTCAACGCTTCTCTTTGAAATATTATCGGATTTGTTGAATACTCGAAGTCCAATAATATTTTTCAAGAAAACTCTTTGATCGTAGTCTCGCATGACAACTATTCTAAGCTTACACCTGAATAATTTCTGCACTACATCCTAAATGGCCAAGATGGGTTATGTGTTCTACAGCCACTCAGCTTCGTAAGTTCTCTCGAAAGCAAAATGTCTTCGCAAATACTTGCTAAACACAAATACTCCCAAGACAACCTCCACTGAGAGAGGGATCTCAAATTAACTCAGTAAGTAATGAAACTTCCCACGAGTTAATAGGACTATACCCCCACCTAGATCTGAGAAGGTTTCTTAAATCCGGGTTAGGATTTCTTTCCATCAGATGAAATCGCGAAAACACACAATAAAGAGAAATAAACATATGCACATATGAAAGCTTAACCCCTTTTTTCTCTTTTTGAAAACAAAAATAAGCTTGGTGCTCTTGAGCATAGTCACTTTTTTTTTTTGAAAATAAAAGTTTAGCGTGCTCCCCGGCAGAGTCGCCATTTTTTCTGTTCGCGTTAAAACGTGACGCGCGAGGGAATCGAATCTGAATTCGGATTCTCTGGCTCGAAACGATTTACTCTTTTGATTTGTTTATAAAGATGCCTCGAGCATCAAGCTTTATTATTTCCAACACAAGAAAAATGATTATGAAAAAGGGGAAAGCTGCAATACCCTCAATTGATTTGATATGCATTACGACTAGCGCGAACTAGACGTAACGCATTGGGGAGATTCCGGGCAAGGGGGTTTGTTATATAAAAGGGATAGATGGAGCACCCTAAATATAAATAGTTATCTATAGCTTTATATATGAATATGTTTGATATGTTTGTGTGTTTTAAATTGTTATTTCTATGATTGGGAAAGTTTCTCCTTTGGATTTTAAGAAGGGTAGATTATGTGGGATCCTAGGTTTTGTTATTATTGTGCTCGCAAAGATCTTTGGGATCTTCTACATACATATCCCTTAATGGGAATCAGAGCATTTGTAGCTCGGATCTAAAGGGATCTATGGTTTGTTTGGTTTGAGGGAGAAAGAAATTTGCTCGCCAAGGATGAGACCTTGTGCCTACGTATTCTCAAAAGGATGTTGAGAAAGTCAGAGCAATCGTAGTTCCCACTTATGCTAGTGGAAGCAACGGGATGTTATTAAGAGACAAAGACAAATGTCATCTAAATGAAAAATGTATCTAATCTACTTCATCACATACATTTTGAAAGGTTGAATTGATTAAATCTTTCATCGTAAGTTATAGGTGTTTTGCTTGAGTGTACAAGCGTTACCACTTACGAGTTAAGAAAGATGTTTGAAAAATGATTGAAATCTTTTAATTGTAAGCATGGGGTGTTTTGCTTGAGTGTACAAGCGTTACCACTTACGATTAAGAGATGTTTTTGTTTGAAAAGAGTTTGAAAAGTTTTTGATTGTATGTGATGTGATAGATGAGATACTTCTTCCATATAGATGATAGATGTCTAAATCTCAAGGAGAAATTGATTGCATTAGAGGATGCTTTTAAGAAGCCCATGGGTCATCGAAGGTCATCGAGGGTGCCCGAGGGTCATCGAGGGTCCTTGTATGAAGCTCAAGAGGAAGCTATAGGGTATGGCTGGCTTTGGCTTTAAGAGTGGTTTCACCGGGAAACCATCCTCTTAGAATTGAAAAGCGATTTCACCGGGAAATCATACTCTCAGGGTTCTATCCTAGCGCAAGTGATTCTTTGTATTGGAAGCCCAATAGGAGGCTGTTAAGAGATTTCATGGTCTCTTTCTTGTTTGATGCCCAAGAGAAGGCTAAACTCAATGAGGAGTTCTTTTGAACGAAGCCCAAGAGGAGGCTGACTCAGCAGGGGAGTGTTGTCTTATATGAAGCCTAAGCGGAGGCTAAACTCAGTGAATGAGTTTTCTTATATGAAGCCTAAGAGGAGGCTGAACTCAGATGAATGAGTTATCTTGTACAAAGCCCAAGAGGAGGCTAATACTCTGCGGGGAACTTAATTGTTAGACTAGTTGTTATGTTATAACTAGACAGTTATATAAACAAGTGTATGAAGTTTATTCACAGGAGTTTATGAAGGAAATATAAACAAATGTGTAATGTTTATTTACAAGAGTTTATGAAGGAAATATAAACAAGTGTATAAAACGTGCGTTTAAAACGAGTGTAACTTGATTATTTACAAGTTTGAATGTGTACAAAAGAATGAATATGTACACGAATGGGTATCTATGTACAAGGGAATGAGTATGTACATAGGAGGGTTGCGAATTACACCGTGAGGGAGGCCCATTGGTTTTAAAAGGAGTTTCACCGGGAAGGATTCTTCTTTTAATACCAATGGTATTCAGTGTATATACAAGTGAAATGAAAACAAACGGACGAAGTTTGTCTATACTTGAATATTTACAAAAGACGTTTGTATTATGTACAAGGAAAATTAATATGTACATAAAAGAATTGGATATGTACAAGGAAATAGTTATGTACATAAAAAGAATTTGGGACTTACACCGTGAGGGAGGCCCATGATCGGTTAGGAAATTCGAGGAAAAACGGGTTTGGTTTTATCTTCAAATCGGATCGATCATGGAGAAAAGTATGTAACTTGGTTGAAATGTTTTGAAAAGATATTGAAAGCGTTTCTGAAAGATGAAATATTTCCACGAGAAGTTTGGAAAAGTTTCGAGTTTCGAAAGTTTGAAAGAAACATCTTTAAAAAGTACTTAAAACGTCTCGTTTTTGGCTTAATGAAAATATAATTAAAAGAGAATATTTTTGGATTTTTTTGACATATTCCTAAAATAGGTATGTTAAATGACACGTGTGCAAAAAATCACCTCAAAATGAGGAGTTTTGGTTGGGTTTTGAAAGCATTGAAGTTTGATAAAAAAATTGTGAAGAAAAGCAAAAAAGTGACAAAAATGGTCCCAAGGGGATTCGACCCCAGGACCATTGGGCAAGGCAAGGCCAGAGACTAAGAGTGAGCTGGCAACCGCTGGGGCGGCAATACATCCGTTCATTTATGCCATTCCATGTTATTATATTATAAACTTATTATTTGAATTTCTGGAAAAAACCAAAACACGCGCGTAATGTTCTTCTTCTTCCTCAATCCTCATTCAATCATGGATTCTTCGTTTCTTGATGAAATTGAAAACTATAAACATCAAACTTGCTCGAAATTTAACCAGGAACATGATGGTGGTGGTTAATTTCATTTATTTCCAATTTTAAAGGATTAATTTTCCCATAACACGAAGAACCCTAATTCCTAAAAATCAATATGAAATCGTGTATGGCCATGGAATTGATCAATTGATTGAGGGTTATCAATCAGTGAAGGTGCAGAAACAAAACGGCCAAGCCATTTTTGAACTGTAATTCAGAAATCAAAGAGTTCGAAGTATGAGTGACTTACCTCTTCAAACTGAAATAGAAATCCTTCTTGGAGTGTTTCCAGTTGTTGTTTGATGATGGCTGGAGCACCCTTGAACCTTATGGAAGGTGTTTGATCACTATGCTCACTCTGGAATGGTCTGGAACTCTCTACCCAAGTCCAACTGCATATGCTTGAAGTGAACTTCGAATTCGTGGTTAGAGGTGTTACAGGTCAAGGATGATGATTTGTATCATTCATATGAGATGTATAGATGATGTTTGAATGATAAAATCTCAGTTAGCTCGAGCAAAATAACAGTTTGAATGTTAAGGCAAGTTTTTGCAAGTTTGAAAATTTGAACAATGATTCTGATTTTTAGTTGTTCTTGAGTTGATTTTAAGGTTTAGACAAGTTCTATTTTGATTTTAGAACATGTTAGACACCAAGTTTTTCTCCGTTTTTACAAGATTCTCACTATTTAGGAAATTACCTCTATTTATAGGCCAAGGAAACTGAATGATTTGGCAAAAATATCATTGAAGGAAACTTGCAACTTGGTTAAGAGGTCATAATGGAATCTTTTGCATTTAATGCAAAAGTTACTTTCTTTAACCATGGTTAAGTTTCCTTCTTTGATCCAATCCTATCTTCAATCATTCAAGCTGATATTTATCAGTTACTAGATGCCTCTAAGTGATGACAAGGCATCTAGAAGGAGAAAATGCAAAAAAATGACCTATAATTTTGAAGTATGAACTTGAAATTCATGGCTTTTGGAGCTCTATGTTTCAAAATCAAAAGTATAGCTAGACAAGATGGTTTTGCAAGTTCTTGGACATTTTGGAAATCTTGTAACAAGGGCTACAACTTTCATGTTTTGAGTTTTTTCTAATTCCAAATGGAACTATGTCAAACATTGCCATGAAAGTAGAAAAAAACCATGTTTTACTTGAAAAATTTTCTAAGTGTTAGAAATTTTTCAAATTTGACTTTTTTGTTGACTTTTCCAAATTTCTTGATTTCTTATGAGCATGATGGATCATTTGAAGTATTTTGATGATTGAAAAAGTTTTGTTTTGAAAAAGTTGACCAAAATTCAAAGTTTGACTTTTCAGTGCAGATGAAATTTCATCAAATGATCCAGAAATTGACTGATGAAAAATGTGAACTTCTGTGATGTTTTGAATCAAGAAATTATGTCAAGATGCTATAATTAAGATATAAAGATCAATGTCCAAGCAAAAAAGTCATTCATTGATCAGAAAGTCAGTGATTCCCTATCCTTGATGAAAACCCTAATTGGTCGATCCTTGATAGATCATGAGAAAAACTTGGGAAACTGAATATCAATTGCTGATGATTGATTAAGATAGATCAATTGAGGTGAGTAGAAACTCAAACCCTAATTGATTACCTCTTGAACAGATGAAAATTTTGAAGAAACCCTGATTTTGACTTCTAGAAGCCACACATGATCAATTTTGTTCTGAACTGTTAGTGATGCAGTAATGCAAATGTAAGGTGGTATATTAGGTCAAAAATTGGGGTATGACAAGTGCACTACCCAATCAGTGTGACTAACTTCCTATAAGACTCATTAGTCCTAGCCCTCTCAAGAATTCTGACCCAATTGGTCTTCTCAAGGAACAAACCGCACAACCAACCATTGTGACTAACACCTCTAAGACTCAACTAGTCCTAGCCCTCTCAAAAATTCTAACCCAAACTAGTCTTCTCAAGGAACAACTATCAGAATGTTAAATTCTGACTGACTGTGTATAATAATGCTTCTAGAAAAGTTGTTCTTCACTAAGTGAAGTTTACACAAAAATTAAGCTCAATAAACAGTAAACTAATTTACAAAAGATAGTTCTTTGTACTTGCAGCAAGTTTACTTTTGGAATGGATTTTGCAAGCTGTTAGAAGTTGTGAGTTGTTCGTACAGATAGCGTGAATTCTCTTTGAATTGTTGTTGAAACAAATTGTTGAATTTTTCTTTGAATTTGAATCCTTAAATAATGCTTCCAGAATTTGTCTGTTGCTAGTAGCGTGTCTTGGATAATGAAAAAAATAATTATTACTTGCTTAGCTTTACGTGACTTCTTAGCCTTTTATGTAAATAGCTTGCTAAATATTTCTTGGAAGTTGAACCACTCAAGTACTTCTTCGCTCAGTGGGTCTAAGTTACTGTTGGCAGGTTTTGTCTTTTAGAAGATAACGTTCATATTGATAATGATCTTCTAAATATTTTCTCATCATAACTTCTGTTGGTGCTTCCATCAGAAGTTTACTCTTGCCTGCTTCTGTCAGAAGTTACTTCTATCAGAAGTTGCATTGTGCTTGCTTATGCGTTGTGCTTGCTTCTATGAAAAGTTGTTGTGCTTGCTTCTATCAGAAGTTGCGATGTGCTTGCTTCTGTCAGAAGTTGCGTTGTGCTTGCTTCTGTCAGAAGTTGCGCTATGCTTGCTTCTGCGCTGTGCTTGCTTGACCAGAAGTTCTATTCTCATTAGAACTTCTAATACTTCATCTTCTGTAAGCCTTGTTATACATCTTCTATTCAGAACATATTGTTGGTGCTTTTTATCAGAGGTTGCGCTTTGCTAGCTTCCATAAGAAGTTGTATTTTAATCTTTACATCAGAAGCTTTCATTGGAGCGTGTCTTACAGAAGTTCTCACTCAGAACTTCTAACGCGTGTTTCTACTTTGAGCGTGCTTTGTCCAGAAGTTTCGTTCTCATTAGAACTTCTAACTTTAACTTCTGCTCAGCATGATATTTTCCATTTTTGCGCTAGAGTCAGAACACCTTCTGAAATGAAACATGTACACGTCAGAGTATCATATTCATCCATACAAAATTTATTATGCTTGTTATCATCAAAACTTTAATATATATTATTAGAAACAAACTTTGTTCTGATAAAAGTAACATATCCAACTCCTCGAAGGTTATCGACTGAAGTATGGAATTTTGTTCATGACCTACCAAAACTCACAAATAATGGTGAAGCACGCATAATTCAAGGATATGGGATTTCAAACAATTGGGCAAAAAGAAGTATTTTTTGGGACCTCCCATATTGGAGGATAATTTGTTGCGACATAATCTTGATGTGATGCATATTGAGAAGGACTTTTTTGATAATGTTTTTAACACAATAATGAGAAGACGAAAGATAATTAGAAGGCTAGAAAAGACTTGGAACTTTTGTGTAATCGAAAAGAATTGGAGTTGAAACCTCGACCAAATGGAAAACTATTAAAACCTAAGGCTTGTTACACTCTAACTCCCCAAGAAGCAAAAGCGGTATGTCGGTGGTTAAATGAGTTGAGGATGCCTAATGGTTATTCTTCTAACTAGGCAAGATGTGTTGACGCCATAACAGGAAAAATACACGGAATGAAAAGTTACGATTATCATGTTTTTATGGAACGATTGCTGCCAATTGCATTCAGTTCACTTCCTAAGAATGTACTTAATCCACTAACTGAAATCAGTCATTTTTTTAGATACATTTGTGCGTCAAACTTACGAGTGGACGATATCATTAAATTGGACCAAAATATTCCTGGCATTCTCTGCAAGTTGGAGCAAATATTTCCACCAGGTTTCTTTGATTCTATGGTGCGTCTCCCTGTGCATCTTGCTTATGAAGCTTTTCTAGGTGGACTTGTTCAATATAGATGGATGTACCAATTTGAATGATTCATGGGTGATTCAAAGCGATCTGTGAATAGTAAAGCAAGAGTTGAGGGATCAATTTGTGCACATATTTTACATCGCGAAACATCACATTTTTGCTCTCATTATTTCAATCACATGATGTTGACTCAAAGAATCATAAGGAACAACGTTCACTTCAGTGAAATAAGTCAATTCACCTTATTTGTTTTCGATCGTCCAGGGCATCCCTCGGGGAAGAAGAGTGAGCATTGACTTTCTCAAAAAGAAATGCAATCTGCTCATGTTCAAGTGTTGATTAATTGTGTTGAAGTCAAACCATATCTTGAGTAAGTATATTTAATTAAGTATATATGTTTTTTTGGTAAAAACTTGAAACCTTCACTAACCTATTATTTTATTAGAAATAGGGCATTTAGTACCCACTACTATCAAAGCACAGGTGAACAACCATCGACTGGTTACACACATGGCTATTTTCCATCATGGTTCAAGCAACAATTGGCATGTATTGTTGCACCAAGTCCTGAACAAAACCCTTTGAGAAGTTTGTCTGTAGGCCCTCAGCAACGTGTGAATGAATGGAACACATACGTTGTAAACAGTTACAAATTTCACACTAAGATATGGAGCGAAGGGAAGAAAACCGTAAATAGTGGTGTAGTCGTAAAAGGAGTTACAGAGAGTGGAAATGATAACTTATATGGGGTGATCACTCATATTTACGTGTTGGTATATAATTTTATGGACTCGGAAAATAAGATTGTCTTGTTTTATTGTAACTAGTATGACCCATCTGGCAGAGGAACAAAAATTGATTAAAAAAAAATATAACATTTGAAGCAACTTGTTTTTCAAAAACAATTTAATTTTCAAAAAGTAGTGAAATCGCCACCTAATTTTATTTGTTCTAAAAAGAACGGGAAAATATAGATAAAACCCCACAGATTCGGATAAGGCGGTCTACGACCAAAAACATGGAATCGGGAGTTGGTTATGTAAGAGGAAGGTATTAGCACCTCTTACATCCATCGTACTCGATGGGACCCATTTAGTTCTAAGTGTTTGTGCGTGTGTTTATTGCTAAGTTATGAATAAAAAGGAGAAAATGGTTTGTTTATTATTATTTTGAGTTTGGCACGGTTTCGAAACCGTGTGCCTACGTATTCCCTTGTGCAACGGGAAAGTCAAAACTCCGTAGTTCCTCTCAAAAATGTTTTAAATTGGTTGTGTTGATTTTATAAGAAAAATCGTGCATTAGACGTTTCAAATGCTTGAACTTGGACTTGTTTAGTTTGTTTGAAAAGCTTAAGTCCTCGTTCGTGTTTGAAATGGCTATTGCACACTCTTTGTTAGAAAAGAGTTTGATAATCGCATATGAGCGAAAAAAGAGTTGAGTGAGTTGAGTTATTTTTAAGTGGGTGAAAAGTACCGAACAATAGGACTAGCATCCTACGATTCAAATACTAGAAACAAGAGGAGCTCAATGCTCAAAGAGTCGTCTATCATCCCAAAAAATTTCTTATGAAAGAGTGAAGTGAAACAAAGTTCACGTTATTAAGAATCTTTAAACAATTGGACTAGCATCCAACGATTTAAAGACTCGAAGTTCATTTTTTACAAGTGTTTAAACAATTGGTCTAGCAACCAACGATTTAAATACTTGGGTTTTTATTATGAAGAGAAATTTGAAAATGCACTCGACGTTGGATCGAGGTTTGTAAGTTAATTGTGAAAGTGTTTTAGATGGGGTTTGGTAACGGACTGGAGGAGAAAGAATGATTCGGGTTATGATTAACCAAGTATGTGGACTTGATTAATCTCGTGAGGATAGGTGCTCCTATCCCCAACTATGAGACCCTGGTGCATGGAAAATTGGTATATGGACCAATGTTATTTTCGGGTTATGATTAACTAAAGCAACAAGGGCTTTAATTAACCTCGTGAGGATGGCCATGCCCATCCTCAACCTTGAGACCCTTTAAGAAATTGGCTTATGAGTCAATCAAAGAAAGATCAGATTAATTTTAATGTTGGTTGTGCGCGAAGTACAATCGTGTAATAAAGCATACAAGCGGATAAAAAAACGGATAAAAATTAACACACAATACAACTGAAATTTAAATAATTATTAGGATGGATTTTTTCTATTTGGTAAAAAATCAACTAATAATTTAATTTATAATTTAGCAAATAAAAACTATCATATACTAATTATTATTTAATACAACAAATTAAAAATACTTGCATAAATAAATAATTTAAAGAGTGAATTTAGAAATGGGCCTCTGGTTGTAGTCAGATCTGGGGGGTGTGAAGAGCAAGCTGAGTCCAATCCCAATAACCCTTGTTGGATCTTGTATGGACAGTTCCATGGAAATGTAGAATGGACCATCATTCTGGAACGTCAGATTTGGATTTGAACAGATCTGATGATTAGAAGGAAAGGAGCAAAGTTGCTTATCATAGGTGTACCTGCAACAGATCAACACATGGACCACACAGACGGTGACAAGTGTCACCGCCTGAACCAACCAAACAAATCCTAATCTAATTATTTTTATTAAATGGTATACTAACTTATTTTTACTAATCAAATAATAAAAAAATACTAACCATAAACTAACAAAACTATCTAGTACTTAAACTAAAGTTTTTTACTAATTTACTAATTAACTAAAGAAATAATACTAATTAATATTTATTTCATCTAACACTAAAACTATGTTTTAATACTAATTAACCTAAAAAAACTAAAACATACTAAAATCTACCTCACTCTCTTTCACGGTCTCACCCAGAAACCCTCATCTCTCTCTCTCTCTCTCTCTCTCTCTCTCTCTCGATTCTCACATAGAAAACCTCATCTCTCTCTTGCGATTCTCACACAGAAAACCTCATCTCTCTCTCGCGATTCTCACACGGAAAACCTCTCATCTCTCGCTCGTGATCCTCTGGGCCAGAAAAGATAAAGATGGTCGCGCCAGAAATCGCCCTCGTGGCGGTGACGGCGGCGGCCCATCTCAGAATATGGTTTTCTCGTGTTTTTTGCTTCTGTTTGAACTCGATTTCATGTTATCTTTTCATGATTTTCACAGGTAAATATTGAATCTGAAAGGGGAAAGAGGAAACCTGAGTTCCTAGAGTGACAAAATCGGTGATGAACATGCATGCGGATGAAGGAAATGGAAGAGAGAGAGAGAGAGAGAGAGAGAGAGAGAGAGAGAGAGAAGGACGGAGGCCCTGGGTTCGCAACCTCCTCCTCCTCCTTCGAAAGAATCGGGTAATACCTTTCCGAAAATCTATTTCTTTGCCTCTTTTTCGGTTTCTGAAGGGATGGGTAGCAGAAAATGATGAGGATAACTTAGGGTTTTATATTCTAGCTTGGGTTTGCTTTGTTTCTGTTGTGGTTTGGGGAACTGGTACCGTGACTTTGGTTTTTTTGCTTCTGCTTGTTCTGGAACTTGGCTGGCTTGTGATGGTTTTTTGAGGTTTATGCTTCTGTTTTCTGGGTTTGGAAAATGGCTTGCTTGAATGTTTTTTTTCTGGTTTAGAACTTGGCTTTTGATTTGATTTAGAACAGATGTTGCCTTGATTTTGGTTTTTGGCTGTTGGAACAAGGGTTGTTGAACAATATTTATGCCTCTAGTTTTGGCTTTTGGTCTTCTGTGTTTTGGTTTTCTATTGTTCTGTCTATAAACAAATGGCTTGCTGTTGCTTTACCTCTTGGTCCAACTGAGTTTTTTGTGTTGGAACTAGTTTTCTACTTTATCTGATTCTAGCCCTGCTGCTCTATGTTGCCTTCTGCTATGCTGCTTGCCCTTCCACTTTTAGCCACAACCTGCTGTTGCTTTTTCCATTGGCTTTATTGTCTTGGCATTTTGGTTTTTGTCTGCTCTGCTCCTGCTGCCTTCTGCTATGCTGATAACCATAGTGTTTTTTGGGTTAAAAAACCTTTACTTTAATTGCTGCCTGTGCTGATAACCATGATTCCTTTGGGTTTACTTACTGCCTGTGCTGATAACCATGATTCCTTTGGGTTTACTTACTGCCTGTGCTACTTTATTTTCAGCCAATGATCTAAAAAATAGTGAGGCTGCTTTGTAAATTCTGCCATCCTATTAACTATGATGAAAAATCTGAGTTTAGTTCTCTTTGTGAACCAACCTAGGTTGTGATTTGTAGAGAGAACCCTAGCCAACGATCAAAACAAAATTCTAATTGTATGAGGCTTAAAAGCATTTGAACATAAACTGAAAACCCCTTGCATTCTGATTCTTGCTACCATCCCAAATGATGAGTCATAACATAAATTGTTCGCAATAATTCTGTTTTTGATTGAATTAAATTGCTAACCATTGTCTTTTTGTGTTTCATGTATGGACCATGATGAGTTTTGGAGATGGCAAGGCTTGGCTAACAAACTGAAGAACTTGCAAGAATATGGACCATGGAGCAAGAAAAATTTGAACAACAAACTCTTCTTAGAGATCCTAGGAAACTTCTTTGGAATGTTTTTTTTTTGTTGTAAATTTTGAAATTTTGTAAGTGTAACGGCCTTGTATCGTTGTAAAAAGATTCGGCCATGTCTATGTTAACTTGTATCTCTAATACATTTGCTTGTTGAATAAAAAATGTATTTCGAATTTGAAACTTGGCTCCAAAAAATTAGCCCTTGTATACAACCAAGTTAAACTCCTCTTCCGTAGTGCTTGTAAAAAAATTGAATCTTGAAAGAAACCTTTGAAAGGAAATATCAATACTTTGCATGAAAATTTTCCATGTTGAATGATTTTAAGATAAACTTGAATCGCTCTTTGATTAGTACTTGAGTAAAATACCAATTGAACCATAATTCTGAATCAAATTCAAATTAACTTCCATGAACAGAAATAACGCTCACAACTGCAATGGACTCTAAAATTAATTAAAGTGAATCCTGAATTCAAAATAAACAAGATTCATCTTAATGGTAGAAACAAGAGATTTCTTAATCACAATCTCAATCTTCACGCCAAAATTCATCTCAAACAAAACAAGATTTCAAGAACTGGTGATTAATTTCCACATCTCTCCTTCTGATAATACTAACACAAGAAGAGTCTTATATTAGCAAAACCTCTTAGATGGTGATGAAACTTCTAACAAGGAAAAATGATGTATTGATTAGATAGAAACTCGTAATTCACGAATAAAACCCTATCTCTGGTCAACCTCAGGCGATGTAATAATCTTATAAGAAACACAAGGGAATAAAGTCTTGATCTTGTGCATTGACGAAATTCAAAGGAGTGTACTCCTTGAAGAAGGGATGCTTCATGATCACTCCTCCCAAACTCAAAATTCGTTTCCTGACGATAAAACCCTGGGCTTAGGAGGGTAAATTTTGGGGTGCGACAACATTGTTGAGGTTCGGATGGATAGAAAGTACGAATAGTATGACCCTTTCATAACGGCACACAATGTCAGGCAAGTTTATTATGTACCTTATCCTTCAATTACCCCATATAAACTAGGATGATGTGTTGCAATCAAGTCAAACCCAATGGGTCACATTGAGACTGACGAAGTAATGGAAGATGTTTCATACCAAGATGATGAGATTTCACATGTTAATGAGGTAATAGAAATTTAGGAGATTACCAGTTTGTGTGATATTGTTGTTGAGGGTCAACAAAATGACACAACTATCTTGAAGAGCATGAAGAGCTAGGAGATCCTGAAGATAATAATTTCACATCTGATGAAGACAATGATGATTATGATGTTGAATAACTTGAATATGTATTGTGTAATAATTATCTTTCAAATATATATATATATATATATATATATATATATATATATGTGTGTGTGTGTGTGTGTGTGTGTGTGTGTATATTAACTTGTGTAGTATTATCTTTTATTCATTGGTTATTGTTTTTCTTTCAAAATAGAAAAATGCCACCCAAGAGTACAAATAAAGGTAAGAGTGTAGGCAAGGCTCGCCGCAACAGATTCATTAGGGAGGAGGTTCCTGATTCTGGTTTTTTTATTCCTATGCCATCGAGTCAAGTGGGTAATCCTTCTCCACATTCTACCCTACCTCCTATGCACCCTATTCCACCTCTTATGTATCCCACTTCACCCATGGGTGGATCTTTCATTGGATTACTATCTACACCTCCTAGATACCCGACATTCCCACCCATATCCCTGTCAGATTTTATTAGTCCTCCTAGATACCCACCATATGTTTCTACTGGACCTAACACATATTATTATCGTGTTTCATCCATGCAGTCGAGTGGACCTAGCATGTCCCATTCATATGGATCCATGTGTATCTAGCATGCCCGAACCCATGGTTTTTGAGGATGACCATGGCGATACCAGTGCTCCTGGAGATACCAGTGCTCCTGGATACCAGTGCTCCTGGAGATACCAGTGCTCTTGGAGAGACCAGTACTGATGAGCAAACAAGGAGGGAGCGCATCTTGAAAAAAAATTATCAGCAAAAAGTTAAATACCATCAAGGAAGACTTGTCATCTGGCCTGATTCTGGATCGTAAGTGTTTATTTGGGATGTTTTATATTGTATTTTAAATTTGAGTTTTATTTAGTTAATTATAACTCAAGTTTTTGGTGTTTAGGATCTTGCCCTCACATCAGGCAGTATCGATCATCACATCCATTATCAAAGAGAAGTATACAAACTTTTGGCCGAATTATGGTCTTGTAGATGGTGATGAAAGACTAGATTGGTTTAAGGCATTTCGGGTATAATTGACTTATTGTGACATTTTCTTTATATTTTTTTGAGATATTAATCATCATTATGCTTTATTGCATGTTTTTGAATTCATACAACAATGTAGGAGCAATGTATTTGGGATGTTAGAGATGAAGTCAAAATTTAAGAAAATTTTAACTCAAAATATAGTGTCCGGTTTTCTGACACCATGAGGAGTGTCAGACTGAAATGGGAGAAAAAACAGCAGTGTCCATGTTGGATAAGTCTAGAAATATTTGAGCAACTTATTGACCATAGAATTCTGAAAAATTTAATGAAATATCTGAAAAAGCAAAGAAAAATAGAGCATCTGAAGTTGGTGGCTGCAACTACGCAGGCGGTAGTATTAGTGTTGCTGAAGTTGCACGAAAGATGGTACGTAAATTTATTTATTGTTTAGTTAATTTATCATTCAGATTCTATGTATAATTAATTATTTTTCAATTTTTTAATTAGCGTGAGGAGTTGGGTAGAAATCAACTTCCTAATGAGCTACATATGGACACCCATCTCAAGAGAAATGGAGAGTTTATTGACGAAACACCCAAGTAAGTTTTTCTTATATTAAAAATATTTTATTTATTTATTTTATATGTATGTAACTTATTCTAATAATTATAACATTTATTTATTTTTTGTAGGAGGGGTTTGATAGACAACTTACTATAAAGTTGTTAGATCATCCTGAATCCGGTGGACCACAATCGGGATATCCTGTTGGTCCTAGTTTGGCTTTTCATACATGGTATGATACTTCAGGTGGAAAGAAGAAAATGGTAGAATGTATGGTGCTGGAGGTTACGCCAAAACTATCAAGCGGCCTGATAGGTGTTTCAGAGTGAGACTTGCTAATGGTGAAGAAACATCAGTCCAACCTATCTTTATCGCCGATATGCTTGAAACTGTGAGAAATTTGGTTAATTCTGAGGCAGCACAACAAGTTGCAGCAAGAAATGCATAGATTAAAGAGATGAAGAAAAAACAATTAGAGATGCAATAAGAAATGCAAAGCAGATAAATTGAGTTGTGGAAAAAAATGAGGAGGCAAGCACAAGAGTATCAAGAAACAATGTGGATTGCAAATGAGCAGGTTCAAAGATTTGATCATTTTTTTGCTTCACAAAATTCGGGTGGTGGATTTGGAGGAAATAATTAAAATGAAAGAGTTGTTGAAGAAAAAGAAGAGCAAGGAGAACAAAATAAAGAATAATAGCATAATTAGTTTGAACATTTTGAGTTTTTTTAAAATTCTATGAAATATTTTTTTAAGTATTTTGAATTTATATTTATTATACTTATTATATTTATTATATTAATTATATATTAATTATATTATAACTATTTTATTATTATTATTTATTTTATTTTAGGTTAAATTTCATTTTTTTAAAATATTTTGTAATTTGCCACGGGAGAAGCTCATGGGTAAATGTTATAATAATTATAGAATATATATGTATGTATTACCTATTAGGTGTCTTATTGTATTTTTAGTATTTTATGAATTTCTTACTTTCTAGTCATTGTTTTGGTTTAAATTTTTTTATTAATCGTAGAAAAATTTAAAAATATAATTTAAGAAGATATTATTAATTATACGTTTTATACTTTAAATATATTTTCATTACTTAAATATAATACAACTTCTTATTTTTTTTCTAAATAAGGTGTAATTTATATGGTATATTTTACAACCTATTCATTACTATAAAACACACATTTAACATCGGACGTCAAATACATTTGACCTCGGCAACAATAGCGAGGTAACGAAAGACGATATGAAAAGCTACCACATTATATCTCAATTATTGAATAATGGAGGGGATAAGTGGCTCTACTCATGGATTTTATCCCCAACAATTACATATTTTGCATTTGTAAACTTCACTACTTTTTCCCTCGATTTTTAACAATAATCGAGGGGTAAGTCATGTTTATAAAAAAAACATGTTTTATTCTATTTTTATCTGTAAAATATCAAATTTGTTGACGAATTCTAAATCTATCTCATCAACAAAAATAATAAAAACAAAATAAATGGAAACCTTAAACATTAAGTCTCAACAACAACAACAACAATAACAACAATAATAAAACTCATGGATTTTTAAACATTAAATCTCAAGTACAAAAAAAAATAAACAAAGTCAATATAATTATAAAATGCTAAATTTCAACAATAACAAAAACACTAAAATAGTTGTGGAATTCACGTTTTGATTGGTTACTGAGAGTTTCAAGTGGATCACTAATGTTTAACGTGTATTGATTAGTTGGCAATATCTTGACTATTGTTATTTTATAAATGGACACCAAAGATTCATTATTTAACTTTTATCATGTAGTTGTTGTTTTTTGTGTAACATCCCTATCCCTACATGGTAAGAATATGTATATGTGAATTTATACACAAAAATTATATATAAGGAATTAGTGGAATAGTTAGTAAGAAAGGAAGCTAGTTAGAATTGAACCAAATGGTTAATTGTGAATATGATTTAGTTGAGGGGAATTTTGGACACTAGACATTAATTGCAAGAGTTATAAGGTCATGTTTGGTAGTATGACAAAACAAAATCAGATTTGTTGGAAGGAAGAGAGAGAGAGAGAGAGAGAGAGAGAGAGAGAGAGAGAGAGAGAGAGAGAGAGAGAGAGAGAGAGAGGGAAACAAAGTCATCTTCACCATGTTCATCCTCCGTTTTCTTGTACTTAGAGAAGTCTGCACTAAAAAGGTCATAACTCCTAGCTCACAACTCGGATTGAGGTAATTCCGAACTTTTTGGAAAGCTTACGAAATTCTCTTCAATTTGAAGGAGAAAAACCACTTTCAAGTTGGGAGATTATTGATGGAAATGGAGAAATTGGGATTACAAATTTCTTGATGATGGAGGTAGAAGATTGACTAAGATAAGGATCCAATGGCGGCAAGAACATCACCCAAACCTTTATTTACCCGAGGTGAGTTCCATTAGTTAGAAACTTGGGATAGGAATTGGGTTTTTATGATATTGCATGTTTGGGGATATGGGTTAGTGAGATACCTTGATGCATGTATGATTATGTGGGCTAATGTTAGAAGTGAAGAACTTGAGGTTTTGGAAACACTAAACAGTTCTGGATATGTTCTGATTTTTCTACAAAACATAGATCACGCTCAGTGTCATACCCCAAAATTTTCCCTCCTACTCCTCAAGACATTTCATACCCCCATACTCAAGGATTCCTCAAGGGTTGATCAGACAAACCCTCTCCTAGACAATCAACCCAAACTAGGGTTTGGCAATTCTCAGATCAAAATGGACTTCCAACATCTCCAATGGTCATCATGCCTCCTCATATGCTTCAAAGAATCTCCATGTCAAGTTTCAAGCCTTACAAGTCAAATTTCCTCAGACAATTGCTCAGATGGTTGAAAATCAGTTGTATTGGACAAAAAGTCAACTGTGGTCAACATACAGTCAAAATTCATAATTTTTGGTCAACATCCATATTTTGAAGTGACATTCATCATTTGATAGAGGGTTGATCATGATTCATCAAGAAAACTCAAGATTTGTTCAAAAGTCAAGCTTTCCAAATTAGGGTTTTCTAGAGAAAAGTCAACTGAACTTTGACTAAGCATAACTTTCTCATACTTTATCAGAAATTTTTCCGCCACCTCTCATTTTGAAGGGAATTCAATTCTCTACAACTTCATGTCTCATAAGCATGGTCAAAAAATGCTTCATTTTGAAGATATGGATCAAAACATTACAGGTCCTTTTCAAAGTCAACAAAAAGTCATCTTTTTGTAATGAAGTGTTATTGAGCATGGAAACTCCAATTGATATGAAACCAAAGAGGTTGTTTAGAGGACACCTATATATTTCTAAAAAGTCCAAGAACACCCAAAAATGTTAAAAAATGAGCAAAATACACCTTGCACAAGTTGGGCATTTTTGAAGAATTGCACAAAGAGAAATATCTGACAAAATCCAATTTTTTCCAAATGGGCCTATAATTTTATGATCCAAACTTGATCATGATATTATTTGTGACCACTTGATGCCTTGCCACGACCTCTTTCTATTTTTTGATTTATTTTTGAATTTAAAAGCATTTAATTCAAATTCAAATTAAATAAAATATGAAAACAAGGTATAATTTAAGTTGGGTTGGATTTCTATCAAGCTTGAGGACCAAGGAATCCCACAAGACATGCCAAATTTGTGCTAGCTCATGCAAGGAAGGAAAAATCAAATTTTGAAAATATTTGATTTGAATTTGAAAGAGAAAATATTTTGTATTCAAGAGCATATCTTTTTTCATTCTTTTTGCTTCCAACTCTTGCCTTATAAATACACAAGACATTCACAAGACCAAGGGACGAAACCCTAGCCTCTTGAAGCAACCCTATTTTCACAAAAATTTCTCAAAGTTGGCAAAAATCGAATTTGTCTTTCCAGCCACTCTTGATCATTCAATTGTGTTCCTGAGGTAAGATTGAGTAAGTACACATCACAAACCATGGTTAAACATGCTTGAATCGAGCCATATATGAGCATACATATTCATATTTTTCTTGAATTCGAATTTTTATTATCTACTTGTTTTAATCAAAACTAATCATTCTAACATGTTCATGAGATGCCATAGGAAGGATCTGGGTCATCGTTCTTAAGCTTGACGTCCAAAACTCGAATTGCCATAGTTAGGGTTTTCTGAACTATTTTCTTCGAACCGGTCGATACAGGCGTTTTCAAGCCAAATAGACACCACCATCGTGTTCGCCATGGTCGATTTAGGGGGGTAGGGTATCCCTTTGCTTTTTATTTTTGCTATTTTGCAGGTTTGGAGTTTGGACTCGTCGGAGAAGACGACCAGAGCTAGGGCTCCGGCGTCGTTGACTGCGTTGAAATCGGCGAGGCTTGTGTGGCGCGTTCGTGGTTCCTGATTCGTCCATCCATACAACCTGGGCCCCACCTGTTGACTGCGTTTGAAAATTCAAAATATTGACACGTTTATGCTTATAATCAATTGTTTCCAGGATCATAACACCAAGGCGCCTTGGCTCAGATGGCAACGTGTTGTTTGATTTCCCAAGAAGGCAAGGGTTCGATCCCTGGCGTGGTCACTTTCTTTTTACCAGTTTTGCAAACTAACTTTTCCTTTTTCTATTTTTCTTAATATTTTTCATGCAATTTAATTAATCTTCAAATATTTTTCTCATGCATTTAAAAATCACCAAAAATATTTTCCTTTTGCATTTTAATCAGAAAAATGTTTATTTAATTTTTGACATTAAAATTAATATTTTTGCATGCATATTTTAATTAATTGTTAATTAACCATTAAATTGACTCTTAATTGCTTTTAATTATCAAAATCGATTCAGAAAATTACCAAAAAATTATCTTATCATCAAATTGTCATTACTAACCTAAAATATTTTTCCTCATTTAAAAATCATATTTTTACTAACATTTTTTCTCTTATGCAATTTTATCGTATTTTCCGATTATGTATCTGCCTACAGGTTGTAACGTTTCGGACGATTTTTCTCGCTTTTCTTTTCAATATTATGTAACTACCTATGGGATGTAATAGTTTAATTAGGACTTTTACTTTCCGCACTCCTATTCTGTAACTTCCCCAAAGCCATGTAATAGCGTAGGACTTTATCTTTCCGCACTTTACTTTCCGCAATTTATTTTCTGCACCCTATAAACTGCTAGTAATTAGGCGTGTATGGCAAGATAAAAATGGACATAGATCACTTCTAATTACAAGACAAAATATCTGAATCAACACACTTTTTCACACATGCACCCCTTAGGGTAATTCTCTCTCTTTGCCTTTCGATTAAAATGGTCAAGTCCCTCGAACGTAGAGGTATCCTAGCACCGTTGCCTACAAACATATCATCATAGTCCCTTCGATACAAAGATCATAGACCCACGATGTCGCCTACGAATACATGATCTCGTCCCTCGATTGTTGCCTACGAAAAGTGATGATCGTCCCTTCGAATGTGCTAGGATACTCCTACAAGTTGCCTTCTATGACCATCCGATGTCCCTTCGAATGTCCCTTCTACATCCAACGAATAGGGTTACCTACCAACTAATGGTACGGATAGCACTATTCTAAAGGACGTAAAACAACATGAAAACGACTATTCTGAGTAGGTAATAAGACTTTTAGTTGCTTGCTCAAACAAAATACTTTTCACACCACACACTTTTGTTAAAGTTCAAACTCTTTTCAAAAACGAAACATTTCCGAACACTTTGTATACATTCCTACATGAATCATTACAAAGTCAAAGCGAAATGCCTTTTCAAAACATTTTTATCAAACACATAGAAAGCACTTTTTTAATATGATCTAAGAGCAACTAAGAGCCCGTAGATAACTACGGATGAAAGGGGTGTTAATACCTTCCCTTTTCATAACCTTCTCCCTTACTCAGAATCTAACGAAGGTCTTTTCCTGTTCTTTTCACCTTCCCTTAATTGGATAAAAGAAAAGTCGGTGGCGACTCTTTACTAGTTACTGATTGCAAAGAACCAGGCCCAGACGAAGGACCTGAACAAGGATCCCGATGGACCATGGTCTTTGATGGAGCCTCAAACGCACTTGGCAATGGCATTGGCGCCATCATTACATCCCTACGGACATCGCCTTTCACTGCCAGATTATGTTTCAGTTGCACTAACAACATGGTCGAATACGAAGCGTTCATAATGGGTATTAAAGCTGCTATTGACTTAAGAATCAAGCTCTTGCAAGTGTATGGAGACTCAGCTTTAGTGATCAGTCAGATTAAAGGCGAGTGGGATACGAAGCATCCGAATCTCATTCCCTATCGAGAGCATGTTCTAAGTTTGATCCCCTACTTCGAAGAGATTACTTTCGATCATATTCCACGAGAAGAGAATCAGTTGGCAGACGCATTAGCTACTATGTCATCTATGTTCAAGGTCAGATGGGACAACGAGGCTCCCTAAATCATCATCGAGAAGTTTGACGAACCAGCATATTGTTATGAGCTTGATACGGAAGAGAAACCGTGGTTCTACGAAGTGAAGAGGTATCTTGAGACTCAGGAATATCCCGCAGGGGCATCTGTCAATGATAAGAAGTTCTTGAGAAGGTTTGCATCCAAGTTCTTCCTCAACAACGACATCTTATACAAGCACAACCACGACTTGTGCTTACTCCGCTGTGTGGACCAGAAAACAGCGGAACGTATCATGGAGGAGTTACACGAAGGCGCATTTGGTACCCACTCCAGTGGACATACGATGGCTAAGAAGATTCTGAGAACAGGTTACTATTGGTCCACCATGGAAGCTGATTGTCACCGCTATGCTCGATCTTGTCACAAATGCAAGATATACGCAGACAAAGTGCACGTACCTCCAGTACCGTTGAATGTTTTAACCGCTCCTTGGCCTTTCGCAATGTGGGGCATTGACATGATTGGAGAAATCAAGCCCACCGCTTCTAACGGACATCGTTTCATCCTTGTGGCAATTGATTATTTCACCAAGTAGGTACAAGCGGCCTCGTTCGTATTTGTTACCAAGAATGTTGTGGCTCGATTTATCAAGCATAATCTTATTTGTCGGTATGGCACTCCTGAAAGGATTATCACGGATAACGGTTCTAACCTCAACAACAAAATGATCACCGAACTCTGCACGCAGTTCAAGATTAAGCATCACAATTCTTCTCCATATCGGTCTAAGATGAATGGCGTAGTGGAAGCCGCCAACAAGAATATCAAGAAGATCATACAGAAGATAACAGTGACTTACAAGGATTGGCACGAGATATTGCCATTTGCTCTCCATGGTTATCGCACTACAGTACGGACATCAACAGGGGCAACCCCTTTCTCTCTTGTATACGGTATGGAAGCGGTCCTACCAATCGAGGTTCAGATACCCTCAACTAGAGTCCTTCAGGACGCAGAGTTAGGCGAAGACGATTGGATCCAGACTCGCCTTGACCAGATCAAGTTGATCGATGAGAAACGACTCGCATCCATCTGTCACGGACAGATCTATCAGAAACGAATGATCAGAGCATTTAACAAGAAGGTCAAGCACCGAGTCTACCAAGTTGGTGATCTAGTAGTCAAGCGCATCATTCTTTCACAAGGTGATCCCAGGGGCAAATGGACTCCCACGTACGAGGGACCGTTTGTAGTCAAAACAGTATTTTTCGGCGGAGCTATGATACTTAGCACCATGGATGGCGAAGACTTCCCACACCCTGTGAACGCAGACATAGTCAAAAAATACTACGCATAAAAGAGACCCGCTAGGTCGACTAACCTAGGAAAAATAAGGGCATCCTAGCAAACCAAAAGGGTTCGGGAAAAAGTTAAGGATATACAAAACATGTACACCCGGCAAGTCGAAAACCTGCAAAGGAGGCTTGGGCAAAAAAGGGTATCCCGGTAGACTAAAAACCCGAAAGGGCGGTCTAGGCAAAAGTTAGGGATTTAAGCGTACGACTATGTCTCATCCAGATCACCTATCTACAGACCACTACTATCAGCTTTCAAGATTCAAATGGCGAAAATCAATCCACTAACTTTCTGCTGACAGCAAGGAGATGAGATAGTCGAAATATATGAGTACTAGCATAGTTGAAACTTAACGAGATTGTTTCCGCATAGCTTTTTATTTTTCTTGTGTACAAACTGCTTGGCCATACGCCACCTTTCAAATAAATACAAGTTCTTTCTGTTTACAATTCTCACTAATTGTTGTTTGCATAAAGTCCAACGTTTGCTTTGGATGATTATATGCATATTACAATAAATATCTATTTACAAACATGCGAAAAGTTAACGAACAAAAGTAATTACTACAGGCTCTAGGAATTGAGATGATGAAGAAAGTCACAAATATGTTCCCCTGTAGAGTACAATCCCCACAGAGGCGTCGCTCACTACAAACCTTCCCCAGCGGAGTACACATTTTCCTCCACTAGTTCCCACATTCCAAGTTTCATCGCGTTAGTCCCTGAGCAGCGATCCCAGACAACTCAGCCATATTACATCAATCTCTGAGAGGTAACGTTTCATCTCCAGCAGAGGTATTTATCCCCAGCAGAATATCTCTCAACAATTACCATTTCCCCAGCAGTAGCAATATCCAGACTCGAAACTTGGTCAGATAGTGCATCAGAGGGAACCTACATTTTATTCCCCATCCAGAGTTTCCAACAGGCTCCAGATCCTTCTAGCCCTGTTCCCCAGTAACAATCAAATGCTTCCCAGCAGGATCGACGCACAAGATCCCCGACGGAGCGCTTCCCAGTTTCCATTTTCCCCAGCAGGGTTGACACACGAGATTCCCAGCAAGGCGCCTCCTAAATTTTCCCAGGGAAGGGTCTACGCACAAGATTCTCAGTGGTGTACCTCTCGGTCCCTACCATCCTCAGTAGTGTAAATATCTAGGCTCGAACTTGGTCAGATAGTGCATCAGAGGAATCAAGGATATCTTTCTCCTCTTCCAAAAGCAGGGTTTTCGTCCGTTTCGTCCCCAAATAGAAGCCAGAAATCCCCGAGCAGAGCATCCACATTTTCTTCAAGATGGATATGTTTTGAAATACCACAACATCCATCATTCATACATTATTCATAAAAGTCATAATTTGTACATATATCATTCATACACATTACATCATACATCATAATCTGCATAAGTCTAACCATATCCTGTCAAAATTTCTTCTGTTTTTTCTCCCCAGCAGGCGGAAATCAATTCCAAACAAAAGGTCGAAGATTAATACCCGAAACAAGACGGGAAACCTATCTGAACGACTATAACAACAAGTCCAGGATTAATACCCGAAACAAGACGGGAAGCCTAATCCGAACGACTACTCGAGTTGTCCTCCGACAACAGGCACTGGATCAACACCCGAAGCACAACAGGGAAGCTATCCACACTCTGCCAACTATTATTCCCTCAGAGTAATCACGACGAAGATTTATTCTGACACTTTCTTATTATCAACAGCAACTACAGAGTCTGGCGTACGACTCAGTTGCCTCGGATGGCATCTTAAGCCCATCTCCGACTATTTATCGACATCTCTCCATTTTCAGAATGCTGCATATTTGGTTAAAAAACCAATACAAACCAAATAACTTCATTCAAAGAAGAGCATGAAGTCAAGTGTACGACTCTCTCCAGATGGCATCTTAAGCCCATCTCCACGCTCCCTTCTATCTTCAGGAACATCTGCAGAGCCTAGCGTACGGCTCGTTCCCCAGTATCAGTCTCTCCGGATGGCATCTTAAGCCCATCTCCGAAAGTTCTCCTATTCAAGTGACTTTCTTGAGTCTAACGTACGACTCGTTCCCCAGTAAAGCCTCCGGCTCCTCCAAATGGCATCTGTAAGCCCATTCCCATGCATCATCAAATCAACGGCGAGTGCAAATTTTCAGGTGTACTCGAGTGTTCAATCATCTTCCACCTCCAGGACACGAAAAGCAAGCATGCCAATCTAACCCTTCCGGTACAAGAAGATTGAACAGGGGCAGCTGTCATACCCAAAAATTTGCCCTCCTACTCCTCAAGACATTTCATACCTCCATACTCAAGGATTCCTCAAGGGTTGATCAGACAAACCCTCTCCTAGACAATCAACCCAAACTAGGGTTTGGCAATTCTCAGATTAAAATGGACTTCCAACATCTCTAATGGTCATCATGCCTCCTCATATGCTTCAAAGAATCTCCATGTCAAGTTTCAAGCCTTACAAGTCAAATTTCCTCAAACAATTGCTCAGATGGTTGAAAATCAATTGTATTGGACAAAAAGTCAATTGTGGTCAACATACAGTCAAACTTCATGACTTTTGGTAAACATCCATATTTTGAAGTGATATTCATCATTTGATCAAGGGTTGATCATGATTCATCAAGAAAACTCAAGATTTGTTCAAAAGTCAAGCTTTCCAAATTAGGGTTTTCTAGAGAAAAGTCAACTAAACTTTGACTGAGCATAACTTTCTCATACTTTATCAGAAATTTTTCCACCACATCTCATTTTGAAGGGCATTCAATTCTCTACAACTTCATGTCTCACAAGCATGGTCATAAATTGCTTCATTTTGAAGATATGGATCAAAACATTACAGGTCCTTTTCAAAGTCAACAAAAAGTCAACTTTTTGTAATAAAGTGTTATTGAGCATGGAAACTCCAATTGAGATGAAACCAAAGAGGTTGTTTAGAGGACACCTATAGCTCTCTAAAAAGTCCAAGAACACCCAAAAATGTTAAAATTCAGCAAAATACACTCTGCACAAGTTGGGCATTTTTGAAGAATTGCACAAAGAGAAATATCTGAAATAATCCAATTTTTTCCAAATGGGCCTATAATTTTATGATCCAAACGTGATCATAATATTATTTGTGACCACTTGATACCTTGCCACGACCTCTTTCTATTTTTTTAATTTATTTTTGAATTTAAAAGCATTTAATTCAAATTTAAATTAAATAAAATATGAAAACAAGGTATAATTTAAGTTGGGTTGGATTTCTATCAAGCTTGAGGACCAAGGAAGCCCACAAGACATGCCAAATTCATGCTAGCTCATGCAAGGAAGGAAAAATCAAATTTTGAAAAGATTTGATTTGAATTTGAAAGAGAAAATATTTTGTATTCAAGAGCATATCTTTTTTCATTCTTTTTTGCTTCCAACTCTTGACTTATAAATACACAAGACATTCACAAGACCAAGGGACGAAACCTGTTCGCGCTAAAAGGTGACGCGCTAGAGCATTCGAACGTGAATTCGGATTCTCTGGCTCGAAACGATTTACTCTTTTGATTTGTTTATAAAGATGCCGCGAGCATCAAGCTTTATTATTTTCAACACAAGAAAGATGATTTAATGATTATGAAAAAGGGGAAAGCTGTAATACCCTCAATTGATATCGATATGCGTAATGACTAGCGTAAACTAGACACAATGCATTGGGGAGATTCTGAGTAAGGGGGATTGTTATATAAAGGGAATAGATGGAGCACCCTAAATATATATAGTTATCTATAGCTTTATATATGAATATCTTTGATATGTTTGTGTGTTTTAATTGCTATTTCTATGATTGGGAAAGTTTCTCCTTTGGGATTTTAAGAATGATAGATTATGTGGGATCCTATTGTTTGTTATTATTGTGCTCGCAAAGATCTGTGGATCTTCTACATACATATCCCCTAGTGGGAATCAGAGCATTTGTAGCTCGGATCTACAGGGTTCTATAGTTTGTTTGGTCTGAGGGAGAAAGAAATTTGCACGGCAAGGATGAGACCTTGTGCCTGAGTATTCTCAAAGGGATGTTGAGAAAGTCAGAGCAGTCGTAGTTCCCACTTATGCTAGTGGAAAGCAACGGGGTGTTAGTAAGAGAACGACAAATGTCATCTTAATGAAAAATGTATCTAATCTATTTCATCACATACATTTTGAAAAGGTTTGATTAAAATCTTTCGTCGTAAGTTACAGGTGTTTTGCTTGAGTGTACAAGCGTTACCACTTACATGTTTAAGAAAGATGTTTGAAAAAGACGTTTGAATCTTTTAACTGTAAGTATTGGGTGTTTTGCTTGAGTGTACAAGCGTTACCACTTACAATTAAGAGATGTTTTTGTATGAAAACGAGTTTGAAAATTTTTTGATTGTATGTGATGTGATAGATGAGATACTTCTTCCATAGAGATGATAGATGTCTAAATCTCCAGGAGAAATTGATTGGATTAAGGGATGCTTTTAAGAAGCCCATAGGTCCTTGTATTGTTAGCCCAAGAGGAGGCATTTCGAGGGTCATCGAGGGTCCTTGTATGAAGCTCAAGAGGAAGCTATAGGGTATGGCTGGCTTTGTGTTTAAAAGGGATTTCACCGAGAAACCATCCTTTTGGAATTAAGAGCAATTTCACCTGGAAATTTTACTCTCTGGGGATTTTGAAAGTGATTTCACCAGGAAACCATCCTTTCAGGGTTCTATCTTAGCGTGGGTGATTCTTTGTATTGGGAGCCCAATAGGAGGCTGTTAAGAGATTTCCTATCTCTTTCATTGTATGATGCCCAAGAGAAGGCTAAACTCAATGAGGAGTTCTTTTGAACGAAGCCCAAGAGGAGGCTGACTCAACAGGGGAGTGTTGTCTTATATGAAGCCTAAGCGGAGGCTAAACTCAGATGAATGAGTTTTATTATATGAAGCCTAACAGGAGGCTAACTCTGTGGGGAGAGTTATCTTGTATGAAGCCCAAGCGGAGGCTAAATTCATGCTGTGGATGAATTATCTTGTATAAAGCCCAAGCGAAGGCTACAACTGTGGGGAACCTATTGGTTAGACTAATTGTTATGTTATAATTAGACAGTTGTATAAACAAGTGTGTGTGTGTGTGATATGTATTCACAGGAGTTTTTGAAGGAAATATAAGCAATGCAATGATGTTTATTTACAGAAGTTTATGAAATATAAACAAGTGTCTGTGAAACGAACGTTTAAAACGAGCGTAACTTGATTATTTACAAGTTTGATCTGTGTACAAGGATGTGAATATGTACACGAACGAGTATTTATGTACAAGACAACAATGGATGTACATAGGAGGGTTGGGACTTACACCATAAGGGAGGCTCATTGGTTTGAAAGCAGTTTCACAGGGAATAATGCTCCTTTCAATACCAATGGTTTTCAGTGTAAAATGTACAGACGAAACAGAAACGAACAATCGAAGTTTATCTATAAAAAGTATCTGCATTATGTACAGACAAAGATTTGTATGAAAAAGAAATTGATATGTACAAGGAAAAGGTATGTATGTACATAAAAGAATGTTGGTTTGAGTATACACAAGTGAAATGAAAACAAACGATCGAAGTTTGTCTGTACTTGAGTATAAAAAGTATTTGTGTTATGTACAGATGATAAATTTGTATGTGTTTGGAAATGATTTGATATGTACAAAGAAATATTATGTACACAAAAGAATGTTATGGGACTTACACTGTGAGGGAGGCCCATTGGTTTAAAAGAAGTTTCATCAGTAATAATTCTTCTCCTTTCAATACCAATGGTATCGGTGTATAAACAAAAGAATGAAAACAAACGAAAGAAATTTGTTTATGTTTGAATATTGACAATGATGATTTGAGTATGTACAAGAAAAATTGAGTATGTACATAAAAGGATTGGGACTTACACCGTAAGGGAGGCCCATGATCGATTGAGAAATTCGAGAGAAAACGAATTCGGTTTTATCGTTTAAATCGGATCGATCATGGTAAAAGATGTAAGTTTGATGAAATGTTTTGAAAAATGATTTTGAAAATGTTTTGAAATGTGAAGTTCATTTATGAAAAGTTTTGAAAAGAATCGGAAGTCGAAAACCTGAAAATTTCACCTTTAAAAGGTGTTTTGAAAAGTGCTCAGAACGTCGTTTTCGGCTCGATTAAAATATAATCAGATGAAAGTTTTTTCTGAAAATTTTTGCATTATCATAAAATAAATACATTTATTGACAAGTGTTCAAAAAATCACCTCAAAATGAGGAGTTTTGATTGGTTAAAAAAATGTGAAAGTTTTGTAAAAAAACATGAAAAAATGGAAAAGTTTGAAAAAGAATGGTCTTGAGGGGAGTTGAACTCATGACCATTGAGTGGCATACGTGGCAGAAAACCTTAAGGGCGAGCAAGCTACCACTGGGACAAACGCGTTTTAGTGTTAGTGGACTAGAAACACGTGTTAATAAAAGATTGGAAAGTTTAAAAATTCAAACTCAAGAACACGCGCGCAGTGTTCTTCGTTCTCTTTGATCTTCAGATTCAACAATCCAAGCTAAAATCTTCATTTCTCAATGAAATTCAATGAAATAAAAACGAAAGTTGCTCGATTTTGAACAACGAACATGATGGCAGATGTTAATTGCATTTATTTTTGACCTAGCATGCTTAAATTTCTGGGAATCGTGATGAACCCTAAAACTGAATTTTTCAAATTAAATGATGTGTAGTTAATGATTCTTTGATTTTCTTGAGGGCTTATGATCTTGATGAGTGCAGAAAGAGATCGGCCAAGAGTTTTTTTTTAAGTTCAAAGAATTAGGATATCCAAGTTCATGTTCATACCTGTTCAAGTGGAGATCAAGAAGGTGTAAACGTTTCCGAACTTGTTTCTTGATTGCTACAAAGACCATCGGCATGTATGGAAGCTAAATGGATGATTTGCTTGCCTTGAATCACCTTGGATTACTCCAGCCAAGTCCACCTGCACAGACTAAAAAATGAAACTCGATTTCTTGGTTAGAGTTGTTACAGATGTTGGTTATGGATCTGGATCGTGTCTATGATGTTCATAGATGATATTTGAATGCTTGGAACACAAGTTAATCCATCCTAACCAAGAATTCGATACTTAAGGCAGTTTTGCAAACATAATGGTTATGGCATGTGATTTTTTATTTCCAGCTTTGTTCATGTTGATTTTAAGTTTTGAACAAGTTTGATGTTGATATTAAGATGTTTGACACCAAAACTTTCCCTAGTTTTACTAATTCTCAAAATTGCAAGTTTTCTCTCGTTTGAACTATGTTTTGAGAGATTGGAGAAAGTGGAAGAAAAGTATGTCTTGGCATTACTTTGGTGTGGTTTTAACTTGAAATTGTGATCCATTTATAGGCCAAAGGTTCTGAAATTGTTAGGCACAAGTACATGGCAATTGGAAAATCAAAGATGCCTTAAGGGGTAAGAATGACTTTTCAAAAGAAAAAGGAAGTTTCCTCTTTTTACCAAGTGTGAAAAATCTTCAATTTGATCCTATATCATCTCAATCATATCTAGCTGATATTTATCAGCTCAATGATCCATTTGGCAAGGTTGTATTGCTTCTAGATGAAGAAATCTCAAAATGACCTATAATTTGAAGTTTTGAACTTTGAAAAATCAAGTTCATGAAGCCTTATGTTTCAATTTCAAAAGTATAGCTAGACTCCATGGATTTGAGAGTTCTTGGACATTTTGGAAAGCTTGTTTCACAAGCTACAACTTTCATGTTTTGAGTTTTTTCCAATTCAAATTGGAACTAGGTGAAAAAATGGCATGAAGTTTGGAAAAAATAAGAAATTTGAACACTTAAAAAATTTTCTAAGTATGAAAACTTTTGACTTTTTGTTGACTTTTTCAAATTCTTTGATTTTCTATGATCATGATGGATCATTTGAAGTATTTTGATGATTGAAAAAGTTTTGTTTTGAAAATTTTGACCAAAAGTCAAAGTTTGACTTTTCTGTGCAGATGAATTTTCATCAGATGCTTCAAATCGATCGATGAAGTCTGAACTGTGATGTTTTGAATCCAGAAATTAGGTCAAGATGTTGTATCTAAGATATAATGACCAATCTCTATCCAAAAAAGTCATTTCTTGCTCAAAAAGTCAGAGAATACTCATGCCCGATCAAAACCCTAATTGGTCGATCCTTGATTGATCTGTGAGAAAAAATGGATATCTGAAGATTGAAGGCTGATGATTTGATCAAGATAGATCAAATGAGGTGAGAAAAACTCAAACCCTAATTGGTTGCATCTTAAATCAGATGAAAACCTGATGAAACCCTAATCTCGACCTGTGAAATCTATACCCGATTAATGTTGTCTGAGCTGTTAGTTATGCAATGATGCAAATGTAAGGTGGTATATTAGGTCAAAATTTGGGGTATGACAGATGCCCCTATTTAAGTTTCTTTAACCTGAGAGATGAAGATGAATATCTTCGTTTTGATAGGTGTAAAGAGACTTAAATATCAGAATACGCTAATTTGGACCTAAGATACCAAAAATGCAGATGATGCAAAATGATTGAAAAAAGTTTCACCCAGAGAAATATCAAAGAAATGACATGACGGGGAAAAAATTTTGTGAATACGTCCCTGCTGGGGAAAGAATGATTCACAAAATATGTGAATATCTGTTTCACTTTGGGAAACAAAGAGATTACCTTCTGTCAGCCTTGTGACAATGTTTAAGGTAAGTGAAAAGGATATTACCAATTATCAGCCTTGTGATAGTTTAGGGTAATGAGTTTTAGAAGATATTACCAATTATCGGCGAAGTGATAACTATAACAAGGTAATTCTTTGAGAAAAACACTGAGTATTCAGCCTCGTGAATAACAGACAAAATGATGAAACAGGTCTCAAAATGAGTTGTGAAGATATTACCAATTATCAGCAAAGTGATAACTGTAACAAGGTAAATCTTTGAAAGATTTGGTCGATTTTTCAGCCTTGTGAATAACAGACAGTGGGAGAAACAGAACTCAAATGAGTTTCTATTTTCTTGGATAAAAATCTTGCCGAGGATTTCTCTTTCGAGGAGATGCGGGCTTTTTGATTGGAAGGCACAGGTTTTCCTTTAGACAGAAAGACAACTGTTGGGGATTTTTGAATTTCTCATACAGTCACAATTTTGACCTTGTTGAGAAGACAAATTTTCATGACAAGTTTAGGAATGAAAATAAGCGGCTCAGACGATGAGGTTATTGCTTATTGCTTTGTTGATTATAGACAGTGTTCTATCCAGGAACGAATTGGAAAGAAAAAGTCAATCAAGACATTATTCCCAATGAGGAATGATCTCAGCTGGGGAATGTGGTGGAGAGAAGAAAATGTATTTCTCTGTTTGGGAATACTCCGGGGAAAAAGATGTATTTTTTTTCTGTTTGGAGATATTCTACTGGGGACAGACTTGTACTTACATGAGTAAGCGTGACTTATACCAGTGATATGGAAGCAAACATTTCGAGGGATGCAAAAATGCATAAATGATGCTATTATGTATGAATGTCATGAATGTTATATGCATGCTAACAATACTTGACAAAGACACTAAAGAGATATTTGGGAAAAGGACCACGTCACAGTTCGAACAAATATTCAGTGAAAATTGCAGCAACTGTGCAGACGTTCACTGATGAAGAATTTGAGTCGCATGCTTTAAACTTTCAGAGAAAGGAACTTCATTGGTAACTTGGTTGGGGATTCTTTTTGGGATAAGAATACCGTCCTTTGATGATTTCTGCTGAGGATAAGACTTCTGTAGTAGTTGTTTTTTATCCTTCGGAGATTGAAACACTTACAGAGAAAACTGTTGAAGTTCTTTCTGTGTCCATAGTTCAAAGGAAAATTTTTTGCTTTTGTTTCAAAATTTTTGAAGTAAAAATTCATTTAAAACATTTTAGTTTCAAAAAGTGATTTTCACAATAAAAGCGTTATTTTGCAAAACAGAATAAAGTAGGAATTGCAAACAAAAAGTACAAGGCTCAAATTTTATTGAATAGAATGGTAATCAGCCAAAGGCGGGATTCCATGAGCTGTTTACAAGAGTTGGAAATGATAATTTATTGGGAAAAAGCTACATTGAAAGCAAATAACCGCTATTATCCCTAACAACTTTGAATTTCAACTGTGCTTGTCGCTTCAGAAAAGTTAATTGAAGATCCGTTGATGGAAAATTCTTCGAGTGGTACGGATGCTTGCGCTACTTTGTCATTTTTGTGTATCCTTGTTTTGCCTAGATCGCCTTTCGTGTTTTCAATCTATCGTGATATTTTCGCTTATTGTCTCTAATTTTGCCTAGACCGCCTTTTCGTGTTTTCAATCCACCGAGACGCCATTTTTGCCTAAGCCGCCTTTTCGGTTTTCGACTTACCGAAATGTTTTTTTTTTTTTTTTAGACAAAGTATTTCTTGACTGTGTCAGCATTCACAGGATGCGGGAGTTCATCACCGTCCATGGTTGTGAGAGTCATAGCCCCTCCAGAAAAGCTTCTTTTGACGATGTATGGGCCTTCGTAATTAGGAGTCCATTTTCCCCTAGAATCTCGTTGAAAAGATGTAATCTTTTAAGCACGAGGTCGCTTTCTCGGAATTCACGAGGTCGGACCTTTTTGTCGAAAGCTTTCTTCATTCTTCTTTGATACAGTTGTCCATGACACAGAGCGGTTAGGCGCTTTTCTTCGATCAAGTTTAGCTGGTCGTATCTGCTTTAACACCATTCAGCTTCAGATAATTTGGTTTCCATGAGAACCCTCATTGATGGGATCTCAACTTCTACAGGGAGCACTGCTTCCATGCCGTATACTAAAGAAAAGGGATTTGCCCCTGTTGAAGTGCGTACTGAAGTACGATACCCATGCAGAGCAAATGGCGATTTCGTCTTTGTAGGTGATGACCATTTTCTGGATGATCTTTTTGATGTTCTTGTTGGCTGCTTCAACGGCGCCGTTCATCTTTGGCCGGTAAGGAGATGAGTTATGATGCTCGATCTTGAATTCCTCACACAGTTCCTTCATCATTTTGTTGTTCAAGTTCGATCCATTGTCAGTAATGATCTTACTTGGAATTCCATATCGGCAAATGAGGTTGTTCTTGATGAACCTCACAACCACTTGTCTCGTAACGTTGGCATAAGACACTGCTTCGACCCATTTGGTGAAGTAATCAATAGCCACTAGAATGAAGCGATATCCGTTGGACGCTTTTGGTTCAATCATTCCAATCATGTCGATGCCCCACATGGAGAAAGGCCGTGGAGAGGAGAGAACGTTGAGTAGAGTCGGAGGCACATGGATCTTATCTGCGTAGATCTGGCACTTGTGACATCTTTTGACGTGTTTACAGCAATCAGATTCCATTGTTATCCAATAGTATCCTGCTCTCAAGATTTTTCTGGACATTGCATGCCCATTTGAGTGGGTTCCAAAGGACCCTTCATGCACTTCGTGGATGATTGTGTCTGCTTCTTGTCTGTCGATGCATTTGAGCAGAACCATGTCGAAGTTTCTTTTGTATAGCACATCTTCGTTCAAGAAGAAATTCCTAGAAAGTCTCCTTAGAGTTTTCTTATCTTTGTACGATGCCCCAAGTGGGTACTCTCGTGTTTGAAGGAAACGTTTGATGTCGTGAAACCACGGTTTATCGTCGAAAACTGTTTCTGTTGCAAACACATATGCAGGTCTTTCAAGGCGTCTGATGCGAATTCTGGGCATATCATTCCAATCGTTGACTTTGAACATGGAAGATAGAGTGGCCAAGGCGTCTGCCATTCGATTTTGATCTCGAGGGATATGATGTAGTTCTACTTTGTTGAAGAAAGTCAACAATCGTCTCGCATAATCCCTGTAAGGAATTAGACCAAGATGATGAGTTTCATACTTGTCTTTGATTTGATTGATCACAAGGGCTGAGTCTCCATATATATCAAGGATCTTGATCCTCAAGTCGATGGCTTCTTCGATACCCATGATGCAAGCTTCGTATTCTGCTACGTTGTTGGTGCAATCAAATAGCAATCTGGCAGAAAATAGGATATGAGAACCCTCGGGAGTGATGATGACTGCCCCAATTCCATTGCCAAAAACGTTAACTGCTCCATCAAAGATTAAGCCCTATCTAGATTCTGGATCAGGACCTTCTTCAGGTAGCGGTTCGTCACAATCTTTCATCTTCAAGTACATAACATCCTCGTCTGGGAAGTCAAATTTGAGAGATTGGTATTTGTTGAGCGGCTGATGAGCCAAGTGATCGACGAGAATGCTTCTTCTTTTAACCGCTTTTTGAGCGCGGTACTGGATGTCATATTCGGATAACAACATCTGCCATCGTGCAATTCTTCCGGTTAAGGCAGGCTTTTCAAAGACGTACTTGATCGGATCCATTTTGGAGATTAACCAAGTCGTGTGATTGATCATGTACTGGCGGAGACGTTTTGAAGCCCACACCAAAGCGCAACATGTTTTCTCGAGCATGGAGTAACGAGTTTCACAGTCTGTGAACTTTTTACTCAAGTAATAAATGGCATGCTCCTTCTTACCGGTGTCATCTTGCTGTCCAAGTACGCAACCCATGGACTCTTCTAGTACGGTAAGGTACATGATTAGCGGTCTTCCTTCAACTGGAGGGATCAGTATTGGTGGTTCTGACAGGTATTCCTTGATACTGTCGAATGCTTTTTGGCAATCGGCTGTCCACACAACCTTTTGATCTTTGCGGAGAAGCTTGAATATCGGCCCACAGGTAGCAGTCATCTGAGAGATAAATCTGGAGATGTAATTCAATCGTCCAAGAAACCCTCTTACTTGCTTTTCCGTACGTGGCGTAGGCATTTCTTGAATAGCCTTGACTTTGTCAGGGCCTACTTCAATTCCCTTTTGATTGACGATGAAACCTAGGAGTTTTCCAGATCTTACCCCAAAGGTGCATTTGTTAGGATTTAGACGGAGCTGAAATTTCCTTAGTCGTTGAAACAACTTTAAGAGATAGTCTATATGTTCATTTTCAGTGTCAGATTTTGCTATCATGTCATCTACGTAGACTTCGATCTCCTTGTGCATCATGTCATGAAAGAGAGTAGTCATTGCCCTTTGGTAAGTTGCGCCTGCATTCTTTAATCCAAACGGCATTACTTTGTAGCAAAAAGTGCCCCACGGCGTGATGAAGGATGTCTTCTCCATGTCTTCGGGAGCCATTCTGATCTGATTATAACCAGAGAAACCGTCCATGAAGGAAAAGACGTTGAATTTTGCAGTGTTATCCACTAGCATGTCAATATGCGGTAGTGGGAAATCGTCTTTCGGACTTGCTTTGTTCAGATCCCGGTAGTCAACACACATTCTGACTTTCCCATCCTTCTTGGAGACGGGCACTATGTTGGCTAACCATTGAGGGTATTCAGAAGTGACGAGGAAACCTGCGTCGAGATGTTTTTGGACTTCCTTTTTGATTTTATCAGCCATTTCAGGGTGAACTCTCCTTAGTTTTTATTTAACTGGCGGGCACTCTGGTTTTAACGGCAGGTGATGCTCCACGATGCAGGTATCTAAACCTGGCATGTCTTTGTAAGACCAAGCGAACACATCAACATACTCTTTGAGAAGATTTACCAGTTTTCCCTTGACAGTGCTGTCGAGTGAAGCTCCGATATTTACTTCTTTTTTATCTTCCTCAGAACCCAAGTTGATTGCTTCTAGAGGTTCTTTATGAGGCTGAATAATCCTTTCCTCGTGCTTTAGCAGTCTAGAAATTTCATCCGGGATCTCTTCTTCAATTTCCTCCTCAGCGACTTCACAGGGGATTTCAAAGTTGGGAGAGAGCATAGAGTTATTGCTTTCAATGGATTGGTCCATCTGTTTAATCTGCATATTTGATTTATGTCTGATTATTTAACTCCTTGTCATTTTTTTTGAAGAAAGTTAATGTGAAAGTGTATGCAGATTTATTTTTTTATTTTTTTTTGAAGATTTTTTTTTATTTATGTGTTTTTTAGGATTATCATTTCCAAGAAAGGGTAAAATGAAAATAAACACACAGTGTAGAAACAAAACAACGCGTTTTATTTATAATTCACACTATGAAACAGAGCCCTAAAACACAAACTCATTCGCCTTGGGCAAGATGAAGAGAAATTATTTAAAAGCTAAAACCCTATAAAACATCTCTACACTTTGGGCGAAGTGAGAGTTCAAAACAAAAAAGCAAAAATAAACTACTTAGAACTATGAGCGTTAGTCCGAACTTCAACGGGTTTCCAGTAGTGACGAACTCCTTGGAAGTCGAGGTACTCTGGTAATTTTCCGCTTGGTTTAACCCTTGAGTAGACTTTGGTTCTTGTTTGAGTGCTTTGAAGACTTTGGACGATAGCTCTTGCCCTTTGTGCTGCTGAAGCAATCTTCTTGATTAACAGATCGGGAAGTATGAGATGTAGCATATGTGCTTCCTGTTGATCTTCGTGTTGAATTTTGGGGATGTATCCTCCAATCTTCTGAGTGAAGAGACTCGTTGTCGGCGACACTTTCCAAATCGTATCCTGAATCGTGCTCTTGATCTTCAGTGATCATGTTGATGTAGTGGTAACCAGGATCTGGTTTAGTGAATTCCACAGGTGTGTTGAAGCAGAGATCTTCATTGGGGATCTTGATTTGCTGATTAGATTGAGAAGGTGTATATTCCTCTTCTGATTGACTAGGGTACTCAAAAGAATCACCCCATCCTGTGGGTTGGATATCTTCAATCTGATTTTGAGCTTTTCAGCAAATATACTTTACCATGTAGTCAAATTTACCGCTCAGTTCTCCCAAGGTATCCCAAACTTCAAAAGGGACAGGTGGATTTTCATTCCTTTGCAGGGACATGTTTTCAAATTGATCAGTTGGTACGTACAATCCTTCTTGCGACACATATTCAGGGTTGTTTAAATAAGTGCTCCACTCTTCAGATTCGGAGGGATCGTCTTTATCCTCTTCAATGGTTACAACACTAACCTCTTGAGAAGCTGCGTTTAGAAGCCCCCCGAAAACTTCTTTGATTGGACGAAGTGTTTCATCCTTTTGCTTGTCTTTGGAGAATACGGGTGTGAACCCGAGTCCGGCTTTTGTTTCGTTCTTGACAGGTTTGATTACATGTCCCCATCCTTCAGCATTGCCATCTTTCACAATCTGTGCCGCTTCTTTATCGAAGAGATAGATGATCTGTTTTGTTGGTAGATTCATCTTCAACATTTTACGGGAGATGCGTCCTTCAATGTCATTAGTCGTGATGAAAGAAACTGGATAGATGACTTACAAGTAAAGCTTGTTCACCACCGATGGTCACCAACTTTCCATTTACTATGAATTTTAATTTCGATGGAGAGTAAATTCTTGCTCTGCCTCGTGGATCCAAGGTCTTCCTAGTAGACAACTGTAAGCAGCTGGTACGTCCATGACTTGGAAAGTAATTTGAAAGGTATGCGGGCCAATTGTCATCGGGAGATCAACTTCCCCAATAACTGACTTCCTTGATCCATCGAAAGCTCTTACTATTATGTCGTTGAACTTCATTGGCGTCCTTTGTAAGCTAAACGAGCGGCGTCGTTTTGGCATTACGTTTAAAGATGAACCCGTATCCACCAATACATTGGACAGGGAATCTGACTGGCAAATCATCGAGATGTGCAAGGCCAAGTTGTGATTTTTCCCTTCTTCTGGAAGTTCCTCATCACTGGAGCTGAGATTATTACATGCTGTTATGTTGGAGACGATCCCTCTAAACTGGTCTGTAGTCACATCGTGATCCACATAAGCCTGGTCTAGTACTCTCATCAAAGCTTCTCGGTGAGCTTCGGAGTTAAGGAGTAAAGACAGTATTGAAATTTTGGAAGGAGTCTGCATCAATTGATCTACGACTCGGTATTCGCTTTTCTTGACTAATTTTAGTATCTCTTCAAAGTCTGAGTTGATGTTGGTTCCATCAGTAGAACCAATGTTTGTACTTGGGTTAACAATGGGAATCGTTGCAGGATTCTTAGAAGATATGTTAACTGGGTTCTGTCTAAAAACAGGAGTTGCAGGCGATCTTGGTGGCAATGGAGCGTGTACTCGTCCACTTCGCGTTACTCGTCCGATTTTTGTTATATTGACATTAGCTGGAAGTGTAGGCATGGGTTTCTCCTTCCCATCCTCTATCAGGATTGCATTGTATTGGTAAGGAATTGCTCTGGTAGAACTGTATGGAACAGGACCGGGTGGGCAAATTACCAAATGAGATGTTGGAATGCTGGAACCATTGTATTCAATCTCCACATATCTAGGTACGTTGAAACAAGGGATGATAACGTTTACTTCGGGGTTTTCCGAGTTGATATCTGAGACTAAAAGCTCATGCGGAAAATGCCCTACCGTATTTACGTCGTGATCATCTTTGTTTCTGTAAACTTGTAAATCACCAATATCTAACAACCGCTGGATGTCGGCTCTTATGGTAGGATATCCTCGAATATCTTTGAAGCAGACGTTACAAGTTGTGTAATCATGCTTGGTGAAAGCGCTCATTGCACTGTATGCTTCGTGGAGATGTACTAAGTTCCCTCTGATCAAGTTTACGTCTGTGACAAGATACCTGTCTGTATTTCTTAGCATCAGATTCACTGAATGTCCACTGTGACTGGGAAGTGGATTGGCTTGCACGTTCGGACTTGTATTTTTGAAGGAAAGAAAATTAGATCTTACTAATTTCTGTACTTCTGCCTTTAATGATATGCAATGCTCAAGGTCATGGCCTGGTGCCCCTTGATGAAAAGGGCAAGATACGTCTGTTTTGTACCACCACGGCAATTTTTCGGGAACCGGAGGTTGTGACCTTGTGCATGATTTCTTTCTATCGGTAGAGGTAAAGTTACGTACGTCATTGGAATCGGGTCGAATTGCGTAACGAGGCGCACGGTTTTGATTGTTGAGCTCGAGCCTTGCGAGGTTGTTGATTTTGTTGAATTTGTTGGAATTGCGGAGCAATTCCGTGTTTGATTTGTGTTGGGGGTGCTATGGCGCTACACATCGTTGTTGAATGACATTCTTACGCGGTTTCCTCGGGATACCATTCCTATGTCATGCTCTTTTTCCTTGGAAAACTGGTTCCAACCTTCTTTGTTCCACTTGAAGATCCCTTCCTTGGTCGGCGTCGATTCGAACTCCTTCTTCTAATCGCATTCCATGCTCACCATCTCGGTGAAATCTCGGGGCGCTAGCGATCATTCGTTCATAGTAGAATGAGCCTAGAGTATTCAAGAATACCTTAGTCATCTCCTTCTCTTCCAATGGTGGGTTGACTTGGGCGCAATTTCCCTCCATCGTTGTGCATACTCTTTGAGCGTCTCTCTTTCTTTCGAGACATGGAGCGAGTTGATCCGGTCAGAGCCATATCCAAGTTGAACTTGTATTCTTGGACAAAGGCTTCACCTAAGTCGTTGAATGTTTGGATATTCGTCTTGTCTAAACCCATGTACCACTTGATGCGGCCTTGGTGAGACTATCTTGGAAGTAATGGATTAACAACTGGTGATCTTCGTTGTACGTAGACATTTTCCTGGCATACATCGTGAGATGACTTTGTGGACAGGAGTTTCCTTTGTACTTTTCAAAATCAGGGACTTTGAATTTTGCGGGTATTCTTACGCGAGGAACTAAGCACAGATCCTGGGCGTTTTTCCCAAACAATTCCTTCCCACGAATTGTTTTTATCTCAAGCTGCATTTTATGGAGTTGTTCCTGGAGATTCTCCATCGAGCCACGTGAATTCGTGTTATTGCCTGGAGTATGGTGAACTTCTTCGTCCATGGTAGTGTGTACTACGGAAGCTGAGTTCGTCATGATCGGTTGAGAAACCGGCATTGTTACTTGTGGAAGAGTTACTCCACGTTGCGGAGTAAATGTAGAGTTTTGCTGCAAAGTAGGTATTTCAAGCGAGGTTGTTTGAGAAGTCGGTTGGCGAAATTCGATGCCAAAGTTGAAAGGCATGCCCCATGGATAGCCTTCTGGCATACTGAAAGGTGAACTCTGCGACAATGAACGGAGTAGTAGTATCCTCTGAAGTCATTGCTTGGTTTTGACCGCCGATCTTGCTTGTTGACTTTCTTGTTGCCAATGAGTTGACCAGAGATGTGAGTCTCTCCACTTCTTCTTGTAGTGTAGTTACTGTACTACGAAGTTCAGCATTCTCTTGTTCAAAATTCTCCATTATTTTTCTTCTTTTTGATCTAGTATCGTATGTTCGAGTTGGCTGTGGACGCGGTCGAGAAACTCTAAGACGCGACAGCTTGACGATCTTTTCCTATCTGTTCAAACTGTGCAAGCTGTTCAAGCTTTTCAAGCTGTGCAAGTATGAAACTGTTCAAGTATCAGACTCTAGACAATAGACTTAAATGCAAAGTATGATGCATGATTATGATTGTAAAGAAAAGAAATTTCCAAAGAATTTAATGCTAAAAGAGATATTTCTGGCAAATATTTGGATGGAAAAAAACACACATTTATTGATTAAATGGAAGAAGATTACAACAATATTGTTTTTTGTTGGAGCATTGCTCACACAAATGATAAAATAAATGATAAAATTACAAACTAAATTAAACTAATTAAATGTCTTCGTCGGATGAAGATCCAATGGCTTGCTGCAGCTTCAACTTCAGGATTTCCTTTCCATAGCGAGCTTTCAGTTCAGCTTTCTCGACTTTTAGCTTGCTAATGACTTTCTTCCACTTGTCGGGAGTGGGATCGCTGGTTGTCATTTCCTCAAGCTTTCTTTTCCTTTTTTTGACGTATCTCTGGATTGTGTTATCTTTCTGACGAATCTTCTCATCCTTCTCCATGAGCCATTCATCTTGGAAGTAGAGCGTCTTTTCATGATCTTTGACTTGCTTCTTGAGTTTTTCATTCTCAAGATTAGTCTTAAGGAATTTGTTTTCCAAAGCTTCTTTCTCAAACCTTATTTTGGTCAAGGCTTCTTGGTATTCTCCCACAGCTTCGACGGGAAAATTTGTTGATTTGGGCGATTGAGAACATGGGATCCTCATAAGCGTAAGGCATTCAAATTCCTTCGCTCTTTTCTTTACCAAAAGTGTAGGTTTCCATGGCTACACAATTCTTTGCCTTCCCTTTTCTTTCCTTCGGATATGATGCCAAGCTTTGATCATCCTAGCTTTCAATCCACAGGAATCCTCTCCTTCGTGATAGAAGTAACTTTCTACAGTGAAACCACGAGGTTTACTAGAGTTTGCGTATCCGAGTTGACGTCTCGCCAGGAAAGGGTTGTAGTTGATTCCTCCTTTCGTACCGATGAGAGGTACGTTGGCAAATTCTCCACAGCTCTCAATGATTTCCATCTCATTGCCTGCCAAGGTATACCAATGGATATCGTCGTTTGTAAGAGACATGAGTCTTCTTGACCAATGCCATTCGTCTTTGTTTTTGCGGAAGATAGGAGATTTAGGCAAATGTGATACAATCCATTTGAAAAACAAAGGTACACAACACACGATAGTTCCGTCTCCTTGACGATTCCTATGATGAATAGAGACGTAGGTGTCACCAAGTAGAGTGGGAACGGGATTTCCAATCAGAAAGATCCTTATGGCGTTAATATCAACGAACTTTGGGACGTTGGGAAATAACACCAATCCATAGAGGAGTAAAGCTAAAATAGCTTCAAAGGCTACCATACTACCAGCTGCAGAGAATTTAAGAGCCTTCTCCATTAGGAACTTTGAAGTCAGTCCTAAGAGTTTTCCTCTAGTAGTTAGGTTTTTGTCTATCTCAGATTTCTTTAAGTGAGTCATCATTGCAATGACTGGTGACTTGGGAATGGCTTCCAAACCATTGAAAGGCACCTTATCGTCTTGAGATACCTAGGATATCGCGTACTCTTCCAAAGTAGGCATCACCGATAATCGGGAAAGTGAAACGTTGATAGGCGGATCGTAAAACGAGCGAAAGTTTTGAGAAGTCCTTCATCAACGTTAGCGTTCGTAAGAGTTAAAAGAGTTCCATAGAGTTTTCTGAAATCCGAGGGATCTTCTACCAAGGATGCTAACTCTTTCAACTTTCCTACGTCAGGAATTCTAAAACTGTATCTTTTGGTGAATCTTCCTCTGACATCCATCACTCTAACCTAAAATATTTTACAAAGAAAAAATCTCTAAATTCTTTGGAAATGGGAAGAGAAATGAAGTTTTTTTTTGAATGAATGAATGCATGCATGAATGCGACAAGCATGGTTAGTAGTTATACACACGGGCAAGCGTTCGAAGTCATGAGCATGAAGCCAACGATAAGAATCAATGTGGTTAAGTTCTAAGGGCTTATTCATCTGTGAAACGGGTTCTCCGATATCTGAGCTCAACACTCCTCTTCGAAATATTATCGGATTTGTTGAATACTCGATGTTCCAATAATATTTTTCAAGAGAAACTCGCCTGATCGTAGTCTCGCATGACAATTACTCTAGGCTTACACCCGAATAATCTATGCACTACATCCTAAATGGCGGGATGGGTTATGTGTTCTGACCACTCGACTTCTCGAGTTCCCTTGAAAGCAAAATGTCTTTGCAAATACTTGCTAAACACAATACCCCCAAGACAACCTCCACTGAGAGGGAGATATTAACTTCGTAAGTATTGAAACTTCTCACGTATTAATACCTCCACCTAGATCTTAAAAATGTTTCTTAAATCCGGGTTAGGATTTCTTTCCATCAGATGAAATCGCGAAAACACAAAATAAAGAAAAACAGACATATGCATAATATGAAAGCTTATCCCCTTTCTTTTCTTTTTGAAAACAAAAAAGCTTGGTGCTCTCGAGCAGAGTCACTTTTTTTTTGAAAATCAAAGTTTCAGCGTACTCCCCAGCAGAGTCGCCATTTTTCCTGTTCGCGCTAAAAGGTGACGTGCTAGAGGATTCGAACGTGAATTCGGATTCTCTGGCTCGAAATGATTTACTCTTTTGATTTGTTTATAAAGATGCCGCGAGCATCAAGCTTTATTATTTTCAACACAAGAAAGATGATTTAATGATTATGAAAAAGGGGAAAGCTGTAATACCCTCAATTGATATCGATATGCGTAATGACTAGCGTAAACTAGACACAATGCATTGGGGAGATTCTGAGTAAGGGGGATTGTTATATAAAGGGAATAGATGGAGCACCCTAAATATATATAGTTATCTATAGCTTTATATATGAATATCTTTGATATGTTTGTGTGTTTTAATTGCTATTTCTATGATTGGGAAAGTTTCTCCTTTGGGATTTTAAGAATGATAGATTATGTGGGATCCTATTGTTTGTTATTATTGTGCTCGCAAAGATCTGTGGATCTTCTACATACATATCCCCTAGTGGGAATCAGAGCATTTGTAGCTCGGATCTACAGGGTTCTATAGTTTGTTTGGTCTGAGGGAGAAAGAAATTTGCACGGCAAGGATGAGACCTTGTGCCTGAGTATTCTCAAAGGGATGTTGAGAAAGTCAGAGCAGTCGTAGTTCCCACTTATGCTAGTGGAAAGCAACGGGGTGTTAGTAAGAGAACGACAAATGTCATCTTAATGAAAAATGTATCTAATCTATTTCATCACATACATTTTGAAAAGGTTTGATTAAAATCTTTCGTCGTAAGTTACAGGTGTTTTGCTTGAGTGTACAAGCGTTACCACTTACATGTTTAAGAAAGATGTTTGAAAAAGACGTTTGAATCTTTTAACTGTAAGTATTGGGTGTTTTGCTTGAGTGTACAAGCGTTACCACTTACAATTAAGAGATGTTTTTGTTTGAAAACGAGTTTGAAAAGTTTTTGATTGTATGTGATGTGATAGATGAGATACTTCTTCCATAGAGATGATAGATGTCTAAATCTCCAGGAGAAATTGATTGGATTAAGGGATGCTTTTAAGAAGCCCATAGGTCCTTGTATTGTTAGCCCAAGAGGAGGCATTTCGAGGGTCATCGAGGGTCCTTGTATGAAGCTCAAGAGGAAGCTATAGGGTATGGCTGGCTTTGTGTTTAAAAGGGATTTCACCGAGAAACCATCCTTTTGGAATTAAGAGCAATTTCACCTGGAAATTTTACTCTCTGGGGATTTTGAAAGTGATTTCACCAGGAAACCATCCTTTCAGGGTTCTATCTTAGCGTGGGTGATTCTTTGTATTGGGAGCCCAATAGGAGGCTGTTAAGAGATTTCCTATCTCTTTCATTGTATGATGCCCAAGAGAAGGCTAAACTCAATGAGGAGTTCTTTTGAACGAAGCCCAAGAGGAGGCTGACTCAACAGGGGAGTGTTGTCTTATATGAAGCCTAAGCGGAGGCTAAACTCAGATGAATGAGTTTTATTATATGAAGCCTAACAGGAGGCTAACTCTGTGGGGAGAGTTATCTTGTATGAAGCCCAAGCGGAGGCTAAATTCATGTTGTGGATGAATTATCTTGTATAAAGCCCAAGCGGAGGCTACAACTGTGGGGAACCTATTGGTTAGACTAATTGTTATGTTATAATTAGACAGTTGTATAAACAAGTGTGTGTGTGTGTGATATGTATTCACAGGAGTTTTTGAAGGAAATATAAGCAATGCAATGATGTTTATTTACAGAAGTTTATGAAATATAAACAAGTGTCTGTGAAACGAACGTTTAAAACGAGCGTAACTTGATTATTTACAAGTTTGATCTGTGTACAAGGATGTGAATATGTACACGAACGAGTATTTATGTACAGACAACAATGGATGTACATAGGAGGGTTGGGACTTACACCATAAGGGAGGCTCATTGGTTTGAAAGCAGTTTCACAGGGAATAATGCTCCTTTCAATACCAATGGTTTTCAGTGTAAAATGTACAGACGAAACAGAAACGAACGATCGAAGTTTATCTGTAAAAAGTATATGTATTATGTACAGACAAAGATTTGTATGAAAAAGAAATTGATATGTACAAGGAAAAGGTATGTATGTACATAAAAGAATGTTGGTTTGAGTATACACAAGTGAAATGAAAACAAACGATCGAAGTTTGTCTGTACTTGAGTATAAAAAGTATTTGTGTTATGTACAGATGATAAATTTGTATGTGTTTGGAAATGATTTGATATGTACAAAGAAATATTATGTACACAAAAGAATGTTATGGGACTTACACTGTGAGGGAGGCCCATTGGTTTAAAAGAAGTTTCATCAGTAATAATTCTTCTCCTTTCAATACCAATGGTATCGGTGTATAAACAAAAGAATGAAAACAAACGAAAGAAATTTGTTTATGTTTGAATATTGACAATGATGATTTGAGTATGTACAAGAAAAATTGAGTATGTACATAAAAGGATTGGGACTTACACCGTAAGGGAGGCCCATGATCGATTGAGAAATTCGAGAGAAAACGAATTCGGTTTTATCGTTTAAATCGGATCGATCATGGTAAAAGATGTAAGTTTGATGAAATGTTTTGAAAAATGATTTTGGAAATGTTTTGAAATGTGAAGTTCATTTATGAAAAGTTTTGAAAAGAATCGGAAGTCGAAAACCTGAAAATTTCACCTTTAAAAGGTGTTTTGAAAAGTGCTCAGAACGTCGTTTTCGGCTCGATTAAAATATAATCAGATGAAAGTTTTTTCTGAAAATTTTTGCACTATCATAAAATAAATAAATTTATTGACAAGTGTTCAAAAAATCACCTCAAAATGAGGAGTTTTGATTGGTTAAAAAAATGTGAAAGTTTTGTAAAAAAACATGAAAAAATGGAAAAGTTTGAAAAAGAATGGTCTTGAGGGGAGTTGAACTCATGACCATTGAGTGGCATACGTGGCAGAAAACCTTAAGGGCGAGCAAGCTACCACTGGGACAAACGCGTTTTAGTGTTAGTGGACTAGAAACATGTGTTAATAAAAGATTGGAAAGTTTAAAAATTCAAACTCAAGAACACGCGCGCAGTGTTCTTCGTTCTCTTTGATCTTCATATTCAACAATCCAAGCTAAAATCTTCATTTCTCAATGAAATTCAATGAAATAAAAACGAAAGTTGCTCGATTTTGAACAACGAACATGATGGCAGATGTTAATTGCATTTATTTTTGACCTAGCATGCTTAAATTTCTGAGAATCGTGATGAACCCTAAAACTGAATTTTTCAAATTAAATGATGTGTAGTTAATGATTCTTTGATTTTCTTGAGGGCTTATGATCTTGATGAGTGCAGAAAGAGATCGGCCAAGAGTTTTTTTGTTTAAGTTCAAAGAATTAGGATATCCAAGTTCATGTTCATACCAGTTCAAGTGGAGATCGAAGAAGGTGTAAACGTGTTTCCATAACTTATTTCTTGATTGCTACAGCACCATCGGCATGTATGGAAGCTAAATGGATGATCTGCTTGCCTTGAATCACCTTGGACTACTCCAGCCAAGTCCACAAGCACAGACTAAAAAATGGAACTCGATTTCTTGGTTAGAGTTGTTACAAATGTTGGTTATGGATCTGGATCTTGTCTATGATGTTCATAGATGATATTTGAATGCTTGGAACACAAGTTAATCCATCCTAACCAAGAATTCGATACTTAAGGCAGTTTTGCAAACATAATGGTTATGGCATGTGATTTTTTATTTCCAGCTTTGTTCATGTTGATTTTAAGTTTTGAACAAGTTTGATGTTGATATTAGAGCATGTTTGACACCAAAACTTTCCCTAGTTTTTACTAATTCTCAAAATTGCAAGTTTTCTCTCGTTTGAACTATGTTTTGAGAGATTGGAGAAAGTGGAAGAAAAGTATGTCTTGGCATTAATTTGGTGTGGTTTTAACTTGAAATTGTGATCCATTTATAGGCCAAAGGTTCTGAAATTGTTAGGCACAAGTACATGGCAATTGGAAAATCAAAGATGCCTTAAGGGGTAAGAATGACTTTTCAAAAGAAAAAGGAAGTTTCCTCTTTTTACCATGTGTGAAAAATCTACAATTTGATCCTATATCATCTCAATCATATCTAGCTGATATTTATCAGCTCAATGATCCATTTGGCAAGGTTGTATTGCTTCTAGATGAAGAAATCTCAAAATGACCTATAATTTGAAGTTTTGAACATTGAAAAATCAAGTTCATGGAGCCTTATGTTTCAATTTCAAAAGTATAGCTAGACTCCATGGATTTGAGAGTTCTTGGACATTTTGGAAAGCTTGTTTCACAAGCTACAACTTTCATGTTTTGAGTTTTTTCCAATTCAAATTGGAACTAGGTGAAAAAATGGCATGAAGTTTGGAAAAAATAAGAAATTTGAACACTTAGAAAATTTTCTAAGTATGAAAACTTTTGACTTTTTGTTGACTTTTTCAAATTCTTTGATTTTCTATGATCATGATGGATCATTTGAAGTATTTTGATGATTGAAAAAGTTTTGTTTTAAAAAATTTGACCAAAAGTCAAAGTTTGACTGTTCTGTGCAAATGAATTTTCATCAGATGCTTCTGAAATTGACTGATGAAGTCTGTGAACTTCTGTGATGTTTTGAATCCAGAAATTAGGTCAAGATGTTGTATCTAAGATATAATGACCAATCTCTATCCAAAAAATTCATTTCTTGCTCAAAAAGTCAGAGAATACTCATGCCCGATCAAAACCCTAATTGGTCGATCCTTGATTAATCTGTGAGAAAAAATGGATATCTGAAGATTGAAGGCTGATGATTTGATCAAGATAGATCAAATGAGGTGCGAAAAACTCAAACCCTAATTGGTTGCCTCTTAAATCAGATGAAAACCTGATGAAACCCTAATCTCGACCTGTGAAATCTACACCCGATTAATGCTGTCTGAGCTGTTAGTTATGCAATGATGCAAATGTAAGGTGGTATATTAGGTCAAAATTTGGGGTATGACAAAACCCTAGCCTCTTGGAGCAACCCTATTTTCACAAAAATTTCTCAAAGTTGGCAAAAATCGAATTTGTCTTTCCAGCCACTCTTGATCATTCCATTATGTTCCTGAGGTAAGATTGAGTAAGTACACATCACAAACCATGGTTAAACATGCTTGAATCGAGCCATCTATGAGCATACATATTCATACTTTTCTTGAATTCGAATTTTTATTATCTGCTTGTTTTAATTGAAACTAATCATTCTAACATGTTCTTGAGATGCCATAGGAAGGATCTGGGTCATCGTTCTTAAGCTTGAACGTCCAAAACTCGAATTGCCATAGTTAGGGTTTTCTGAACTGTTTTCTTCGAATCGGTCGATACAGGCGTTTTCAGGCCAAATAGACACCACCATCGTGTTCGCCATGGTCGATTTAGGGGGGTAGGGTATCCCTTTGCTTTTTATTTTTGCTATTTTGCAGGTTTGGAGTTTGGACTCAGAAGACGACCGGAGCTAGGGCTCCGGCGTCGTTGACTGCGTTGAAACCGGCGAGGCTTGCGTGGCGCGTTCGTGGTTCCTGATTCGTCCATCCATACAACCTGTGCCCCACCTATTGACTGCGTTTGAAAATTCAAAATAATGACACGTTTATGCTTATAATCAATTGTTTCCAGGATCATAACACCAAGGCGCCTTGGCTCAGATGGCAACGTGTTGTTTGATTTCCCAGGAAGGCATGGGTTCGATCCCTGGCGTGGTCACATTCTTTTTACCAGTTTTGCAAACTAACATTTCCTTTTTCTATTTTTCTTAATATTTTTCATGCAATTTAATTAATCTTCAAATATTTTTCTCATGCATTTAAAAATCACCAAAAATATTTTCCTTTTGCATTTTAATCAGAAAAATGTTTATTTAATTTTTGACATTAAAATTAATATTTTTGCATGCATATTTTAATTAATTGTTAATTAACCATTAAATTGACTCTTAATTGCTTTTAATTATCAAAATCGATTCAAAAAATTATCTTATCATCTAATTGTCATTACTAACCTAAAATATTTTTCCTCATTTAAAAATCATATTTTTACTAACATTTTTCTTTTATGCAATTTTATCGTATTTTCCGATTATGTATCTGCCTACAGGTTGTAACATTTCGGACGATTTTTCTCGCTTTTCTTTTCAATATTATGTAACTGCCTATGGGATGTAATAGTTTAATTAGGACTTTTACTTTCCGCACTCCTATACATGCGCCCCAAAGCCATGTAATAGCGTAGGACTTTATCTTTCCGCACTTTACTTTCCATGATTTATTTTCGCACCTATAAACTGCTAGTAATTAGGCGTGTATGGCAAGATAAAATGGACATAGATCACTTCTAATTACAAGACAAAATATCTGAATCAACACACTTTTCACACATGCCCCTTAGGGTAATTCTCTCTCGTTGCCTTTCGATTAAAATGGTCAAGTCCCTCGAACGTAGAGGTATCCTAGCACCGTTTCCTACAAACATATCATCATAGTCCCTTCGATACAAAGATCATAGACCCACGATGTCGCCTACGAATACATGATCTCGTCCCTCGATTGTTGCCTACGAAAAGTGATGATCGTCCCTTCGAATGTGCTAGGATACTCCTACAAGTTGCCTTCTATGACCATCCGATGTCCCTTCGAATGTCCCTTCTACATCCAATGAATAGGGTTACCTACCAACTAATGGTACGGATAGCACTATTCTAAAGGAACGTAAAACAACATGAAAACGACTATTCGTAGTAGGTAATAAGACTTTTAGTTGCTTGCTCAAACAAAATACTTTTCACACCACACACTTTTGTCAAAGTTCAAACTCTTTTCAAAAACGAAACATTTCCGAACAGTTTGTATACATTCCTACATGAATCATTACAAAGTCAAAGCGAAATGTCTTTTCAAAACATTTTTATCAAACACACAGAAAACACTTTTTTAAAATGATCTAAGAGCAACTAAGAGCCCGTAGATAACTACGGATGAAAAGGGGTGCTAATACCTTCCGTTTTCATAACCTTCTCCCTTACTCAGAATCTAACGAAGGTCTTTTCCTGTTCTTTTCACCTTCCCTTAATTGGATAAAAGAAAAGTCGGTGGCGACTCTTGCTATCCGCACATTTGCGATAAAAAAGCAAAACAAATTCTCAAAGTCAGTTCACCGTATTACACTCAGCAGTTATGGTCGCGCTTAGAGCACCCCACTATAACTTGAAAGATTCCTAATTTGTAGGGCCTTCTCAGCAGCGTGACCCTGCTCAGCGCGCTCCCCTGGGCAGAATTAAATCATTTCTTTTCCCAAGTGCAGAATGGTTCTAACTGCGAGAATTGTTCGTTGCAATGACTTTAATTGAGTATATGCATAATCTTGTTATTGGTATGTGACTAAGAGTAGGCTAAATGGTCATGGAATTTAATGATGCTTAGTATGTATGTCATTCTTAAATTGTATTTACCTATTCGATGATTATGCATGAAACTATGAATTCTAATTGTTTCGGGGTAAGCGATTTTGAGATGTATTACTTTGGTAATTAATACGTTGCAATTATGGCGATTGATTTATGCTCGAATCAAAGTAGATCTAGACTATCAGGTGGTAAATCACATATGACTATAGGCAGGGTCCAATTTGTTATACCATTCTGATGACTCGACTGGGCCAGTTAAGGGTGTATCCACAGAGCGTAATCATCAGGATATTCAGTACGTTATACATATTTGAGCTACCATTGCAGCGTGTTCTGAGTGGGCCATTCAAGGGCGTATACAACAGACGTAAACGTCAACGTGCTTGGTATGGTGGGATTGTGGTGCCACATAGGCAATACCACTCCGTAGATTTTAACTCACCTCTAATGGTGCCATATATGCAATATCATTAGGCTTTCACCCAGTGGGCTATTGGTTTATGTGACATTATTGCTCACTAAAATTCCATTGGTTTATGTGGTATGGTTGCACACTAGAATACTATTGGTTTATGTTGTATGTTCACCCTCCAAGATTCCATTGGTTTATGTGGAATGTTCTTTATCCGGATTCCATTGGTTTATGTGGTACGGATACACACCTGGGCTGCCATGGGTTTATGTGGTACGCTTATATTCCGAGATACCATTGATTTATGTGGTATGCTCATCTTCCGAGATTCCATTGGTTTATATGGAATACTCATTATCTGGATTCCATTGGTTTATGTGGTACGAATATGCACTTGACTACCATTGGTTTATGTGGTATGGTGGGATCGTAATGCCACGTAGGCAATATCACGCTGGACCCACCTCTAGTGATGCCAAGTAGGCAATGTCACTAGGTCTCTATGTGGTGCCTATGTGATTCTACGCTTGTGTGTTTACAATTATGACTCATGAGGGTGTGGGAGTGGTTACCGGTGTGGACATGTATAAGTCCTAGATTCCCCGTATATGTGGATGGAGGTTTATACCTTGTTTATTGTTGGTTTTGGCTTTGTCATCTCATTAGTTAGTTATGGGACTTCTAATGGTGATGTTATCCAAGTATGTACTTGTACCCAGTCGTGAGATATAACCCCGGATTCTAGGTGAATCTGTTTCTTGATGTATGTTCTTGATAGTACCGAGCGAACTCCTAAGATAGGGAGGTTCACTGAGATTTAGTAATCTCACCGCACTCTAATTATTATTTTTTAGGTTCTTCGAGGTATGACAGAGGCAAGGGTAAGATAACTTAGTCTTATTGTGGTTTTTTATTGGCGATGACTTTTCTTATTGTACCTTTCCGTTTTGTACCCTCTTGGATGATGTATTAGTACTACTTTTTGAGAATTGTATCTTTTGGCCATATCAGTTTCGGCACTTGTTGTATATTGTATTAATACTTATCTATTTTTCCGATGCGTATGTATGAATGTTTATGTACCATTTCATGCCAAATATGTATATCCTAGGCAATGCATGTATGGGGTGTTACACGCGGGTACGAGTCTGCATACTTGTTTGTGTTTGGTTTTGTGTTTGTTACCACCTCACTGGTTAGTCAAGGGACTTCTAGTGGTGGTGTTCCCTTGTGATATACTTGTACCGAGCCGTGAAGCATAACCCCAGATTCTAGGTGAATCTGTCATATGCATGTACCCTATAAAACCAAGCGAGCCTCACTAAGATTTAGTAATCTCACCCCAATCCTCTTATTATTTTTCAGGAACAGGTTATAGGTGGTAGAATTGTTAGATGATTAGTTTCGAAGACTGCAGACAAGCAGATGGCAAGAAGACCTACGTAGTTGTTATCTTTTCGTTGTGCGATGTTGAAGACAAGCTTCTCGGATACATTATGATTAAGACTTGTATTGTATTCAATTTTAAATTATTTTCTTTTTCATCTAGTTGTATATTTCTTGTACCATATTTAGCATCACTACATATTATTCTAGACATATATGTAAGGGGTGTTACAGTTGGTATCAGAGCAGGTCAATTCTTGTCCCTGCCATGAAATATCACTAGCAATTCTTTCCTCCCATATGTGTGTGTGTTTCTAACCTGATTTCTATTATCGTAGTTTAAGTTGTTCAGAATGGCCATCTCACTGACTGCATATGTGATGGATAGGATCACGGTAGAGCCACCACGAGGATGCGTAAGATTCGAAGCAACTCGAGCTAAAAAGGTAGAAACCTGTTGAGTTTGGAGAGTGTTGGGATTTTTTATTATAAATGGAGCGCTTGACGCAGATAGTTGATGAATCAACTATCGTGATAAGGTTTAGGACTATCGGAGTTTCCAAAATTCGATTGGGCGAAGTGAGACCTTCTCTGGAATTCGACAGCAGTGAAGTAAATTTTGCTAGGTATTTTAGTAGGATTATTGTTGTACGTATATTCTTATACAAGTATTTTTAATTATCGTTTTCCACTGGGATTGGTGTGATATCACCGTTGTTCAATAGTTCAAGTGTATTTTAAGATTTGGTTACAAAAGAGTTTTGTTTCCTAGTCACAAAAATCATAAGTTTCAAGTAAACAAGTTTAGTTTTCTTTCCAAAAGAGAGTTGTTTGGACTAAAGAGAGTTTTGGTTGGTTTTCAAATGGTAAAAGCTGTCAAAATTAGTTTCATTAACCTAATTTCATATAAATTCAACTAACAAAGCAAATGAACTAGTTGATGATCGATATAATTACGTATCCTCTCAATATTGTTGATTTCCAACAAATATTGTGAGTTGTATCATGTTAATCTTTAGATGATGTCTCACTCTAACTATTGACATGATAATCTTTAAGCTTGATACAAGTAAATACTAACTCACAAATCTATGTCTAGCATTTGTTCATTAGTAGATGAATATCCTCTGTCAAGTTTGAAACATATTTCTTAATCATGATCAAAAGCATAAAAAGTACAAGTAAAACAAAGATATTCAACATATATACATCATCAACCAAGTTCATACACCATAAGATCAAAATAAATACATAAAAGTTAGATTAACTACCTCTAATCTTGACACAAAGAAGAGATTTAGCTATCCATTTCCATCGTAGCTTGATGATCAAGTAAAATCTAAAGCTTTATGAACATCAACCTTGAATGATCAAAGATTGAGGTATTAAAGCTTTGATCTTTGTAACAATGGAGGAAAATGGTTTTTTCTTAGGTTCTCTCTCTATCTTGCCTTGGAAGCTTGTTAGAATGAAGAGAAAGTACAAAAAATATCTTAAAAGTATCTCAAACGCATGGGTTGTCCGTCCAGAATCGTTGGGCGACCATAAAGCATCGTTGGGCGACAACCACAAAGTATGAACACGTGCCAGGTTAGGTGAAAGGAGGAGTTTGAAATAAGGACCGTCATCGGGCCACACTCCTACCTCGCAGGGCGAAACAAGAAACGTCGAGCGACCTTGCTGCGAGTCCCTCTGGGGCCAATCCTAAAATTTGAGTCTTTCTTCGCTTCTTTCTCGCCTATGCTTCGTCGGGCGACACTTCGCTCTCTCATCGCCTTTGGCTTTTTGGGCGAAGCTGCTGAAATGGAGAAAAATTTACTTGTTTCATGCCTTCTTCCTAGTCGGCCGATAGCTGCAACTTCAGATCAAAATAAACTGAAAAACAAACAAACCAATTAAAACATTCACAATAGTTATATTTACACCAAATGACTTAAAAATAAGGGATTATCTTAAATAAAATCAACAAAAGAGGTTTAAAGTGTTAATAATTAATATGATATTTATCCAAAAGTTGACACTTAACAACTCTCCCCAACTTAAATCTTTGTTTGTCCTAAAATTAAAAGATAAAAATTAAAAACAACAAGATAAAGTTCATAAGATAAAAATAAACAAAAAATTAACTTGAATAGTTCAAACTCAATCGAATCACTTCACAAAATGTCCTTAACCGCATTTGGAATCAAAACAAGATAGTGAACTAAGTTCTAAATACGAACATCAAGTAATGCAATTATTTTATAACACTATGTTCACATTTGAATCACCTAATTCCTTTCAACAATTTCTTGAAGAACAAAATGCAATATTTACATAGGACTGTACACTCTCACTAGCAACCATGCACATCCGGAATAATTCATGCATTCATCAAAACAAGTTAAATGAACAAAATGGAAACAAAGATCACTAAGGACTTTCAAGGGTTGTAACTTGGCTTGGGTTAAAAACAAAGGATATATATACAAATTCATTGAATCAAAATGGGGTAAAGATAATGAAGAACATTTCACATTTCACAATATTCAAATTCATACTTCCTCCTTATTTAATTACAATCTTTTTCTTTCTTTTCTCACACAATGATCCTATCCTTTTTCTTTTCTTTTTCTTTTTTAATTTCTATTCTCTTTTTTTCTATTCAATCTCATTTTCTTTTTCAAAGGATACATTGTGCCATCAATTCATTATTTCTTTTTGATCAACCTCCCTAACTTTCAATTTTTCTATCCTTTCTATTTAAGAACATGCTCTTCAATAAGGCTAATCAAACAATTGGAAAAAGTGTTTATAAACAAGAAAATTTCTTAGAATGAATCATCATTGAATTTAATTTTGATTATCAACAAAATGACTAAGTGATATACTTAACAATTTGTTGATTTTGATAGATTCATTCCAAAAATTTCAATCTTTAAGCTCAAAAGGATTCACTAAGATTCACACACTCACGGTTAATTGAAGCCTTTTTGGAATTGATGGTTTTTCTCGTGGTACACAAAAATTTGCCTACATCGCTTCTAAGTTTCTATAATGTCAATAACAAGTTAAGATTAAACATGAATTAAACGAGTTAACACAATTACTAGAACACTCAATTTTGTGCAAGGTGGAAAACTCTCACTTTTGTGGTTTATGTCCTAATGATTCAAACATGAACAAATATTTACACAAATGCATAACTTACATATTTGCATAAAGCACTAATTTCAATATAATGTTAACAATCTACAAAGCAGTAAAATAATACCTGTTTTGCGCATGTCAATTAAGTTTTTTTATCATCACCACCCAAATTAAAGGAAAGATTATGCCTCATCACTCAATCTTGCTTCTTGAGCAAATATATCCAACTATTCACATGGACAAACAAACCAAAATTTCTATGTACAACTAATATAAAATATGAAACTAATAATATTTAAAATTAAAAACTTAATTAAACATAACAAAATAAAAACATTGTCTTGTGTACAACACCACAAAAAAAGGGGTACCAACACCCACTAAAAAGGAATCAATCCCAAAGTACAACATTTTTCAAATCTATACAAAATAAACAAAATGCAATTGTTCAAACATTAAAATTCTAGCAACACAAACAAACATAAATTGGAAAAAAATTAAAAATATTCACTTTGGAGCTCTCAATGCTCCATGTCATCACCTCCTTCATCACCATCATGAGCACCAACATCATCACCAGCATCCTCCACGTCATCCGCAGGTGCTGCCCCCTCAGGGGAAAAAAAGAACGCCTGCCCACAGGATAACTGCCATAGGCATTGTATTCCACACGGGCCAGAAAAGAAAAACCCTCCTGAGGTGCTACTTCATTTCCATAAACCTTGGCCATGGAATCATGAAGAAAGCTACCCGATCTTTTATGCGCTTCCAACATGTCCCAAGTGTAGTTGCAAGTCTCACGCATCCTAGGATCCCAAATTGCATAATCGAGACCCTCAAATGCCTCAGGTTCAGGTTGAGTACCTGACGACTCACTATCATATCCCAAAATTTACCCTCCTACTTCTCAAGACATTTCATACATCCGTACTCCAGGATTCCTCAAGGGTTGATCAGACAAACCCTCTCCTAGACAATCAACCTAAACTAGGGTTTGGTGATTCTCAGATCAAAATGGACTTCCAACATCTCCAATATTCATCATGCCTCCTCATATGCTTCCAATATTCTCCATGACAAGTTTCAAGCCTCACAAGTCAAGTTTGCTCAGACAATTGCTCAGATGGTTGAAAATCAATTGTATTGGACAAAAAGTCAACTGTGGTCAACATGCAGTCAAACTTCCTGATTTTTGGTCAACATCCTCATTTTAAAGTTACATTCATCATTTGATCAAGGGTTGATCATGATTCATCAAGAAAACTCAAGATTTGCTCAAAAGTCAAACTTTCTAAATTAGGGTTTCTCAGTGAAAAGTCAACCAAATTTTGACTGAGCATAACTTCTTCATACTTTCTCATAAATTTTTCCAGCACCTCTTGCTTTGAAGGAAATTCAATTCTCTACAACTTCATGTCTCACAAGAATGTTCAAAAAATGCTTCATTTGGAAGGTATGGATCAAAACATTACACGTCCTTTTCAAAGTCAACAAAAAGTCAACTTTTTGTTTTGAAGATATATTGAGCATGGAAACTCAAATTGAGATCAACCCAAAGAGGTTGGTTAGAGGACTCTTAGAGCTTTCCAAAAAGTCCAAGAACACTCAAAAATGTGGAAAATTGAGCAAAATACACCTTGTGCAAGTTGGGCAATTTTGAAGAAGTGCACAAAGAGAGATACTTCTAAAAATCAAAATTTTTGCAAATGGGCCTAGTTTTTCTTCATTCAAACTTGTTCCTTATACAATTTGGAACATCCAAGCCCAATGCCACGAATTTTTACTTTATTTTTCTATTTAATTTGGATTTTATTCATTTAAATACAAATTAAATTCAACAATAAAGTATAAAATCAAAATTAATTGCAAATTGATTTTTTTTCTCTCATTCTTGGGATCCAAGTAACCCATAAAGGCTGGCAAATTTCGAAATTATCATGGATTTGGCAAGAATTTGATTGAAATTGATCAAAAAAGATAAGATTTTATTTTGTACAAAATCAAATAATCTTTGCATTGATTAACCATTATTTGTTCCTCAAATCAGCTCAATTTCCATCCATTATAAATATACAATGCATATCACATGAAGTGAAACAGAAAAATTGCCTCAAGAACCCTAACCTAAAAGTCAAAAATCTGTGACCTCCAAGCAATCTGCAGCCTTGGTTCCAGTGGATTTCAATCGATTTTGAGCATTCCATCGTGTTCCTTGGGTTGTTTAGAGTCAGTCCAGACCTTTACAACACTCAAAACCATCAAGAATCGAGCAATCCCGATTTCGGTTTGTTCTTCCTTTTCCAAAATTGATTTTCAATTCTCATGCATTTTTAACATGTTTTGTTGATTGTTTTGTGATTAGAACGAAGCTTGGAAGCTTTCTAGGTAGTTTGATTGAATTTCCATGGCCTAAAACACGAATTACCATTGCTAGGGTTTTCTGAACCAAATTGGGGATTCCTTAAAACGGTTAAATTGGACCAAAAGACCACCACCATCGTGTTCAGAATGATGTTTCCAATCGAACCATGCCTTTGAATGTCATTTATATTGCCTGTGTTTGATTTTGAGATTTGCAGGGACTATAGCGTCGAACTGAGGCCGACGCTATCTTTTCAAAAATTCAAAGCGAAGAAGCGATGGTTGGCGTGATTTGTGCAATCAGGGAGCGACACCCGTTTACAATCCATTCGCTCCGTTTTTTAAACACACGTGCAAGCCAGCTCAGTTGGTCAAGGCGTGTGGTTGTGAAGGCAAGGTCACCGGTTCGAATCCCAGCCATGGCATTTGATTTTTTACATGTTTGCAACTTTTTTCATATTTTTCTATTTTCTTTAATATTTTCATACTATTTAATTTATCTTTCATAATTTTTATCATGCATTTAAAAAATACCAAAAATATTTATTTTTTTCATACTCATCATAAAAATGCTTATTTAATTTTTAAAATTAAAATTATTATTTTTGCATGCATATTTTATTTAATTTCTATTTTATCATTTAAATCACTTTTAATTGATTTTTAATTATTAAATTAACTCCAAAATATCCCAAAAAATTATTTTAGCATATTAATGTTATTTCTAGCATGAAAACTTTTTCTCATTCAAAAATTATTATTTTTACTAACATTTTCCTCTTATTCAATTTCATCGTATTTCTCGATTTTTCATCTGTTCACAGGTTATACCGTTTCGGACAATTTTTATCGTTTTCTTTTCAAATAATGTAATTGTTTATGGGATGTAATAGTTCAATTAGAAATTTTATTTTCCGCACTTTCAATTATGTATCTGCCCCAAAGCCATGTAATAGCGTAGGACATTTACTTTCCGCACTTTACTTTCCGCAATTTACTTTCTGCACCCTATAAACTGCTAGTAACTAGGCGTGTATGGCAAGATAAAAACGAACGTAGATCACTTCTAATTCCAAGATAACATATTTGAATTTAACACACTCTTTTCACACATGCACCTCTTAGGGTAATTCTCTCTCGTTGCCTTTACGAATTCAAATGGTCAAGTCCCTCGAACGTAGAGGTATTCTAGCACCGTTGCCTTCAAAACAAATCATCATAGTCCCTTCGATACAAAGATCATAAGACCCACAATGTCGCCTCCGAATACATGATCTTGACCCTCGATTGTCGCCTACGAAAATGATGATAGTCCTTGAGCGTGCTAGGATACTTCCTAGTTGCTTTCTATGACCATACGATGTCCCTTGAATGTCCGCTTACATCCAACGAATAGGGTTACCTACCAACTAATGGTATGGATAGCACTATTCTAAAGGAACGTAAAATAACACGAAAAGGACCAATTCTGAGTAGGTAATAAGACTTTTAGTTGCTTGCTCTATCAAAATATTTTTCACACCACACACTTTTGTCAAAGTTCAAATTCTTTTCAAAACGAAACATTTCCAAACACTTTGTATACATTCCTACATGAATCATTACAAAGTCAAAGCGAAATGCCTTTTCAAAACATTTTGTCAAACACACAGAAAGCACAATTTTTAAAGTGATCTAAGAGCAACTAAGAGCCCGTAGATAACTACGGATGGAAAGGGGTGCTAATACCTTCCCTTTTCATAACCTTCTCCCTTACTCAGAATCTAACGAAGGTCTTTTCCTGTTCTTTTCACCTTCCCTTAATTGGATAAAAGAAAAGTCAGTGGCGACTCTTGCTATCCGCACATTTGCGATACAAAAAATCTCAAAGTCAGTTCACCGTATTACACTCACTCGTACGAATACCTTTATTTTTCATGGCCAACTTACCTAAACAATACCGACTCACATAATCATCATCAATTACCCCCTTAATTTTTTCACTAATTCCATTTGGCATCAATATACCTTTTTCAAGGCACATTTAACTGATTAAACAAGGAAAAATAAGAGGGTTTCTCGAATTTACCTCCTTAGTCTTCGTTCCTTCAACAAAATTCTTCATCTCCCTAGAAATAACAGACACAACATTCACGGATTTTTGCTCCGTGATACACTTCACCAAGACTGCCACATCAATAGGAATTGTTGATCGATGCATTTTTGGTTTGATGTTGTTCAAAATTAGAACAATTTGTGCTTTTGGAGTCATGTCTTCCTGGAGGTACTTCAAAGGTTGCCCAGTTGCATTCCTCTCAACACTCCGCTCTTCTAACAAAATTGCCTTAGCAATTGCATCATGATCTCTGGCTATTCCAAGCACTCAGATGTAATCATCTGTAATTCTAGAAGTATAACGGTATAGACTACCCAAAAAAATTTCAATTTCATCTGTGGTAAAAAACAAAAATGCCCCTGGCAACGGCGTCATTTTGTTGTACGTATATTCTGATACAAGTATTTTTAATTATCGTTTTATATAGGGATTAGTGTGATATCACCACCATTCGATAGTTCAAGTGTATTTTAAGATTTGGTTACAAAAGATTTTTGTTTCCTAGTCACAAAAATTATTAGTTTCAAGTAAACAAGTTTAGTTTTCTTTCCAAAAGAGATTTATTGGGATTAAAGAGAGTTTTGGTTGGTTTTCAAATGGTAAAAGCATGTCAAGATTAGTTCCATTAACCTAATTTCATATAAATTTAATTAACCAAGCGGATGAACTAGTTGATGATCGATATAATTATATATCCTCTCAATATTATTGATTTCCAACCAATATTGTGAGTGTTATCATGTTAATCTTTAGATGATGTCTCACTCTAACTATTGACATGATAATCTTTAAGCTTGATACAAGTAAATACTAACTCACAAATCTATGTCTAGCATTTGTTCATTAGTAGATGAATATCCTCTATTAAGTTTGAAACATATTTCTCAATCATGATCAAAAGCTTAAAAAGTACAAGTAAAATAAAGATATTCAACATATATACATCATCAACCAAGGTCATTGATAAGTGCCAAAATGTAGTTATTTTGTATATACATTTTGTGGCACTTATCCGTTCTTTTGTTGATATTCTTCGAATAAATCCCCCGCTTTTAGTATATTTGTGTACATAATAGAATAATTGAGTTTTTTGTGTAAATATTGTATCATTTGATAGTTTTTCATCTCTTTTATAGGTATTCATTCATAATTGGAGCATTGAGTAATAAAGGCCAAAGGCTAAGCTTCAAGAGTGCGATTTTGCACAATACGTCATCGAATAAAGCTCAAATTCAACACAATAAAAATCATAAATTTGGTTGACATTTCTTCATGGTTGGATAGAGCATTGAATAAGCTTTCCAACGCTTCAAACCGGGCTCAATTCCGAGTTACGGTTCTCAAGATACGGCAAAAATAAAATGCTGAAAATAGCAGACCGCGCTGAGCGCGAACAGACCGCGCTGAGCGCGACCTGCGACTTCAGAATTCTTTAAAAGGGGCTCAAAACACATTTTTAGGTTATGGGTTGGGTATTTTTGAGTCCCAACACCATCACCTTCATTTCTTTGGTAGATTAGCTTAGAAAACAACATTGAAGCTTGCATTTTGATGATTGGAGGTGGATTGCTCTTCGATTGGCTTTGACAACCAATGTAGATTTGTGGTTTATCTCTTCTCCTCTTTGTGTATTTCTCTTTTGTTGGGTTTGTATGTATTTCTACTCATAACTCATGTATATTTATCGCCTTTGGCTTGTATAAAGTTTGCTTTACGAATTTGTGTCGGTGATTGTCTTGGGTTTTTACTTTATGTTAGGGATTTGAGCTTTGCTAGGGATAGATTGCTTAGATTCTTACCTAGGATGATTATCTGTTAGTTTCCGAATGCTAGAAATGGGTTTAGAGCTAACATTCACTATAGAGTATCCGAACTTAATGCCTCTGCGTCGGTGAAGTATGCCAGGAATGGGTATGGAGGTGGTGATTGATTCTATGTTGTTGAGATATGCGGGAATGGATATTGAGATGATTTAGGAGGATTCTCAATTTGGGTTAGAAATAGCTTAGATTGTGAGAGGTATGTGATGACACGGACGAGTATCGTGGGCGAGTATGACATGGGTGGTAGATTTAAGTCATGACGGGTAGTTTACATTCGTTCGGACAATGTCTATCCTTTATACTTTTGTTCATTTACTTTTGTCTTTTATTTTCATTTCTTTTAATCCCAAACTCATTAACGGTAGAATTGTCGAGCGAATCAATAACCAATCTCTGTGGACACGATACGATATAACCTAACGGTATATATCACGGTAAAATAATACCAACTCTTTGCTTGCGCTTATACCGCCAAAAACAAAAGGGATTGGTTTTATTGGTTTTGTATTGCGATAATTCCGTTGTTTTTGAGTTTTGTAATTAATGTATATGTTGTATAGACTTTGTATATGAACTTGTATATATTACTTGTACATGTTGTGTTTACTTTCCATACTTGTACATATTTGTGATTTTCTTAGTTTTTATGTGATGTTGTGAATTGTCTCGTACTCGTAATGTTTGTTGTGTGGTTGTTAGGATACTTTCTTTAGGTTTGCGCGGTGTGGCAATACCATGGCATGACGAGAGGAGGTTAATAATGCTCACACAAGAAAGGCGTCGAGCTTACGACGTAAAACAAGCATGTTTTTGTTTGTTTATGTTTATGTTGTTTGGTGGATTATGTTTTAACAAGTTGAAATAGGACTTGCTCTTAATTTTAAACTTTCACTTTTCAACTTGTTAATTCATTTTCACCAAGTTTTTGTATTGTTATTTGCTTTAGTTTTGTTATGTCAAATTGTTATTTTCCACAAGTTTGTAGTGTTTTAGCTTGTGGAAGTGTGTATGTTTGTAAATATTGTTTAGATGTGTAAATAAGATTGTATAGGTGTGTAAGTGGAGCTTGCATAGCAGTTGCACCTGTTGCTATGCAGAGCTAGTGAATTCTTTTAAAATTTCACTTGGTTTTCCTTTTTCCCACTTTCACCAAGGCTTTTTGTATTGAATAAAATTAGTATTGTTTTTCTAATTCTTTTGTTGTTGTTTGGACTCAAATTTTGGTTTGGTAACTTGAAGACTTTTGAGGTGATTTTCCAAGTTTGATCGTTTCAACTCGCGGATGTATGGTAATGATAGTTTTCAAAGTTGGTACATGTCAGGTACTCGTTTATCGCTTTCTATAGCATAACATGTTTAGGAAATTTATCATTTCTATAATTACCATGCTATTCATTCTTTTTGCATTACTTGCTCATGAATTGAATCACTTTAGTTCCCTTTTTACCCATAAATGTGAGGAAGCTTTCCATTGTTTACATGTTGAGAGTCCACATTCTTGTTTTAACTAGATTTTATTATGCTTAATCTTTTATTTTGTGTTGATTGTATGATTGCAAGAAAATGATCAAGACATTTGTTGATTTTGAGCATAACTACCTTGGCCAAATATTCAATTCACCTTGTGAGTGTGTGAACCTTTGTTACCCCCTTTGAACTTTTATCAATATCCATGTTTATTTGAACTTGATGCTTGTCTATGAGTGTCAATTCACTTTTTTTTGTATGGATGTTGATTTCTTTTTTTCTTGAACCCTCAACTATATGTTGTTGTATGGATTTTTACCTTGCCTTAGAAAGTAGGGAGTATTCACACATTAATGTTGGTTGAATTCAAGTTGGGGAGAGGAATGTTTATGTGCTTATGTTGTGATTGATATGAGGTTGAGAAAAGAAAAAGAAAAGAAAAAAAAAGTGAAAAAGAAAGATTAGAAAAAGAAAAAGAAAAAAGAGAAAAGCTTTGAAAAACAAAAACAAAAAGAGTAGGAATAATGTTATGTTAATAAGTGAGGTGTGTTTGGTGTGAAATTTGTGATAAAGAAGAAGTTTGATTGGAATTTTATTGTTTGAAACTTTGTGAGTTGATCACTCCCTTGGGTTTAGGCAAGTTTTTGTTTCGATTAGCTTTAGGACTTATCACTTGTTTGTTAACCAAGCCACATTACAACCTTGAAAAGCCCTTGTGATTCTTGCATTTGTATTTTCAATACGTTTTTGGATGAATGCATAATTTAGTCTTTTGTTTGCAAGATTGTGGAGGAGTGTTTTTTATCCCTCGTCTTTGTGTGTTCTTCATCTACCGATGAATTTTTGCTAGGTGTGATTCATGATTGAGCTTGTTTTGTTTTAGAATGTTTTGCATGATTTTTGTACTTAGGATTTATTTCGTTTATATGTTATCGTTGTAGGATAGTGGTAAGTTTGTATTTTGTCGTGTATATTTTTCGTTTGAACCATACATTTGTTGGTCATACACCATAAAATCAAAATCAATACATAAAACTTAGATTAACTACCTCTAATCTTGTCACAAAGAAAAGATTTAGTTATCAATTTCCAGGGTAGCTTGATGATCAAGTAAACTACAAAGCTTTATGAACATCAACCTTGAATGATAAAAGATTGTGGTATTAAAGCTTTGATATTTGTAACAATATAGGAAAAGGGTTTTTTCTTAGGTTTTATCTCTATCTTGCCTTGGAAGCTTGTTATAATGAAGAGAAGGTACAAAAGTATCTAAAAAGTAGCTCAAAAGCATGGGTTATCCGTCCAGAATCGTCGCCCGACTATAAAGCATCACTGGGTGACAACCACAAAATATGAACACGTGCCAGGTTAGGTGAAAGGAGAGTTTAAAATAAAGACAGTCACCAGGCGACACTCCTGCCTCGCTGGGCAAAACAAGAAACGTCGAGCGACCTTGCTGTGAGACCCTACAGAGCCAATCCTAAAATTTGAGTCTTTCTTTGCTTCCTTCTCACCTCTGCGTCGCCGGACGACGCTTCCTCCCTCATCGCCTCTGTCTCGTCGGGAGACGCTGTTGAAATGGAGAAAAATTGATTTGTTTCATGATTTCTTCCAAGCTGGCCAATAGCTGCAACTTCAGATCAAAATAAACTGAAAAACTAACAAACCAATTAAAACATTCACAATAGTTATATTTACACCAAATGACTTTAAAATAAGTGATTATCTTAAATAAAATCAACAAAAGAGGTTAAAAGTGTCAATAATTAAGATGATATTTATCCAAAAGTTGACACTTAACAATTATTATAAGATAATTCTGAGAAGGAGCGGAGTTTTGAATTACTAGAAATTCGCTGCTCAATCCTGGTGCCAATGGCAGTGCTTGGATGAGTAAAGTGCTGTACTCCGAATCATTTCAGTATGATGTAACATGTGTGTGGATTACTTGGTAAAGGAATAATAGAAAGAGTAGATTCGATGATCTCTAATCGGGAGGATATTGGATACCCGATTAGGGGAAGTGCTTGACATCTTCGTTCTTTCCAATCTGTGATTAAGTCCTATAACTACGCTAGGCGACAGCTGGGGCAAGTGAAGCGTGAAACAGGGTATCCTAAGTTCTTACTAGTATGATTCGTCTATCCCCGAGTGATACCATAGAGCTATGCTTGGTGTTGGGTAATTAGATGAATGGAAACTAGTGTCTTTCCGAAGCATCCACGGGATAATCGAAGTTGTATCAACTATTTGGAACCATGTTAGTACTACCAGATAGGAATAATGCCATTATATCACTATCGTACACAAGACCTGAAGATGTGGGATGGTGTTGACCCAGAGCTTAAGGTAAGTTCTGATTATTATCCGCATACGCAAATTCAATTTCCCATGAGGTAGGTATAACAAGGATCCATGTGCCGTGCTAGGTAGTGGTGAACAAGCAGGAGATAATGGGATGGATCAAGTTCCGTTACTACGCTTATGAGGACCCTGAGTGGTTGTGATTGTATGGGTAGTGACAGATGATATCTTATGGGTGTTTCTAGTGTTGTGGAGTGGTAAGTAATGAGTGTGCATGAAATTCTAGAGATGAAATTGATGTCAGATTGTTATATCTTGGTCGACATTGTTCTATGGGAACTCTGTAACCTTAATGGTCAGTGTTGAAATAGATGAACGTATTTTGTGTTAGTCGATATGCAATGAATCTAGAAGAGTATCTATAGACTCTTAGGAGCAAAGCAACATCAGTCTTGGTAAACAGAAACATGTTGGATTCAGAGTGCTGAGAAATTCCAAAGGGGAATGTTCGAAGCATGGGATACGATTTCTTGTATGGTAATCGAGCTCAAGACATTAGAAACGTTGTGTTGGGAACGCAACTTAGGAAAAAAATTTGGTAACAGTTTCAAAAATAGCGAGGCATGGTGTTGAGGAAATCTTGGCAGCTTTAAGTGGGAACTGAAGTTCTGTCAGGATATGTGGATGATCCCGAGACTGTGCAGGTATGAGACTACATGGTTAAAGGAAATCGTGTGAGTATTAGTATTGGTTGTAGAGTTAGTCAGTGGTTCAAATGACAATCTGGGACTTTGTGAATTTCATTAGACGATTGCTTGGGCAAAGTGTAATTACGAAAAGATTATTGCACCGATTAAGTCACACGAGTTAACAAGGTGTTGTCATGTTAGGAATATGAAGTTATGTGGTTAGAGAAGAACTATGGAAAAGTTTGCAATGTTATCATAGTTGTTGTACGACATGAAAGTCGATTGGTTGAGGTGAACTTATGTTTAGTAAGTGTTCAATGTTAGACATTTCAGAACCAAAGTGTGTAACTAAGTTGTATTCATGGACCTAACCAAAACCGATGAAGTCAGTAGTGACCTGGTTTTGGAATTAGTTAACCTCGAGGAGCGACCTTTGTAAAGTGTTTTTAAGACTCTAGAGAGTATCGTGATTGGGTGAAGTCAGAGGAAAACTATTGTTACTTAGGGATCGAACAAGGCATAGTAGAGTAAGTGAATCAAGCATGATTCAAAGTAGTAGGTTTAGTTGTTGATCAGTGCAGATAAAGGAGGACCAACTAAGCTCGTAGTAGGTCTAAGTGGTATACTTGTGACAAGTGTTGAATGAAATGTCAGTCCTAAGGAGAAACTCTATGAGAAATATTTTATTCATCCCAAAGTCTCTCAAGGATCCTCCATAATCACGGGACATGCTACTAATGGATCGATATAGAGTAGACTGTGTGGTTCGTGTGAAGTAAGATATTTTGGAAACAGTGGTTGTGCTAGTGAGTATTGAGAATTCAGAGAGGAAAGGGTTTTCGCTTTAAGTGGAATTTTAGTTTTTATGTCTTGTGCAATTTTGGGTGTGCACGAAGACTTGGACGAGGGTTACGGATCAACTGTTAGAATTAGATTTTATCAATAGACGTTGTATGAGGTTGTATGATGTCGAGGTTGTAGTTGTAGAATGGTACATCCTTGTGATTTGCGGTGGTAGTGATTTTGTCTGAAGACTGAGGAAAGGGTCAACTAAGAGGTTTTATTGTTCGAAGAGGATAGACTGGGAGCGAGTCAATTTGAGCATATGGAAGCTAGAAGTTGGAACAACAATTATGACATTTATGCGCTGGAAGAGAAAATGGATATGTATGGATTCGAGACAATGCAAGTAGTCAATTAAAACAAGTAGAATAAAATAAGTTCAAAACATTGGCAAAATTAACCGAATGAAATAGATTGTTAGAGATTCTTGAGCTATGCATATTCGATGGGAGTAGGTCTAGGTTGGAAACCTCGAGGGAATCTATTTCCAAGCAAGTCTGAACGGTGTATCAGAAGAATGTGTTATGAGACGACTAAGACTTCTTATTGAAATGTTAAGGATGCAAGCATAGCAGAGAGTAGTATTTCTTGGGTGGAGCGACTTTCGGACAAAGTCGTACGGATTAACCAACGGAGAAATGTAAGGAACATTCATCCCCTCATTGGAATAAAACGTGTGGAATCTATTGTCAGGATAATCGTAAGGAATTCGAGGGTGAATTCTATTTAAGGGGGAGAATGTAACATCCCTATCCTTACATGGTAAGAATATGTATATGTGAATTTATACACAAGAATTATTAATAAGGAATTAGTGGAATAGTTGGTAAGAAAGGAAGCTAGTTAGAATTGAACCAAATGGCATAATTGTGAATATGATTTAGTTGAGGGGCATTTTGGGCACTAGAAATTAATTTCGTGAGTTATAAGGCCATGTTTGGTTGTATGACAAAACAAAATCAGATTTGTTGGAAGGAAAAGAGAGAGAGAAGGAAAGAAAATCATCTTCACCATGTTCATCCTCCATTTTCGTGTACTTAGAGAAGTTTGCACTAAATAGGTCATAACTCCTAGCTCACAACTCGAATTTGAGGTAATTCCAGACTTTTTGGAAAGCTTAAAAAATTCTCTTCAGTTGGAAATATTATTTCATCTTCATAGCTTTAATATTGGAGGAGAAAAACGACTTTGAAGTTGGGAGATTCTTGCTGGAAATGGAGAAATTGGGATTACAGATTTCTTGATGACGGAGGTAGAAGATTGAGCAAGATAAGGATCCAATGGCTGCAAGAACATCACCCAAACCTTTATTTACCTGAGGTGAGTTCCATTAGTTAGAAACTTGGGGTTCTATAATATTGCATGTTTGGGGATATGGGTTAGTGAGATACCTTGATGCATGTATGATAATGATCAAACTTAGTATGTTGTGATATTGTGTTTCGTGATTGATTAATGTGGGCTGATGTTAGAAGTTAAGAACTTGAGGTTTTGGAAACACTAAACAGTTTGGTTACTACGAACGACCGCTCGGTCGCCAGCCCCGTAACGAAAATTCCTAATTCGCGGTCCGCTGGCGTGCCCTGCTCCCAGGAAGAATTAAATCATTTCTTTCCCCAAGTGCAGAATAGTTCTAACTGCGAGAATTGTTCGTTGCAACGACTTTAATTGAGTATATGCATAATCGTGCTATTGGTATGTGACTAAGAGTAGTCTAAATGGTCATGGAAATTAATGATGCTTAGTATGTATGTCATGCTTAAATTGTATTTACCTATTGGATGCTTTTGCATGAAACTATGAATTCCAATCGTTTCGGGGTAAGCAAATTGGAGATGTATTACTTTGGTAATTAATACGTTGCAATTATGTCGATTGATTTTTGCTCGAATCGAAGTAGACCTAGACTATCAGGTGGTAAATCACTTATGACTATGGACAGGGTCCAATTTGTTATTACCATTCCGATGACTCGAGTGGGCTAGTTAAGGGCATTTCCACAGAGCATAATCATCAGGATATTTGGTACGTCATACACATTTGAGCTATCATTGCGCCGTGTTTCGAGTAGGCCATTCAAAGGCGTATTCAATGGAAGTAAACGTCGGCGTGCTTTGTATGGTGGGGTAGTGGTGTCACGTAAGCAGTACCACTCTGTAGATTTTAACTCACCTCTAATGGTGCCACATAGGCAAGACCATTAGGCTTTCACCTGATGGGTTATGCGGTCAAGAAGGCGTTGCGTACCTGCATAATTCATCGGCGTATGGATGATCGACGTGGTTGTGGCGCCATATAGGCAATGTCACTTCGTGTACTCGCCGTGGATGGGATTCTATATAGGAATGATCCGACTCATTATGCGATGAACTTGTACGAGTCTCTTGACATTGTGCATTTGGGTAACTCATCGAGGGTGTGATTTGTGTAGCCTAGATAGAAGGTAGAACTTACTTCTTGATTCCTCGTAAGCAAGTACGGGTTTGCATACTTGTTTGTGTTTTGTTTTGTGTTTGTTACCACCTCACTGGTTAGTCAAGAGACTTCCAGCGATGGTGTTCCCTTGTGATGTACTTGTACCGAGCCGTAAAGCATAACCCCGGATTCTAGGTGAATTTGTCTGATGCATGTACCTTGTAGAACCGAGCGATCCCGTAAGATAGGGGAACTCATGAGATTTAGTAATCTCACCCCAATCCTCTTATTATTTTTCAAGAACATGTTATAGGTGGTAGAATCGTTAGATGATCGATTTCGAAGACTGCAGACGAGCAGATGGCAGGAAGACCTACGTAGCTGTTATCTTTCCGCTATGCGATGTTGAAGACAAGCTTCTTGGATACATTATGATTAAGACTTGTATTGTATTCGGTTTCAAATTCTTGTCTTTTTTATCTAATTGTATGTTTCTCGTACCATATTTAACATCACTGCATATTATTCTAGACATATATGTACGGGATGTTATATTTTATTTGTTTTTCGTGTCCATGCTAAAATTATTTATTTTGGTATTTCCCAATGTTCTTTTGTTGTAGTTCTTGTAATGTTGATTTTCATTTTAATTGGCCCATGTAAAATGTAGATAATTGATTTTAGTGCTTATGATATTAATATTGGATGGACTAAATCAATATTCAACAAGTTACTAGAATTAACTCCAAAATAGACAAAATCTTCAAGGAATAAAAAGAAAGAAAATGGACAGTTATAATTATAAAATAATTCAGAGTACAAGAACTAAATTATCAAATTTAAGGGGATTAAAAGCAATGCAAGTATATTTATAAAGAGAAATTACATATTTAATCTTATAGAAAACATTAGAGATATCCTAAATTTATGAAACAAATTTTTATTACGGTGACCTTTTTTAGTATTAATTTATACAATTTTAAGAGATAAAAAATTATTAAAGCATTTAATTAATTTTTTAATATTCCTTTTCTATTTATTTAAAATGAATTTTAATATAACAATTATTTGTAAAACTATTATCTATGTAACCAAAATTTTAATTAAAGGATATTTTTCAGTTTAATATTTTACTTTTGTGAATTAAATTTTAATATGAACTTTTATTTCCTTTTTTTAAAATGTTATACTAAGATCTGAATTATTATTTTTTGTAAAATAAATTAGATACAAATTACTAATTGCAATATTTATTGTGTTTTTAAGTGATTTTGATACTACTTGTAACTTTTGTATCTCTTTTTTATCAACAAAAATAATTATTCATTAAATATGCTCAGTATTATAAAAAAAACAAAAAAGTACATAATTTATTTCACAAAGTTTATTCAACTCTTTGGGACAAAGGAGGGAAAAACTCCAACAAATAAGATAGACTCAGAACATATAACCAAAACATTCATAAGCATGGAGACCCTTTAAGTATAATCGAAAAGAGGAGTCTAAATATCACATGGATGAGTCTCAATTATTGATTGTAAATTGATAAAATTACATATAACATAAAGATAAATAAGCATTAACCAATTGGATTGTACAACTTATTGTTGCATTTGCACTTCCACACCTCTGAGTCAGGTGGGGGGCCCGACACGAGGATTGGTGTGCATGGAGTGCAAGTTTCACAACTTTTTTCACAAGTTGGAGGATGTGATCCAATCTGAATCTCAGTAAGAAACCTTCTTGGCGACAAAATCTTTGACACTTCTACTTTTTTGTCAGATGCAACTCCTTGTGGAATTTGTTCAATCTGTTGACCAAAAATATCACATATAATATATAGTAATTTAAAGATAAATAATAGAAAGACAATGAAAATTTAAACTTTATCAAAATAATATACTTAAACTATATTTTGTTACATACTTTAAACAAAAAAGATTAAGCCGCTGTACCTGAATATCAGAATGAGATAACATGGCACACCTAGAATCTGTAATGAAAACAATTATACAATGTTATTTTATAGAATATTTAAAATTAAAAAATGATTAACTAAAATAAAATTATCGAGGATGAAGATTAAGAATAATTAAGTTGCAAAGAATATTATACCGCTACATTTAACAGATGAAGCAATAGTACTGTTAAAAGTTATTAAGAAAATTGAAAGTATGAAAAAGGTGACATGACAAAGTTTGGTTTCTCTCACAAACATAATTGAAATTCTCTGTTTCTTAGTATATTAATAAAATGAGGTTATTATTGTTGTTGAGAAGAACTACTATATATATATATATAACCTATTAGGTGTTTTATGGTATTTTTAGTATTTTATGAGTTTCTTACTTGCTAGTCATTGTTTTGGTTTAAATTTTTTTAGTATTTTATGAGTTTCTTACTTCCTAGTCATTGTTTTGGTTTAAATTTTTTTACTAATTCTAGAAAAATTTAAAAATATAAATTTAAAAGGATATTATGAATTATACGTTTAATACTTTAAATATTTGTTCATTACTTTAATATAATACAATTTTTTTTTTAAAATAAATTGTAATTTATATGGTATATTTTACAACATATTCACTACTACAAAACGCACATTTAACGTCGGAAGTCAAGTACATTTGACCTCGGCAACAATAGCAGGGTAACAAAGGGCGATATAAAAACCTACTACATTACACCTTGATTATTGAATAATCGAGGGGATAAGTGGCTCAAGTCATGGATTTGATCCCCAACAATTACATTTTTTGCATTTGTAAAATTCACTACTTTTTACCTCGATTTTTAACAATAATCGAGGGGTAAAGTCATGTTTATAAAAAAAAAATTGTTTTATTATATTTTAATCTGCAAAATATCAAATTTGTTGACCAATTCTAAATCTATCTCATCAACAACAATAATAAAAACAAAATAAATGAAAACCTTAAACATTAAATCTCAGCAACAACAACAACCGTAGCAATAACAACAACAATAAAACTCATGAATTTTGTAAACATTAAATCTCAAGTACAAAAATAAATAAACAAAATCAATATAATTGTAAGATACTAAATTTCAACAGTAACAAAAATACTAAAATAATTGTGGAATTCACATTTTGATTGGCTAGTAAGAATTTCACGTGGATCACTAATGTTTAATGTGAATTGATTAGTTGGCAATACTTGGACTATTTTTATTTTATAAATGGACATCAAAGATTCATTACATAATGTAGTTATTGTTTTTTGTTTGTTTTTCATCTCCATGCGAATACTATTTATTTCGGTATTTTCCAATGTTCTTTTGTTGTAGTCCTTGTAATCTTGATTTTCATTTTAATTGACCCATGTAAAATGTAGATAATTGATTTTAGTGCTTATGATATTAATATTGGATGGACTAATCTCAATATTCGACAAGTTACTAGAATTAACTCTAAAATAGACAAAATTTTGACTCAATCGGACGAACAGTTGAGGAGATATGAATTTTTGAAGTTTCAACACAGTTTTTGGGCATTTGACACATGCAAAATTTTCATTGCACTCTTCGGAGAAATAGCCTCGAACGAGGATCTTCTGATCAAAATTTGAACGCGAAGTCTTCATAACAAGCGAAGCCAACCGAATATGTGAACTTTTGGCACTGGTCCCACCTCATTTCGACAAAACTCGAGTGACATATGATTTTTCGAACATTGCGTATCAGATGAAAAATGCTCGGTTTGTCTCAAAATTGACCTCGAAGAATAAAAAAACTGCTCTTAAATGGTGAGGAATCAGCTCTGGACTTGTTAATGAAAGTCGGATATGACTTCGATATGGAATTTTAGACACCGGCCCCACTCAATTTCGATTTAAACTGACTTTTGGTCAATTTAAATACGACGAAATGATGCAAATGCAATGTGTAAATGATTGTTTTATGTCAATGGTTTAATGGAAGAATATACAGATGAATGTGAAGCTTAAGCCAGATAAAATCGAGATAGGGGAAAATTAAATTGAAAATACATATGGAATGCGAATAAAAAATGAAAATATGCAAGTAAAATTTAAATATGATATAAATAAATGAATGTGAAAACTTAGGGTAAAATTTGGGGTTCAACAGCTGCCCCTATTTAAATATCTTCAACCAGATGATATCAAGATGATCAGGTTTCATATAATCGCAGTAGGAGATAGTTAAATCCAGCAATGTCACTGGACGAAAAGAGACCACGACATCCAATAATATGCTTTGAATGAAGGGAAAAACTCTCTAGAAAAGACAATCAGATACATCCAAATCTGAAGCTACATCAGAGTCATCCATCAATGGCACTGGGCGGAAAGGAAAGAGACAGACTGACAGACATCTATTTGGTAGGTACCAAGTAAGTTGGACTTTAACCGCAAGGTAAGATATTGACTGTAACAAGACCTCGGGAAAATGCAAACGAAGATAAAACACTCTTGTTACGCATGATATACGAATTTTATGATGCATGATATATGAATGATCTATGCATGTAGTATGTAATGCAGACGTTTATGACAACGAAGATTGACTCTTTTGTGGAGGTAAGATGGGAGCTCTGATTCCTCAACACGAAGAACACTGCCAACTCGGCTTGGAGAGAAAATGTCTTGAGAAACACTTCCACCGAACTTGTGAACCGTATCGAAATGATGATCCTTTGAGGAAGGACTGAAGCACTGCTTGGGGATTTCCCCGGATTAGTTGGTTGTTAAATGTCTTTTCAAACGCTTTGTATATATTCCAGCGTGAATCATTACAAAGTCTTTTCCAAAACAAAACATTTCCAAACACTTTGTATACATTCCAGCGTGAATCATTACGAAGTCAAAGCGAAATGCCTTTTCAAAATATTTTCAAACACACACAAAAAAATAATTAAAGTGAGCTAAGCAATTAAGAGCCCGTAGATAACTACGGATGGAAAGGGTGCTAACACCTTCCCTTTTCATAACCGCCTCCCTTACTCAGAATCTAACGAAGGATTTTTCCTGTTCTTTTTGCCTTCCCTTAATTGGATAAAAGAAAAGTCGGTGGCGACTCTTGTTATCCGCAACATTTGCGATCAAACGCAAAACAAACAAGTCAATTCTCCCACCGTGTTACAAACATACGGGAAGCTAAAAATATTTTCTACCTCATAAAAATGATTTATAAAACCAGTAAGTGATTAATTGAAGAATACTTATACCCTTTTGTGTGCAATTTTGTCTGTTATGCTGAGATATATGCATGTACTTTAGGATTTGAAAATGTTGTGATATTGTGGTGTTGTATCGTGATGTATGTGACGATGATATGTGGAATAAAATGAAGGATGTGCGAGGGTGATATATGTTCATGCTTTATGAATAATGTTGTTGTTGATTTCATGAATGATGATGCGATTTGACTAGTTATGGTCGTTTGATATTTTTTGTTGCACATCATGCATTAATGGCATACTTTGGACAACTTTGGTCCACCCATGTTGATTTAGAATGTTGGTCTAGTGTTAGCCTAAATCCCATTGTGTGGATCGAGTGTGTTTGATGTTGTGCTTCAGTTCAAAGAGGGAATCAATCTTATGGTGGGGATCTTTAAAGGGTAATGAGTCAAGTACTCATAATAGATTGTTATCACATTCATGAGTCTATGTTTTTGCACTACATCTTATGTGACATTGCATGATTGTTGACTATATGACATTGTATGTGTCGTTATGCTAATTGACAAAGTGTTGATGATGATTGTTGATTAATTGGTGCTAGGATGTTATTGTTTGAACTACTATGTTATTACTTATATCTTTTGTAATGAATATAAGTTATCATCCTTTTTGTTTGAATGTTGCCTCCACGTGGGTAAGACGCATGTGATCAGGAGCAGTCCGTAGAAGCTTAGAAGGTAGTTGGGAGTATGATGTTTACTTTTCGTTGATTGGTCTTGCTCTGATATGTAACATCGGGGTCGGGAATGTTTGATTTGAACCTTGGGTTTCATCTTGTTGACATGAATTAGATGTTATTTTATTTGTTGAAGATGTTTTAAGTTATAACTCTCGTATGATGAGATACAAAGATGTTTTTGAAGTATTAATGAAGTTATTTAAAACTATGATTTTCCATTGCATAGTAAAAGATTATTTTATTAATATTCCAAAAGGAAATGACTATAAATGGTGAAAATCCTGAGTTACAGAGAAAGATATGCATGTGTGATGTTTTATGAAGCAATGTGACACCATTTTGGTGCATTACTCTAATTATTTAATTATATTATTCGTGGGGTTTTTAGAAGAGTGTTACACTAATATCTTTCCTATGTTTAATCAACCCTCGTACCTTAGATATCTTTATTGCCTTGATTTTGTTTACTTTTAGTTTTTCTTTGCATATTTATTTTTGGGTTTTATATCGCTCTTTTCACATTCCCTTGGAAATAATAAAGTGTGGTGCGACTTTCAATGCATGAGTCAAGTCAATCAATGACTTGATCTCATATTTTCACTGCTACACTGAGTCTTCAGTAAATCCATCTCCTTTTGCAACTCATATAACTCCTTTTTTAGCGTGGAAATTCGCTCGCGAGCAATTGTCAGTAAAGTGTTGTTCAGATCCCGAGTCTCCTGTAACTTGGCAAGTTTGAAATTTGAAACTTCAAAAAGAGATCTACCTAGCACAAAACACCTCATCAAGTAGGCTCGTAAGTTCTGAATCAACTTTTGAGCTCCCACTGTTTTTATCTTTTCGAAATCCTCAGTGGCATACAGATGGTCATATAGGAAGCGTAATCCATCAACGTTTGTATCCCAAAATTCGAACTCCTTATGTCTATTGAAGGAATCAGCTGGTTCATTCCCTTTCCGGGGTAACCCATAAAACTACCAATATCTTCATCCCCATGAGAGAATAGTTTTCAATCAAGATTGCCTTTCCTGCATCAACCTTTTTCTTTTTTAGTAAATGTTGCTTCGATACCTCAGACAGAAAGGGAAAAATAGTAATTTGGATATTTTGTGTAGCGGCACCTTCAGCAAAATACACAGAATTAATGATGAAATATTTGTATTTTCCTACTTTTTCTGATTGTTTTGCACCGATTAGAAAACGAAAAGAAACATTTAAAAAAAATATCAAAATGAGGTGCAACACAAGAGCTTCCCAAGAGGTCACCCATTTTAGTACTACTCTTGCACAAACACACTTAACTGCGGAGTTCTGATGGAATTCGGTGCATTAGTGCTGATATGATCGCACCTGATATCTTATATGCTTTACTAAATGAATGATGGTGAGTTGGGGATACCCGAACCTATTTGAGACGAATTTAAGTTTTAATTTCCCATCGCCATTTAGATTTGGGGAAAGGAACGAGAATTATTTAGATTTTCAAATTTGAGGAAAGTAAAAACCGTCTCCGATCCAACTTTTTTGTCATGCCTAATTTAAAGGCAAAACAAATCCCATCGGTCACTTACGAAATCTTATTTAAAGACAAAACAAATTTATCTATGTATAGATTTAGTCTAACACATAAATTATTAACGTCTAACGAAATTTAAACATAAACTTTTTAGGAAAAACACATTATTGGGACTCAATTCCTCGCCGTCACCGAGATAACTTAGACATAAAAAATAATAATTTGTAAGTACATGACAAAAGATATTAAAAAATAATAATTTTTAGAATCATTTGTATATGCCTACTAGTCGGAGACACGTGCTCCCGCACAGGTGAATTTATTTTAATATTGACGAAATAATTTTTTTGATATACATATGAAAAATTCATATTTATTGAAAAAGTACAATGAAAAATTATAAAATAAAAATATTATAACAAATAATATAATTATACAAAATATAATAGTAAATTTGATAAATAATGTATTTAGATACAAATGTTAATTTAAATTGAATTACTGTGATATTAAAATAAATTGAATGTATTAAATAATTTAAAAAAATTTGAACCGTGGGATTTGAAGTAGCAACGTCGAAATTGACAGTATTGTAGATTGTTAACTAAATCTAATTTCTCCACAGTATCTCATTTTCCAGTCATCAATGGCGGCATCTCGGCGTCTCCGGGAGCTGCAATCCCAACCTGGCAACAAGATCTGCGTGGATTGCTCCCAGAAGAATCCCCAGTGGGCTTCAGTCTCCTACGGCATCTTCATGTGCCTTGAGTGCTCCGGCAAGCACCGTGGTCTCGGAGTCCACATCTCATTCGTCCGATCTGTCACCATGGATGCCTGGTCCGATATTCAGATTAAGAAAATGGAAGCCGGTGGTAACGACAGTCTTAACACGTTCCTCGCGCGGTATTCGATTCCGAAGGAAACCGATATTGTTACCAAGTATAACACCAACGCTGCTTCGGTTTATCGTGACAGGATCCAGGCGATCGCGGAAGGGAGATCGTGGCGCGATCCGCCGGTTGTTAAGGAGAATATTGGGTCCGGGAAGGGGAGGCCGCCGGTGGGACAGATTCGCCCGAGTAACGATTCTGGATGGGGTGATTGGGGCAGAGATGGAAACTCTGGAGGTTCGGTTGATGTGAGGAGTAAGTCGACTGGGGATTTTGGAAGCATGAATGGTGTTGGTGCGCCGGCGAGATCGAGGTCGACGGAGGATATTTACACGCGGTCGCAGTTGGAGGCGTCTGCCGCGAATAAGGAGGGTTTTTTCGCCAAGAGGATGGCGGAGAATGAGTCGCGGCCGGAGGGACTTCCGCCGTCGCAGGGTGGGAAGTATGTTGGATTTGGATCCAGTCCTGCTGCGCCTTCTTCCAATAGGACTAATTTGCAAAGTGACTATTTCTCGGTCGTTTCTCAGGTGGTTGAATTGTTTGAGTTTTTGTTTGTTTTCGGTTGAGTTCTTTAATTGATTGTGTTGAATTGTTTCAGGGGATTGGTAAGTTGTCATTGGTTGCTGCTTCTGCTGCTAATGTTGTTCAGGCTGGCACCAAAGAGATCACTTCTAAGGTATTTCCATCAATATTTTTCGCTGCTTCTTCCATGTTTTACCATAGTTACCTTGGCGTTTGAGCAGCGTGAATAAAATCTTTTATTTTCTTGTATAATTTCCATGTCTTCATTGAGTTTTGCCTCATTTCTCATTATAATGAATGTTAATTGAGTTGGAATTGGTGAAGCCTGTTGAATGATGTGTCAATAGGGACCTCACTTTTACGTGTTTCTTTCACATGAACCTCACTATTGTTCAAGAAAAAGTAAGTATCAGGCGTTTTTGTTGTAAAGAAGTTCTTTGGATGAACTATCATGTATCTCATAAGAGCTGTAAGATACGCCATAGTGTGTTATTGACAACTGTAGTACTGATGGTAGAGTGTAATGTTTTCTTAGTCAGTCAGACAGTCACTCATTTACTGAGTGGAGGTTTATGTGTTATTGAAGTGCATATAGGTTTGTATCAAAGATGCGGTTAAGGCAAATTGTTTTCTTTTCGATTTATTTTTGTTGCTCTCAATTTTTATAACCAAATTCATTTTTTGGTTCTTTGTTTCAGGTCAAGGAAGGTGGTTATGATCAAAGGGTCAACGAAACTGTCACTGTTGTCAGTCAAAAGACATCAGAGATCGGTCAAAGGACTTGGGGTTTAATGAAAGGGGTCATGGCTTTGGCTTCACAGAAAGTTGAGGAGTACACTAAAGAAAACTCTGATTGGAAGGCTGATAACTGGCAACGAAATGAGAGCAGTAGAAATGGCTACTATCAGGATTTCAATCAAGAGAACAAAGGCAGTAATTCTTCTACTGGAAGAGAACAGTCTTCATCAGGGCAATTCAAAACTCACAGTTCAAACTCTTGGGATGATTGGGACCAGAAAGATAATTTGAAGGTAGAACCAACTAAAGGATCAACTCCTTATTCATCTGGTGGGCAGTCTGGTAGTCACAATCCAAGCTCTTGGGATGATTGGGATCACAAAGATTCTAGGAAGGAAGAAGCAGCTAAAGGATCGGCTCCCCATAATAATAACGATGCTGGTTGGGCTGGCTGGGATAATGCCAAAGATGATGGATTTGATAACTTCTATGATGGTGCATCTAATAAGAAAACTGTTGGACATAATGGGAAATCAGATGACGCTTGGACTGGAGGTGGCTTTCTCTAAGGTTTGTTTATCATGCAAAAATCTTCTTTGGTAGGCTTTCACATTTTATTTCTGTCGTATCTACATATAAAATTGTTGACCTGTGATATATATCTTTAAAAGAAATAATTGGTGTCATAGGATTAAGACACAAGAATATTCACTTCCCTATGTTTTGTTTAGTGTATGTTATATGATCTACCTTTGATTTGGAAAAAGATAATCACTTGTTATACTTCTTCTTGGACCAGGTTTGATCTATCCTTATTACACTCTCAAGATTGTTCCATTTGCTACAAAAAATACTCTGCAGCGTTCAGATTGATGACATGCAGGCGAACCAGCGGTGCACCTTAAACCATTATGCATATGAAAGGACTGTCAACTGTAACTTATTAGTGCGTTTTTTATTTTTAAACTCGAACCATATGTGCAGAAAGAATATTTTTGAGGTAAGTATATTTTCAGCAAGAAATTCTCTAGGTTGCTCTTTGTTTACTTGTAAGTTTTTTTCTTGGGAACCTCGGATGGAAAGATAGTTTTACTTTTGATTACAAGTGTTGAAAGAAAGGGCTAATTGCCCGAATATCAATTCTTGAGAGTGGTATTACCTGCAACGTATAATGAAACAAACAGTATTATGGCCTGGAAATTTTCAGAATTATTTCGAATTTATTGGCTCTTGATTCAACTGTGGCGGCTTTAGTACCTTGATATTGAATGCATGGTAGTTCTCTCATTATTTGCATCAAATGTTGATGTTGTGGGGATTTTGAATACGATGAATTCTGTATCACTATAAGTAGCATATTACTAAATCATGCTTTCAAGGTTACTCCAACTTGTATGTTACTTCTCCCACATTACCTTATCACCACGGTTTATGAGGTGTTTTTGCTTGCTTCACATTCAGTTCAGGCTATTATTATGCTGAATTGACTGGGTGTGAAAAGTTTAAGTGATTCATTCTTGACACCAAATTTGCTTCCCCTCAGTACATAGAGCACATAGTAGTTATGAAAACCTTACTTAGTAGAAACTTGAGTTAGAAAACCTTACTTAGTCAAAACTCTTCTTTAATTCTTTACACTTTAACAATATTTTTCTTAAACAGTCTAAAGTAGTTTTTATTTCTAATTTTTTAAAGGTTAGCACTAAATTTACATGGGACGTGCATAATTTAATGCAACTATTTAACTTCCAGTCTATTAAATGATGCACTAAAAAGAGTACGTTAATATAAATTTTACTATATAAAGTTGAGATTTTCATTTCCTACCACATAATTTTTTTAGAAACTTTTTAAATGGTTAAAAACCCACTCCATATTTTAGAATCTCGATAGAATTTTATTTTTTTATAAGCAATTTTATATTCTAATAAGAGTACCAGGGTATTTAAATCCAAATACAAAAAATTATAGGACACTTGCACTACTTATAAAAATTACAATTCAACTTAGAACTAATTTGAAGCCACCGCCATAAATACATCTTAATTTTAAAAATTAACTCTTAACTTAATTGTTAAATAAGATTCACTGTTGACAATTCAATATAATGTGATTAATGTCCTCGTCAAACATATTGTAAAAAATGCATAATTTATTGATTATGGTTTTTCTTCTTGCATGTTGTATCCAAGTTGGTAACCTATCATGGAATAATCTTCACTTGAATGTCTTGACTTTGTGAGAAACTTTAGATTTCCACAAAATCTTCAGTGCATTCTTCGTTTCTCCATTAATTTTAGTTTCTACATGCAGCGTTATGATCCGGAAAAGTAGGATCAATGAATCCCTTTGGTTGTTTAAGGTACACCTCTTCATGTAAGTATCCATTGAAAAATCCACATCCATTTGAAATAGCTTGAACTTTAGTAAACATGCAACTCCTAACAATAGTTTGATGGATTCAAGTCTAGAAACTGGAGCAAATGTTTCATCAAAATCTACTCCTTCAATTCGAGTGTAACCTTGAGCCACAAGTTTAACCTTATTTCTGGTGATAACTCCATTTTCATCAGATTTGTTTTTGTATATCCATTTTGTACCAGTGACATTTGTTCCATTAGGCTTAGAAACTAAGTCTCACACTTCATTCATTTTGAACTGACTCAATTCTTCTTGCATTACATTTATTCAGAATTCATCAGTTAAGGCATCCTTCACATTTTTGGTTTCAACCTTAGAGACAAAGCAAGAATTAGAAATCACCTCTTTTGATCTAGTAGTAATCCTTTCATTAAGATTTCATGTAACGTGTAACACCCTAAATTTCCGGGATTAATAATATAAAAATTGGAGTAATATTTTTCTAAAACATATTTAGGATACTACATTATCTCAAACAATCATAATTTTCTCAAAGTAAATAAAGGGATACATAACACCTTTCGGATAAACAACACGTGCCATGGTTTTAAAGTTTGACTTCATTAAGCAGCGGAAAATAATTCAGGTTTATCAAATCAACCTCAAACCATTACGGGTCATAAATCAATTATCCCGGACTCTAAAATACTCCACAATAAATCACCATAAAAACAAAATAAAATAAGCATTTATCCCTCAACCTAGTGTTATGTATTAGAGCATCACATCGACTCTAAAATAAGATTGAAGAGCAACCTCTTGGAACTCCGTAACTCGGACTACTCCTGATTATTTGCACGTTATCCACGTAGAGGCAACATTCAAACAGAAAGGATGAGATATCACAACAATATAAGGAACAGGATAATTATAAGTATACATAAATATGTCATGCGTAGTTATTATGTTCATATCTCACACCATTGCATCATAATCAGAACTAATAACCATAAACAACCATACATCACAACATTATGCCAACAACAAGACATGCAATGAGACACAACATTAACTCTATGCATGCGGTAACGAGATCACTCCTGAATCCACTCCATCTACAATCGAGTCACCATTTTTGTGAATAATTTGGTTCACTTCACTACTAATCCACTCCATCTAGGACCAGAGCCAACAATAATGTGAATAATTATATTCCAATCCATTTAGGATTAGAGCCAACAACAACAACAACAACGATCAGACTAAAGTCCTCAACATGAGATGCATGCGATACACCCATGCAACACAACACCACACTACATTAATATCAACAATTATCAATGCAACTCACCTTTTCCATCCACATGTTGTACTTTACTCGCAATAGCACATCATATCGCAACCATCAAATTCACATCATCGCGTTAACACATATAATGAGAAATTGACACAAAAGGACATAACCCCGTAAAATGATTATCTACTATCTTTGAAGTCTTTTTTATAGGATATATATTGTTCTCGGCTTTCCAATGGTCCGAACGGTGCGTCAAACGGACACCTGAGTCAAAAGTTATGGATTTTACAAGTTTTTAAAAATGCTGCCAAACAGTGAGCAATCGGTTGCACCCTGACAACAATCAATTGCACCCTGAACCATTGGCCAAATTTCACAATTTTCAAGTAGTGCAATCAATTGCTCTTTTGCTGCAATCGATTGCTTACTGAAGGAGAAGCAAAAATCCCAATTTTAAGCAGTGCAATCAATTGCTCTTATGCTGCAATCGATTGCTTACTGAAACATAAGCAAAAATTCACCAAAAATTAAATTGTGCAATCGATTGTACCTGCACTGCAATCGATTGGATCTTATGAAAAACAGTTTTACGAAATTAGAAAAACAGCAGTGTGAAAACCTTTTTTCCCCCAATCTCAAAAATCTAAACTTCATGAAATAGTGCATAATCAAACATCAAATTATTATTGCTATCAACATACATCAATTACCACACAATACAAAACATCAATTCATCTATTATAGCCAATTTCAACGGATTAAATCAAACAACCTACACCAAAACCTAACATGAATATCACCACATCACTACCATTATACTATCCCTTAGAAAGTTGGAACCCCTCCCTTACCTTAGATTGATGGTTCTCAGCCTTAAGTTTTTCTTCTCTTCTACCATGGAAGTATTCCTCAAGCTCTAGCTTTCCTTCCTTCCTCTAGTTCTCTGTTTCTCTCAAGTTTTCACCATCGTAACAATGAGAACATAAACCCCAACTTTTTCTTAAGTCTTCTTTACCCTTAGGACCCCTAATATGGTGTCTCTATCTTATCCTCACTAAACCTCATGCAAGGACCGTCATGCCCCCATTATTTCTCTCATACTATCAAATATTAATGATAACACAAAAATGTATCATATATTTAGCTTGATTTACATAGATTATATCTTTATTTTATCTTAATTATGTTGCTTTATATTCGTATTATGCCGGTATTTTCTATGTTTTCAGGAATTTTATGTTTACAAGGCATGTTCGAAGAAAGTCGAGAAAAGTCGGGAAAATCGTACTTAAAATCCACAAAAGAAGAGCAATTATGCAATTGTGGGATGTATGGAAAAATAGGGGTGCATCACAAGTAAAAAGGCTTTAGAAAATAAATAAATAAGATAAAGCACCTAAGGCCCACTAGCGGCTTCACCTGTGTGCGGTCGTCACACCAGTAGCAGTCGTTACACGTTACAGGGCGAGGCTTTCTCACCAAGCAATCCCATAATGACCGTCACACCTCCCATAACGATCGTTACCCAAAGGCGAGAAAATCTTAACAAGCAAGCCCGTAACGACCGTTACAAGCCCTAGTGACCTCTATGGAGGTATTTTCGCAAGAGGAATTCAAGGAGGAGAGCGAGCTTCACGCCAACGAGTTCTTATTCCTCAATGCATCCTACCTCTATAAATAAGACCTCAATCCTCACTTTTATACACACCTCTCACACGCCTCTCTCTTGGCCTCTTTTTTCCCTTTCTTTCCAATTTTTGCAAGAGCATTAATAGTTATGTTTTAGGCAAAAAATTACCATTTGTCAAAGTGGTAGTTTCTCACATCGAGGAACTACCACACCATTAGTTTTAGGTTTTTTTTTCTTTTATCTAAATTATGTATCTGATTTATCAAGCATGCTGGCATATTCTAAATTCAGTCTCTGTTGATGAACGCAAAGTTTATTTTAGAAGTTAATTTCAGTTTTGTTTATTTCTGCTTTTACAGGTTTCTCTTTATCGCACTTCCTATTTTTATTGTTTCGTTTGTTTAATTTAATTACCATGTTATTCTTAATTGTGATCGTTATGTTTAGTTTGTTTACATTTGATTTCATGTTTAGCTAAATATTTTAGAGTCCGGCGTATGAGGACCGTTGTACCAACGGGACTCGTAGGTGTGAATTTATTATTAGAATTTTGTTTTGGTTTTAGTTTCCAAATATAACTTAGATAGCTTTGTCACGAGAGTGAGAGGTTATTTAACACGATTTTGTCACGAGAGTGAGGAATCAATTAAGGTGAGAGCTGACACTGCGAGAGCGTGGGAATTGAACCGGATAGTGGAAATTAGGCAACAAATCTAAATATAGCGAGAGCACTTTAGATGCATTTAGGATATTATTGGCTTTCAAAATATAGTTCTTAGTTACCGGGCGAGCGAGAGCAAAATCTTGGGATTATGAAGTATGGATTTAGTTAATACCGCGAGAGCGTGAGGCAGAGTCTTTAAGTTAGTATATTCTAAGGAGCTAAGTTCTAGTCGTAATTAGTACCCGTTTTCTATTAGTCCTTCAAGAATGCGGAAATCATATCCCGGTCTCGTTTTAGTATTATTTCCTAAGTCCATTTATTTTAGTTTTAGTTTGTAGTTTCCCCCAAATCAAATATCCATTAGTCTTAATTTTACAATGTAACGATAGATTACACTAGGTTGACATTGGTCTCTGTGGTTCGACAATCTTTTATATTACTTCGATAGTTTCGTGCACTTGCAGAATTTACCCACCAATTAATTAATAAAATAATTATAAATAATTATTCTTAATTCAAATAATTCCAACTAAATTATTTAAATAAAATAATCACTAACTAATATTACTAATTAGTTACTCACAACACTCCTCACCTCTACACTATTGCTCACACCCCTGAAACATTATAATTTTTATATTTCTAAGATAACTACCTCATTCCAAGGACATCACAACACATCAAAACACCCATCAACGCATGTAAATACACAACATCACCTTATCAAACTAAGAAAAATAATTTAAATAAAACTGGGGCGTTACATAATGAGTTCTTTAGGATGATATTTCTGAATTCTGATTGAGGGACTTTTGTTGACTTGATCTTCATCAGGTTCAACATCAGCAGTCTCAACATTAGTATCAACATCCACCATATTATCTGACTCATCATTCATCTGGAATGATTTTCCAACATATGTTTCAACATTATGTCCACTCTCTACAATTGAGTCATCAACCACAACACTTATAGACTTCATCATGAATTTAGTTCTAGAATTAAAGACTCTATAGACCTTCATCACTCTTGGGATCCATTTTTCTCCTTCGCTCACGATCAGCCAACATGTAACATTTATTTCCAAAAACATGAAAGTATTTGACAATAGGCTTCCTTTCTTTCCATAACTCATAGAGTGTAGCTAAAGTACCAGTTCTCAAAGTGACTTTATTATGAATATAACAGATAATATTCATTGCTTTAGACCAAAAACGATATGGTAAATGCTTAGCATGAAGCATAACCCTAGTTGATTCTTGTAGGGTTCTATTCTTACACTCAAAACCTCCATTTTGCTGAGGGGAGATGGGATAAGAGAATTCATGGCTAATACTTTCAGAGGAAAAAATTCAACAAATTTGTTATTTTCAAATTCCTTTTCATTATCACTTGTGATCCTCACAATTCCACTTTCCTTCTCTCTTTGAACTTTTTGACATAACTCTTTGAAAACCTCAAAGACATCTAATTTTTATTTGATAAAATTCACCCAAGTGAATCTTGAAAAATCATCAACAACCACATAAGCATACCTTTTATCACCACGACTCTCAACTTGCATAGGCCCAATTAAATCCATATGAAGCAGTTCCATAACTTTTGAAGTAGTTAGATGTTGAATCTTTTGGTGTGACATCTTGGTATGCTTCCCGATTTGACACTCACAACAAATTCTCCCTTTCTCAATTTTGAGCTTAGGATAACTTTTGATAGCTTCTCAAGTCACAATCTTCTTCATATCTTTCATATGCAGGTGGCCAAGTTTTTTATGTTACAACTTGACTTCATCTTCCTTGGACATCATACATGTAGAGGAACAAGTAATTTCTTGAGGTGTCGATAAGTAGCAATTCTCCTTAGACTCGTCTTCTCTCATCAGCACTTCATTCTCCCCATTAGTGACCAACATTTATACTTAGTGAAATTAAATTTAAAGCATTGATCACAAAACTAACTGATACTTATTAGATTAACAGTAAGGCATTTCACAATAAGGACATTATCAAGCTTTGGGGATCCCTCACAGGCTAGTCTTCATATTCCTATGATTTCTCCTTTGTAACCATCTCCAAAGGTGACATAACTAGTGGTGTGATACTTTATGTCCACCAAGAAGTTATTCACTTTTGTCATATGCCTAGAGCATCCACTGTCAAAATATTAGTCTTCTCTATATGAGGCTCTAAGAGGGGTATGAGTTATGAGACTAGTGACAACATCATTCACTTCCACCTCATTTCTAGTTTTAATCCTTATATGATTAGCCATAAGTTAAGGTGAATGTTTTGGATAACCATATGGTATGTAACAAAATAGTTTTATGTGACCATAGTTTCCATAATAATGACATTTCCAAGACGGGACCTTGGTTCTGATTTGAGTTTCCTGAAATATGGTCGGATGTTATACATTTGGTTAGACACTTTGCTCTCATCCTTTACTTTAGCGGAAAAAAATTTCATCACATGGTTCTTTATTTTATTCTTCAAAGACTAATAATTAAACCCTAGACCAGCAGATCTTCTACCTCCTTCGACGTCTTGAAGAATTTTATCCAACACATCATATCCATTGTTCAACATCCTTATGGATTTAGTCATATTTTCAAGTTTTGATGTTAACAAGCTCACTTCATCTTGTAGCTCAGAGATATTAGCTAGGCATTCCTCCTTTTTAACTTGTAGTTGAGCTATGATTTCCTACTGTTTTTCTCCTAATTAACAAATTTCTTCACTTTTGATGAACAATTACTTGTGAGCATCATTCAATTTATCATAAGACGTTTCTTCAACATAGAAGTCTTCATCAGAGTCCCATCTTCCAGTTAAGGAAGTTACAAGTTTAGCAAATTCACTCTCAGGTTCAGATTCAGAAGTATCATCATCTGACCAATAAATAGACAACCCTCATGTTGTTTCGTGAGATATGTAGTACATTCTGCTCTAATGTGATCAAAGCCTTCACACTCATGAAATTGAATGGCTTTACTTTGATTGGACTTCTCTTCAGTTTTGATTTTTATCTGAAAATCATAGTTCTTGCTGATGTCAGATGAGATGTTCTTGACATTTGGTCTTTGCCCTTCTGTCCATTCTCTTCAGCACTTGGTTAAATTTCCTCCCAAGTAATACAATGGCATTTGACATTCCTTCCTCAGTATACAGGTCACATTGACCCTTTTCATCTTCAGCGCTGGAAACAAACGTTATGCTCTGTTCTTCTTTTTAGATTTGTCACTAACAGTCAATTCAAATGTTTAAAGTGACCCAACAAGTTCATCCACTCTCATGTTGCTGATGTTTTGGACTTCTTTTATGGATGTCACCTTCATATCAAATCTCTTAGGTAGAGACTGGAATTTTTTCTAACCAACTTTTCTTCTGACATCCTCTTCCCCAAGGCACTAGATGAGTTAGCTATTTCAAGAGTATTCATGTAAAAATCATGAATTCTCTCATTATCAATCATCTTCAGATTCTCAAATTTGATGATGAGAAGCTGAAGTCTAGACATCTTCACTTTAGATGTGCCTTCATGAGTGGTTCTAAGAATTTTCCAAGCATTTTGGCCATAGTACATGTGTTTATTAGCCTAAATATGTTTTTGTCAACTCCATTGAGTAGTGCATTCAAAGCTTTGGAATTTCCAACAACAAGTCCATCTTCATCTTTAGACCAGTCCTCTTCTAGTTTTAAAGTCTCCTTCCCATCCTTGTCCTTCACAATAGGATGGTCCCAGTCCTTTATGACAGTTTTCCAAGTTTTGCTATCCAGAAATTTTAGAAAAACCATCATACGAGCATTCTAATAGTCATAGTTGGTGTCATCTAAGATTGTTGGTCTGTTATTTAATCCTCCTTCCTTTTCCATGGTATTAGAAAGTATCTTCCCTAAAGCTCACCTAAAACAGAACAGGGTTCCTACTCTGATGTCGATTGAAATTTTGGCACATATACCAAATGTTGAACTAGATGTACAACACTGATATCAAATCAGTTACAACAACAAGAACAATTATTCAAATATAATAAATGGCTGGAAGTAAATAACGCAAGTAATTGTTAACTCAGTTCGGTACAACATCACCTGTATCTTCAGACTTCCAAGTCAGGGAAGAAATACACTAAAATAATATTAATTTGAAACCTAAGTAAACAACCTCTGATTTACAATCTTCTCACCTAATCACTACTTGTGTTATTTCTATCTAAGATACTCCTATATATGAGTTCCCTATCACTTCCCTTCAGTCACAAACCGGTGACAAACTAACAATGATAGACAAAAGATAGAAGACATTCTTCAAAGACAAAAATCAGTTATGCTTAAAAGTTTATGACTGATGAACAAAGACAATTTGACACATGATTCACTCTTGCTTAAAAGTTTGTGAGTGATTGATAAATTACAACTCAAACTCAGTCCAACTCTAATATCAAAGTGATAATAGAGTGACACATAATGAACAATGAATAATGACCAATGAACAACTAAATCCTTATTTCATACACACAATTTTTCCAAATTATATTAGGTTTAGAAAGTCTTTATAAAAAGACTTTAGCAAGCATGGACTTTGAGCTCTTCACGCATATCCAATATTCTTGCTGCAAATCTTCTACAAAATCTTCTCCACAAAATAGGAATAAAATATAGAGTTTCCTAAAAAATCTCCAAAATTCTTTTTATGAAACAAAAGCCCTTTTGATATAGAACTATTGTTCCTAAAATAACCTCCCTTAGAGTGCAACAATATGATAACTAAAACAATAAAGAATCTCGTATTTTAAAAACAAATATTTCAAGTAAAACTTAAACATGCACGGATGTTCTAGTATAATATGTTACGACATCGTACTCAACATTTGCCTACAGTGATGTCTGACCAACATGTCAAGACATCTATCACAACATCTTGCATATATGGTTTCATTATTCAACACCCTCATTTTTCACTTTTTATACTCCACATCATCTTCTCTTTCTTCCACCTAATAATTCAACACACATTCAACTTTTACTCACTACAATAGTTTTGTTTAATAAAACTCAACACCATATCCCACCACCATTCACAACACACAAAAAATCTAAACATTCGCAACAACCAATAAAATTTTGTAAAATATTTTATGGGGTCTCACTCTCTCCTCATTCAACAAGTTGAATGTTTTCAATACCGAATAATTCACCTCACTTTCAACACCCCAGTCAACACCTCATTGCATACATTCACCTATTGATTTTTTTTCAACACCTCCATTGTACATAGCCTAACATGGACTCACAACTTGTTCCTTTGCTTTATACAATACAAACTTACTCAACAACTTTTACTTGTTTATTGCAATCTGTTTATCATGTGAAGTACTGTTGGTCAATTCATCAAATGCAAATGTATGAATGAACATTTATTAACTAATTTTAGTTGTTTTTTTTACATGTAACATCAATAATCAATTTGTTATACTATGAATTATACTTGCGCTGCGGTTGCATGGAGGCAGGGAAGCCACTGGTAATTGAAGAAGTAGAGGTGGCCACCACAGGCCTCTGAAGTAGGGATGTCAATGGGGCGGGGCGGGGCCGGGGGGACACTTCCCCATCTTTTTCCCCGCCATCAAATTCATTCCCCGTCTCCGTCCCCGATCTCCGTCACGGGAATTTCTATCCCATCCCGCCCGCGGATCCCGTTCCATGGGATCCCATAGATCCTACATTTATTCATTAATATTTTATTTTTTTAAAATGTTTATATTTTCTATAAAAATAAAAAGCACAAAGAATTCACATATTTATTATGTTATTAAAAATACTAGTATTTGACATTTATTATTTTTATTAAAAATACTAATGGAACACAAAATAATAATATTTTTTATAAATTTCTATAAAATGCTATAAAATTCAACAAAATGAACTATAATACTTTTTAAAGTAACAATATGCCTAAACAACTAAAAAATCCAACAACATAATTATGCTTAAAAACTATACTTCATCAAAACTAATAAGGGATAATTATAAAATTTAGCATCATGAGTATGCTTGAAAAGCTAAAAATACTTCATAATAAGTCAACTAAAAGCAAAAGTCAACATATCTCTATTTGCTCAATTGATAACACACGTAAAGTAGAAATATCAAAATACTTAAAACAAAGTTACATATAAATAAACTAAAATATTAAGCAAAATATCCAAACAAGTAATGATCAATCATGTCTCTCTTCCAACTTCTCCTTGCAAGGTCTTCTTCCTCATTCCACAATTAGATATGACTTTCTTTTTCCTACGAAAAGTAAACAATCAATAATTATATTTACTTAAAAAAATACTTTAAAAACTAAAAGGTAATCAACACTAATATGTAAATTACCTTATTATCATCATCATCATCATCATCCATATCTTCATCCACACATTCGAATTGAGTCAACGTTTTTGAATAACCTAAGAAACAAATAGCTAAATTAAAATTTAAAAATTCTTTTCAATTAATCTTGTAAAAGATAAAAATATATTACCTTTTATATCTTTTCGGATCCAATCTTGAGTGCACATCAAAGCCTCTAAAATGTCTTCCTTCAACCTACTACGTTGTTGCCTCTAAGGAGTCTAACGTGTGAGACTCTAAATGTCTGGCAGAAGAAAATGAAACGCTTCAACTTTTTTAGGGTCTAATATTTACATTTCTCTCTCTTAATAAATACATGAATATTTATTTATTTATTTTTATAAATAAACATAAAGGAAATAACTAAAAAACCTAATCTAAAATATATATATTAAATTAACTATATTAAAATAATAGGCGGGGCGGGGTCCCCGCGGGGCGGGGGGTGTATTCCCCGTCCCCGAAATGCTCTCGGGGGAATTTTTCTCCCCATCCCCGCCTCCACGGGGAAAAATTCCCCATCTTTGGGGCCCCGAACGGAGCGTTCCCCGCGGAGATCCCCATTAACATGTCCAAACTGACATCCCTACTCTGAAGTCCGTCTCAAAATTAAACTTTGGTAATAATATTGTTCCCAGCTAAGAAGTTTGGAGTGAATGAGTTCGTGAACCCGAAAGATCACAACAAACCTGTACAACATGTTATAGCTGAAATGAGGAATAGGGGTGTAGATCGCCCTGTTGAATGTACTGGTAGCTTCCAAGCTATGATCTCAGCATTTGAATGTGTACATGATGTAAGTAAAACATAGTTTTTTCTTCCCTATAATTCGTTGCTAAACTTTTTATATTAATACTACTTACTGATGCTGTTGAACCTTGACTTGTTATTATTGTAAGGGTTGGGGTACTGTTGTATTTGTTGGAGTTCCAAACAAAGATGATGCATTCAAAACTCATCCAATGAATTTCTTGAATGAAAGGACTCTTGAGGGCACCTTCTATGGCAACTACAAGCCTCGCACTGATCTTCCTAATGTTGTTGGATTGTGCAGTGTTTTTAGGAGAAATTAACATTGCATAATAATATGTTATTTGTGTTGCTAATGTGATGTTCCTGTGATATTGTAGGAGCTGGAAGTTGAGAAATTCATGACTCACACAGTACCATTCTCAGAGATTAACAAAGCTTTTGATTACATGTTGAAAGGAGTCTATTAGGTGTATAATCTGAATGGAGGAGTAAATCTCTAAAACATTGTTGGAACAGTCTCTACTAGGGGGACTCAGTTTACTGTCTAGATGTTGAAAATAATTAATAATGGAATTGTTGTATGTTCCATTTCGGGTTATTACTTTTGAGATTTTGGGGCCTAATCCCCTCATTTTTGTATCTTCTTCCGTTAATCTTTATTTAGGGTTCTTTGCCCCTTTTTGTCATTTTTTTAAAGTATTTCAATATTTATATTAGTCTAAAAAATCTAAAGATATAAAACAATTTAATTTTCCTGTTTAACAGTAAAATAATATTTCTTCTATTATTATACAACAATATAACAAAAACAAACAGACAAAATGTGGTATTTTATGTCATTTTCCTGTTTAACAATAACATAATAATATTTCTTCTATTATGCTACTCATTAATCTTATTCCACAACTCATTACTCTATCTTATTTCAATTTTTATGGTTTTGTTTCCAATTAAAGCGACATTTTTTGGACGAAAATTATCTTTTTTTCTTTTCATATTACTTACTCTTAGTATTGTCAATCATCACGAAATTAGTAACCATTAACCACTTATAAATCGAGGTGGTTAATTACTTCCTGCAGAGATCTGTGTACACGCCTGTACACTTATAAAATGCTTTTACTATGCTTCAGATATGATTTCAAAGCAGAATACCATAATCATAACTACAAATTTCATGTATATTGCTCAAGAAAAGTATTACATCGTAGTGCTAAGGATAAAACAATTCTACACTTCAAAATTGCACCATTTACTCTTCTAGAAGATGTGTATTCGTGTTTCTTTTTAGAAAACAACAATGGAGTTCACTGCTTTCCAGTTGTTTTTGAGGAAGAACTTTTGAGTATAAGATGCAATGCAATACTACTTCCTCATCTGCGTGAACAACTCAGGTGGTTTGTTACCACCAGCATTACTAAAAGCAGAAAAAGCACCACTTCCTTGGCTGCTAAATGCGCCAAACCCACCACCACCAGAACCGGCTCCTGCAAATCCACCAGTTGAAGCAGCAGCAGCACCAAAACCACCACCAGCAGGAGCTGCACCAGCAAATCCACCACCAGCTGGAGCAGCACCAAAACCACCACCAGCAGGAGCTGTACCGGCAAATCCACCACCAGCTGGAGCAGCACCTGCAAATCCACCACCAGCAGGAGCAGCACCGGCAAATCCACCAAATCCACTACCTGTGGATGTAACGCTTGCAAAGCCTCCACCTGCTGATGTTCTACCAGCAAACCCTCCACCAACAGCAGCATTTGAAAATCCACCAGTATTATTACTGGCAGCAAATCCACCACCAAAACCAGGGGGAGATGCAAAACCACTTCCAGGAAGAGCGCTGCCAAGTTGCCTTGATTGTCCAAAAGAACCAAGAACTGATCCAAGAACCTGCTGCCCTGATCCAACTTGTGCTGGTTGCCCAAATGGGCTTGGAGCTTGTGCAGGAGCAGTTGCCCCAACACCAAAACCCCCAGAAAATGCACCTGAATTTGTTGACTGAGTTGGTGCAGATGGTGGGGCGCTTGGGAATGTAAAAGATGCTGGTCGAAACAACTCTCCATTGGGAACTGATAATGGAACTGTAGAGCTTGATAAACTTGTTGATACATTATTAAATGAACCCCCAAATGGATTTGATTTAGGAACTGATGGGTTAGGGGTTGAGCCAATCCCAAAACCGCCAAGGCTTCCCAAACTAAGTTCCGTTAAGTTGCTTGTCTCAGGAGTTTCTTCCTCCATCTCATCTTCCTGAGAATGTCCAAAATCCAAACCCCCATTTTTCCCGCTTGAAACACTAGCAGAAGTAAGAAAAGAGGTTGAAAGTTGCAGAGGTGCATCTGAAGGCCGTTCTGATTGAGAAACTGAGGCAATGTTGATATCAGAACTACTTACATTTTTGGCAGGCTGTTCATTAGTAGGACTGAAGTTTCTTGAAGATCCAAGCTTTATTTCAGATTGACCATTTAGAGGTTCATTTCGCTGAGTTGCCACTTCTGCAGCAGCATCAGAATTAGACTTTAAATCAGGTACAGCAGCTGGTTGAATCTCCGATTTAGGCAACTCCAATGTTGAGTTCAAGGAAAGGGGATTAGGTAACGGGGACAATGTTTGTTTAGGGACCTGATTAGATAAGTGAAGAGAATTTGATGCTGAAGATGCTGACATGTAATTAGAATCTATACTGAAGTTTGAACTAGTCATAGTATTGCTTAATGTCGCCGATACTGCTGCTGGAGGCAACGATACAGACGACACAGATAATGATGCTGAAGAAACAGATGGTGTTTTAATAGTAGGAGACAGAGAATCATGAGAACTACTAAACTTGGGCACTGCTGGAATATTATTTTCAGGCCAGCTTTTATCAAAATTGAACCCGGAAACTTTTCCAACCATATTTGAAGTTGCAGAAATAGAGGACGAGTGTGACTCTGAGGATGGGATGTTTTTTTTCCAAGACTCGGGAGTAAATGCACTTGAAAGTTTGTCTCCCATTGTGAAACTTGTACCCGTAGCCATTGTACTGTTTGTAATGGGCACTACACTCGATTTAAAGAAAGATGAAGGGGCTTCTGTGGTTGAACGGGTAGATAGTGAGAACTTTTGAGGCATTTCCGTGAGTGAAAAAGGTTTGCTCTCACTATTTGAACTTGAATCAATTTTTTTAACATTCAATTTTTCAGCAGCAAATTCTCTCGATTCTGTAGCATGATCATGCACGATTGCAGGAGACAAGGAGAATGCAGGACGTGAGGGAACTGCAGAGATACTATTTCTTTGCAAAACATTAGACTTGGAATCTGAAACTCGAAAGTGTGCTTTGAGGTCGCCATCCTGCATAAATGTCTTTGAGTGTTCTGACATGTCTTTAAGTGCTAGATGGGAATTCGGAATGCCTGCTGCAAGTATATTATTAATAAATAAAAACGAGTGTCATTCACTATAAACCATGAGTTTGAATCAGGTTGACAATTGATTTCAGAAGCAGGATGGCACCTGAGGGAATTCTGGAATTCATTTCATGAGGAGCGGATTGCACTGGCATGGAAGCTTTAATTTTTTCTTTTGAAAATGGTGATTCTTTCCACTTCGGTTTCTGGAGGTCTTGCAGCAGCATCCTTTTGATGGTAGTTTTAGGAGGTTCAGAACAGGTCCAACTCTGCATCAAAGTTATTTAAACATGCAATAACTATCAGAAACACACCTGGTGTAGCCATTAAATAAGAAAGATCATTGACCCGTGATATTCAACAGTATAAAAGACAAAGTAGAAATATATTGACAAATTATTTACTCAAGCAACAAACTGAGCAGCACAGATCATTCTGTCTACTTAATCGTGTGACGTATATTTGTATAACAAGCAAAGCTAGAGTCACAAATACCTGGTCAAGTGAGTCTCTCCTCCTCCTAGCTGTTTCTGGTTCACAACTCTTCATAGCACTGCCTTGAATTCTCTTGGATTTATCTCTACTACTAGTCAAATCAGAAAACAAGAGCTTCTTACTAGAAGGAGTCTTCATAAGAACTTGTGTGTCTGGAGATCCAAAAGAAGCGTCATAGGGAATTCCTATCGTTTCGAAGAGCTCTTTCACATTCTTTTGTTCTTCAGTTGGGGACCTTAAACTCAATGTAGTCATCTGTTTCGAAAGGCATTCAGAGAGACTCTCTGCAGCTACAAGTTGCGACCTGATTGCATTCTGTAAAGTATGCAATGACTGAACATGTCTGCAAATAATTAAAGACACTAGTAAAACAGTTAAAAACTGGAAAGGCTAAAATCTAATGCTTGCCTTTACAACACGTCTCTATATCCGATCTATTGAATTTTATACCGATCAACAAATTAAATATTGGCAAAATAAGAGAGCAAGAGACTCCACAACCCAATCGAGATGAAATATCTTAATGAATTAATATAAGTATTGGACATAGTATTAGTAGTAGCAGCCTTGTTGCATTATATATGTTCTATATTCTACCACAACAAAACAACCTTCAACCTCCCTAAATTCACAAGAGGAACACATCAAAACAAGACATACACGCTAATAACTAAGTCCTAGTGTAAAACAGGAACTAAGGAATGGCCTTTCAGCATATACTAGCATTAGGCACAACCCAAAGGATCTATACTACCTTTGAATGGTAAGGCAAAATAACAGATTATTTGAAGATTGTAAAATAAAAAATACACCAAAGAAATATAAAAGAGAAAATTGGTTAAGAAACAAAAGGCAACCTAATGTCTATGCCTAATGATTAGTGTATGTAAATGATCTATACTGCGGCAAACAAGCCAATTGATCTTAGATGAAACCAACATCTCTACAATTCAAATTACAAGAACTGCATTAGGTTATCTGATCATTAGATAGTACTAAGTGCAAAAGCCACCGCAAGTTAAGCATACCTTGAAGGTCCATATCTATTTTGTGAAGCTCCGCGACCAATATGGCCACCATATTGATTGAATTTCTTCAGTTCCAGGGCATTGAAATGCCTCTCCAATTCAACTAACTGATTAGTTAAATCCTGAAATAATTATTGAGAAAACTTGTTAATCCCCAGGCTACAAACATTTTGTTGGAAAATTAACCCACATACCTGATTCAAATTAACCCACATACCTGATTCAGACTCAGTATATGCTGCCGCTTTAGCTCTAGTTCTGAATTCAACTTTTGCCTATTCCATAGGTCCCAATATCGGCTATCACAAGCTTGCTTATATATGTCTTCCAAGTATACTTTTCTTGCCACAACTGATATTCAACCAGATAAACATTTAGGTCAAACCGAGAAAATCTGATTTGTTAATTTGACCAGAAAAAAAAAAGATTTTACACAATTAAAACTAACATGTCGGGAACTCATGATAACAAATGTGGTTTTTTATCTATATAAAAAATTGAGTTTTTATTTAGTGTAATAAATAAAATATGCGAGGTTAAATTGAAGTTTGAGCTGTGAATAATTATTATACAAATCACACAGAATCCTCAGGTCCAATGATTGAAATTGTGGACTTGGAAGCCGCACAATTGTTCAGCAATTAACATGATCTGGTGCTTTGATGATGTGGCTGTCAACTTCTTCCATAGATGGAAGGGGAACTTTTTAAGAACCTAATTGAAGCTAAAATGTTTCACGGACCCAAAATTTGGCCAGGACGAAATATAATTGAAAAATTAAAAGAGAAAGAGACTTCACCATCCAACCCTCAGATAAGAGACAGGGAATATGTAAGAATGAAATGATTATTCAAAAAAAAAAAAAGTATTTCACCATTTATTTTTTAATATACTCTCATTTCTGTTGCTGGATTGATGCAATTTTATAATTTCTTTTGAGAACAGTTCAATGAAAAGCAAATTGCAAACTAAAATTAAAGAATAAAAACATGCCTATTAAAGATTAGAACCTTGTATTGTCTTGTTAAGAAGATAATGAACCTCCTCAAGATGTTGATCCACTTGGCCCTGAAAAGTGAAACAGGCAAAGTTCCACGAGAACAAAAACAGAACAAAGTAAAATACATTTAAATAAAATAGGCATTTAATACACAAATAAAATGCAGAACTAGAAACATCAATCAGTTGTAAACTATAATCAAATTGAAACTTCAAGTATACTCTAGATAAGCATATATATTCTAGATTTATTGAAAGAAAAGTGGTTGTCGACCAACACATACCCCCATAAACCCTAATGCAAAACTTTAGGGAGAAGGTAATGTTTTCGTTGATACTGGAAGTTACTGGAGATATGTTGTTGACCTGATTTGTCACACACCAGATTTGACATCACCTTCAGTGTAGTAAGTCAGTTTATGCATTCTCTTTTGAAGGAACATCTTGAGGCAATTTATAGAATACTGGGATATCTAAAGTCAAATCCAGCAAGAGGCCCATTCTTTAAAAAAGACTAATGAAAGGAGTGTCTCTATATTTATTTTTTATTATTTCTAGGTGCTTCTAGATATTTCCATGTGTTTCCTTTTATTTTTCTTTTGTAACTATGTTCTCCTTGATTCAAGAAAAAGAATTAACTGTACCCACTCTATTTAAACCAATCTTGGGCAGAGGAATAAATCATTAACAAATATCTAAGAACAAATAAGAAAGTGAAACAAATAATTCAAAGCTAAGTCATCGAGATGAATTTCAAGCAATGAAAGAAACATCACCATCCGTATTTTGCATTGTTTAGATAGAGTGTCCATGTTGTGTTCCACTTCCTCAATTGAACTTTGTAGTGACCTGGTGCAAGCATCTCTAAAGCCTCCAGCCTCTTCTACTGACTTCAAAAGCAGATCCAGTTCTTTGGTCATCTCATTAATCTAGGGTAGAGGCAAAATAACACAATAAGAACAAGGAAAGGGCTATAAGAGACTTTGTCATCGTACTTTTTACATTTCTATTCAACTAGTTTAATAATACATCATCTATTTAATAACTATTGAGGAATTTAATAGCAGTAAAAAAATACAGAACAGGGCGATGAGAACTCCTTACAGGAGAAAACACAAACAAACAAAAAAGGATAAATTAATGTTTTCATCAGTTTTATAAAAATAAAATAACTTCATCAGTAGTGCCCATTATGGGGAAAGATCTACCATCAACTATGCCAAAACTAAGAAAGATTTCCAGAAATAATACATTGCCAAACTGCTTTGACGAATCAGAACTTGAAATCCCAGGCTTGGATGAATTTACATGCTGCTCGTCAGAAGGATGAAACTTTCGTATAGATGACTTTCCAGTTGTAGAATTTCCTAGTAACGACAAATGTGAACTTTCTGCTCCTACGGAAGTTAGTTGTATAGATGACTTTCCAGTCATAGAATTTCCGAGTAACGACAAATGTGAACTTTCTGCTCCTACAGAAGTTAGTTGTCCACCACTTTGAACAGGCTTACTGGCAGAGTAGACGCCGGGAGATTCAACATTCACATCCTTTACAAGAAAAGGCTTTCCACCAGTGCTACCAGGAACCTTTGCAGCAGAATAGGTGGCAGGTGATTCAACAGTTGCATCCTTTACAAAAAAAGGCTTTCCACCTATGCTACCAGGAATGTTTGGAGTGTTGGCATTTGCAGCACCCGTAGTATATTTTCTATTTTGATAACCACTACCATCAACATAACTTGAACTGGAGACTGAAGTCACATTAGAGTTTTTGGGGAATGAAAATGTTCCACCAGGCAATGGATGAGAAGCTCTCTGTGGGTCTCGTGAACTATTATTGGGATTATCATTAACTTGCTTCACATCTACACCTGGAACCATTTGCAGCACATCAGACTTCAAAGACTGTACACTTGTTGCTGATCCCACTTCAGGGTACTCAGTATAATCTTCAGCAAAAGGCTTGGACTTCAGATTCTCACTAATAATTTTCTGCAAATAATATTTTTAAGAACTGTCATTGACAGAAGGCACGAACAATCTGTATTCAGTGGACTAACTCTTTCCTTTTCATATTCAAAAACTAAAGACCCAAAAAAATACCTGACCAAATTCGTGTTCCTTTTTTTGCAATCCATGAGAAAAGGTGGAGCTTTCATCAACAGGTAGCTTTACAGAAGCATCTTTCTCAGCATGCTCAGTAGAATCAACCTTAGGTGAAACTTCACTTCCTGCAAGACTAAAGACAAAAAACCCTCAGTCTTTGAAGTTTGAAAACTTTGAAGCACATAGAGAAGATTAAATCATTGTGGCTTTTAGAAAGGACTATTTTGTCCTTTCTCAACCTGTACACCATGGACAAAAATGGAATTACGCATCTCTTGGTTTTCGCCAATCCCCAATCACTCTTTCTCTCATCTCATTCTCACCATCACAACTATGTGAACGAACCGAGATCATATGGGACCAAAACTTGCTCCCGTCCACCTATGAAACCCATTGCTGAAGCATTCAATGGAAACCACGCCTCTTATGTGAGACTGAACTGTGCTTAATTAATCAGCCAGGTTGTAGTGTAGCGTTGTAAGAACGGGTGTGGGTGTGTCTAGAAGTTAATCACTTCATCTTTCCCTTTTTTATTTTGTGGTTTTTTTATCTTGAACCATCATTATCATCATCATCATCACTTTGATTTCCACAACCACAATCTCCAATTTGATTTTCCTTTATTTCATGCCATTTTTAAAATTTCTTCCATTTCTAACTATTTTATGAAAAAACCAGTGTTCGCTTTAGTTAATTTGTAGCAAATCCAAGTTGAAAGATGTAAATGTTTCAAGTTCTACCAGTGTCACTTTTCCTTGGAACTATTTTTAGCATTTTTATAGCACTCAGCATGTTTGAGGTATTGATCCAAAATCTCTTCTTTATCTGATTGCTAAAGGGTATATTGGGTTTTAAACACTAACATGTTCCTTTCTCATATAGCTACGATAATGAGTGGTTATGTGGGACAGCCATTGGCGTGAGCTGGAGATGGCAGTGGACCAAAAGGAAGGGGAACACGAGAGGCATGAGAGAAGGTGAGGAAGAAAGAAGAGAAATAACAATTTTACACTTGTCAATCAGGACCCTTGATGAATTAAAACTTCAAAAAGTGGTGCATCCATACATCATGTTTTAGATGGTACACCTTAAACATTGCATTGAATTTTATTGCCAAAGTGCATCTTACGTTTTTGTTTCTATCCAACACAATTATTCATATATTGTTCATGAAATGGAAGAGCAATAGCAATAAACTTCAAATACTTACCTGGCAACATGGAACAAAACAAGTTTCCCATCCAGTGTGAGACACATAAGAACACAATAAGGTGAGAGCTCAGTTTTTTCCTCATTTGCACCAAGCTGAACTCCAACTTTTTGATATATTGAAACTTTATCAATACATAATCCCAAGAGAAGATTATCATCTTCATTTGCTGAAAAAGAAGCATGTAAGCTAAGTTTGAGTATCCAAGATATAGGTCAATAAAAATTTACTTTGCTGCTGTATTAGGTCATGAAAGAGAGTATTTAGTTCAGTAAACATACAAAGTAGACACGCCGTGAATTGAAAGGAGGATAAAGGGAGAGACAGAATGCAACAAGTATTATTCTCAATTTTGAAGTACCTTGAAGCTCAATTTTTGGAATCCACTTTGATCGGTCAATTTCAAGTTTATCAACAATTGCCGCTTCACCCTTATCATCGTCTTCTGACCAACCAAGCAAGCTAATGTGGTTATCTGTATTCTTCATGTTGGCATTGATCACAAGTTGGCTGTAGTTATTAAAAACAATTAGCCATCAGTTTGCATTCTGTTTTGTTTCATGGAGAAATAAATTTAACAAAATTCTTGGAAGATAAAGAATGATGCTGATAACAAGTAGACATGTTTATAAGATGTAGATAGTAAAAAAATAAAAGGCGAAAACCTATTTTTTGACTATAGACAAACATGTTTAAAGTCTTACTTAAAAAATGATCAGGTGACAAAACTAACAAAATCCGTGATTTTAGATCTCGCAATGAAACATAAAGATAGAAACAGAAAAATAACTGATAGGACATTATTATTCGTGAATAATTGATTCCACAATTTATAAACCGATTAAATCTTGGCTTTAGACTTTTTAGCCTAAAGCAGGTTTTGTCATATAGTTGGAGAAATCTATAATATAAGGAACCCAGGATAAAACATTAGACTACATGCATGCTTAAAATATATATATAATAGCCAACTTTACCGCATAAAAACCTTAAAACAGGGAAGATGTAGGGACAAGTTAAGAAAAAAATAGGCCAAGGAACAGGGAAAAGTATATGAGGAGACAAGATTAGTGCTTCGGAACATGAAATGAAAAATATTTACCATTGTTCTAAATAAGCCAATAAAAGGTATGGCCCACTTCCAGGGGGTACAATATCATCAACAAGTAGTGGGTAATTATCATAGAATGATTGGACAACTATTTCAGAACAATCCTGCAAGAGAAAATACAAATTCAGAGTTTAATGCTACATGAGAATAAACAATTGCAATTTTCTTGGGCTAGACAGCTTTTTAAATGCATTATATAATTATGTTATTTTGACCTTCTGAGGTTTACTTCAACTGTAATAAGTAGTTGGTACTTGGTAGAAATTAAGTTTACTTCAAAAACCAAACAATATGACAAGCAAATATTTCTCATTAAATGTTAAGGTGTAGATGTGGGTAGGATATTCGTTATTAACGAATCATCTGCAGAGATCTTGCACTTACATCAGAAATTTCACCAATCTTGCTGCTAATAACTTGGATAAGATAATTTTCCTCCTGGCCATCTTCAGTAAGTTGAAAGCATCCAATTATAATGGAGTCAGGTCGAACACACTTGATAGAATCAACTGGTACAATTGTTCAAAAATGACTCAGATTAGATGCATGCACATATTATAAACAATTTAATGGGTTCATTCTAAATTGTTATCTGTCCCAAATAGCAAAGAGGGTGGTCGACCACATGACTAGGATTGCTAGATAGCCAAGGTGTTGGATGACTGTTATTCTATTTATACTTATTATTAGTCAGATTAAAAAATAGTCATGTAAATAATATAAATACTAATCATTAAATAATTAAGACTATAAATGGTTTTCTAAAAGAATTATAAATAGTTAAGACTATATAAATATTGTACTATTTCTATACTTATCTTACTATTATAAATATGCCTTACCATCCTTTTGACTTCTATTTCTGTGCAGCAATTATTTCATTGTTGTTGCAAGTAGAAAAATTAAATTTTGTTTTCTAGTTTAAAAAGACATTGGCCAAAAAAAAAAACTTATATTGAATAGTTATTTAGTCTTTCATTTTGATAGCTTTGCCACATTCATTTTAATAGCTTTGACAAACCATTCTTTTAATTGATTGATTCATTGGCCCAAAATAACATTTAACAAATCTATGAATAGGAAGAACTTAAAAGTGGAAGTGTAATATAGGAAGTACACACAAACTAAAAAGAAAAGTGAAAGAAACAATGCAAACCTTTTACACTGACATTTGCCTCAGAGTCGTCAATCCAAGATCTGAAGGGTAGTGGAATTGAAACCTTTTCTTCAAACTTAGTGGATAAAATGCTCAGAACATTTTTTCTTGCGACAGCAACTAATGTCCCTTTTACACACCAATCAACTTCACAAAGAAACAGATTAAAACAAATAACTGAGAATGTCAAAATACATTGAACCGAAAATACGATTGGATTCTAATACACTGCCAACACCCAATGCTCCTACCCTATTCAGATCTGAGGTGACTGAGAATTAAAGGGAGGAAGAAAGAGAGAAACATTTTAACAGTGTATAGACAATTCAAATTAACAAACAGCAAACATACTACATAGTGATAATGAGGCATGAACATATTGAACTGACGAGTTAAGATCAGAAGAATAAAGTATACCAGCTTCAACACTGTCCATCACATGTTTAAGAGGAAAACCAGCCTCGCCGTGATATAATTGCCCAGTATTTGAAAGAACAACATAAGAATTTTTTGATGTTGTTGTCCATCGCATGTCCTTGACAAAGGCTGAATCGTTGAGAGAACAGGAAAAGGATAGCTTTACTTCCTGGGAAATGATAATACAAAAAATATATCAATGTCATGTGTCCTTGGCAAATGTCAAATCATTCAGTAAGATTTGCTTCAGCTCATGAAGTGATTATAGAATACAAATAGGTTTGTTGAAGTTGTGGCGTTTTAGATAAAAGGAGGAGAGAAAATAATAAGAACTACAAGACTTATTGATAATAACCTGATAATGACTTCATACCAGAGAGGCAAAGACTAAATACTAGGAATGGAGAGACTCAATCCTAAATAAATAGGAAAATCAAGAAGTAGTAATAATAGCAATAACAACAAATAATAATTATGGAAACTAATCCTAGGAGATCATCTAAAATACGCTAAGATTGAAAGCTGATCCTAGCTTGTCACAAGAAAACAGCGTATTGCTCCACACAAAAATTAAAAGGATGGAAAGACAACTCAGGGGTGCATATGAAATCGGAGAGAATTGCCAGATAGATAGTCTAGCCAGATAGATGGAATTGTCATCTTTCTGCGAGAAATTCATGGCAAGCAATTGAACAACTTCTCAAAAGTCAAAACCACGTTTGGAAGGTTCAAACCAATAATATCAGACCCAAAAAGTTTAACTTGAAAATAAGAAAGTTGAGGCAAGTGCAACAGGGACGAAGATGAGGACAGTGCCTAAGGGACGAAGATGAGGACAGTGCCTCTGGGACGAAATCTAAAACCAGGGCATTTGGGACAAAAACTATTAGCTAAAGCCAAAGCATTTGGGACGAAAACGGTACTACATCCTCAACTTAGCATAACCGTTTTACATGCAATAATTGAAAATTGGCCACCTTCAAACAAAAAGAGGGGGGAAAACTAAACCCAAATGAATGTTGAACCGAACAGAATTGCAGCATATTTGCACTTGAATTTGTATGAACTGTAAAATATTCAAAGTATATTAATAAATATTATAAGCTTATTTGAAAACATTCCAAAATTGATAGTGCTGTATTATTGCATTTTATAATTGCTCTTGCTAAAACATGATTGTGTTTATTTGTATATGTTAAGAAATGTGGTTGGGTCTAACTCAATCCTAGCTTGTAAGGTGAGATTGCCCCCACTTATAAGGACATGTTCACACCATATATCTTCCTATGTGGAACTCTTCACGCCATATATTGTCCGATGTAGAACTCTTAACACACACCCTCACGTCCCGGACTAGACAACTAGTGCGTGGAAATAAATGGTGGATAGCCCGATAGCAGAAACCTGATAGCAGGTGATTCACTGGATCTTATACCATGTTAAGAAATGTGGTTGGGCCTAATTCAACCCTACAAACCCAACTTGTAAGGTAAGGATTGCCCAGGACATGTTCACGTCATATATTGTCCGATGTGGAACTCTTAACGGTATGAAACAAGAATAGCAGAGAAAAGTAAAGAAAATACATTGTTGATCAAACCTTATTGAGAAAGCTATCAACAGAGTAAAACCTAATATCAGCAGCAACAGAGGCAGCGAGCATTGAATTATCAGTAGAAACAGCCAAAATGCGAACTCTACCAATAGGAACATCAACAAGACTCAACTCTTCCACGGAAGAGCCACTTCCTTTAGCGGAATCAATAAGGTCTTTCGTCTTCACAGCATAAAACCCTAAAAACAAGAAATCGCTTAAACGTGATTTATAACTGAAAATGAAAAGCGCATTACTGTTAAGATTAGTTTAGTTTAGTTTAGTTTACCGGACGAATGAGCGACAAATGTGAGACGAAAGCGTTGGGAGAGTGTGAGAGGTTGAGAAGGTGGTGTTTGGAGATCGAAAATGGAGTCGTTGGAGTTCAGAGGAACGGGTTCTCCGATTTTGACGAAGAAGTGATCGGTAGTTGGAACTACGTCTCCTTCGAATTCTTCGATCTTGACGGCGCTCATGGCTGCTACCACCGTCTTTCTGCGAGTTCCGGTGCGTGCGAGCTAGCACAGTTCAGTTTCACGGCGCGTTAAAATGCCGCTATCTAAAATCAAATTGCTTCGGTTCTTTTGGAAAATAAAAGCTACACCGCTAGTGAACGGTTCACAAGGTTCACCCGGTTCAACATTAAAGTGTTTTAAAAATAGGTTCATCGAACGGTAAGGATACTGGATCATTGGTTTATTGGTCGAACTACTGAGTTAATGGTCGAACCGCATAACCAAATCGGATTAAACGGAATATCTCGATTGAATAGACTGGTCATTATAACCGAATTATATTTGTATAAAATTGGTCAAATCAGATGACTCTGTCTCTACAAAATATAACTAACATTTATATTTATTTTTTAAATGTCATATCATAAATTCCCATGTACATAATTTAAATTCAAATTTTAAATAAATGTATAACACTTATTAAAATAGTACAAAATTATAATTTCTAATTGCAAACATAGTCTAATTACAAGATAATCTCATTAAATAATTTATAACAAAATAACTTCAATGTGTACTAAACTTAGTTTAAAGGAGAAAAAATTGTTTAATATTAAGATCTTCTTCAATATTAAAATCATCTGCAGTAAAATCAACTACATCTGCAACAGCTTTTTCGTCAATGATATAATTATTTTATTTTATTTTTCAAATTTTTTTTATTTCGTTTCATTTACTTTTTATTTTATCTCATTTATTTTTTATTTTAATTTTTTATTAAAATAATTAAAATGATATTTTTTTAATTTAAAAAAAATGAATATTTTAATTTTTTGATTAAAATAATTAAAATGATATTTTTTAATTTAAAAAATTTAAAAAAATTTAAAAAATGCATTTAAACCGCTAGTTTTTCCAGTTTTCTCGGTTTACTCCAGTTTTTACTGATTCGCATCGGTTTAATGACATGAGCGATCCAACAATTGAATCAGACTAGTTATCTGATTGGTTCCCAGTTTGACCGGTCCAGTTTTTAAAACACTAGTCATGATTATTCATGACGTCGTCCTTGGGAAGGCGTGTAATCGAAAATTGGAGATAAAAACGCCAACATTCTCTCATCAACGAAAGCCCAGTCGAATGTGGCGTTTTGTGTAACATCTCAAATTTTTTTATAGCTAATTATTAATTATTAATATTTATTATATTATGTGATAATTAATTTAATTTGGTGATTTAAATGAAAATTTGAATTATTTGAATATGTGTTATTTAAATAATTGAGTTTTATGAGTAGAATTGTGGTTATTTGGTATTGGGCCTAAGTTTATGAATAGGAGTAATAAAGAGGTATTAAGTGTTAAGCTCAATAAGAAGTTACTAGTTAGTAAAGGGTAAGAAGAAAAAGATAATTAGTGTTGTCATTTGGAGAAAGAATAGAAAGAAGAAAATAAGAGAAGAGAATAGGAGAAAGAAAAAAAAAGAAGGGAAAACCCTAGAAGAAGAATCTTTAAGAGGTAAGGGGGAGAATCCATGTTATTATTTACTTGTATGTTGTTGGGTACTGATTAGTAATGTGATAGGTTTTGTTGTTGATTTCAATTTCTAGATCTAAGAATTTCATATGTTAGGGTTTGTGTAGAAATTCATGAAATTGATAAAAACTGAGATGTTAAATGGAATAGGATGAGTATTATCATGTTAGAATGATAGATTGTGGTTAAAATTGGTAGTAACAATTATGGATAATGAAATAAGGTGTTTAGATGAAGGAAATTTGTGTTGTTTTTAAGAAAAAATGCAGAAAAATGTCTTTTTAGTGACTTGCGTCAACTCATGAATATGGGTGGGTCGGTGCGTAACACCCAGCAAGGCTGGGAAGGACTGTGCAACAGGTATGCGTCGACTCGGGATTCCTTTGCGTCGACTCATGATTTCTTTATGTCGACTCATGATTGGTTTGCGTCGACTCATCAGACAATTTTTTTAACAATTTTGTAACAGCCATAACTTTTTAACTGTAACTCTATTTTGGGTGTCGTTTGAATCATTAGAAAGCTAGTGAAATAACCTACATGATAGAACTAGGTTTGTTGGCATTGTATGATTGGATAATTATGTGATTTTTTTAGAATGACATGTGTAGATGTATGTGTATGTCATGAAATTGGTGAAATATGAATAACATGAGTTAGTATTGTTGTTATTTGCTTATGGTGATTGTGAGATGATGGAAATACCATATGTGTTGTTTTGGTGTTGTTGAAACATCATGTTGTGCAATTGGTGGATAATTCACATGAGTTGAATTACTGTAACCATATCTTCTTGTGAAAGTGGTCATATCAGCCGTCTTGACCTTCTCCTTCAAACGTAACAAAACATCCAACTTTGGCATCTTGACCTTGATTGGATTGGTATGCTTCTTGTCATCCATTTGTCAATTGTTTGCTTACACGAACCAAGTCTTTAGGATTCCTGCAAATGGAAAAAAAATTAAATGTTGCAAAAAAAATATTTTATGCATGATGAATGCAATGCAATGTTAGCACATTAAAAGTTTTTAGGGCGGCTGGATATGGTTTTGACGTCTACCCAACAAATTCCCCCAGGATGGCTCTTAGGTTCTGTGATACGACAAACACAAATTCTAATATTGAAGTCCATCGTTATTGATACTTGCAAGGATACAATATTTTTTTTCAAAAGAATTTGGTTTGAAGGAGGATTATGTATTATCCCGAATAGACAAAGCAGGTCTAACATAACGTAACCCTCGACACAAGGATTTAAACGGGATACTCAAAATCATTGATCCCAACTTGGCTATATCATTTTCATCACAAATAAATTTTTGATTAGACGATCCATCCAAGAACGTCTCATTTGAGCAATCTTAAAGCCCAACGGTTAGGTTTCCTTAAATGTCAAACTAGGGGAAAAATCCCTTCTAACAACATTATCGTCAACGCAAAAACAACTTGCAATCGGTGATAATGTCTTTTAAAGAACCTCCTCTAGGTGTGACCTTCGCACCAACTTAAGACATTTCTGTCTAGCAAATCAATACTACGCAACCACTCTAATTTATGTGTTCTATAGCCTTAGTAGTGGGTTTTTCCTATAATCCTATCCATCATTCCCACACAAGATAATATATCAACAAGGTAATAATCAAAGCAATAGGAAATAAAACGACTAAATTATAAACATAAAAGAGAAATAATAAGAAAGCAAAAAATAAACACACAAACGAAGAGCTAAACTAGGGTTGACACACTTAGTCAGTTTTCCCTAGTGAAGTCGCCAGCTGTGATAACTGGTTTTTTCCATCGGTTATTTTAAACAATGAAGTCGCCACCTAATTTTTATTTGTTCTAAAAAGAACGGGAAAATATAGATAAACCCACGAATGATGGATAAGGCGGTCTACGAGACCAAAAGATGTGAATTTGGGAGTCGGATATGCAAGGGGAAGGTATTAGCACCCCTCACATCCATCGTACTCGATGGGACCCATCTAGTTCTAAGTGTGTGTGCATATTCGCTAATTTCTAAGTTATGATAGAGAAATAAGAAAGAAGAAAATGGGTTTGTTTATTATTATTTTGAGTTTGCCGCGGTTTCAAAACCTTTTGCCTACTTATTTCCTTGTGCAATGAGAAAGTCAAAACTCCGTAGTTCTTCTTGAAAATGTTTAAGTTGGTTGTGTTGATTTTATAAGAAAAATCGTGCATTAGACATTTCAAATGCTTAAACTTTTGACTTGTTTAGTTTGTTTGAAAAGCTAAGTCTTTGTTCGTATTTGAAATGGTTATTGCACACTCTTTGTAAGAAAAGAGTTTGATGGTCGCATATGAGCGGAAAAGAGTTTGACTGAGTTGAATTTGTTTTTATGTGAGAGACGGGCATCAGACCATAAACGTTCAATGGCTAACGCTCCAAGTACTCGGATGAATGGACAAAACCATCATAATCATCCTTTTCTACCCAAAAAGTTTTATTAAGAAAAGGTGAGGCGAAACAGAGTTCACTTAATTATATTCATTTAAAGAAAACCAAAGTACGATCGAGGGTCGAAACATGACTGACTACCATACATTTGGGAAGAGAGAAGTAGAGTATTTATTTGTGAAAATATTTTGAAAAGTAACTTGACGTTGGATCGAGGTTTAATGATTTTATTTATGAAAGTGTTTTAACGTTGGCATATGTACCAAGAGAAATTGAGTGGGGTCATGATTAATCAAGTATATGGACTTGATTAATCTCGTGAGGATAGATGCTCATATCCCCAACTATGAAACCCTTGTGCATGGACAATTGGTATATGGACCAAGATGATATAAGAATCTGATTGAAGAAATAAGGAGGTAAGAAAACAACTGATCCCATACAAGGTGGCCATATGTATGCTCCTAGAAAGTGAGAATAGCATGGTGCTAGTATTCTAAACGACCGATTGGAACAATCGATCAAATAGTTGTCGTTGTAGAAAAGTCCAGGACCAAACTATGAATGTGTGTGAGTGTGCACCGTGTATGTATATCTGCTCATTGATGAGGAGCCCAAGAGGTGGCTATTTGGATGGGGATACAAGCTTACGTATAAGGATGCATCAGATCAGGAAGTGCAATAAAAGGCTTAAATAAACAGATAATACAACCCAAATTATTTAAATAATTAATTAAATTGAATCCTCCTATTTAATAGAATTAATTAGCGAAATAATTAATCAAATTAAATATTAATTTTTAACTCAGTTGAATATTTAGAACAAAATAAATAAATACTATTTCACAATTTATTTGATTAAATAAAATACCCACAAAGATGTTTGTTCAATTAGCTGACCGATCAGTTAAGTACCCTGTAGGTATATTGGAAAATGTCCCAGTTAGAATAGGTCAATTCTACATCCCGACCGATTTCATAATCATGGACATTACCGAAGATTCAGTTACCCCTATCATATTAGGTAGACCATTCCTAGCTACAGCTGGAGCTATAATTGATGTAAAGAAGGGCAGACTAACATTCGAAGTCGGAGAGGAAAAAGTGGAATTCATCCTCACCCAATTTCTACAAGCACCCGCCATGAATGACACTTGTTATTTACTCGATATTATAGACGAGTGCGTAAGAGAGATGGAAGCTGAACAAACCACATATTCTGAAATAATGAAGATTCAAACCCCTCTGATATTCGAAGACGACAATTGGCGAGAACCATATAGAGATGACAGTCTAAGCGAAAGTCTAGCACTTACACCTAATCATATGCCATGTCCAAAGAAACCAAATTTAGAATTAAAAGTTTTACCTAACAATCTACGATACGAATTCCTTGATACTGAACAAACTCGACCTGTTATAGTGAATTCCAGTTTAGGAACGCTCGAAACTCAGAAACTTTTAGACGTTCTAAGGAAATACCCTACTGCGTTAGGTTATAACATATCGGACTTAAAAGGAATTTGTCCTTCAATTTGTATGCACCGTATTCTATTAGAAGAGGATTGCAAAACCTCTCGAGAACCTCAAAGAAGAATCAATCCGATCCTCAGCACTGTAGTCAGAGATGAAATCAAAAAGCTAATGGAAGCTGGAATTATATACCCGATCTCCGACTGTAAATGGGTTAGCCCAGTACATGTCGTACCTAAGAAAGGAGGTGTCACTGTCGTGAAAAACGCACAAGGCGAATCGATAACACAAAGAGTAGTTAGTGGACATAGAGTGTGCATTGATTATAGAAAACTGAACAAAGCTACTCGGAAAGACCATTTTCTTTTACCCTTTATTGATCAAATGTTAGAACGATTAGCCAAACACTCCTATTTCTGCTATTTAGACGGTTATTCCGGATTTTTCCAAATCCCAATTCATCTTGATGATCAAGAGAAGACTACATTCACGTGTCCCTATGGAACGTTTGCGTACAGACGAATGCCTTTTGGATTATGTAATGCTCCCGCAACCTTTCAACGATGTATGATGTCTATCTTCGCAGATTTCATTGATAACATCATGGAAGTGTTTATGGACGACTTCTCTGTGTGTGGACAAAGCTTTGAAGGATGTCTATCTAATTTAGAGAGTGTTTTAGAACGATGTGTGAAAGTAAACCTTGTGCTCAACTGGGAAAAATGCCATTTCATTGTCAGAGAAGGAATCGTACTTGGACATGTTATCTCCAATAAAGGAATTGAAGTTGATAAAGCTAAGATAGAAGTGATTAAAGAACTCCAACCACCTAAGACCGTTCGAGAGATACAAAGTTTTCTAGGACACGCTGGTTTTTACCGACGATTTATTAAAGATTTCTCGAAAATTACTAAACTACTTACTGGTCTATTAATGAAGGATGCTGAGTTCATATTCGATGACGATTGTCTCAAAGCTTTTGAAACCCTTAAAGCCGCACTTATTTCTACACCAATCATGCAACCACCCGATTGGAGGTTACCCTTCGAAATCATGTGCGATGCAAGCGATTATGCTGTAGGCGCAGTTCTTGGACAAAGAAAAGAAAAGAAACTTCACGCAATTTACTACGCCAACAGAACGCTAGACTCAGCTCAGATGAACTACGCCACAACTGAAAAAGAACTCTTAGTCGTGGTCTTCGCACTTGACAAATTTCGTTCTTACCTCGTAGGAGCAAAAATCATCATTTATACGGACCACGCTGCTATCAGATATCTACTTGCCAAGAAAGATGCAAAACCCAGCCTCCTCCGATGGATCTTACTTTTACAAGAATTCGACTTGGAAATTAAAGATAAGAAAGGCACCGAAAACGTCGTAGCAGACCACTTATCCCGATTAGAAGGTGTAAAACCCGAACAAGTGCCAATTAACGACGATTTTCCGTATGAGCATCTGATAGCACATATGATAAGCGACCTAGCTCAATTGGACTTACACAAGCCAGAAGCTAAGGAAGTCGTGGAAGCCATCGATATGACTGTAGGACTGCCATGGTATGCTGACATCGTTAATTATTTAGCCGCCGGTGCGCTTCCACCTGATTTAACTTACCAACAGAAAAAGAAGTTCTTCCATGATCTCAAGAGTTACTATTGGGACGAACCGCTTTTATTCAAACGAGGACCTGATGGAATTTTCCGCCGTTGTATACCCGACGAAGAAATAGAAGACGTCATTTCCCATTGTCATTCATCTCCTTATGGCGGACATGCTAGCACCTCTAAAACATGTGCCAAAATTCTCCAAGCCGACCTTTTTTGGCCTAACCTGTGGAAGGATGTCCACATCGCCGTTAAAAACTGTGATCGCTACCAACGCACCAGTAATATTTCAAGACGCGATGAAATGCCTCAGAAAGGAATACTAGAAGTTGAAGTCTTTGATGTTTGGGGAATCGATTTCATGGGACCTTTCCCATCTTCTTTTGGAAACAAGTTTATACTCGTAGCTGTCGATTATGTTTCGAAATGGATCGAAGCAATAGCTTCTCCTACAAATGACACACGAGTGGTGATAAAGCTTTTTAAGAATATAATTTTCCCGCGTTTTGGTGTTCCTCGACTTGTTATTAGTGACGGTGGATCTCATTTTATTTCGAAGATATTTGATAAATTACTATCTAAATACGGAGTAAAACACCGCGTAGCAACACCTTATCATCCGCAAACTAGCGGACAAGTCGAAGTTTCGAACAGAGAGATTAAACAAATATTAGAAAAAACTGTCGCTATATCTCGAAAAGATTGGTCATCCAAGCTTAACGAAGCTTTATGGGCTTATAGGACAGCTTACAAAACTCCTATCGGAACTACACCTTTCAAACTTGTTTACGGAAAATCATGTCATCTCCCGGTAGAATTAGAGCATAAAGCTTATTGGGCGATAAAAACACTCAATATTAACTACACTGCTGCTGGCGAGAAACGCATCCTCGATTTACATGAACTGGAAGAATTAAGATTAGACGCTTACGAAAACGCTAAAATATACAAAGAACGAACTAAAAAATGGCACGATAAGCGTTTATCTCGGAAAGAATTTAGTGTGGGAGACGTCGTACTCTTATTTAATTCTAGGCTTAAACTCTTCCCTGAAAACTTAAATCTAGATGGTCCGGTCCTTTCGAAATTACAAAAGTATTTCCTAGCGGAGCGGTAGAAATTAAGGATAGAAATAGTACCCCGTTTATTGTAAACGGGCAGCGGTTAAAACAGTATCATCATATCAACAATAGAGACTATACGAATAATCTAAAACTCGTAGAACTGCCACCTATTTCTCCCGACTAATATTTCACTAAGTATTTCGTCAGGCTTACGACGTTAAAAACAGCGCTTCATGGGAGGCAACCCATTTTATTTGTTTTTGCTTGCTATTTTGTTTGTATTTTCTGTTTTATTTCTTTTACAATTTGCTATTTTTCCTTTTTAAACTTTTGTAAAACTGCTGCTGATTTCAAAACAACTTTACTTGCCACAGGATTTCTGAAAAGTCTTTTTCTCTTTACTTTCTCCTCTACTCTGTTTCCCCACTTTACTTTTGCTATGGATCCTCCACAGAACTTTATGGAAACCACCTTTAGAGGTAGAAACCAAAGAAGAAGATATGAGGCTTTGTCTCAACGAGACATCAGTTTGACCCTGTATCATGATGAACCCACTATGGACGCTTTAGGCATAACTGATAGTGTTTATTACATGTTTAACCAATTAGGATGGGAGAAAGCACACCTTAAGTCTAGGTTTATCACTTACCGAGAGCTTACTCTTGAGTTCCTGAGTTCTTTAGTTTATATACCTGAACACGGTGTCGGAGCCAGAAAAGGAATCATCGCCTTCAGACTTTTTGGTATTGAGTTCACCTATAACCATAGGGACTTAGCTGCTTTATTAGGATTCCCTAGCGGACCCTTCGCTTTTACTACCACTGAGGCGGATTTATTGGATTTTGAGCTAGATTACTTCTGGGGTACTTTAACCGGAAACTATCATCCTGACCCAGAAAGTATGGATAACAATGAAATACATAACCTAGCTATCCGTTATTTCCATAGGATTCTTGCCCACACTTTGTTTGGAAAAGAACAAAACCAAAATGATGTCTCAAAAGATGAGTTATCTCTACTTTATTGTATGAACCAAGGCCGCCCTGTCAATGCTGTCCCATTCCTGATGAAGACCTTTACCCGCATTAGTGAGGACCCTAATGTTCCTGTCAGTGTGGGAGGATTAGTTACAATGATTGCAAATGCTCTTGGACTTCGTTACCAACTAAATAACTGTGCACCATTTGGATCAATTAGGCCTATGAACATTGATTTCTGTTTCAACAACCAGATAATAGGAAATTTAGGCTCTGCACCTTATGACTACCTGATAAGAAACGAAGTTGTTACTCTTTTTACCCTTCCAAACCATGCCCGAGTAAGTGTCCATAACCGTGATAATTGGTTGTATGAATTGAATCCACCTGACCACCCTTCAACACCAGAAACACCACAATCATATTTTGCTGCTGATAATTTCATGTCTGAAAACGAAACGGATCCTGAAACTCCTCCTGGTTACCATGATTTTACAAATATGGCTGAAGCACAAGTAGCCCCTGACATAACTGTTCGCGTTAAAAGGTGACGCGCCATGAGGATGCGAACGTGAGTTCAGATCTTCTGGTACGCAACGATTTAAATCTTTTGATTTGTTTATAAAGATGCCGCGAGCATCAAGCTTTATTATTTTCAACACAAGAAAGATGATTTAATGATTATGAAAAAGGGGAAAGCTGAAATACCCTCAATTGATATTGGTATGCGTAACGACTAGCGCAAACTAGACATAACGCATTGGGGAGATTCGAGTAAGGGGATTGGTATATAAAGGAATAGATGGAGCACCCTAAATATATGTAGTTATCTACGCCTTTATATATGAATATATTTGATATGTTGTGTGTTTTTAATTGCTATTTCTATGATTGGGAAAGTTTCTCCTTTGGATTTTAAGAAAATGTGGGATTCTAGGTTTTGTTATTATTGTGCTCGCAAAGATCGTGGATCTTCATACATATCCCTAGTGGGAATCGAGCATTTGTAGCTCGGATCTACAGGGTTCTATGGTTTGCTTGGTCTGAGGGAGATAGAAATTTTGCTCGGCAAGGATGAGACCTTGTGCCTACGTATTCTCAAAAGGATGTTGAGAAAGTCAGAGCAATCGTAGTTCCCACTTATGCTAGTGGAAAGCAACGGATGTTAGTAAGAGACATAAATGTCATCTTAATGAAAAAATGTATCTAATCTATTTCATCACATACATTTTTGAAAAGTTTGATTGATAAAAATCTTTCGTCGTAAGTTACAGGTGTTTTGCTCGAGTGTACAAGCGTTACCACTTACATGTTTAAGAAAGATGTTTTGAAAAAGATGATTGAATCTTTTAACTGTAAGTATTGGGTGTTTTGCTTGAGTATTCAAGCGTTACCACTTACTGTTAAGAGATGTTTTTGTTTGAAAACAGTTTGAAAAGAGTTTGAAAAGTTTTTGACTGTATGTGATGTAATGGATGAGATACTTCTTCCATAGAGATGATAGATGTCTAAATCTCGAGGAGAAATTGATTGGATTAAAGGGATGCTTTTAAGAAGCCCGTGGGTCCTTGTATTGTTAGCCCAAGAGGAGGCATTCCGAGGGTCATCGAGGGTCATCGAGGGTCCTTGTATGAAGCTCAAGAGGAAGCTATAGGGTATGGCTGGTTTTGGCTTGAAAGGGATTTCACCGAGAAATCATCCTTTGCTGAATAAGAGCAATTTCACCGGGAAATTTTACTCATTGGGGAATTTGAAAGTGATTTCACCGGGAAACCATCCTTTCAGGGTTCTATCTTAGCGCGGGTGATTCTTTGTATTGGAAGCCCAATAGGAGGCTGTTAAGAGATTCCCTGTCTCTTTCATTGTATGATGCCCAAGAGAAGGCTAAACTCAATGAGGAGTTCTTTTGAACGAAGCCCAAGAGGAGGCTGACTAACAGGGAGTGTTGTCTTATACGAAGCCCAAGCGAGGCTAACTGTGGGAGAGTTTCTTTGTATAAAGCCCAAGAGAAGGCTAACCCATCGGATGTTATCTTGTATGAAGCCAATGAGGGGGAGTTATGAAATATAAACAATGTCATGTGTGTTTGTAGCACAATTGATTATTTATTAGAAGTGAATATAAATTTATTAAAATTGAAATTATTGAACACAGAGGTTTGAGCATGTAATGCTATAATATTATTGAGGAAAATAGAAAAGATATTTATTAAAAGATTTTGAAAAGAAGTATCCGTGTTATGTACGATAAAAGTTTGTTTTGAAGTATTGTGTTATGTATAAAAAGTTTGTTTAAAAATGTTTGACAAAAGTTTGATATGTACAAAGAAATATTATGTACATAAAAGAATGTTATGGGACTTACACGTGATGGAGGCCCATTGGTTTAAAAGAAATCTTGCTCAGAGAAACCTTCCTTTAGAACCAATGGATTCGATAGACAACGAATGAAAACAAATGAAAGAAATTTGTTTATGTTTGAATATTGACAAAGATGTTTTGAATATGTACAAATAAAACTAAGTATGTACATAAAGGGTTGGGACTTACACCATAGGGAGGCCCATTAGTTTGAAAGCAGTTTCACAGGGAATAATGCTCCTTTCAATACCAATGGTGTTTAGTGTAAAGAACAAACGGAAGAAAGTTTGTCTGTATTATGTACAGATGAAAAATTGTACATAAAGAAATGAATATGTATAAAGAAATATATACGTAAAAAGAATGTTTTGGGACTTACATGAGGGAGGCCCATGATCGATCGAGAAATCGAGAAGAAACGAATTCGCTTTTATCGCTTTGAATTGGATCGATTATGGTAAAAGATGCAAGTTTGATGAAAAAAGTTTTGAAGAATGATTTGAAAATGTTTTGAAAATGTTTTGAAATGTGAGGTTCATTTATGAGAAGTTTTGAAAAAAAATCGGAAGTCGAAACCGAAAAATTCACCTTTTAAGGAGGTTTGAAAAGTGTTGAACATCGTTGCTCGATTAAAATTTAATCAGATGAAAATATTTTTGGATTTTTTTGACATAATCATAAAATATATATATTAAATGACAAGTGTGCAAAAAATCATCTCAAAATGAGAAGTTTTGATTGGTTAAAAAAATTGTTGAAGTTTTGTGAAAAAACATGAAAAATTGAAAGTTTGTAAAAGAATGGTCTTGAGAGGATTGAACCCATGACCATTGGGTGGGCACGTGGCGAGAACCTTAAGAGCAAGCCGGACCAACCGAGCCAGCGTTTGAAATGTTAGTGGACCAGACACGTGTTGATATGGTATTGGAAAGTTTTGAAGAAAACATGAAAAATTGAAAACTTTGTAAAAAGAATGGTCTTGCTGGGTTTTGAACCCATGACCATGAGGTGATACGCGTGTCACAAAGCCTTAAAGGCAAGCCATGAACCACTGAGCCAAACACGTTTGAGTTGTTAGTGGATTAAAAACACGTGTTAATATTATATTGGATTATTTGAAAATTTGAAAAATGAAGAACACATGAACACGCGCGAATTTTCTGGGCTTGTGTTTGATTCTCAGTTTCACGAATTCGAGCTATCTCCTTCGTTTCTCAACCAAATGGCACGATGTAAAAACCAAACTTGATCGATTTTATGCCACGAACATGAAGATGCTTGTTAATTTCATTTATATTAAGCCTAGAATGATTTCGATTCGAAGAACACGTATGAACCCTAAACTGAAAAATCTAAATTAAATGATGTATGTTGAACGATTGTTTGATTTTATTGAGGGCTATTGTTCGTGTTGAGTGCAGAAAACAAATGGCCAAGAGTTTTTCTTAATTGATGCAAGGAATATGGAGTTTGAAGTTTGTATGGATACCTGGAAAAGTGAAGATCAAAACCTGTTCTAGAGCACTTCCAGTTGTTGTTTCTTGATCCTTAGAGCACCAGCGGCATGTGAGGATGCTTTAGAGATGGCCTGCTTGCTCTGAACTTACTTCAATCTCTCCACTCAAGTCAACCTGCAATCAGCTCGAAACAGAACTCGGAATCGAAGTTAATGGTGTTACAGATTGCTATTCTTGTTTTAGATCAACCTGTGGATGTTCATGGAAGGTGTATGGATCATTAGAACAACAATTGATCAAGCCAAACTTGCAATTCGATTCCTAAGTCGGCTTTTAAAGTTTTGAAAAATGGAAATGGAATTCTGATTTTCTCTTGCTTTTAGTTTGATTTTAAGTTTGGAACAAGTTTGTTAATGATCATGGAACATGTTGGACACCAATTTTCATCATGTTTCCATTGAATTTTCAAAAATGCTATATTTCTCAACTTTGCACTAATTGCTTGATTTTCAAGAAAAGAAGAAAAGCATGGATTTGTGTATTGATTTTGGTGTCCATTGAACTTGAAATGCCATCCTTTTATAGGCAAGAGGTCTGAAATGTTAGGCAAGGAAGGACATGGCATTTTGCAATTTGAAGTTGCCTTAAAGGGCAAGAAAGGCATTTTGCCTTAAAAGGAAACTTCCTTTTTTTACCATGTGCAAAATTGTTCAAACTTGATCCAATCTTCAATCATCACTTTTTACTGATGTTTATCAGTTTGATGAGTCATTTTGGCAAGGTGGCAAGTGGTTTGAATGAGAAAACACAAAAATGACCTATAATTGAAGTTGTGAACTTTGAAAATCAAGTTTCATGGCACCTTTTGTTCCAATTTCAAAGACATAGCTAGCCTTCATGGATTTTTAAGTTCTTGGACATTTTGGAAAGATTTTTCCATGATCTACAACTTTCATGTTTTGAGTTTTTCAAATTCCAATTGGAACTAGGTGAAAAATGGCTTGAAGTTTGAAAATGTGAAATTTCAACACTTAGAAATTTTTCTAAGTTATAGAAATTTTGACTTTTGTTGACTTTTCCAAATTCTTTGATTTTTGATGATCATGATGGATCATTTGAAGTATTTTGATGATTGAAAAGTTTTGTTTTGAAAATTTTGACCAAAAGTCAAAGTTTGACTTTTCTGCAGATGAAATTTCATCGATGTTTCAAAACGATCGATGAATTCGTGAACTTCGTGATGATTTGAATCCGTAAATTAGGTCAAGAGATTATATCTAAGATATGATGACCAATCTCTATCCAAAAAGTCATCCATGCTCAAAAGTCGAGAATTCTCACACCCGATCAAACCCTAATTGGTCGATCCTTGATTAATGTGAGAGAATTTGATATCCGAGGATGGAAGGGTAATGATTTGATCAAGATAGATCAAATGAGATGGAAGAATCTCAAACCCTAATTGGTTGGCTCAAGAATCGATGAAAATCGATGAAACCCTAATTTTGACTGTGAATGCTATACCCGATTAACGTTCGAAATGTTAGTTATGCAATGATGCAATATATGGTGGTATATTAGGTCAAAATTGGGGTATGACAGATCCTATTTAAGTTTCTTTAACTGAGAGATGAAGATGAATATCTTCGTTTTGATAGGTGTAAAGATACTTAAATATCAGAATACGCAAATTTTGGACCTAAGATACCAAAAGATGTGGATGATGCAAAATGATTGTAAAAAGGTTTCACCCAGATGACATCATAGAAAATGGCATGGTAGGGGAAATTTGTGAATGTTGGTTTCGCTTTGGAAACAGAGAGATTACCTTCTGTCAGCCTTGTGACAATGTTTAAGGTAAGTGAAAATGATATTACCAATTATCAGCCTTGTGATAGTTTATGGTAATGAGTGTTGAAGAGGTTACCAATTATCAGCGAAGTGATAACTATAACAAGGTAACTTTTTTGAGAAAATTTACTGAATATTCAGCTTTGTGAATAACAGACATTGGTGGAAACAGCACTGAAAAGATATTACCGATTATCAGCAAAGTGATAACTATAACAAGGTAAATCCTCTTTTTTTTTTTTAAGACAATTTGCTGTGTATTCAGCTTTGTGAATAACAGATAGTGAAAGAAACAGAACTCGAAAATGAGCTTCTATTTTCTTGGATACAATTTTGCCGAGGATCTCTCTTTTTGAGGAGATGCGGGCATTTTTGATCAGAAAACACAGGTTTTCCTTTTGACAGAAAGACAACTGCCGAGAATTTTCACGGTCATGATTTGACCTTGTTGAGAAGAACAAACTTTTTATGACAAGTTTAGGAATGAAAATAAGCGGCTCAGACAATGAGACTATTGCTTATTGCTTTGTTGATTAGAGACGAGGTTCTATTCAGGAATGAACTGAAAAGAAACAGTCAATCAAGACATTGTTCCAAATGAGGAATGATCTCAGCTGGGGAATGTGGTGAAGAGAAGAAAATGCATTTCTCTGTTTGGGATACTCACGGGATAAAAAGAAATGTATCTTTTCTATTTGGCGAGACTCTCATCGATAAACTTGTACTTACATGAGTAAGTGTGATTTACATCAGTGATATGGAAGCAAACATTTCGAGGAATGCAAAAAATGCAATGAATGATGCTATTATGTATGAATGTCATGAATGTTATATGTATGCTAACACTACTTTGACAAAGACACTAAAGAGATATTTGGGGAAAAGGACCGCGTCACAGTTCGAACAAATACTTGGTGAAGATTACAGCACTGGTGTAAACATTCACTGATGAAGATTTTTGAGTTGCATGGTTTACACTTTCCGAGAAAGGTATTTCATTGGCAACTTGATTGGGGATTCTTTTTGGATAAGAATACCGTCCTTTGAAGATTTCCGTTGAGGAGAAAATTGCTGTAGCAGTTGGCAATTCCACTGGGGATCGAAACACTATTGGAGAAACGGTTGAAGTTATTTCCGTGTTCATAGTTTCAAAGGAGAATTTTGCTTTTGTTTCAAAATTTTGAAGTAAAAATTCATTTAAAACATTTTAGTTTCAAAAAGTGATTTTCACAATAAAAGCGTTATTTTGCAAAACGGAATAAACAAGAATTGCAAACAAAGGTACAAGGCTCAAGTTTATTGATAGAATGGTGATCAGCCAAAGGCGTGATTCCATGAACTATTTACAAAAGTTGGAAATGATAATTTATTGGGAAAAGGCTACATTGAAAGCAAATAACCACTACTATCCCTAACAACTTTGAATTCCAACTGTGCTTGTTGCTTCAGAAGAGTTGATTGAAGATCCGTTGATGGAAGATTCTTCATGTGGACAAAATACAGACTGACTGCAGTTACTTTGTCGTTTTGTATCCTTGTTTTTGCCTAGATCGCCTTTTAAAGTTTTCGATCTATCAGGATAATTTCTGTTTATTGTCTCTAATTTTTGCCTGGATCGCCTATTCAGGTTTTCAATCCACCGAGACGCTCATTTTTGCCTAAGCCGCCCTTTTCGGTTTTCGACTTACCGAAATGTTCTTTTGTTTTTAGACAAAGTATTTTTTGACGTCAAGATTCAGGATGCGGAGTTCATCGTCGTCCATGGTTGTGAGAGTCATAGCACCGCCGAAAAGCTTCTTTGACGTGTGGGCCTTCGTAGTTAGGAGTCCATTTGCCCCTAGAATCGCTTGAAAAGACGTAATCTTTTAAGCACGAGGTCGCCTTCTGAATTCACGAGGTCGGACCTTTTGTCAAAAGCTTTTTCATTCTTCTTTGATAGAGTTGTCCGTGACACAGAGCGGTCAGGCGCTTTTCTTCAATTAAGTTCAGTTGGTCGTATCCGCTTTGACACCATTCACCTCGATAGCTTTGTTTCCATGAGAACTCTCATTGATGGAATCTCAACTTCACGGGAGCACTGCCCATGCCGTATACTAGAGAAAAGGAGTTGCCCTGTTGAAGTGCGTCGCACGATACCCATGCGAGCAAATGGCAGCATTTCGTGCCAGTCTTTGTAAGTGATGACCATTTTCTGGATGATCTTTTTGATGTTCTTGTTGGCTCCTGCTTCAACGGCGCCGTTCATCTTTGGCCGATAAGGAGACGAGTTATGATGCTCAATCTTGAATTCCTCACACAGTTCTTTCATCATTTTGTTGTTCAAGTTGGATCCATTGTCAGTAATGATCTTACTTGGAAATCCATATCGGCAAATGAGGTTGTCCTTGATGAACCTCACAACCACTTGTCTTGTGACGTTGGCGTAAGACGCTGCTTCGACCCATTTGGTGAAGTAGTCAATGGCTACTAGAATGAAGCGATGTCCGTTGGACGCTTTTGGTTCAATCATTCCAATAATGTCGATGCCCCACATGGAGAATGGCCACGGAGAGGAGAGAACGTTGAGTAGAGTCGGTGGCACATGGATCTTATCTGCGTTAGATCTGGCACTTGTGACATCTTTTGACGTGTTTACAGCAATCGAATTCCATCGTTATCCAATAGTATCCTGCTCTCAAGATTTTTCTAGACATTGTATGCCCATTTGAATGGGTTCCAAAGGACCCTTCATGCACTTCATGGATGATCGTGTCTGCTTCTTGTCTGTCGACACATCTGAGCAGAACCATGTCGAAGTTTCTTTTGTATAACACATCCTCGTTCAGGAAGAAATTCCTAGAAAGCCTCCTCAGAGTTTTCTTATCCTTGAACTTCTGTGATGATTTGAATCCAGAAATTAGGTCAAGAGATTATATCTAAGATATGATGACCAATCTCTATCCAAAAAAGTCATCCACTGCTCAAAAAGTCAGAGAATTCTCACACCCGATCAAAACCCTAATTGGTCGATCCTTGATTAATCTGTGAGAGAATTTGATATCTGAGGATGGAAGGGTAATGATTTGATCAAGATAGATCAAATGAGATGGAAGAATCTCAAACCCTAATTGGTTGGCTCAAGAATCAGATGAAAATCTGATGAAACCCTAATTTTGACCTGTGAATGCTATACCCGATTAATGCTGTCTGAGCTGTTAGTTATGCAATGATGCAAATATATGGTGGTATATTAGGTCAAAAATTGGGGTATGACAATAACCCAAGGAGAAAACACTACACATTTGAATACCATTCTGACCACTTTGGACTCTTATAAAACTGACATTGATGGAATAAAGAATGAATTGAAGACGACGCGTTTGGATCTCATTGGTTTAACTGACATCACAGTGGAACAATTCTATAACATCGCCAAGGCTTTAGAGATATTAAAAGAAAAGATTGGATGAAGCAGTTCTTAGTTTCTTAGTTTTCAGTTTTTCAGTTTTTCAATTCTTAGTTTTTAGAATTTTCCCATTTTGTTTCGTTTCTAGGTAGTTTCATTCTTTATTAAATTACTACATTTCAATTTACAGTCATTTACTTTCTATCAAAAGAACAAGTAGCTCATTTTGAATTAATGCAATTGTTTGTTTTCAGTTTTAATTTACATTGATTATTCTGTTTACAATGTTTTATGGTTTTCTAATTCTTGCGAATTATATATTGGAATATGTGTTGAATGGATTAATGTCGTGTTTATGTTGGAATGCTTGAGATGTTCTGTTTTCTATAAAAATATCACTTTGTGTAATTGTGTTCTGTTCTGTTGAAAAATTGCAAATTTTGTAGCTGCCACGATCGTCACTGAACCCCCACAACCGTCACACGCCCTTCAGCGTGTTACGCTCGTCAGCTAGGTGTTACGACCGTAACACGGGTTACATCAGTAACCCTATTAGCAGAACATTCTTCTTCCTCTCTTTCAACCTTTCTTTTCTTCTTCTTCCATAACTTCCCAACCGTCCCACTTCCTCCATTCACTCCCCATTAACCCCATTAAACCCACCACTAATTCCTTCAAATCTTCAAACTTCCCACTGTCTCTTTTCACTATATATACTCCCATTGCCCGTATCATCCTCTCATTCACTCATTCAAAAACCACACCCATTCTCACTCAAACACTCTTGCATGCAAATGGCGAACAATCTCCAACCAATTCCTGGCATTACCCTACGTGATGGTGACCAAGGCGAGACTCAACGTATCAAGTTCTTGAAATTCCAACGTCGACGACTACACCCTACTAGGTATGTTGACACTGACTGCCTAAGAGACCTTGGTTTGTTTGAAGGTGTTCAAGGTCTTCTTCAGAGTGTCAACTTGTGGAATCTCTGTAGCCAGCCCCAACCCACGTACGAGAACCTCACCCTTTAGTTCCTCAGCTCTTTTTGCTACATTACTCCAAACGGTCCAACAAACCAACTTTCTGGTGTTGCGAGGTTTCGCATGTTCGGTACCGAGTACGAGTTCTCTCAGAACGCGTTCGGGTGATTGCTTGATTTCTGCACCGATGAAGGTTCCCACCTCCGTGTACCCGACAATTTTGGAGAAGAATCTTTCAACCTTTGGCATAGCCTCACCAACAACCGCGCAAGCTCTTACGATCACCTCAATGCCACACAAATCCACAACCCCGCCATTCGCTACTTCCACAGTATCCTGTGTAACACGATCTTCGCAAGAGATAGCAACCATAAGCTCAACTCCAAGGAGCTATTTTTCATGCACTGTGCATTCTCTGGTCAGAAAATCAACGTTGCACCCTTCCTCCTGGCCCATATTCATTCCATCTGCACTAGAGGCGGCAAACCTTTCTATTTTGGAGGGCTTGTCACTTCTCTTGCTTTGGCATTGAATCAAGGTGACACCCTTGCTCATCTACCATCCCGAGCACCGGTTCTGCTTACCTTGGATCATTGCAAATCAACCCACCTTATCCACGAGCGGGACGACGGAAAGTTCCATCCAGTGATACAGAACAAAGTTTACTCTAACATTGTTTTACCTTGCAGGGACCGAATCGATCCTCAGAACCGAGCCAATTGGCTATTTAAGTTGGCATTAATTTTGGTAAAACTAGGCTATGGAAATGTCTTGATAAATGTCATGACATTCAGAGATTGAAGATAAATCCTACTTGCTAAGGATGTTAAAGGACAACTCGTAATCGAAGCTAAAAGTCAGGCTGGAAATTTAAAATAGTCTGATGTCATAATAGATGTTATGACATTCAGTGTGACATTCTGTTCTGCAGAATCTATTTTTCCTGAGACTTTTCAGGAAGTTTGTTGAGCTGCTAAATATTGTTTTTCTATTATTAGAAAGCATGCTCACGTGGCTGCTAGGTCAATCTTAATTAGACCTAAATTGGTTGTTGAAAAGACCATGTTTTTAGGATTAAATTAAGTGAACCCTAGCTATCTTTATGGAACCCCAAAACTGAAGTTTCAGGACTGCTTCTGTAAAAGGAATTCAACCCTTACACTGCTGCTGCGCCTTTTTTACTGTTAGGAGATTTAACAGTTGTATTTTGTGTAATTCTAGTTTCTCTTGTGAGCCAAGCAATTATCAATTGATAAGTGTCTTGGACTAGGATTTGTTTGTAAGGGTAGTTTATCACTCAAAGCTTTGAAGCACGAGTGTTTTGTCTCTTGATTAAAGCTTTGAAGCAAAATCAAGATAGTTTATTGAAGTGTGTCTTCACAATTCAATTAATCAATAGGTTGAAATCACTGCTGTGATTGAGGGGGAGTGAGTAGGAACTCAGGTCTAAGTAGGACTTAGATTGAAGTTGCATTGGGTAGGTTTTAAGTGAAGGAGATAAACTGGTTGGTTTATTCCTGAATTAATTCTACTAATAGTGAATTTCCTCCCTGGCTTGGTAGCCCCCAGATGTAGGTGTTGTTATACACTGAACTGGGTGAACAATCTATTCTGTTCTTTATTGTTGTTTTAAATTTACTGTGTGAATTGTTAACAGAGTGTCAGATACTGTGTCATAACATTGTCTGTGACATCACGTATCTGCTGCCATGAATTTCAATTGGCATCAGAGCAGGCACCCTGTCTGTTATTTTTGGGTGAGATCTAGGGATAATAGTTTCTGGCGTTATGGATAAGGAAGGAGGATTTGGAGGTAGACCACCCATACTGGATGGATCTAATTATGATTACTGGAAACCTCGTATTGTTGCCTTTTTAAGGTCACTGGATATTAAAGCTTGGAGAGCTGCTGACAAAGGATAGAAACATCCCACCAAGCTTTAGAAAGATGGAACTACTGTCTTGAAACCTGAGGAAGAATGGAATAAAGAAGAAGAGGAGCTAGCACTGGGGAACTCTAAAGCATTGAATGCCTTATTCAATGGAATTGATAGAAATATCTTCAGACTAGTTCATCAATGTGAGCTGGCCAAGGATGTTTGGGACACTCTCAAAACTACTCATGAGGGGACATCCAAGGTGAATTTGTCAAGACTTCAGATGCTCACTTCCAAATTTGAGAATCTGAAGATGAAAGAAGATGAGACTATTCATGAGTTTCACATGAATATTTTGGAGATTGCCAACACCTCAGGAGCACTTGGTGAAAAGATGTCAGAAGAAAAGCTGGTGAGAAAGATTCTCAGATCCTTGCCTAAAAGGTTTGCAATGAAAGTGACTGCAATAGAGGAGGCTCAGGACATCAGCACCTTGAAGGTTGAAGAACTTATTGGATCTCTTATGACCTTTGAGATGGGAATCAGTGAAACTGTTGACAAAAAGAACAAGAGCATAGCACTTGTATCCAATACTGAAGAAGGATGCAAGGTGGAAGATGAAGAGAAGATATCTGAAGCTATAGCCATGCTTGGAAGAAAGTTCAACAAACTCATCAAGAGGATTGATCCAAAGTCAAGGTCAAATGTCAAGGACATTTCATCTGACATCAGCAGATCTTATGACTCCAGCAGAAGATCCAAGTCAGAGGAAAAAGGAAGTCAAGGCAGTGGAATCCAATGTCATGGATGTGAAGGATTTGGACATATTAGAGCTGAATGTCCTACCTTTCTTAAGAAACAAAAGAGAGGAATGACTGTCACTTGGTCTGATAGTGAATCAAGTAGTGACTCTGAAGAGGAATCAACCAAACTTGTCACTGCTCCTTCAGAAAGTGGCAATTCTGGTAATGACTCTAGTGATGAGGAAATGATTTTTGAAGAACTTGCTGATACTTACAAGAAGCTGTGTATCAAAAGTGGTGAAGTATGTCAGCAAAATGAAAAACAGAAAAAGCTGATTGAGAAGTTGGAGGCAGAAAATGTGAAGCTGGAAGCTGAGAAGAAGGAAAATACAATTACTATAAGTCATCTCAACAGTGAGATTATAGTGTTGAATTCCATACTTGACCATATGACTAAGTCTGTCAAGATGCTGACTACTGGGACTGATAAGTTGGAAGAAATCCTTCAGCTTGGACAAAATGCTAGAAATAAGCATGGTATAGGATATGTGGCTGACAGGAAACCTGTTAATGACAGGAAAAGAAAAGACATGGGAAACCAAGGTTAAAGCAGATGTCACAACATAAACAGAAATGTTTCGCTCAGGTATGTGGTCGCAAAGAAATTTGATAACAAGAAGAAGAACAGACCTAATAAGACAATGTCAAAGCAGATGTCACAACATTGGGGTCAACATCAGGATCAGAGAAACATGAATAAGAAGTTTCAAAGATGGAGATGTCACCATTGTGGAAGGTTTGGACACATAAAACCTTTCTGCTATAGGCTACATGGATACCCTAATCAGACTCCCTATGTTAAGCCTAAGAACATCAAGGTACCCTACACTCAAAAGTTGAAGAAGAGGACTGCAACATTGATAGCCCACACTTCTCTTAGAGTGTCTGCCAAGGAAGATTGGTACTTTGACAGTGGGTGTTCCAAGCATATGACTGGAATAAAAACCTACTGAATAATGTCAAACCTCATTCTACCAGCTTTGTTACTTTTGGAGATGGAGCTAAAGGAGAAATCAAAGGTGTTGGAAACTTGGATTGCTCTGGAGTTCCAAACCTAAATGGAGTGTTGCTGGTAAAAGGCTTGACTGCTAACCTCATAAGCATAAGTCAGTTATGTGATATGGGATTCAAAGTCAACTTTACTAGGTCTGAATGTCTTGTAATCAATGATAAACAAGAAGTAGTTATGAGAGGAGTCAGATCAAAGGACAATTGCTACATGTGGGAATCTGAGAATACCAACCTCTCTTCTGTATGCTCTACAGACAAAGATGAAAAGGAGGTAAAATTGTGGCACCAAAAACTTGGTCATCTGCATCTCAAAGGAATGAAAAAGATCATCTCTATGGAGGTTGTCAGAGGGATACCAAGACTCCACATTGATGAAGGGAGGGTCTGTGGTGAGTGTCAGGTTGGAAAGCAAACCAGAATGTCACACCCAATGTCTAGACATCTGACCACTTCTAAAGTGCTGGAACTGCTACACATGGATTTGATGGGGCCTATGCAGGTTGAAAGCCTTGGTGGAAAAAGATATGCCTATGTTGTTGTGGATGACTTTTCAAGATTTACCTGGATAAACTTCATCAAAGAAAAATCTGATGTGTTTGAAGTCTTTAAAGAGTTATGCAAAAGACTTCAAAGAGAGAAGGAAAGCTGTATTGTCAGAATAAGAAGTGACCATGGAAAGGAATTTGAGAACAGCAAGTTTGATGAATTCTGCTCCTCAGAGGGAATCAATCATGAGTTTTCCTCTCCTATAACACCTCAACAAAATGGGGTTGTGGAAAGAAAGAATAGGACTATACAGGAATCTGCCAGAGCAATGATTCATGCTAAGAAACTTTCTATTCATTTTTGGGCTGAAGCTATGAATACAACTTGCTATGTTCACAACAGGGTCACCTTAAGAAAGGGAACTTCCTCCACCCTGTATGAACTATAGAAGGGAAGAAAACCAACTGTGAAATATTTCCATGTGTTTGGTAGCAAATGCTATATTCTGACAGATCGTGATCAAAGGTGAAAAATGGACTCTAAGAGTGATGAAGGCATTTTTCTGGGATACTCCACTAACAGCAGAGCATATAGGGTATTCAACTCCAGAACCCAGGTTATGATGGAGTCTATTAATGTCATTGTTGATGATCATCATCAGGAACACAATGTCCCATATGATGTTGAGACATGGTTTGAGACATCACCACAAGTACCTGATAAGGATAATGTGCCTGCTCCTACTCTACCAAAATCTGAACCAGAGGAAGCCAACAAAGATCCTTCCATCAGAATTCAGAAATATCATCCAAAGGAACTCATCATTGGAGATCCAAACAAAGGTGTCATTACAAGGTCCAGAGAAACTGTCTCAAACTCTTGCTTTGTGTCAAAAATAGAGCCAAAAAATGTCAAAGAAGCTCTTAGTGATGAATTCTGGATTGGAGCAATGCAAGATGAATTGAACCAGTTCAAGCAACATGAAGTATGGGAGTTAGTTCCTAGACCAGAAGGAACAAACATCATTGGCACAAAATGGATCTACAAAAACAAGTCTGATGCAGAAGGGGTTGTCACCAGAAATAAAGCAAGACTTGTTGCTCAGGGTTACACTCAAGTTGAAGGGATTGACTTTGATGAGACTTTTGCTCCAGTAGCCAGACTGGAATCAATCAGGCTATTACTAGGGGTGACTTGCATTCTGAAATTCAAATTATTTCAAATGGATGTGAAAAGTGTCTTCCTAAATGGCTACTTGAATGAGGAAGTATATGTAGAACAGCCTAAAGGATTTGTGGATCCAAGTTTTTCTGATCATGTCTACAAGTTAAGGAAAGCCCTATATGGACTAAAGCAAGCTCCTAGGGCATGGTATGAAAGGCTGACCAAGTTCCTTACAGACAAAGGATACAGGAAAGGAGCCTTGGATAAAACCCTCTTTGTCAAGAATGAAGAAGGAAAGATAATGGTGGCTCAAATTTATGTTGATGACATAGTATTTGGTGGAATGTCAGACACAATGGTGAAACATTTTGCCAATCAAATGGAAGCTGAGTTTGAAATGAGTCTCATGGGAGAGTTGACCTACTTTCTTGGACTGCAAGTCACACAGATGGAAGACTCAACATTCCTTTCACAGAGCAAATATGCAAGGAATATTGTCAAGAAGTTTGGAATGGAGAATGCCAGCCATAAAAGGACTCCTGCTCCCACACATTTGAAGTTGTCCAAGGACACCAGTGGTGAAAAGGTTGATCAAAGTTTGTATAGAAGCATGATAGGAAGCTTGTTGTACCTAACAGCCAGCAGACCTGATATTGCTTTTGCTGTTGGAGTATGTGCAAGATACCAAGCTGAACCTAAAGTAAGTCACCTCAACCAGGTGAAAAGAATTCTGAAGTATGTAAGTGGAACCTGCAATTATGGTATCCTGTATTCTCATGGATGTGAACCAATTTTGTCTGGTTATTGTGATGCTGACTGGGCTGGTAGTGCTGATGATAGAAAAAACACTTCTGGAGGATGTTTCTTCTTAGGAAACAATCTTGTCTCTTGGTTCAGCAAGAAGCAAAACTGTGTGTCTTGTCCATCAAGCGAATACATAGTACCGGTAGCGCTTGTTCTCAACTGGTCTGGATGAAGCAGATGTTGTCCGAGTACAATGTCACACATAATGTCATGACATTGTACTGTGACAATCTGAGTGCTATTAATATTTCAAAGAATCATATTCAACACAATAGGACTAAGCACATTGACATTCGACATCACTTCATCAGAGACCTTGTGGAAGAGAAAGTGATTAAATTGGACCATGTCACCACTGAACTTCAACTGGCTGACATTTTCACTAAAGCTCTTGATGCTAGTCAGTTTGAAAATTTAAGGAGCAAACTGGGTATTTGTCAATATGAGGAATTATAGCAATTAAAATTGCCTACAAGGAATGGAAGAGACTTTTTATTAATTATAAGTGGGTCATTTAATTATTTTCCTCTTAATTTTAAAAGTTTCAAGAATAAGAAGAGACTCCTCCATATAATAGGCTCTTCTTTTGAAAGTATCACATCCTCTTCATTCATAAGATACTCTCAAACTCTCTGTCATTCTTGTTCTCATTATCTTAACATATCTCAGCAAAACATGTCTTCTTCATCTGCCTCATCCCATGACTCTGACTGTTCATCACCCACCATGGCTGAGATTAGGGCAAGTGCTGCAGCCATGAATGTTGAAGCTGTGAAGGTCTCTCCTCAGCGTTCAATGGCAACTGTCTCTAAGAAGACCAAGAATCTGCATGCAAGGGATACACGAAGGTTATCAGCTTCGTCCTCTGGTAAGATCTCTGACTCATCTTCATCTGTTCCTCCAGAGATAACAAATAGAGAAGGTACTGTGTACGTGCAAGAAGCCATTGCTAGGATAGTCTCCAGGATCCTAGACGAAAATCCCACTATACTTGGAGTTTCTGTTCCCCTTAACCAAGAGTCTGCTAGACCTAGTTTAGCAGCTGATCCAGATGTCACAGAGGATGTTATGACATCTGATGATCATGTCCAGATAACTCCTATGGACTCTGATATTGCTACTCCTGATGATTCCCCTGTCAAAGCAAAGGGTGGTATCTCTGGTTCTCAAGTTAAGAAGATGACCAAAACTGGAACTTCTTCAAAGAAGTATAGAGTTAAATCTGTTGGTAGCTCAAGACCCAAGAGGACACAAATTGCCAAGAAGAGGAAAGCTCCTGAACCTGCAGAATCTGCTCAAGTTTCTGGTTTCAAGTTTAAGGCTGAAGTGGTAGTTGGTAATGTTGCTGATGGTGTTGCTCACAATGATGATGTTCACAGTGCCTCTTCAGGAAAGGATAGCACCTGATGTTGTGATGGTTCTTGTTTTGTTGCTTCTTGATCTGTCAATTGTTTCTTGTTCTTGTTCTGCTTTTCCCTTTTTTGTTTTGGATGAATGTAATTTCTGTTGACTGCATTGTAAACTTAACATTTGTTACTGCTTCTCTTAATATATGTTTGAATGATTGGGGAACTTGTATTGATTCCTTTGGCCCTTTTCTGGCTAAAAAGGGGGAGAAGAACTACTGTGTAACAGTGGTATTGGGAATTTGGGAAACTGTATGGAAATTTAAATTTTGCAAATCAACCCACCTTATCCACGAGCGGGACGACGGAAAGTTCCATCCAGTGATATAGAACAAAGTTTACTCTAACATTGTTTTACCTTGCAGGGACCGAATCGATCCTCAGAACCGAGCCAATTGGCTATTTAAGTTGGCATTAATTTTGGTAAAACTAAGCTATGGCAATGTCTTGATAAATGTCATGACATTCAGAGATTGAAGATAAATCCTACTTGCTAAGGATGTTAAAGGACAACTCGTAATCGGAAGCTAAAAGTCAGGCTGGAAATTTCAGAATAGTCTGATGTCATAATGTATGTTATGACATTCAGGTGACATTCTGCTCGTAACTGCTTTTCTTGAGACTTTTCAGGAAGTTTGTTGAGCTGCTAAATTATGTTTTTTTGTTGTTAGAATGCATGCTCACGTGGCTGCTAGGTTAATCTTAATTAGACCTAAATTGGTTGTTGAAAAGACCATGTTTTTAGGATTAAATTAAGTGAACCCTAGCTATCTTTATGGAACCCCAAAACTGAAGTTTCAGGACTGCTTCTGTAAAAGGAATTCAACCCTTACACTGCTGCTGCGCCTTTTTTACTGTTAGGAGATTTAACAGTTGTATTTTGTGTAATTCTAGTTTCTCTTGTGAGCCAAGCAATTATCAATTGATAAGTGTCTTGGACTAGGATTTGTTTGTAAGGGTAGTTTATCACTCAAAGCTTTGAAGCACGAGTGTTTTGTCTCTTGATTAAAGCTTTGAAGCAAAATCAAGATAGTTTATTGAAGTGTGTCTTCACAATTCAATTAATCAATAGGTTGAAATCACTGCTGTGATTGAGGGGGGAGTGAGTAGGAACTCAGGTCTAAGTAGGACTTAGATTGAAGTTGCATTGGGTAGGTTTTAAGTGAAGGAGATAAACTGGTTGGTTTATTTCTGAATTAATTATACTAATAGTGGATTTCCTCCCTGGCTTGGTAGCCCCCAGATGTAGGTGTAGTTAGACACTGAACTGGGTAAACAATTTATTGTGTTCTTTACTGCTGTTTGAATTTAGTTTGTGTATTGTTAACAGAGTGTCAGATACTGTGTCATAACATTCTCTGTGACATCAAGTATCTACTGCCAGGAATTTCATTAACTTTACGCCACCTCCTTCCAGATCCAACCCATGATCCCCACGTATCCTAGCATCAGTTTGGTGAGTGTTTTAACTTCCTCACTATAAAAACTAATCAACTTAGTCTTTTACTCTTTTTTTCCAAATTCTGAAACTTTCGCCTTCTTCTATTCTCACTAAAACCCTAAATCTTCCAACATTCTTCAACAATGTCTTCAACAACATCATCCCAAATGAAGAAAACTTCCAAGAAGAAAAGCAAGAACCCAGGAACCATCATGGAAAGTAAGATAGGGACTTACCAAGGTCAATCCGTGCTTCTTCCTCAGGCAATCTCCAAGGAGAAAGAAATGCTCTACGCGTCTCAAGTACTGATTCCAACTAACGCTGCTGGAAAGAGGTTTGCTATAATGGGTCCTCTTACAGTTTTTGAAATATTAAAAGATACAAGAAAAATCTTCCCTGTCTGTTATAACTTTAAGCCCTTATTTAATAAGATGGATATCCCTAGGATAGGAGCTGAGAATGTAGGCGAGTCTTCTGATTCGAAAGCTGTAGAGACTCCAACCATTCCCCCAAAAGATCATTTTGTCTTGGATTACGTTAAAAGCAACTTTAAACCGTTTCGATCCTGCCCTACCCCTGACATAGCTTACCAAAACTGGCTTACCAAGGTAGAAGCTAAGAAATCACATCAATGGGAGGAACTAGGAATATATAATTTGATTAAGTTATCTAAACCAGGTTTCACCTACAGTCACCCCCTGTTATTTGCATCCTTATACTTCTGGGACAACACCTACAACACCTTTCACCTCCCTGGAGGAATGATAACACCCACATTCTTCGACATAGCAGCCATCACTGGTTTGTCACCAGTAGGAGAGACTTACATTCCTGATAATGAGGAACACTCCAGTATCATTGACTTCGATGTCAAGTTAGCCAGCTTCTCAAAGTTCATTAGCCATTACCACACTGAAGGAGATAATGTATCAGATATGGAACATATTGCCTTTCTTACTCTGTGGTTATCAAGATACGTGTTTTGTAGCAGGTCTTTACAGGTAGCCAGTAGGTTTATTCCTCTAGCTAGAGACTTACATGAAAATAGGAGAGTATGTTTGAGTGAACTATTACTTGTTGATCTCTACGAAAGCTTGAGATCAGCTGTTTCGAGTTTGAAATCCCACACTCCTAAAAACATCCTGCTGGCTGGCCCTTTCTGGTTACTCCAATTATGGCTTAATGCCATGTTTGAATCATCATTATCCATTGTTGGCACAATTGTTGAACAAGATCCAGAGATAGCGGATCGAATTGTTGAAGGTACAAGGCTGAGAAAACTTACTCCAAATGATGATAAAGCTGACTTCCAAGTCCTCTTCTCAAACTACATCATGATTTTCTCTAAAAGACATAAATTTGAAGAGACTATGGCACCCTTTGCTTCGAGAACTCATGGACCATCATGGTTCACCATGTCTCTTTCAGAGGCTGTCAAAAGTAAAGAGATTCAAGACATTTGGAAGGCCTTTTTGCTCCCTAGATTAATCTCCTCACGAATCACTCCTTCTAAGAACCAAATCTTCCTTTTTGCCTATCAACCTAACTTTGTTTCCAGACAATTCGGTTTATGTCAGTTAATCCCTGAACCTCTTTTCCAAACCCAGAGTGCCATCACTTCTGGTCGAACCTTCAAAGCAAGAGAAGCCAAGCTGCAACAAGAACAATACCAAGGCTTCGCTCAGTTCGAACTAATTCCTTTTGAACCAACATATTTTACAGCGAAGGGTTTTCTGGAATGGTGGACCAAGTTCTATCAATCTTATATGTTCGATACCCTCACTATTCAAAAGAAACTAACTGATGCGTTTGATGTGCAGGTACACTCAAAGAAAGGTATGTTCACTCATGCCAAAGAGATTAGGGCTTTTCAGAATTACTTCGAAACAACTTATGATCCTACACACTTGGAAACCACTGTGTATCGAGCGTCCCAAACCTTGAAGGAAAAATTTAAAGAAAAATTTTCTAAGTTCAAACTTCCTTCAGGGTTGTCACCTGAGGATAGGTATAGGCTGGCACTCGAAATGCATCCACCTAAATTTCCTAGACTACCTACCTCAGAACTGGCTCTGGCTTGGTTTCCTCCATACCCTTGGTGCTTGACTTGTAAAGAGATGTTCAAATACAAATCTCAAAAGAAACTAAAGCCATCTGAGACTGTGACATGGGCTCGACATTGGCTCCATAATTTCCCAGGACATCTTCACTATGACCTTTCTGCCATGTCGATTATATCTAATCAAGGCGCAGGTGCGAATACTTGGGAAATCCCAAATGGTTCTTACTTTCTTTATTTTAACATTTACTTTAATTGTTTCGATTTTCAGCCATCAGGATAAAGACTGTTGCTTCGAAGGCTAAGGAAGGAAGTAGTTCTCAACAAACTATCGAAACTGATGACAACGTGCCTCTAGCAATTCCAACAACAACTACTACAACAACAATAACACCAACAACAACAACTGTTCCAACCCCAAAGGTAATTAATTCACCCTGATGTTTCAAATCAACTGGAATTTATGACTTAGGTCTAACTCATGCTTAAACCATTTCAGACTAACAAACTCCCACCAACCACTCCAAATAAGAGAAAACCAAGTACCACTGGGAAGAATCCCAAGGCTGGAGGGAATTCACCAACAGCTTCGAAAAAGAAGCAGAAGAAAGAAATTCCCAAAGGCGCTGAACCAACTGGCATTTCTGGACTCGATTCCAGAGATGTTGCTCCCTCAACTAAATCCAAAAATCCACCTTCGACCTCCAACGTAATGTTGGAACATATAGATAGCAATCTCTCTTCAGATAATCCACAGGTAAATTGAATTCGAATTTTTAACAAAACTAGTTATTCGTACCTTAGTACATGTTTTTAATCTTTCTTTGTTTGTGTAGGACACTTCGAATCCAATCCCTACCACTTCGACTCCTCCATCAAAGACTGCTGCTCCAATCCATTCTCCTCCTCATGGGGACTCCAGTAATCTGGTACAAAACAAAGGATCCTCCAACATGGCGGTTCCGATTGGGGCTTCTGAGCAGCTAGATGACCAAGGCACTTCTCCTCCTTCGAAAGAAACGAACGAAGCAACGCCTCATGAATCTGTAGAGGTTCCTACAGAAACTTGTCCTCCAAAGTCTCCTCTCGAAATCCCTCAAGAGAGCCAACAAGTCACTCATGTTGAAGAGGAAAAGGCTGACTCTTCTCAAGAGAGCGAAGAATCTGGTGAGGAAGGATCTGAGGAAGAAGAAGAAGGAGAAGAAGAGGCCCAAGGCGGTTCGAGCGATGGAACAGAGTCTGAAGCTCGCAGCAGTGAAAACAACGATATCGAAGTGGTGGACCTGGTTGGTGATGAAGAAGATGATGAGCAAGAAAAGAATGAAGGTGATGGTGCCCCTACTTATGAGCCAATGGAAGTCGAGATGGATGTTACTCCCTTGCGTATGGAACTTCCTGAGTCTTCCCAACCTCAAACAGCTGAAGAGGAGTTAGCTCTCTTAAAACGAAATGACCCAATTGGGTATATGAAGGCTAAATTAGCTCAAAGAGATACTCCTCTTCCTAGGGCTGGTACTAGTTCGACTACTGATTCAATGCCCTCAGATGATAGGGTTGTACTCATTCACAAAATTAGGAGAACAATCCTTGATGTGGACTTGTTCAAAGTGCTCAAGAAGGATAGTACAACTTGCTATACTATGAAGGAGTTACTTACACAAGTTAACCTTGTCACCTGCTCTTTGGAGGTCAGCACCATCTTATTCGAACTTCAAACTTTGCTGGATAACGTGACTGGGTGTCTCCTTCAAGATGAATTTGCTACCAATAAGGTCCAAGAGAAGCGAACTGCCATGGACGCTGCTTATGAGCATGCTTCGAAGCTTTCTAAAGAAGCTGAAGAGAAAGCCATGCATATAAAGCAAGCTAAGACTGACTATGAGGTTCGAGCCCAGTCTATTCTTCTCTGGGAAAATCAAATTCAAGAACTTCAGCAAAAGGTTAAGGAGGCCCAACAACAACAAATGGCATATGAAACCAACACTGCTGGCAATCGGTTCGAAGAGCTCCTCAATAAAGGACTTGCAGAAATGGAAGCAGCTGAGCAACTTAAGGGTGAAGTTGCTACCCTAGAAGGAGCGAGGCGCTTCACTCAACAACGGCTTGAGTCCTTTCGGAGTATTTTCGATAGATTAAGGAACAATTCCCATTACTAAATTTTGTTTGTTTAATGAATCTTGAATTTTGTTTGAATGTTGGTCTGTAATACCCAAACAACGCCATTTTGGCAATCTATATTACCATTTTGGCATTTCTTTATACTGTTTCGATTACGTTGTTATTATTCGAATCTCCTGCAGGCGTGGCTTATATTTCTTTAAATATTTCCCATTAACCTTTAGGATTCGCTTATCATCAACCAGCTCTTCGATTTCATATGCATTATTTGAAAATGTCTTTACTATTCGAAAAGGTCCTTCCCAAAGAGGTGACCATTTACCTAATGCTTTATTTTTCTTGTCCATAGGCAATATGACTTTCCAAACTAAGTCATTAATAGTGAATGCTTTACCTTTCACCCTTTTATTGTATGCCCTAGATACTCTTTCCTTTTGCCTCATTAGGATTTCCAATGCATGCAATCTAACTTCGTCTAACTCAACTAACTCATTCATCATCATCTCCCAATATAATGCAGATGGGATCTCATTTTGTCTTTGGATTCGAACTGACTGTAGATGAATTTCTACTGGTAGAACTGCATCATGACCAAATGTTAGTTGAAAAGGCGTGGTGTTAGTAGGTTCTTTAGGAGATGTTCTACAGGCCCATAGTATTTGGTCTAAAGTCTTATGCCAATTCCTTGGCTTTTTACCAACATGTTTCTTAATCAAACCTATTATCACTTTATTGGCTGCTTCGACCTGACCATTTGCTTGAGCATAATATGGTGTTGATGTTAGTAATCTAAACCCCATTTCTTGAGCAAATTCTTGCATCTTCCTACCAGTAAACACAGAACCTTGGTCTGTGGTTATGCTTTCTGGCAATCCGAACCTATAGATAATCTGTTTCTGTATGAACTCAATAATAGCCTCTTAGTCAGCAGCTATTAATGGTATTGCTTCGACCCACTTGGTAAAGTAATCTATTCCTACCAAGATATATTTTTGTCCTTTAGACGAAGCAGGATTAATTTCTCCTATTAAGTCTAATGCCCATCCTCTAAAGGGCCATGGTTTAATGATCAAATGTAACTCACTTGCAGGGGCATGTTGAATCCCTGCATGTTTCTGGCATTCTTCACAGCCTTTAGCAAAATCTATACAATCTTTGAGCATGTTGGGCCAATACATACCATATCGAAACAACAACCATTTCATTTTATGGCCTGCTTGATGTGCCCCACATGCCCCATTGTGGACTTCTGATAATGCTAAGTATGCCTCGCTTTCTCCTAGGCATTTCAGTAATACGCCTTCCTGGGTCTTTTTGAACAATTCGTTTCCCATAAGGACATATGATAATGCTCTATATTTTATTTTTCTGTCAACATTCAATGTTGGGTTTTCTAAATAACTCACTAATGGGCTTCGCCAATTTGTATCTGATAAGGTGTCTATGGCTAATACTTCGAATCCATCTTTCTCACCACAACCTAATTTAATATTTTCTAAATCTGATGGTATGAGTCTAGTAGCCATAACCCTACCTCTTATTTCGACCAAATCCTCAAAGTTTTTGGCAGAAACTTTATACCCTGAAGCCAACTGTGCTAGGTCATTTGCTTCTTGATTTTCTATTCTTGGTATGTGTTGAATATCCATGTATTCGAATTTTTTGAGTAGCCTGTTAACTATGACAAAGTAAGTCGTCAGATTTTCCTTTATGCATTTGTATTCCTTTGTTATTTGCTTGACCACTAACTCTGAGTCTCCTTTAATTTCGACTCTAGTTGCCCCCAATTCCAACAAAGCTTCAAGTCCAACAATAAGCTTTCAGACTACCGTTGTTTGAGCAACGAGGACCATCTAACTTATACTTGAATTTTGTTGGAATTCCTTCAGGAGAAATTATGAGAACTCCAACACCACTACCCTCCTTATGGGTCGAACCATCAAAGTATAATTTCCAAGTAGCCCATGACAGTCTTTTCGACCAGTGAATGGTCCACAATGAAATCATAAATTACTTGACCTTTCACAGCTCTTAAAGGCATGAAAGTCAGAGAATATTCTGTTAAGGCTAAGGCCTATTTACCAACTCTGCTATGCATGATTGGTTTTGAAAGCTTGTGTTTGATAACATCGAAATGAGATGACACATAAACATCAACAGGCTTTATATAATACTTAAGTTTCATACAAGAAAAGTATAAACAAATACATAGCTTTTCTATATTTCTATATCTAGTTTCTACATCATTCAATACCCTACTTAAATAGTATATGGCTCTTTCGATGCCATTGCTATCTTCTTGTGCTAACATACTACCTATACTAACTTCAGAGGCGGATATGTACAATCTCATGGGCTTTCCCCATGAAGGTGGAGACAAGATAGGAGGCTGAGAGAGATATCTTTTTATCTTGTCAAATGCCTCCTGATGTGCTTTGTTCCACTCGAAGGCTTGACCTTGCTTTAAACGAAGTAGGGGAGAGAAAGCCTGGGTTCTTCCACTTAGATTCAAAATGAATCTTCTTAGAAAGTTAATCTTCCATAGCAAAGATTGCAGCTCCCTTTTTGATGTAGGTGCTTTCGTCTCCATAATGGCTTTGGTCTTATTCTGGTTGATCTCAATTCCTTTCTTATGAACCACAAAGCCAAGGAAATCTCCAGCCTGCACAAAAAATGCACATTTAAGGGGGTTCATTTTTAAGCCATGTTTTCTCATTCTTTCGAATGATTGGCTCAAATGATGCAAATGGGTTTCAGCAGATATAGATTTGATGACTATATCATCAATATACACCTGCATAAAGGTTTCAATAAAATCATGGAAGATTGAATTCATTGCTCTTTGGTAAGTTGTCCCAGCATTTTTTAAACCAAAAGGCATTACTACCCATTCGTAGGTGCCTAAGGCTCCTGGGCAACGAAATGCTGTCTTAGCAACATCTTCTTCAGCAATAAAAATCTGATTATATCCAGAGTATTCATCTAGCATACTTAGGTATTCGAATCCTGCAGCAGAGTCTATTAACATTTCTGCCACAAGCATGGAATATTCATCTTTAGGGGTAGCAGTATTTAAATCCCTAAAATCTATGAAAATTCTCAGAGAACCATTTTTCTTAATAACAAGTACTATATTTGCTAACCATTCGACATACCTTGTGGCTCTGATGAATTTGCAGCGCATCAACCTTTCGACCGCAGCTTTAATCTTTGTGAGAACTGCTGGCGCAAATCTTCTAGGAGTTTGTTTGATGGGCTTCTTGCCATCCTTAATTGGAAGTCTGTGCTCCACTAACTCTCTTTTCAAACCAGGCATTTCGTCATAATCCCACACGAAGCAATCTTTGTTTCTCTTGAGGACTTCGATCACTTCCTGCTTGAGACCTGGGTTAAGTTTTGCGCTTATGTAAGTTATTCTTTTTGTATTGTCATCCCCCAAATTCACCTCTTCGAGCGGATCCTATGCCAACATTTTGGCACTTGAGTCTGTGGGGTCCTTCTCGAAGCCTAGGGGTTCTTTATCATAGATGGCGTCTAGCCTTTGATCTATTTCGTGTTCTTCAAAGGGTGAGTCTTTCGAGCCATTCCCTTCTATTTCATTCACTTCAGCTATATTATCTATTTCAGCCTCTGAGGCCGCTTTCCATTCGTTCTCAGCCATATAGGCCGAAATCCTTTCGAAGAAAGAAGACTCAATCATGGGCAAGGTTGTTGAACTCCCAGCCTGTTGGCCGTGTTGGCGTAGTGCCTTTGACTCCTTCGTCTCCTTTAATTATCTTCCTATCCCAGTACATGCCATCATGGCGAAGGGTCATATAATAGTGTGCGTTCCTTGTTTCGTTCATTTCGTCGCTTGGGGTACAAGGGGCTATTCTGGCTAGATACTTGTCATAATTCCTTTTATTGACTAAGTTAACTGCTGTCATAAAGTAACTCTGGTCCGCTTCGATATTCTCCACTATACCATCTTCTCTCCATAGAACTAACCTTTGATGCATTGACGAAGGGACTGCTCCAACGCCATGGATCCACTCTCTTCCCAGCAGCAAGTTATAGTTGGCTTTGGCTTCGATCACCATGAACATGGTGGGCCTGCAGCTTGATCCTACGGTTAAATCCACTTGAACTACCCCCAAGGTCTGACCCACTTTCCCTTCATAGTTGGATAGGACCATGTTGTGTGGTTTGACGTCACCATCTTGTATTCCTAGCTTCTTCAGCATGAAGTGGGGCATTAAATTGACTGCAACGCCTCCATCCACCAAGACTTTATTCACACCATGGGCGCCAGCCTTTGCTCGAATGAACAATGGCTTCAGATGATTCTTCATGGCTGGCTCTGGGTGTTCGAAGAACGCATTCTGCTCTTCGACCGCGCCGTTATCCATTACGAAGTAGCAAACTGGTCTGTGCTTCATCAAATCTATGGTATCATCCTCCTCATGCTCTTCGATTTCAGTTTCCTATCTAAACTCAGAAGGTAGTACAGATACCACGTTGCAATTTATGTTAAGTGAAGACTCCCCTTCTGATTCGAAGTTGTCTGTCAGCATATCTTCGTCTTCTTCTGGACTTGGTGTGTACTCCTTCGATTCATCTTGTTGTGTTTCAGAGAAGAGTCTCCTACTAACTGGAGGTTTGTCTTCAGGTGGATTATTTGGTTTTGGTTTGTTGGTGCTTGATTCTCCTTGGTTTTTGATCGAAGTTGCTCCTTTATCTGCCACAGCTTCCCTTTCAGCCTTTCGAATTCTCTGTTGTCTTCGCCATTGTGATCTGGACATGGGGTTTTTCCCTTTGTAATTTTCTAGTCTCAATTCCTCCCTCTTTGCAGTGTTGAATTGCCTCCTATATGTCATGGCGTGACGTGCATTTCGTTCATTTCCTCTCCATTTATCCTTCCCCTTGTTAGTCCTGACTTGCAGCCATTTGTCTGTTGGCACTTCAGCAGGGATTTTGAACGTCACCCTTCGAGCACCTTTAGGATAGGGGCTGTCAGGCTTTCGTTGAGTGTAGTTACCCTCGAAATGTTGGCTCATCTGACCATCTTCTTTGTGGTTCCAGCATGGGGCGAAAGGAATGGTTTCGAAAGCTCCAGCCATGTTCTGATCATACGCTGCAGAACACCTTGGGCATATCAGGCACCTGGTTGCTCCTTTGTGACAACGCACTAAAAATTCCAATAAACTTTCTCCCGCCTTAGGGTAACACCTGAATAACTAGTTATCCTAGCGCCAGTTGTTGCCAGTTCGAGCCCTTTGTTTCCTCTCGAAGTCTGCAGCAATTCTCTGGTTGCAGATGATGCTGCATCTGGGACATAGTATCATTTCAGCATTCCCCTTGTGGCACATCATGAGATAATCTTTGAGGCTGGTATCCACAACATAGATATCCTCCATTTTGTATTTTTCTTTTTCTAGGTATCTTTCCATCTCCTCCATCTCAGAACGAGGTCTCTCCATATCCACCATATTAACATCCACTTCCTCCTCCTTTTTGTCATCATCTCCCCATCCCGTGGGCTTGACATTTTCAATTGGGATTTTCGAACTCTCTGGGGCAGAGTATTTCACTAGATAGTCGAACTTCCCACTGGGCTCACCTAAAGTATCCCAGACTTCTTTCTGAGGAATGTTACCATCTACATCCTCCCCCTTTATGTCATCATCTCCCCATCCTGTGGGCTTGACATCTTCGATTGGGATTTTCGAACTCTCTGGGGCAGAGTATTTCACCAGATAGTCGAACTTCCCACTGGGCTCACCTAAAGTATCCCAGACTTCTTTCTGAGGGGAGGCTGGCTTTGTAATATGGACTTTCTCCAATTTCAGCCTCAGGCCTTCAGTAGCCTGTGTCAACTCTTGCTTTTGGTTTTCCTGGCCCTTAGTAGCCTGGATCCCTTTCGAAACAGCCATAGGTACTGCTTCGATTGAAGCCTCTAGTTGCTTGTGGACGTCCTTAGTGACCCCCGTGTTGACTTCGACTAACACACAGTTTCCATTCTCAGTGCTTTCTTCTCCTAATGAAGTGGCCTCTTGATCTGCTTCCACCATATTGATTTCTCCAATGCATGCAGGCTCGGAGTAATTGGTGTCTGCAACATCCAGAGGGTCTTCATCTACTTTCATTTTTGGTTTGTCAGCAAATCTCAATCTGCCTTCTTTATTTGCATTTTGAATCAGATCCCTGAAAAGAAAACACTGTGAGGTTTTGTGGCCTAGGAAACTATGATATTTAAAAAATCCTCTTTTCTTCCTTTGATCTAAAGGAGGTATTTTGACATTCGATGGCACAATTAGTTGGCCATCTTTGACAAGCAAATCGAAAATCTCGTCACACATTGTTACATCGAAGGTATATACCTTCTTTGGGAATTTGTCACTTTTCTCATTTTCAACAATTTCTTTCCCTTTTGTGGGAACTAATAGTTTACAAGAGTAAGGTGGAGCCTGGTTTAATTCAGCGAGATCTATTTCGACCTCTTCGAATTCAGGATAGTCTTCAACTTCCTCAGTTTCGACATAAGAAATTCTTTCTTTCTTATTACTTTTAAAAGCCCTAGCCTTTTCGGCCTTCAGCCTTTCGACCTATCGAACTCTATCTGCTAACCGAGCCATATCCCTCAAGTATTGTGTGTCTAACTTCTTTCGAATAGAGTAATCCAGGCCACCAGCGGCCATTTCGACTAACTCATGTTCAGGAACTACTGTGAAACATCTAGATTTCAAGAGTCTGAACCTATTCAGGTAATCGTCTATGGGTTCAGTAAACTTCCTCTTAACACTGGCTAGTTCCTTCAGACTTATTTTAGACTGTCCCACATAAAACTGGTCATGGAGTAATCTCTCTAAGAGGGTCCAAGTATCTACGGACGCAGGAGGCAACGTGGTGAACCATGTAAAAGCATTCTTGGTCAGGGAACTTGGGAAATATTTAATCCTAAGGTTCTCATTATTGGCTATGTCTCCTGCTTCAGTCAGATACCTGGCTATGTGTTCGACTGTTGATTCATTGGTATCTCCGACAAACTTTGTGAAGTAACTCGATTTTCAAAAATCTTTTAATTCTCGAAAATAGTGAAATCGCCACCTAATTTTATTCGTTCTAAAAAGAACGGGAAAATATAGATAAAACCCCAAACATGCGAATAAGGCGGTCTACGTGACCAAAAAAGTGGGATCGGGAGTTGGTTATGTAAGGGGAAGGTATTAGCACCCCTTACATCCATCGTACTCGATGGGACCCATTTAATTCTACGCGTTTGTGTGTGTGTTTATTGCTAAGTTATGAATACCAAAAGAAAAAGAAATTGTTTGTTATTATTTTGAGTTTGACACGGTTTCAGAACCGCGTGCCTACATATTCCCTCATCCAATGGGAAAGTCAAAACTCTGTAGTTCCTCTCGAAAAGGTTTTAAGTTTGTTGTATTAATTTTATAAGAAAAATCATGCATTTAGACATTTCAAATACTTTGAACTAGGACCGGTTTTGTTTGTTTGAAAAGCTTAAGTCCTCGTTCGTATTTGAAACGACTATTACACCCTCTTTATCCGAAAAGAGTTTTTTTACGATCGCATATGAGCGATAAAAGAATTTGAATGAGTTGAATTGTTTTTTATATGGGTGAAAAGTACCGAACCATAAGTCTAGCATCCTATGATTCAAATACTAGAAACAAGATGAACTCAATGTTCAACGAGTCGTCTATCATCCCAAAAGTTTTTCTTTTATGAAAGAGTGAAGTGAAACAAGGTTCACGTTATTAAGAATGTTTAAGTAGTTAGTCTAGCATCCAACGACTTAAAGATTCGAAGTTCATTTTTTTGCAAGTGTTTAAACAACTAGTCTAGCATCCAATGGCTTAAACACTTGAGTTTTCTTTATGAAAGAATTTAGAAAATGCACTCGACGTTGGATCGAGGTTTGTAATTCGATTATGAAAGTGTTTTGGAGATGCGGGTTATAGTTATTTAAGCATGTGGACTTAAGGTGTGATAATGGAAAAGGACAAACAATTGTATACAAGCATTAAATAAAATAAAAGCTCATACAAGGTGGCTTAAACAATCTATTGTGTAGGTGCATGCACAAAATAAATTCAATCGACTAATTAAACGAAACTTAATCAAGTAATTAGTTTAAATAAAATTAATTAGGTAAACTAATTAATTTTAAATAACCTAATTAGATAATTAAATAATGTTTAACTAATCAATTAAAGTTTCATTGTAAGCCCAAGAGTAAGTGTGCGCAAAATGTGGCCGCCAGACGCTCAAAGCTTTGTCAACTCAAGGTTAAAAAAATGGCTCGCACGAGTATTAGTTTGAAAATGTTTTTGGTTGTGCTTTGCGAGTAATTAAATAATAAAGCAATAAAATTATTTACTAATTATTACAACAAGTGGGGAATGGGGGTACAAATTTATAAATGGGGAATAAAATAGAAAAGAAAATGCTAAAAAATTTTCTTAATAATAAATAAAAACTAACTAACACTACTATTACTATTTGGTATTTTTGGGTATTAATAGTTTCAATGGTTAAGAAAAAATAATAGCAGTAATAATTTTTATTAGTAATAAATAGTAGTAATAATAATAGTATTAATAATGATAATAATAACTATTGGTTAAGAAAATAATATTTTATTAGTAATACTAATAATAGGGATAGTAATAATCTAAGGAATGATATAATAGTAATAGTAATGATATAAAAGTAATAATAATAATATTAATAATATAATAAACAATAGTATGGTAATGATAATGGTATAATAGTAGTAATAATAATATTAAAGGTAATATAATAATTAATAAAAAAAATAATAGTAGTATTAATAACTAATTATAAACTAATTAAAACAAAAAAACTAAAAAAACAGAGTCTGTCTCTCTCTTGCGCTCCATCCTCCTCGCGATCTCCTCAGCCGCTATCATCTCTCTCGATCTCATCCGTCGCTATCTCTCACTCTCAGTCCCTACCCGGAAGCTAAAAGGAACCGCGATTTGGGTACCCCGGAACAGTATGCTACGGCGAAGGAAAAGGGAAGAGGAAGAAGGACGGCGACCCATCGCAACCCTCCTCCTCCGAACACAAGAAACCGGGTAATACCTTTCGAATGCCGCCTTTTGCTTCTGATTTCTGAAGGATTAGGGTTAGGGAAATGATGAATGTGTTAGGGTTTAGTGGATTGTTTTCTTGGTTTGATGCATTTTCTGGGTTTGCTACGTTTTTTCCTTTGAACTGGTATTTTGGTCTTGGTGTTTACCTTAGAACTGATGCTGGTTAATCTTGGTCTTGAGTTCGAACAGATACTCACTTGTGTTTTCTTCTCCTTGAATATCTGGATATTTCTCTGGCTTTTGTGTGTAGAACAGGTACTCACTTGGTGTTGAGTGTTTAGGTTTTTTTTCCTGAAATCCTCCTTTTTCTCCTCCTTTTCTTTGAACTGATATGCCTTGGGTTATATCCTCTGCTCCCTATCCCTTGCTGATTTTTTGACAGATATTATGCTTGAACAGATTGGTATCCTGCTGCCTTTTACCTTCTGGGTTGGTTTACCTTATGGTTTACCCCTCTATCTCAAATCTTCTTTTTCCTGATCCTTGCCCCTTTAATGATGAAGATCTGAACAAAAACTCTTGCTTAATATTAGTCTTTTACCAGTTCTGTGCAAATTAATTTGTCTCCCTTTGGGAACATGGACTGTGACATTATGTTGCTTGCAATGAAGCTTACCTTTCCTCTTTCAGCATAGGTTTTTTTGCTGTGTTATAAAATCTGTCCCTTGGCTTCTTATGTTTCCCTGCTGGCTGCTGGTTGGGTAAAATAAATCACATTATAGGGTAAAAATGTTCTGTTTGCTGATAACCATGTAAAAGTGTGGCTACTATGCTGTTGGATTATATCTTGGGCTGAAATCTGGAAAAGCTTGATGAACTGCTAGGCTGATATTGTTGGGCTGTCCTATTGCTTGCTTTTGAGAAAATATGATGCTATTTGATTTTCTTCTGCACACCTCCTTTTGTGAACCAAACATAGTTTGTGATTTGCAAAAGGAGATTATGGCCGATGAAAGAACTTTCAAGTTCTGAGGCTCGATTGGTTGAACACAACTAAACCCTTCAACCTGATTCCTGACACTAATCCTAATCATGAATTGTAACATAAATGCTTGCGTTAATTCTTTTCGATTACATTGTTGCTAACCATTTTCCTCTTTTTGTGTTTCATGTAACATGGTGAATCGGATGATGGGAAGCTTGGATGAGAAGAAACATCTTTGGAGGAAGACGACAATTCAATTGACAACGCCGAGACGAATCTTTAGAAGCTCGTAGCATTAGGATAAGACTAGGACCTCTTAGAAACTTGTAGAATCATAACACTTTGTACCTTTTGTAATTAAAATTGTAATTTGAATCCCAATGATAACGATAAATCCTTTTCTGTGTATTTTTTGTAATTTCCCAATAGAAGGATTTCTCTTGTACTTTTGTAACTTGTGGCTCACAAATGTAACCGAATTCTAATGCAATAATAAGAACTTTTCCGATATTGAATCTTATAATTTCCAACCTTGCATCTTTGCTTGAAATACACAACATTCAATATAAACTAAATAAGTTCTTGTATTTATTTTCTGCTAGCGACTTCATACACCAAGAAATGGCATTTTCAATCACCGAATTCTAATTACCCGAGTAAAAAGAAATTCTTCCCTCTTTAAGTTTTTAAATTCTCAAATAACTCATTATTTTTTGAATTCAAGTTCCAAACAAGTAATCCTCTTCTTGGACGGATAACTCCAAACAAACCTCTCAAAATCGTTCGAAACCTCTTGCACTTGAATTATATCGGTTAACAAGATAGAACTTTTCCTACCACTTTTTCATAAAAACTTTCAGCATGAATTCCTCTGAAATCACGATAAATAGACATTTTGCTTGAAAATAGCGGGATAAGACGAAGGGGGAAATTTTGGGGTGCGACCACTTTGTAAACTTAGGGATCTTATATCCCCTTGGTAAATCAGTATGCATTACATAATATGCTATGGGAGGCATAATTTGGCCTTCTAATCCCTGTATTGAGACCGTTCTGGGCCATAATCCTTTCTATCATGGTGGTTAAATTATTTTCTGCCAAGATGTTGTCGTTTCGAATTCTATGAACTACTGCGTCAGCATCTTGATTTCGACCCACCATGACAACTCCTCTAGGTTGTTCTTCTCGAAACGCTGGGACTTCTGGCCTTTCGACCCTTGCCCCTGGTTCCATAACTCCCCTTTGTGGTTCCTCCCGAATCACTGAGACATCTAACCTTTCGATCCTTACTGCTGGCTCTATAAATTCCCTTTGTGGTTCTTCTCGAATCACTGGGGCATCTAACCTTTGTGCTCTTGCCCCCAAATTAACCCCCTCTCTGAACAGTCTGTAAGGTGGGTCATCAGCAATTTGTTCTATGATAGGTACGTTTGCTCGAACCAATGCCTGGTTCTGTCTACGCCTTTCTGGCGGAGCAAAGAAATCTGCTATTCGACTCATGTTATCCGCGTTTTCTCTGTTTGTCACAGTCACATTTTGTACTATTGGGGCAAAGATCTCTTGCATAGTTTGCGCTAACACTCCTATTATATTATGGTTACTATCATCCATTAACTGCCTAAAAGCCATCTGATTTTCTGTGGTTAGGATAGGCAATGCACTATAACCTACTGACCCTTGGTTATTTGTCATAAATTGATTAGCCCCAGATCCAGACCCTAATTGTGGTGACGTGTTCGACGTCGAGGTTTGCAAACCTGCCATAAAAGATGTTGGCATCCCATAAGGGGGATTTCTGGGTCTATTACCATCGAAACTGGGTGGTCTAGTTGGTGGTGGGGTGGCGAAATGGGTTTGTGTCCCTGATGGTGGGACAAATCCCCCAGGATACCCAGTGGTTCCTGTATTCCCTAGGATCGAATTGTTAGTTGACATGCCACTTGTTCCGTTTGTGGCCACATTACTAGTAGAAGATGCAATGATGCGTTCGGGATCGCGCTGACGTTCTGTCAAGGCACGCATTAGTGCCTGTTCCATGTGGGGCATTTTGTTCCCCTTGTTGATTGTTTGGATTAGACATCCTATTATTATGTTTTCTTCTGGGTAAGGTTTGGTTGCTATTAGTTATTCTACCACTTCTAAGGTTCATATAACAACGAACTTGACACTCAGAGAGAATTTTTATAATGATTATGTCTTAACAATCTTTATTTTATTTTAAATTTGTAACGACCAATGACTGTCCCACTGGGCGTGCCAATTTGTTTACAGTGATTTCTGGTAAAACAACCGCTAGTCCTCCAAACTATCAAATAATCTTAATGACTGTTATTTAATCTCTCTGGTAACTTGCAGGATTGACTAGATTGATCCTATGGGGTATTGGTCATTCAAATAAATTTAATGGCAAAACTGATATTCATTGTTAAGACTTGTATTTAGAGTGTTTTATAGATGTTCAATGTATTTCAATTACTATTCTAAAGAACTCAATGACATGATTAAGTAAAGAAATACGAAACTGGTTTGAATAAGTAAAGATTCGAATTGCAAAGAAACGTTTAAATGCAGAAACACGTAAATAACTTTAAATGTAAAGATTTTAATGTAAAAGCATGAATATAAAAGACATGAATGTAAAAGACATGAATGTAAAAGACATGAATGTAAAAGACATGAATGTAAAAGAGTTTCTTGAAACGTAAAGGATTCGAAGTGGAAGAAAAGTGTTTAAATGCAGGAAATAGTTAAATAACTTTGAATGTAAAAGTAGTTAAATGACATTGATGCGAAAATAAAGGATGAACTGGAAAAGATAAAGAGTTTTACTGAATTATAAAGGTTTGGTGTTATCATACATACATTGTTCGAGCATTCGTTTCCCTAGCCATGTGGTATTTTGAATGTTTACTGAATTTTGTACAACAGATATGACACACGAAATCCTAACACTAAGACTTCTATTTATACTACTTCGACCATAACGGCCTGACTTATAAGATTTTGCCACGTTCAGAACATGCAGAACACTGCTCTTCTCTAGCTTCCACGCGTCTTCGAATGTTCCAGCGCATATATATTTGAATTCCAATCATCCCGCTCGCGTTTGAATTTCAAATGCTTTGGCCATCTTCGCTTCGAACTCATTTCGCAGACATAGTCTCGTTACCACTTCGAAGTTTCTTTCAAATATATCCTCACAACTGTTGCTCGAAGCTCCGAGCTTTGAAATGTCCATTCGAAGAACCAATTCTTTCATTCCGAACTGTGACATTCACTTTGTTCTAACGAACACTAACATCATTTCATTTCGAATTTAAGATTTCTACTTCGAGCCACGTGTATCAAAATCTTCAGCCAACACCCTCATGAGTAGTTTTGAGAGTGTCCCAAACATCCTTGGCCAGCTCACATTGATGAACTAGTCTGAAGATATTTCTATCAATTCCATTGAATAAGGCATTCAATGCTTTAGAGTTCCCCAGTGCTAGCTCCTCTTCTTCTTTATTCCATTCTTCCTCAGGTTTCAAGACAGTAGTTCCATCTTTCTAAAGCTTGGTGGGATGTTTCTATCCTTTGTCAGCAGCTCTCCAAGCTTTAATATCCAGTGACCTTAAAAAGGCAACAATACGAGGTTTCCAGTAATCATAATTAGATCCATCCAGTATGGGTGGTCTACCTCCAAATCCTCCTTCCTTATCCATAACGCCAGAAACTATTATCCCTAGATCTCACCCAAAAATAACAGACAGGGTGCCTGCTCTGATGCCAATTGAAATTCATGGCAGCAGATACGTGATGTCACAGACAATGTTATGACACAGTATCTGACACTCTGTTAACAATTCACACAGTAAATTTAAAACAACAATAAAGAACAGAATAGATTGTTCACCCAGTTCAGTGTATAACAACACCTACATCTGGGGGCTACCAAGCCAGGGAGGAAATTCACTATTAGTAGAATTAATTCAGGAATAAACCAACCAGTTTATCTCCTTCACTTAAAACCTACCCAATGCAACTTCAATCTAAGTCCTACTTAGACCTGAGTTCCTACTCACTCCCCCTCAATCACAGCAGTGATTTCAACCTATTGATTAATTGAATTGTGAAGACACACTTCAATAAACTATCTTGATTTTGCTTCAAAGCTTTAATCAAGAGACAAAACACTCGTGCTTCAAAGCTTTGAGTGATAAACTACCCTTACAAACAAATCCTAGTCCAAAGCACTTATCAATTGATAATTGTTTGGCTCACAAGAGTAACTAGAATTACACAAATTACAACCTGCTAAATCTTTAATACAGTCCAGAGGCGCATCAGCAGTGTAAGGGTTCTATTCCTATTATAGAAGTAGTTCTGAAACTTCAGTTTTGGGCTTCCATAATAATAGATAGGGTTCACTTAATTAATCCTAAAAACTTGGTCTTTTCAACAACCAATTTAGGTTTAACTAAGATTAACCTAACATCCACGTGAGCATGCAATCTAATAACAGAAAAACATAATAAAGCAACTCAACAAACTTCCTGAAAAATCTCAGGAAAAACAGATTCTGCAGAACAGAATGTCACACAGGATGTCATGACATCTGTTATGACATCAATCAAACTTCTGTAGAATTTCCACTACAGTACTTGCTTCCAGTTCTGAGCTGTACATAAACATCCTTGTCATGTAGGATTTATCTTCAATCTCTGAATGTCATGACATTTATCAAGACATTGCTATAGTCTAGTTTTACCAAAAAGTAATGGCAACTTAAAACACTAACAACAAGGATAAACCATGGCACGACTTTGGGCATAATATTCAAGCATGGATTCTTGGAGAAATTGGAGGGAAACCTCAAAAGAGTTTTGAACATCTTAATAGTAACCATAGGAACTCCTTTTGAGTTTTGATTCCTAAAAATTAGAATTAGGAATTTGATAATTCTTAATGTAACCTGACTTCCATGAAAATTTAAGTCACATCTTGTAACATTAGAAATTGTTTAATGTAACTTTGAATTTAGTATGTCATGTGGAATTGTGTTAGTGAACACTTTGCCAAAACTTGCAATTTGAGAAATTTGAATTTGCATATGACTTAGAAATTCAAAGAAGAACTCTTGTATTCTCTTATTTCAATTCTTTATGCCAAATTCGGTACCTTAATCTGTGCTAAAGACAACGATTATTGATGAACGAAATTGTGGCACGAAGAATGCCTTGAAACAAAATCAAATGAAGTTGAGGAAAGTCTTAAAACTTTACATGATTTGGCAACATAATATTAAACACAAATTCAAATTTTTCTAAGTCCTTATTTGAATTTGGTAATAAGAATTATGGAATCGTGAATGTTTTTCGTACCATAACGCCCCAACTATTGTTAAGAACAAATAAATCTTGAGAAATATATAGAGAAGTAAACTCTATTTCCACCTTGGTAACTTGAAGAGAAAAGTTCTAAGCTTGATGAAGAGAGACCTTTAGTATCAAAACCCTAGCCATTCCTCCGCTTTATGACAAAACAAAAAGTTAAACTGAGGTGTCACTAGACCGTGATAGGCCTTGATAACTTTATTTAGTCACAATGGATGAAATACATATGATGCCTCATGAGCCACGTGAAGTTCTCAAAATATCTGAAGGGTAAATTTTGGGGTGCGACAGTATGCTTCGACTAAGGAAGCTTGAGAAACGTCTTCAACAATTTACTTGGAGATTTAATGTTCTGCTTTCATGGAGAAAAGACAGGAGGCGCTGAAGACTTGTGAGTAAAGCAACCCTAGTTGTTATTACTCTATTTAAAGGCTGCAAACCCTGTTTTGCTGTTTTGCCGTTTCAATTTTAGAGAGTTTAGTTTTTAATTATTCGTTGTTCATTGTTTTGGTTGTTAATTGTCTATTGTGAGCCTCTCGAGTATTTCTACGTGAGAAGGACAACTTTGGAGTTATAAGTTTTCAATCACCATAAGCTTTGAAGCAAGTGTGATTGTGTGTCTTTGAAGGGTGTCTTCAGTTTTAGTTGTTTTTAGTATCACGGGTTGTGGTACTGAGGGAGTGAGCGGATGTTCTCATATATAAGTGTGGTATATTAGGTAAAAGGGTCATTGAGTAATTTGATTAAGTGAGGAGGTGTAAACATGGAAGGTTTATCTCCGAATTAATACTACTAATATGGAACTTTATCCCTGGCTTGGAGCCCCCAGACGTAGATTAGTTAGAACCGAATTGGGTTAACAACTCTATGTGTTTTTATTGCTTTCTGCACTGTTAAATTCTGTTTCGGTTAGCTGTGTTCAAGCAAATATAAGTGTCGTGACATTACCTTCGACATCTCATATCTGATACTAGAATTTCAATAACGTTTGTATGTCGGTTAATAAGGGTGGGTTAGGCTTGAAAACAATAGAGAAATTCAACATTTCCCTTTTTATCAAAGTGGGAGTGGAGGATTTTGCAAGGTGAGAAATCGTTATGGTTGGATAATCTAAGGGCTCGTTACGGCGAATTAAACTGTCATCTCATTTCGGAAGTGTGCAAAAAGGGTGGTGGATATAAGTCGAATTGGTGGAAAGATTTGATTGCGTTGGGTAAGAGGAATCAAACAAATTTTTCAGTAACAATTATCTCTTTTCTTTGGGTTGCGGTTCTGTGATTCCTTTTTGGCATGCTAAGTGGGTCGGGAATATGGTTTTGAAGGAGGCGTTTCCTTTTGTTTACGGAAGTAGCAAGAAAAAATTTGTTACGGTTGAGGAAATGGGAGACAAAACTGATAATGTTTAGTCTTGGGGTCAGTTCGGTTTATCAACTTCCAGTTCTGTGTTACTGTATGGTGATGTTCAAGAGTTGTTTCGGGTCCTGATTCTATTTGCTTCATATCTAGGTGTTGCTGGTTGTGTTTGTTGGCAGCTTGAACCGCATAAGGGTTCTCGGTAAGTACGAGTTACATTTCTCAGTTTGGTGATTTGTTATAAGTGCGGACCACGAGTGTTCCCGAGAAGGCCTTTATTTCTTTGTGAAAATCCAAAGTTTCTTTTCGCATTAAATCTTTTGGTTGAAGGAGTTTATTGAACATGTTAGCTTCGAAGAACCAATTGTTTTAGAGGGAAATTCTTGCCTCTCCGTCCGTTCTCACTTGTGTTTTATGCTCTAAGGCAAATAAAAATTTGGTTCACCTTATATTTTCTTGTTCTGTTTTTATTTTTGTTTGGTCCATATTATCAGATTGGGTGAAAAAGACAACTTCAAATCTTGAAGATGTTTGTGGTTTTTTTAGATTGGCATGCGTTTTTCAAATATAGGAAAATGATAAGTGGCAAAGAAGATGTTGTTTGGTCGGTGATCACAAGGTCTTTGTGGAGGACTAGGAATGTTGTCGTGTTTGACAACGTCAGAAGTAGTGTTTCAGACATTGTTTGGAGCATCAGGATTTTGGTTTGAAAGTGGTCTTTAATAAGAGATATTTTTCAGTCCAATTGTAATTTTTATGAGTTTAGCAAAACCCCTTTACTTTATTTAGTTTAAGTGACATTTGGATGGAAATTTTTTCTCTCTCGAATTTTTTTTCGTTTTTGTAATAGGATTAGAGTACCTCAATAGTCTTTTCAATATAGCTTGCTTAAAAAAAAAAACACAAGCAAATTTGTTCATATTATATGCCTTTACATATACTCAAAAGTTTCTAATCATTTCATTATACATTGTTCCTTTTGACAAAGGGAATAACAATCATTATGATATACTACACAACATGTGTCTACAAAGCAAATACACCAAAAACTAGTAAAGGACATCAATCAAGAATTATAATGTAGTCTCCATTTCTAGGACTTGGGCAATACTTCTCATGGTAGGTCTAGATTGAGGATTTGTGTGTAAACAAGAAAGAGCCAAGTTTCCAACCAAAACCAACTCCTTCAAAATATTCTTCGGAGGAGAAGGTAGACGAGGATCTAAGATCTCTTTGAAATCTATCTTTTGATCATTGGAAGTTTGTATGTAAGAAACAAGATCACCAGGATGTTTTCCAGTTAGAATCTCAAATGCCAAAACACCAAAGCTAAACACATCGCATTTCTCTGTCACCTCCATTGTGTAAGCAAGTTCTATTGTAGCAACAAAAAAAATAGTGAAAATTAGTAAAATGAAAACAAGAAATCGAAAATGGTATGTTTGGCAATAAAGAGCATAAGAGAGTTAGATAACATTACCTGGAGCAGCATAACCATATGTGCCAGCAAATGAAGTCCAAATAGGCGAGTTTGGCTTAAGAAACCTTGCAGTACCAAAATCTGATACATGAGCTTCAAGATTTGAAGATAACAAAATATTCTTGCTTGATATGTCTCTGTGAATCAAAGGTGGTGAACAATCATGATGCATATAAGAGAGAGCACTTGCAACACCTGTTACAATCTCAACCCTTTTAGCCCAATCAAGCTCTAGTGCTTTCTTATCATCCATCAACATATCACCCAAACTCCCTTTGTCCATATACTCATATACAAGAAATGTATGCACCCCTTCACAACAAAATCCATAAAGCTTCACAATGCTCCTGTGCCTTGTTTCTGTCATGGCTTCAACTTCACTTTCAAATGTTTTTATGCTTTCAGTGTCTAAATTCTCTTCATCGCATTTCAACTTTTTCACCGCGAATATTTGACCTCCTTTTAATTCAGCTTTGTAAACAATCCCGAATGCTCCTTCGCCAACACAATACCTGTCGTCAAAATTGTCGATAGCTTCAATTATTTCGTTGTATACAACTCTTCCATTGAAGTAGCAAATTGAGAATGGATTTGGTATATTAAATGAGAGCTTTTTTATTCTTGGACTTCTTGAACTTTTCTTGCAGCACAAGAAAAGTATACCAACAAGCACCAATGATAGAAAAAGTGCACCACCTAGAGAAGCAACAATTGGAATCCAAACCTTTTTTTTGTTACTTCCATCATTAGGTTCAATGAATGAGACTTTACAAGGTTTCAAACCTTGGAATTCACCGCATAGACCTTGGTTGTTGCTAAAATCAAGAACATGAGAAGGATTGACTTTGAATATGCCATTGTCACCTTTAGGAACATTACCCTCTAAATTATTGTTAGAGAGGTTAAGACTTGCCAAACTCAACATTCCACCAATTTCATCAGGAATTGAACCTGATAAATTATTCTTCGAAATATTCAAGCTTATCAAAATCGAAAGCATGTCAATATTCGAAGGAATTTCCCCCGAAATTGAATTGTAACTCAAGTCCAAAAATTCTTGCAAAGATGTAAGTCTTCCAATTTCGAATGGAATTGTTCCATTCAAGTGATTATTACTCAAATTTAAACTCAGCAAATTGTAACAATCTCCTATCTGAGATGGAATTTCTCCCAACAACATGTTCATTGAAAGGTCTAATTGTTGCAAATTAGAAAGCTTTCCAATTTCGATTGGTATCTTACCAGAAAGCCTATTTCCACTCAAATTGAAAGTAGACAAACTCAAAGAGTTTCCAATTTGTGAAGGAATAGTTCCTGATAACTGGTTAAAGGATAGATCAAGCACTTGTAATTGTTTCAATTCAAAAATCTCAGTTGGAATGTTACCACTCACCGAATTACCAGCCATTTTAAGTGATTGTAAGTTCTTGCAAGCTCCCCACTTAGAAGATAAATCACCTTCAACCTTATTATGGCTGAAATCAATGTAAGTAAGATTCGGATAAACTCCGAAATCTTGATCTGCATAACCAGTTAACTCATTGTACTCGAGTCTAACTCTATACAAAGAAGGACAATTTCTAAGACTTCTTGGGATTGGACCTGTGAAAGTGTTATAGGCTGCACTAAAATTCACAAGCTTGCCACTTTTGCATACTTGTGGTGGTAACTCACCAATGAAATTGTTTTCTGCAAGATGTAAAACAACCAAAGAAGAAAGGTTTCCGAATTCTTGTGGCACTGTGCCATTTAATTCGTTGGTGAAAAACCGAAGATCGGTTAGATTGGTCAATTTGCCAAGACTTGGTGGAATTGGTCCAGTGAAATAGTTTTCATTCAATCTAAGAATGCTTAAATGCTCACAGTTTCCTAAAGACGAAGGAATAGGCCCGGAGAAATTGTTTCCGTCGAGTGCAAGTAAAGTCAAGTTTTTTATGTTCCCTATTTCATTTGGTAACGGACCGCCCAAGAAGTTATCTTGGAAAAGAAGATTCCTAATGCTGATAAGCCCAGTTTTAGAACTGGGCTTATTAGGAAATAAACGAGGGTCTAATATACCAGATACAATGCTTCTCGAAACATCAAGCTCGTAAACTTGAGTCAAATTGGATAAAGAAAGAGGCAAAGTTCCGTTTAGATAATTAGTGGAAAGATCAAGAAATTGGAGTTTTGAAAGAACACCGATGTTTTCAGGTATGATACCTATGAGGAAGTTTGTGTTAAGATCAAGACGAAGAAGGTTCGGAAAAACGGATAAGTTTAAGTGATTAAGAGTACCTTGAAGTCCAGTATAGGCCAAGTTTAAAATGGTGACATCTCCTTTTGAATCACAAGTGATACCTATCCATGAACATGGTGTTTGTGTTGAAGTTGAAGTTGAGTTGTTAATCATCCATGAATCAAGAACTGGTTGTTGAGGGAGACTTTGTTTCCATTTTAACAAGGCTTCATATTGTGTGAGCCCTGAAATCTCTTGACATAGATTTAGCAACAAGAAAATCAACAAAGTAGCTGAAACTGGAAATGTGTGATTATGGTTATTGTTGGACATTGTTCAGAAAATGGCTTCTTTCTTGAATTGTTTCATTTGGTTATTCAAGAGTTGTAAACATGTTTTTATGATTATAACCACATGGTAAAACTGGATAGTTAAATTTACATCACAAAATAAATTGTTTCTGTCGGCTCTGGCAGCTCAAGTCGTTATATATGTACACAAGTAAACGCAAAAAAGTCTTGGAAGAAAATGTAAGTATGCGGTTTAGCCACACATTCAATATTTTGTCTCTTATTACATGTTTCTGTCGGCTATAGATATTTTTAAGAAAAAATCTAAAGAAACAGAATAAACTTCAGAGTTAACATACCAAATTATAAAAATATTAAATATTATTTTTCTTCTTTTGCGTTGTTGTTAGATTTATAAATATCAAGAACCTAATTACATTTTAAAAGAAAATATAAATAAATATTGTTGTTAGGACTTAAATCTTGAACTAACAATCTCCACCCAACTAACAATTGTCGATTAAGGTACCCCATCTATCTCTAAAAAAGATATTGAAACGTTAAGTTTCAAAAAGATAAATTTCTCTCTCTTTTAATAAATTTATGAATTTTTTTCCATAAATGTCAATAGTGTTTCGCTTTTAAAAATTAATGGATAGACCTAGAAAATTTTGGTATTGTTGTGTAGGTCGTGGGCCCAATGACATGCAGGTCTAATTAGTCGTCCAAAAATGTATCTTTAAAAAGGTTGATGGTCTAAGGGTCACTTTAACTATTGAACCTACACTCGATCCACCTTGCAGACAATTATCAATCGTTAGATATGATATAAAAAAATCCTATAAAACATGAGGTGGTTCTAATCGTCTCTCACATATGCGGTATCCGCCATAATTTTGCAGGTATTTGGTCCTTAACTTGCTCTATTATTTCTATTGATGACTTGACTTGGGAGTTGAAGTGCTAATCATGTAGGTCACCCTTTATTCTGCTGCGTTGGAAATAATTCTATATCGCACGAGTTGGCTTTAATACCTAAGATCCACCATTTCTAGTTCCTTGAACGAAACTATTATGACAATCGAGGTATGATACCTACGAATTTCAAAATCATACCCCTTTAACTCCAAAATCACAAGCTGCTATATCGAGCTTATTTAAAGAAGATAATGACATGTTTCCCTAATATTTCTAGTCCAACACATGTATTTGTCTTGGTGAATAAGTCTCAATAACATTTGCATTTTTATCATTGCACCTCTTTTGCCCAATCTGTATGTTGCTTTAGCTCGATATACGTGTGTAATACTCGTGAGATGTTTTGGGTCTTTGTCTTTCAAAGCAGACACAATGTACCTTGGTGCCATGTTGTACTTCGTCAAGTCATTCATAAACTTTCTTTCATCCTCTTTTAGACGGCCCAATATGTCATGACCTACCAAATTCTTATCTAGTCTATGCTTGTGCATCCCGCATCTAACCATCACCTTCCAACAGATACTAGTTGGAATATATCTCAGCCTAAATGGACATCTAACCTTCATAGTATAATTACCATCAGAAGTGTTCGCGTTAAAAGGTGACGTGCTAGAGGATGCGAACGTGAGTTCGGATTCTCTGGCTCGAAACGATTTAAATCTTTTGATTCGTTTATAAAGATGCCACGAGCATCAAGCTTTATTATTTTCAACACAAGAAAGATGATTTAATGATTATGAAAAAGGGGAAAGCTGAAATACCCTCAATTGATATTGGTATGCGTAACGACTAGCGCAAACTAGACGCAACGCATTGGGAGATTCGAGTAAGGGGATTGTTATATAAAGGGAATAGATGGAGCACCCTAAATATATGTAGTTATCTACACTTTATATATGAATACGCTTGATATGTTTGTGTGTTTTAATTGCTATTTCTATGATTGGGAAAGTTTCTCCTTTGGATTTTAAGAAAGAGATTATGTGGGATTCTAGGTTTTGTTATTATTGTGCTCGCAAAGGTCCGTGGATCTTCGCATACATATCCCTAGTGGGAATCGAGCATTTGTAGCTCGGATCTGTGGTTCTATGGTTTGTTTGGTCCGAGAGAAAGAAATTTGCTCGGCAAGGATGAGACCTTGTGCCTACGTATTCTCAAAAGGATGTTGAGAAAGTCAGAGCAATCGTAGTTCCCACTTATGCTAGTGGAAAGCAACGGGATGTTAGTAAGAGACAGACAAATGTCATCTTAATGAAAAATGTATCTAATCTATTTCATCACATACATTTTTGAAAGGATTGACAGATAAAAATCTTTCGTCGTAAGTATTAGGTGTTTTGCTTGAGTGTACAAGCGTTACCACTTACATGTTTAAGAAAGATGTTTTGAAAGAGATGATTGAATCTTTTAACTGTAAGTATTGGGTGTTTTGCTTGAGTGTACAAGCGTTACCACTTACAATTAAGAGATGTTTTTGTTTGAAAAGAGTTTGAAAAGTTTTTGACTGTATGTGATGTGATAGATAAGATACTTCTTCCATAGAGATGATAGATGTCTAAATCTCTAGGAGAAATTGGTTGGATTAAAGGGATGCTTTTAAGAAGCCCATGGGTCCTTGTATTGTTAGCCCAAGAGGAGGCATTCTGAGGGTCATCGAGGGTCATTGAGGGTCCTTGTATGAAGCTCAAGAGGAAGCTATAGGGTATGGCTGGCTTTGGCTTAAAAGGGATTTCACCGGGAAACCATCCTTTTTTGAATAAGAGCAATTTCACCCGGAAATTTTACTCTCTGGGGATTTGAAAGTGATTTCACCGGGAAACCATCCTTTCAGGGTTCTATCTTAGCGCGGGTGGTTCTTTGTATTGGAAGCCCAATAGGAGGCTGTTAAGAGATTTCCTATCTCTTTCATTGTATGATGCCCAAGAGAAGGCTAAACTCAATGAGGAGTTCTTTTGAACGAAGCCCAAGAGGAGGCTGACTCAACAGGGGAGTGTTGTCTTATATGAAGCCTAAGTGGAGGCTAAACTCTGTGGGGAGAGTTTCTTTGTACAAAGCCCAAGAGAAGGCTAAACTCAACTGGGGATGAGTTGTCTTGTATGAAGCCCAAGCGGAGGCTAAATTCATACTGGTGATGAATTGTCTTGTATGAAGCCCAAGCGGAGGCTAACTGTGGGGAACCTATTGACTAGTCTAATTGTTATGTTATAATTAGACAGTTTGTATAAACAGGTGTGTGTGTGTGTGATATGTATTCACAGGAGTTTATGAAGGAAATATAAACAATGCAATGATGTTTATTTACAGCAGTTTATGAAATATAAACAAGTGTCTGTGAAACGAACGTTTTAAAACGAGCGTAACTTGATTATTTACAAGTTTGAACTGTGTACAAGGAAATGAATATGTACACGAACGAGTATTTATGTACAGACAAAGATGGATGTACATAGAAGGGTTGGGACTTACACCATAAGGGAGGCCCAGTGGTTTAAAAGCAGTTTCACAGGGAATAATGCTCCTTTCAATACCAATGGTATTCAGTGAAATATCTGGCAGAAATGATGATCAAAGTTTATCATAAAAGGTATCATATGTATGATAAAAGTTTTGTATGAAAAGAATTTGATATGTACAAGGAAAAGATATATGTACATGAAGAATGTTGATTTGTGTATACTCAAGTGAAATGAAAAACAAACGATCGAAGTTTGTCTGTACTTGAGTATAAAAAGTATCTGTGTTATGTACAGATGAAAATTGTACGTGTTTGAAGAGTTTTTGATATGTACAAAGAAATATTATGTACATAAAGAATGTTATGGGACTTACACCGTGAGGGAGGCCCATTGGTTTAAAAGAAGTTTCACAGGGAATTCTTCTCCTTTCAATACCAATGGTATCGGTGTATAAACAAACGAATGAAAACAAACGAAAAAATTTGTTTATGTTTGAATATTGACAATGATGATTTGAGTATGTACAAGTAAAACTAAGTATGTACATAAAGGATTGGGACTTACACCATAAGGGTGGCCCATGATCGATTGAGAAATTCGAGAAAGAACGAATTTGATTTTATTGTTTAAATCGGATCGATCGTGGTAAAAGATGTAAGTTTTGATGAAATGTTTTGAAAAATGATTTTGAAAAGTGTTTTGAAATGTGAGGTTCACTTATGAAAAGTTTTGAAAAAAATCGGAAGTCGAAAACTTGAAGAATTCACCTTAAAAGGAGGTTTGAAAAAGTGTTCAGAACGTCGTTTTCGGCTCGATTAAAATATGATCAGATGAAAGTTTTTTCTGAAATTTTTTGCACTATCATAAAATAGATGTATTTATTGACAAGTGTTTAAAAAATCATCTCAAAATGAGAAGTTTTGATTGGTCAAAAAAATTGTGGAAGTTTTATAAAAGCATGAAAAATTGGAAAGTTTGAAAAAGAAATGGTCTTGAGAGGGATTGAACCCATGACCAAAGGGTGGAACACGTGTCAGAGAAGACTAAGAGCAAGGAGGCTACCACTGAGCCAAACGCGTTTCTGTGTTTAGTGGACAATCACACGTGTAAATGAGAGATTGGAATATTTGAAAATTTAAATTTTGAAAACAATGAAGAACACGCGTGCATCCTGGGTTCTTCATTTTGATCTTCAGATTGCCAAATTTAATCTAAAATCTTCGTTTCTCAACGAAATTGAACGATGTAAAAACGAAACTTGATCGATTTTGAACAACGAACATGATAGTAACTGTTAATTGCATTTATTTTAAGCCCAGAACTATTTAGGTTTCGAAGAACACTATGAACCCTAAACTGAAAAATTCAAATTAAATGATGTATGTTTGATGATTCTTGGATTTTTTTGAGGGCTATTGATCGTTAGGAGTGCAGAAAGAAAACGGCCGTGAGTTTTTTCATTTTAGTTCAAAGAAAATGGATATCACAGTTCGTGTTCTAACCTGGTAAAGTGAGAATCGAATTCGATCTTAGAGCGTTTCCAGAACGGATTTCTTGATCATTTGAGCTTCATCGGCATGTATGGAAGCTGTGTGAATGGTATGCTTGCTTTGAGCTTGCTTCAATCTTTCCAACCAAGTCAACCTGCACAGACTGAAAATGGCAACTGGATTTTGATGTTAATCGTGTTACAGTTGGCTGCTAATGGTCTGGATCATATACATGATGTATAGTGATGATGTTTGAGTCATTGGAACAACAATTGCTCAAGCCAAACTAACAATTCGATTCATAAGGCAGTTTGGAAGTTTGAAAAAAAATGAACATGAAATCTAATTTTTGCTTGCTTTCCTTATGATCTTAAGCTCTAAACAAGTTTTATGTTGATATTGAAGCATGTTTGACACCAAATTTTAACATGTTTTCAACTGTTTTTCAAAAATGCAATAATTCTCCAATTTGCACTATGTTGCTTAATTTTCAAGAAAGAAGAATGAAAGCATGGATTTGTGATGCTTTGGTGTGGTTTTGGACTTGAAATGTAACCTATTTATAGGCAAAAGAATTCTGAAATGTTAGGCAAAGAGATTGACTTTTGGTAAATCAAAGTTGCCTTAAAGGGCAAGAAAGACTTTTGGCTTTTGAAAAGGAAGCTTCCTCTTTTTACCATGTGCTATTTTACTTTGATCCTATCTCATCTCAATTATTACTTCCAAGCTGATATTTATCAGTTCAATTAATCCATTTGGCAAGGTTATATTGCTTCTTGATGAAGAAAACTCAAAATGACCTATAATTGAAGTTTTGGATTTCAGAAAATCAAGTTCATGAAGCCTTATGTTTCAATTTCAAAAGTACAGCTAGACTCCATGGATTTGAGAGTTCTTGGACATTTTGGAAATCTTGTTTCACAAGTTACAACTTTCATGTTTTGAGTTTTCTCCAATTCAAAATGGAACTAGGTGAAAAAATGGCATGAAGTTTGGAAAAAATAAGAAATTTCAACACTTAGAAAATTTTCTAAGTATGAAAACTTTTGACTTTTTGTTGACTTTTCCAAATTCTTTGATTTTTTTATGATCATGATGGATCATTTGAAGTATTTTGATGATGGAAAAAGTTTTGTTTTGAAAAAATTGACCAAAAGTCAAAGTTTGACTTTTCTGTGCAGATGAAAATTCATCAGATGTTTCAGAAATTGACTGATAAAGTTTGTGAACTTCTGTGATGTTTTGAATCCAGAAATTACGTCAACATGTTGTATCTAAGATATAATGACCAATCTCTATCCAAAAAAGTCATTTCTTGCTCAAAAAGTCAGAGAAAACTCATGCCCGATCAAAACCCTAATTGGTCGATCCCTGATTGATCTGTGAGAGAAATGAGTATCTGATGATCAGAGGCTGATGATTTGATCAAGACAGATCAAATGAGGTGAGAAAAACTCAAACCCTAATTGATTGCCTCTTGAATCAGATGAAAATCTGATGAAACCCTAATTTTGACCTGTGAAATCCATACCCGATTAATGCTATCTGAATTGTTAGTTATGCAATGATGCAAATGTAAGGTGGTATCTTAGGTCAAAAATTGGGGTATGACAGATGCCCCTATTTAAGTTTCTTTAACCTGAGAGATGAAGATGAATATCTTCATTTTGATAGGTGTAAAGAGACTTAAATATCAGAATACACAAATTTTGGACCTAAGATACCAAAAATGCGAATGATGCAAAATGATTATATATAAGAAAATTTTTTTACCCAGATAACTATCAAAGAAAATGACATGACGGGGAAAAATTTTGTGGATACGTCCCTGCTGGGGGAAGAATGATTCACAAAGTATGTGAATATTTGTTTCATTTTGGGAAACAAAGAGATTACCTTCTGTTAGCCTTGTGACAATGTTTAAGGTAAGTGAAAATGTTATTACCAATTATCAGCCTTGTGATAGTTCATGGTAATGAGTTTTGAAGATATTACCAATTATCAGCGAAGTGATAACTATAACAAGGTAAATCTTTGAGAAATTTTGTTGAGTATTCAGCTTTGTGAATATCAAACAAATGAAAGAAACAAATCTCAAAATGAGTTTTAAAGATATTACCAATTATCAGCAAAGTGATAACCATAACAAGGTAAATCTTTTAGAACATTGCTGTATATTCAGCTTTGTGAATAACAGACAATGAAAGAAACAAAACTCCAATGAGTTTCTTTCTTCTTGGATAAAATCTTGCCGAGGATCTCTTTTGAGAAGATGCGCATTTTGATTGAAGGCATGTGTTTTCTTTTAGACAAAAACAATCTGGAAATTTCTCGTATAGTCATGATTTTGACTTTGTCGAGAAAACAAACTTTTATGATAATTTTATGAATGAAGAGAAAGATAAGCGGCTCAGACGATGAGGCTATTGCTTATTGCTTTGTTGATTATAGACAACGTTCTATCCAGGAATGAACTGGAAAGAAAAAAAATCAATCAAGACATTATTCCCAATGAGGAATGATCTCAGTTGGGGAATGTGGTGGAGAGAAGAAAATGTATTTCTCTGTTTGGGGACTCTGCCGGGGAAAAAGGAAAATGTATCCTTTCTGTTTGGAGATATTCTACTGGGGACAGACTTGTACTTACAGGAGTAAGTGTGACTTATACCAGTGATATGGAAACAAACATTTCAAAAGATGCAAAAGTGCAATGAATGATGCTATCATGTATGAATGTCATGAATGTTATATGCATGCTAACAATACTTGACAAAGACACTAAAGAGATATCTGGGAAAAGGACCATGTCACAGTTCGAACAAATACTCGGTGGAAGTTGCAACAATGGTGCAGACGTTCACTAATGAGGAATTTGAGTTGCATGCTTTAAACTTTCAGAGAAAGGCATTCTATTGGCAACTTGGTTGGGGATTCTTTTTTGGAATAAGAATACCGTCCTTTGATGATTTCTGCTGAGGAGAAGACTGCTGTAGCAGTTGCTTTATCCTTCGGAGATTGAAACACTCGTGGAGAAACTGTTGAGGTTCTTTCCGTGTTCATAGTTCAAAGGAAAATCAACAGAAATTTCGGTATGCAAAAAAGGGTACTGAAAATTTGCTATGACTATCGAAAATTTCTTTTTTTATGAGTTTGACCAACAATAATTTTTTTTCGAGAAAAGTTAAAAATTTAGAATAAACTAGATATATGACACATGCGTTGCACGAGATTTATTTTAATCTTTATCTTAAATATATTTTAAATATTTTATTAAATATAGTTACATATAATTTATACTCATCATAATAATAATGAAATAATTGATTCCCTTCAATTTATAAAAAATCTCACTAAATAAATCTGACACATTTTCAAATTGCCACCACAATTTAAATATACACTTATTTCTTCCACATACAACTACTTTTTTTATTATATTCAATATATTTTTATAATTAATTTTATAATTATTATATAATTATTTTTATAATTATTATATAATTATATTTTATAATTCTGATAGCTGATTATATTATTATTATTATTATTATTATTATTATTATTATTATTATTATTATTATTATTATTATTATTATAAATGTATGGTCAGTTTAGTAAAAAAGCAATTTTAAAAAGTGAGTTATTTTTTATAAATAGAAAAATTTAAAGTAGATAGGAAAAAAGTTAGAATTACTGGTATTAGATCTAAATTAAGTAGATTTGATTAAAATTATTTATTTATTATAATAAAATTATGATATTAGATTGGATAAATATGGTGATTTGGTGTGAAGAATAAGGTTTTTAATATAATATTACGTTGGTTTAAGATTTTTAATATGACTCTATATTTAATTTATGGTTAAGATTGTGTGGTATTCATATCACAATCTTGAATTTAGATTAAATAGATATTAAAAGAGATATTTTGAGAACAATAAAATATCGAGGTGACATGAATTTCGATTGACTTTGATTTGGTTTCTTTGGACCTACCAACTTTATGCCAATTCGACATTTTCTTGCATGAGAAATCTGGATAGTTGAATTTACATCACAAAATAAGTTGTTTCTTCAGGTTTCTGTCGCCTTTGGCAACTCAAGTCGTTATATATGTACACAATAAAAAAAAAAGTCTTTTTACAAGTAAAACGCATAAAAGTCTTTGAATAAAATGTAAGTATGCTGTTTAGCCACACATTCAAATATTTTGTCTCATTATTACATATTTAGTCTCTTATTACACTATCGATATTTTTAAAAAATATTAAAGAATCAGAATAAACTTCACAGGTAACATACCGAATGAAACAAGTATTAAATTTTTAATATAAATCACACATGTAATTGAAAAATTAAGTTTCGAAAAGATAAGTTTCTCTCTTTTACAATTAATTTATTAATTTTTTTCCATAAATCTCAAAGTGTTTATCTTTTAAAAATTAGTGTGGATTGGCTTAGAAAATTTTGGTATTGTTGTGTAGGTCGTGGATCCAATGATGTGTAGGTCTAATTAATCGTCTAAAAGTGTATCTTAAAAAAGGTTGAGGGTCTAGGGGTCACCTTAACTATTGAATCCATACTCGATCCAACTTACAGACAACTATCAATCGTTAGATATGAAATAACAGAATCCTAAAAAACATGAGGTTGTTCTAATCGTCTCTCACATATGTGGTATCCACCCCAATTCTGCAGGTACTTTTGTCCTTAACTTGCTCCATAATTTTGGATTGCTAACCTAACTTGGGAGTTGAAGTGCTAATCATGTAGGTCACTCTCTATCCTGTTGCATTGGAAAGATTTCTATACCACACGAGTTGGCTTCAAGACCTCAGATCCATCATTTCTAGTTCCTTAAACAAAACAGTAGTACCGTCTATAATAATCGACTTATGATACCTATGAATTTCAAAATCATATCCCTTTAACTCCAAAATCATGAGCTGCTATATCAAGTTTATTTGAAGAAGATAATGACGACATGTTTCTAAGCCTCCAGTTCTAGTGTTTTTCTCTCTTTTGAACAATCACCGAAGTATAGTATAGCAAGAGATAATTTCCACCACGAAGCTCCCCTAACTCATTGATGGAAAATGAGAGGCTGGGAGATGACATGCCTATTTTAGGACTTGAGATGCGAGAAAGTTGATGGAACTCCTAATAGATTGCCGCCATAGTGAACCCTTCAATATCAGGAATCATCATTGACGAATAAAGCTTTTACGATCTAATGTACATTAAAACCTTCATAAGACTTTGGTCGAAAATCAAACTAGCAGAAAGGTCAAGAAGTTAAGAACCGATAATGGCCTTGAATTTTGCAATGCGGCATTTGACAACTTTTGTGCTAACTTTGGGATTGCAAGGCATAAAACTACTGCAGGTACTCTACAACAAAATGATTTGGCTAAAAGGTTTAAACGAACTATTTTCGAGAGAGAGTCAGATGTATGATGACTAGTGCTGGGTTAAAGAAGGTGTTTTGGGTTGAGGCTCTTTCGACAACAACATATCTGATTAACATATGTCCTTCTTCTGCATTAGATATGAAGACACCTGAAGAAGTTTGGTCGGGACATCCACCATATCTCAATAAAATGAGAGTATTTGACTGCGTAGCCTATGCTCACATTAGGAAACACAAGGTCGAACCTAGAGATCTAAAATGCATGTTCATGGGATACCCTGAAGAATTCACAGCTTATAAGCTATGGTGCAAAGATCCAGGGCATAAGAGGTGTGTCACCAATCGAGATGTAGTTTTCAATGAAGCTGAAATGACTTTCACGGAAATTAATGATGTTGTTCGAAGTGTAAAAATATCTGACGAAAAGCTGAAACAGGGAGGGATTCTTGTAAAGGTGGAGCATGTTGATGCTGAAGTAGGTACCCTAGATAAAGTTGAACTAGTAGAAGATGTTGAGGAAGTTGAGGAAGTTGTAGGTACCCCACAACTATGGTTTTGATTTTCTCAAGTCAAAGATGGTTTCTATTGCCTCAAGTGATCACCATATCTCCTCATATGTCTCAAGGTACCACCATGTCAAGTTTCAAGCCTCACAGCTCAAGTTTGCTTAGTCAATTGATCAGATGATTGAGAATTAGTTGTATTGGACAAAAAAAGTCAACTATGGTCAACATATAGTCAAACTTCATCATTTTTGGTCAACATCAAGATGTTGAAGTCACATTCATCATTTGATCAAGGGTTGATCATGATTCATCAAGAAAACTCAAGATTTGATCAAAAGTCAAGGTTTCTAAATTAGGGTTTTCTGATAAAAAGTCAATAGAACTTTGACCAGGCTAAACATTCACATACTTTATCAAATAATTTAGCCTTGTAATGCCTTAAGCAACAGGTTTCTTTTGCTTTTGTAGGTACTATTGTCTTTTGAGGAGGCTAGATCCGAGCGATCGCCTTGTACTTCATATATTTTTTAAATTTATATAATTACAATTATTCAAAAAAAATAAAATAGTTTTGGGTCTCAAAAAAGAAATTCTGAAATTTTTTGTCAACACTTGTTGACCTTTGTTTGACCTTGGATAATTTTCTTGGATTTTTATTTTGATGTTTGGATACCATTATGTATTTCATCAATAAAAATACAATTAAATAACTAATTTAGGTGAGAAATCGTTATGGTTGGATAATCTAAGGGCTCCTTACGACGAGTTTGTAATACGGTGAACTGACTTTGAGAATTTTGTTTTACTTTTTATCGCAAAATGTTGCGGATAACAAGAGTTGCCACCGACTTTTCTTTTATCCAATTAAGGGAAGGTGAAAAGAACAGGAAAAGACCTTCGTTAGATTCTGAGTAAGGGAGAAGGTTATGAAAAGGGAAGGTATTAGCACCCCTTTCCATCCGTAGTTATCTACGGGCTCTTAGTTGCTTCTAGCTCATTTTTAAAAGTGCTTTCTGTGTGTTTGACAAAAAATGTTTTGAAAAGGCATTTCGCTTTGACTTTGTAATGATTCATGTAGGAATGTATACAAAGTGTTCGGAAATGTTTTGTTTTGAAAAGTGTTTGAACTTTGATAAAAGTGTGAGGTGTGAAAAGTATTTGATTGAGCAAGCAACTAAAAGTCTTATTACCTACTCAGAATGGTCGTTTTCGTGTTGTTTTACATTACTTTAAAATAGCGCTATCCATACTTTTAGTTGGTAGGTAACCCTATTCGTTGGATGTAGAAGGGACATTCGAAAGGACATCGGATGGTCATAGAAGGCAACTTGTAGGAAGTATCCTAGCACATTCAAAGGGACGATCATCACTTTTCGTAGGCAACAATCGAGGGACGAGATCATGTATTCGTAGGCGACATCGTGGGTCTATGATCTTTGTATCGAAGGGACTATGATGATATGTTTCGTAGGCAACGGTGCTAGGATACCTCTACGTTCGAGGGACTTGACCATTTAATCGAAAGACAACGGGAGAGAATTACCCTAAGGGGTGCATGTGTGAAAAGAGTGTGCTAAATTCAGATATGTTATCTTGTGTTTGGAGGTGATCTATGTTTGTTTTTATCTTGCCATACACGCCTAATTACTAGCAGTTTATAGGGTGTGGAAAGTAAATTGCGGAAAGTAAAGTGCGGAAAAGTAAATGTCCTACGCTATTACATGGCTTTGGGGCAGTTACATAATAGGAGTGCGGAAAGTAAAAGTCCTAATTAAACTATTACATTCCATTAGCAGTTATATAATATTGGAAAAGAATGCGAGAAAATAAATCCTAACTATTACAAACTGTAAGCAGATACATAATAATCGGAAAATATAAAAAGTTCGCATAAGAGAAAAAATATGTTAGTGAAAGAGAATGTTGAATGAAGAAAAATGTTTTTGGATTGACAATGATAAATAGATGATAGAATAATTTTTTAGGAATTTTTTGGATCGTTTTTGATAAGGAAAAGCAATTAAAAGTCAATTTAATGATTAATTAACAATTAATTAAAGTATGCATGCAAAAATATTAATTTTAATGTCAAAAATTAAATAAGTATTTTTCTGATTAAAATGCAAAAGGGAAATATTTTTGGTGATTTTTAAATGCCTGAGAAAATTATTTGAAGATAAATTAAATTAAAATGAAAATATTAAAAAGAAAATAAGAAAAAGTGTTAGTTTGGAAAAGTTGCAAAAATAAAGTCAGGAAGCCAGGATCGAACCCACGACCTCATGGAGAAACCACAAGCGCGTTGCCAACTGAGCTAAGTGTACTTGGTGTTATGAATCTGCAAGCAACTGATTAAAAAGGATAACGTGTCATATTTTGTAATTTTCAAAACACAATCAAGCCGTGGGACCCAAGTGTAACGTGAGAGCGAATCAGAACACCCTATTGTGCCATGCATGCCTTCGCCTGAGTCAGGCAGTCAACGACGCCGGAGCCCTAGCTCTGGTCGTCTTCTTCGGCGACCTCCATCCTGGAACCTGCAAAATCAGCCAAAATAAAAAGCAAAGAGGGACCCTACCCCCCTAATTCGACCATGGCGAACACGATGGTGGTGTTCATTCGTCTTGAATCGGCCTAGAAAACGTGTTTCGAAACCAACAACCCTAAAAGCCCTAACAATGGCAGTTTGTGTTTTCTACGTCTAAGCTCACATGTGATGCATCAATCATGATCTAATGAATGTCTTGAATCCATACAAACAACCAAAAGCAATTAATAGTGCATGAAATATGAAAATCGAATTCAAGAAATTTACCAAACCGGTGAAAGCTATGTAGCACGATCTTGGATGATTTTGCTTCGTGTATGGGTTGGGAACGATTGCTGGGATGCTCAGGAACACGATGGGATGCTTGAAACACCTTGAAACTTGCTGGAAAAGCAAATTCGAATTTGGCAACTTTGTGAAGAATTTGAGAGAATTAGGGTTGCTTCAAGAGGCTAGGTTTTCGTCCCTTTGTCTTGTGAATGCATTAGGTATTTATAGGGCAAGAGATTGGAGCAAAAAGAATGAAAAAAGATATAGCTTTGAATGCAAAAATATTTTCCTTTCAATTTTCATCAAATCTTTCCAAAATTTGATTTTCTCTTCCTTGTATGAGTTTGCACGAATTTGGCATGTCTTGTGGGATTCCTTGGTCCTCAAGGTTGATGGAAATCCAACCCAACTTGCTTTAATCCTTGTTTTCATATTTTATTTAATTTAAAATTAAATTAAATGCTTTTAAATTCAAAAATAAATAAAAAAAATAGGAAAAGGTCGTGGCAAGGCATCAAGAGGTCATAAATAATATTATGATCAAGTTTGGATCAAAAAATTATAAGCCCATTTGGAAAAAATTGGATTTTGTCAAATATTTTCCTTTGTGCACTTCTTCAAAAATGCCCAACTTGTGCAAGGTGTATCTTGCCCAATTTTTAACATTTTTGGGTGTTCTTGGACTTTTTGGAAAGCTTTAAATGTCCTATAGACAACCTCTTTGGTTTCATCTCAATTGAAGCTACCATGCTGAATAACACTTCATTACAAAAAGTTATCTTTTTGTTGACTTTGAAAAGGACCTGTAATGTTTTGATCCATATCTTCCAAATGAAGCATTTTCTGACCATGCTTGTGAAACATGAAGTTGTAGAGAATTGAATTTCCTTCAAAATTAGCTTTGGAGGGAAAATTTCTGATAAAGCATGAGAAAGTTATGCTCAGTCAAAGTTTTGTTGACATTTCCTTAGAAAACCCTAATTTGGAAAGTTTGACTTTTGATCAAATCTTGAGTTTTCTTGATGAATCATGATCAACCCTTGATCAAATGATGAATATCACTTCAAAATGTGGATGTTGACCAAAAATCATGAAGTTTGACTGTATGTTAACCACAGTTGACTTTTTGTTCAATACAACTGATTTTCACCCATCTGAGCAATTGTTTGAGGAAACTTGACTTGCGAGGCTTGAAACTTGACATGGAGGTTATTTTAAGCATATGATGAGGCATGATGACCATTGGAGATGTTGGGAACCACCTTGATCTGAGAATTACCAAACCCTACTTTGGGTTGATTGCTTAGGAGAGAGTTTGTCTGGTCAACCCTTGTGAAATCCTTGAGCATGGATGTATGAAATGTCTTGAGAAGTAGGAGGGCAAATTTTGGGGTATGACAGCTGCCCCTGTTCAATCTTCTTGTACTAGTAGGGTTAGATTAGCATGCTTGCCTTTCGTGACTGTAATACAGTGAACTGACTTTGTAGGTTTTTGTATCGCAAATGTGCGGATAGCAAGAGTCGCTGTCATACCCCAAAATTTGCCCTTCATCTACTCAAGAAATTTCATACATCCATACTCAAGGATTCCTCAAGAGTTGATCAGACAAACTCTCTCCTAGACAATCAACCCAAACTAGGGTTTGATATTTCTCAGGTCAAGATGGACTTCCAACATCTCCAATGGTCTTCATGCCTCCTCATATGCTTTAAAGATTATCCATGTCAAGTTTCAAGCCTCACAAGTCAAGTTTCTCATAATTGCTCGATGGTTGAAAATCAGATTGGACAAAAGTCAACTGTGGTCAACATACAGTCAAACTTCATAATTTTTGGTCAACATCCTCATTTTGAAGTTACATTCATCATTTGATCAAGGGTTGATCATGATTCATCAAGAAAACTCAAGATTTGCTCAAAAGTCAAACTTTCTAAATTAGGGTTTCTAGTGAAAAGTCAATCAACTTTGATGATCATAACTTTCTCATACTTTCTCAGAAATTTTTCCACCACCTCTTGTTTTGAAGTAAATCCAATTCTCTACAACTTCATGTCTCACAAGAATGTCCAAAAAATGCTTCATTTGAGAGGTATGGCTCAAAACATTACAGGTCATTTTCAAAGTCAACACAAAGTCAACTTTTTGTTTTGAAGATATATTGAGCATAGAAACTCCAATTGAGATGAGACCAAAAAGGTTGGTTAGAGGACTCTTAGAGCTTTTCAAAAAGTCCAAGAACACTCAAAAATGTGGAAAATTGAGCAAGATACACCATTCACAAGTTGGGCAATTTTGAAGGAATGCACAAAGAGAGATACTTCTAAAAATCAAATTTTTTGCAAATGGGCTTGCTTTTTCTTCATCCAAACTTATTCCTCATACAATTAGGAATGTCCAAGCCCAATGCCACGAATTTTTATTTTATTTTTCTATTTAATTTGGAATTTATTCATTTAAATACAAATTAAATTTAATAATAAAATATAAAATCAAAATTAATTGCAAAATTGATTTTTATTCTTTCCTTGAGACTCAAGCAACTCACAAAGGCCAGCAAATTTCGAAATTTGATCAATATGGCAAGTTTGGATTGAAAATTAATCAAATTTTGAAAATTTGATTTTGTACAAAAATCAAATTTGATTTGCTTTGAATGTTGATTGATTCTCTCCCAAAACCATTCCAAATCCATCCAGTATAAATGTATGATGCATACCTATCAAGAAAAACGAAAAATTGGCTCAAGAACCCTAACCTAGAACTCAAAAATCTGTGACCTTCAAGCTACTAGCAGCCATCGATCCAGCCACTTTCAAACGATTTTGAGGATTCAAACATATTCCTTGACATCCCTGGAAGCATTCCAGACCTTTACTTTGCCAAAAACGATCAAGAATCGTGAAATCCGAAATTGGTTTGTTCTTGAAATTTCAAAAATCGTATTCTTTCATTCATGCATTATTAACATGATTTGTGTTTGTTTTTGTGATTAGTGATGTGTTTGCAAGATTTCTGGGTGCTTTAATCAATTTCCATGGCTGGAGCATATCACCATTGCTAGGGTTTCGAGGTCGATTTAGGGTTTCTTTAAACAGAAAATTGGACTATAAGACCTATACCAATGCGTTCGTAATGATCCCAGGAATCGAACCATGCCTTTAGAATGCATTTATATTACTTGTGTGTGATGTTTGAATTTGCCAGGGCCTATAGCGTCGAGCAAGAGCCGACGCTATCTTTCAAAAATTCAAAAGGTAGAAGATGAAGTCTGGCGCGAGAACGAGGCAACCAGAAGGCGACGCGTGTTTTGATTCCACTCACTTCGTTTTCAAACACAGATGCACACATGGCGTAGTGGTAAAGGCGCATACTGTTGAAGGATGCTCTCACATGTCTCCAGTTCGATCCCTGCCAGGACCGGTTTTGTTTTCCTTTTCACAAACTTGCATATTTTCATACTTTTTCATATTTTCACTATTTTTGCATTATTTTAATTAATTTCATAATTTTATTTCTGCATTAAAAACTCATCAAAAATTATTTTTCTTTTTACATTATTTTCATAAAATCTTTATTTAATTTAATAAATTAAAAAATATAATTTTGCATGCATATTTATTTTTATTCATAATTTTGCATTTAAATCACTTTTAATTCATTTTTAATTATTAAAATACATCCAAAAAATCCCCAAAATTTATTTTAACATATTTACATTATTTCCAGCATGACATATTTTTCTTATTTTTAAATTTTCATTTTTCTAACATTTTTTCTCTTGTTCGATTCATATCGCATTTTCCGATTTCTCACTCTCTTGCAGGTTGATCCGATTCAGATGTTTTTTTTCTTTATCATTTTATTTTTTCAAATAATGTAACTGTCTATGGGACGTAATAGTTTAAATTAGGTCTTTATCTTCCGCATTTTAAATTATGTATCTGCCCCAAAGCCATGTAATAGCGTAGGATTTACCTTTCCGCAATTTAATTTCCGCACCCTATAAACTGCTAGTAACTAGGCGTGTATGGCAATATAATAACGAACATAGCTCACTAATTTGCAAGATAAAATACCTGAAATCAACACACTTCTCTCACACACGCACCCCTTAGGGTAATTCTCTCTCGTTGCCTTTACGATTACAAATGGTCAAGTCCCTCGAACGTAGAGGTATTCTAGCACCGTTGCCTTCCAAACGAATCATCATAGTCCCTTCGATACAAAGATCATAAGACCCACGATGTCGCCTTCGAATACATGATCTTGACCCTCGATTGTCGCCTACAAAAAATGATGATAGTCCCTTCAAATGTGCTAGGATACTTCCTACAAGTTGCCTTATATGACCATCCGATGTCCCTTCGAACGTCCCGATTACATCCAACGAATGGAGCTACCTACCAACTAATGGTACGGCTAGCGCTATTCTAAAGGAACGTAGAAGCACGAAAACAACCAATTCTGAGTGGGTAATAAGTCTTTTAGTTGCTTGCTCTAAACCAAATGCTTTTCACACCACACACTTTTTCAAAATTCAAATTCTTTTCAAAACAAAGCATTTCCGAACACTTTGTATACACTCCTACATGAGTCATTACAAAGTCAAAGCGAAATGCCTTTTTTTCAAAACATTTTTGTCAAACACACAGAAAGCAATTTTAAAAGTGATCTAGAGCAACTAAGAGCCCGTAGATAACTACGGATGGAAAGGGGTGCTAATACCTTCCCTTTTCATAACCATTCTCCCGCACTTTAATCTAAATGAAGGTCTTTTTCTGTACTTTTACCTTCCCTTAATTGGATAAAAATAAAAGTCGATGGCGACTCTTGCTATCCGCACATTTGCGATACAAAATCCACAAAAGTCAGTTCACCGTGTTACAGAACTGGCGACTCTGCTGGGGAAAAAATTCTAAAAAGAGAGGATTGCCTTAAGGATTTCTAAATCACCTTTATTGCTTTTTGTTTGACTTGCTTGCTTTATCCTTAAGGGTTGCTTGGGTATTATATTTGTGGGGGATCCTACACCCGGATCCGGGTTTCCTTTTAGGTAAGTAGCAATAATCGCGACCGCTAGACGTATAACTAAACGGTCAACATGATGGCTACGTTAGCGTGACACTTTGGTTGTCCCGATACTCTTCATTCCCAAGTTGAAGATAGTATTTGGCTTCTGCGTGGTGTCATCAAGCGCTAACTAAACTTTTAGAACCTTAATTGACCCATCTTGGCCATTAGAAGGTAGTGAGATGGCCGGCTTTGGTGTAGACCGAGGTTGGCTGATACTCGATACTACGCTCATTGAGATCGACTTTGGGATATTTTCGGTCGACCACTTGGCAGTCGTATTGAAATAAACGCCTACGAGAAAGATCGATGATGTGAGATTCCTAGAACCCGGTTACTATTATAGGACAGGATGAACCAACTTAAACTTTTGGTGGGGTAATCACCTATACCTCATGCAAACCTTAAACCTAGGCTCATTGTGTGATTTGTTTGTGTGTGATAAACATGACATCATGACATCATTTGCATCGCATATCATTTCTAACTATTTCAAGGACCTAGGGATTTATCTTTGCTCTGTTTTGTAGGAGGGTATTATGGCTTCTAGAAAGACTATTCGAATCAACTTCATGGGTATGCCTTCTCAGCTCAAAGAATTGGTTTCAGAAATTCCCGACCATGCTCAATTCATCAAAAAACATGGTTATCTACTTGACTTGGTCATCTCCGGTTTTGAAGAAGATATGATGCACGTCCTATTCCAGTTCTTTGATCCGAAACACCATTGCTTTACATTCCCAGATTATCAGTTGGTTCCTACCTTGGAAGAATTCTCTAAGCTACTTGGGATACCTATTCTTGACCAAATGCCATTCACCGGTTTAGAAAAGGTTCCTAAGTACGAAGACATCGCATCTGCTTTACATCTTAAGCGCTCAGACATTGAAGCCAATTGGGAAACCAGAAGTGGAGTTAAGGGTTTACTTTCCAAATTCCTAATTAAGAAAGCCCGAGAATTCCTCAAAGTTATGAGTTTCCATGCATTCGAAGACATTGTGGCCTTGCTAATTTATGGTTTGGTTCTATTTCCTAACTCGGATCAATTCATAGACATCAATGCCATCAAATTGTTTCTTACCCGCAATCTTGTGCCTACTTTACTTGGAGACATCCTACATTCTCTCCATACTCGTACTACTAAGAGACAAGGAACTCTCATGTGTTGTATACCGTTACTTTCAAGGTGGTTTATTTCGCACCTTCCTCCATCAGTTTTGAAGAATGAACAAAGGTTGAGATGGTCTCAAAGATTGATGTCACTCTCTCATTCAGATATCCGTTGGAGTCTTTTCTCTCAAAAGGACTTCACATTCATCGAGCGTTGTGGAGAATTCCCTAATGTACCGCTACTTGGTATAAGGGGAGGTATTACTTACAACCCTTCTCTAGCTCTACGTCAGTTTGGTTTTGCTCGAAAAGATGGTCCACATGATATGCTTCTCCAAGATGTTGTGTTCGACTACAACCACGATCTCCAAAATTACCGACGAAGGTTCATACACGCTTGGGGCATGGTAAAGAAGACTGATACCAAGACTTTGGGGCACCAAAATCCTATCCCTTGAGAACCTTACCTCAAATGGGTGCAAGCTCGAGCTCAAAACCTCATGATGCCATTCACGCCTGTTCTACCAGTAATTATGGAACCTGTTGCTATAGGTGACGTACCTATAATGTTCTCCATCCTGACATGCCTACTGATTTTGAAGACTTGAAGAGATCCTGGATTCAGCTTAAAGAAGAGAGGGATACCTTTGAAGCTCAGTGTTATGCAAGTGAGAAGAAAGTGCTAGAGTTGACAAAGCTACTTCATGAGGAGCGAAGCATCAACACCTACCTCGGTACCAAGAGGAAGCGCCCATGGGAGACTTAGAGCTTTGAGATTTTATATGTTTTTCTTTTATTGTTTTGAACTATCTTTTGTACTTAAAAAGAGAAAGAATAATAAAAAGAGGACTACTAAAATGTTTGTTCATTGCTTGTCTAACAAATTTAAATCTCTAAGGTCCTTGAAAACATTGCATTGCATTTGCATAAACATCGCATAGCATAGCATAACATTGCATCACAGGTACATTGGAGATTGGTTTTCTCATTTGCTCGCTATTTATTTTAGCAGAAATGGCTCTTGAATAGACTGTCAAAGATCTCCAAGCTCGAATGCTGGCCAGCAGATGTTCACCACTTGGTTCAAGGCCAAGAAGATCGAAGAAGCTCATCAACAGAAAGAAGAAGGTTGTTGGTCTCCTCAACATGGGCGCTACAAAGGTGGTCCTAAGAGGGTCCGATAGAACTCTCAAGGAAGTGTCAAGATCGAACAAAGTAACAAGGGTGATGGTGAAGGCGGTCAACCGAGCTTGAGAAGAACTATGATGATGGCCAATACTCGATGAGGATGACAAGTACAAGCAACTTGAAGACCGTCGGAAAACTCAAGATGTCCGGCTGAATTTTGATGATTTGAGTCTTGTCCTCAGTTGGATTCCTCCCAAGTTCAAAGTTCCTACTTTTGCCAAATATGATGGCATGTCTTGCCCTAAGTCGCATTTGAAATCTTATGTCCGTAAGATCAATCCCACACCGATGATGTAGTTATGGATGCACTATTTTCAAGAGAGTTTGTCCTAACTCATTAGAGTGGTATTATCACCAGAGAATGACCGTATCCGTACTTGGAGTGACTTGGTGATGCTTTCTTAAGATGAGTACAATGTGAATTGACACCCACTCGCATGCAACTACAAAGCATGTCTATGGGTCGTGAAGAGAAGTTCAAGGAGTATGCTCGAAATGGAGAGATTTAGCAGAGTTCAACCACCCTTATCCAATAGGAGTTGGTTGATATGTTTATGGGAACACCGACAGCCCATTCTTCAATCATCGATTAGAAACTCTTCACCGGATTCACCGAGTGATTTCGACGAGCGTATTGAAGCGGTATCAAAAGTGGGAAGATTCTGTAGAGTCATCTTCAAATGTGCAAGAGATCTTTTGGTGGTAAGAAAGAAACTAATCGTGTACGGTCGAAAAGCCGAGCCAAGACCGACCGCTCAATGTGGGGCGAGGATCTCAATCCTACATCAAGACAACATCACGAGACAACGCGAGCAAGCGCCACGAAGGCATTTACGAAGATCAACATGCCATTGTCGCAAGCCTTGCAACACATGTTGAAAGCAGAGTTGATAACCCTGAGGGATCCTCCTCAAAATGTCAATACCTCCTCTCCGAGGTACAATCCTAATGCTAAGTGTGCTTACCATTCCAATAGCCGTGACATAATCGATGATTGTTGGGCTCAAGAACAAGATTCAAGATATGATTGAAGCTAAGCAGATTGAGTTTGACCCTCCTGTTGAAACTCCGAATGTGATCAACGCGCCTATGCCTAATCATGACAAGAGTTCCAATGCTATTGGTGACGATACTTACATTTTCAACATAGATGACTTGACCATCCCTCTGATGACTGTTAAGAAGAATTTCAAGCGGTGTCAAGTGATGCCCGAGAATCGTTGGTGCCCATCTGCACCTGATGGTTGTGCTTGGTTGAGAAGACGTGTTCAGTGCATGATGAACAACCGTGAGATACTATTTCTGAAACCACCTGTGCAGAAGCTGTGTGAAGATATGTCTAAGCTAAAGATCAAAGATGTGAATGAAACTACACCACCTGTATGGGATACCTTGGGGCAGCCAAGTGGAAAGTATGATTACATGGTGAAGTACACTGTCCCTGAAAGCTACAAAATTCCTATTGAAGATGTTAAAGCAACCGGATGGGGTGACGATTTCCCCGAAGATTATGCTAATGTTAACACTATAAGGAGTTCCTCTGCTGATTCTGTGCCTAGAGTGGCACCTCTCATCATTACTTCTCCCAGACTAGTTCCATATTCCTCTAACAAGGCTATCCCTTGGAATTATGGAGCTGAGGTTTACTATCATGGTGTCATGCAAGACCCTCTGACCATTGAAGATCTTACTATTGAAGCTACCATTCCTGACATCGACAACATCACCGGATCAAGTAAGGTGACCCGAACCGGAAGGGTTTTCTCTCCAGAAATCTCTCCTCCAAAAGACACTGCGACTCCAGCTCGCATTCCATTTATTCAATCCATTCCCAAGCTAGAGGAAAGAACTGACTCATCCCGCTCAGCCGAAGTACCAAAGGAAGTTGCTGAAGACACCTCCAAACGAGAAATGGAGGAAATTCTGAAGATTATCAAGAAGAGTGACTACAATGTTGTGGAACAGTTGGGACAGACTCCGTCCAAGATCTCCATGCTTGCTCTACTCTTATGCTCCGAGGCTCATGCTAACGCCTTGGTGAAGTTTCTGAAGAATGCTCACGTGCCGCAAGACAGTACCACCGACCAGTTTGAAGTATGTATTGCTAGCCTGGCTGCCAACAACGGCCTAGGCTTCTCTGATGCTGATTTGACTCCTGCCGGAAAGAAACACAACAAAGCCTTGCACATCTCTGTTGAATGTAAGGGTACTACCTTGTCTCATGTGTTGGTGGATACCGGTTCTGCTCTAAATATCCTTCCAAAGACTGCTTTTGATCGACTTGATGTTGAAGGGTTAGTTCTGAGACCCAGTGACATTATTGTGAGAGCTTTTGATGGTTCTAAGCGAACAGTACTTGGAGAGCTCACTCTGCCTGTCAAAGTCGGTTCCCAGACTTTTGACTCCACCTTCTTTGTCATGGACATCAGTCCAGCTTACTCTTGCCTACTTGGACGCCCTTGATACATGGGGGCGGTACCTCTACCACGCATCGGTGAAATACCGGTGAAAGGGAAGGTTGTTACGTATGGTGAAGAAGAATATTTGGTCACCATCTATCTTCCGATATCTCGAGATGGAAGGTGAATTCTTTGAGACTCCCTCAAGCTTTTGAAACAATCCCAGTCATGCCTGTTGACTCCCGTCACTCTAAAGTTGCTAAAGTTCCGCCTAGGATGGCCTCATTGAAAGATGCTCAAGTCTTGTTGAAGAAGGTAGTTCTATTTGGGTCACCCCGATCTTCCTTTCAAACCGACAAGACCGGTTTAGGCTTCACCATCAAAAGTCGAAGATGATACGCGAATGCGCCGCCAACTTCCTTTCCGCATCGCCAGTGGAATCCATGCTATAGAAGACGATGACAACGACTTCGACATCGAAGTGGATCTTCCAACTCGCATAAAGGGCTCAAAGAATTGGAAGATCAAGACGTCATACCAATCTCCTTTTGCGAGGAGTAATTGCTCTTGTTTTGTTTTACTTTTCGTATTTCTTTATGTTTTGAACAATAAACTTTGAAAGCCTAGTGCCTTACCCGGGGCATCATGGCTCGTTTGCGAGGGTTATTATCTGTCGTTTGCGTGTTTTCATTCAATAAATTCGTTGGACTTTTGCATTCAATTGTTTGTTTTCTTTTTACTTTATCACCCCTTCAAAAAGCTATGTGTTTCTTACACACACCCACATGATACACTGCAGAATCACTCCGAATCTCGTTAATAACAGCTATGCTATTGCTAAATATGACTTCGATAATCCGATCTACCAAGCCAAGACGAAAGTGAGGAAGATTGTGAAGTGCGGAGAACTTGCTGCTAGAAGAAGCGAGTTATCTGACCACACGAAGAGCAAGTTGAGATTGTGAATTTGGGTCTTGACGAAGACAGAAAAGAGATCAAGATAGAGCGGGTCTTGAGAGTGTTAAAGAAAGATTGGTTCAGATGCTACGAGATTATATTGAGGTTTTTTCTTGGTCATACGAAGACATGCCGGGTTTAGACATTGATATTATGGTACACCGATTGCCGACAAAAGAAGGTTTTCTCGGTGAAATGAAGGTTAAATCGCATGCGTCCCGAGATGTCGAGAAAATCAAAGCCGGGTTATAAACAGTTCAACACGGGTTCTTAGTTACCTCTTATCGATGGGTTGCAAATGTGGTACCCGTACCAAAGAAGGATGGCAAAGTACGAATGTGTGTGGATTACAGAGACCTGAACAAAGCGAGTCCGAAAGACGATTTTCCACTCCCTCATATTGATGTTCTGGTTGACAACACCGCTCAACATAAGGTTTTCTCCTTCATGGATGGTTTCTCGGTTACAATCGGATCAAAATGGCTCCGAAGACATGGAGAAGACTACTTTTGTTACACAAGGGGCACTCGCTACAAAGTTATGCCGCTCGGATGAAGACGCAGCGCCACTTATCAACGTGCTATGGTAACATTATTTCATGACATGATTCATCACGAGATAGAGGTCTACGTCGACGACATGATAGCTCGATCACGCATCAAGAAGAACATCTTGATCATTTGCGTAAACTATTTGACGGGTTGAAGAAATGATTGAGACTCAATCCTAACAAGTGCACCTTTGGAGTCAGATCCGGAAAACTCTTAGGGTTTGTTGTTAGTGGAAAAGGTATTGAAGTTGATCCCGCCAAGGTTAAAGCTATTCAAGAGATGCCAGCTCCCCGCACCGAGAAGGAAGTCAGAGGTTTCTTGGGCCGATTGAATTACATTGCCAGATTCATTGCTCACTTAACTGCTACTTGTGAGCCAATCTTCAAGTTACTTAAGAAAGATCAAGTGGTAGAGTGGAACGACGATTGCCAGATCGCCTTTGACAAGATCAAGGAGTACCTACAGACTCCTCCCATCCCGATGCCGCCTGTCGAAGGAAGACCTCTTATCATGTACTTAACAGTGTTAGAGAATTCAATGGGGTGTGTGTTGGGGAAACATGACGAGTCTGGTCGAAAAGAGCATGCAATATACTACCTTAGCAAAAGTTTACCGATCGTGAAACAAGATACTCACACCGAGAAAACTTGCAACGCTTTGGCTTCGCTCGCCGACTAAGACAAGATATGTTGACTCACACTACCTTGTTGATTTCCAAGATGGATCCGATAAAATACATATTTGAGAAATCAGCTCTCTCAGGAAGAATAGCAAGATGGCAAATGATCTTGACCGAGTACGACATCCAGTACACTTCTCAGAAGGCGATCAAAGGAAGTATAGTAGCCGATCATTTGGCTCATCAAGCCGATAGTCTATGCAGTTCGAATTTCCAGACGAAGATGTTTTACTAATCACTGATTGTGAAGAACCAGGCCCAGACGAAGGACCTGAACAAGGATCCCGATGGACTATGGTCTTTGATGGAGCCTCAAACGCAATTGGCAATGGCATTGGCGCCATCATTACATCCCCTGCAGGCGGACATACTCCTTTCACCGCTCGATTATGTTTCAGTTGTACGAACAACATGGCCAAATACGAAGCGTGCATTATGGGTATCAAAGCTGCTATTGACTTAAGAATCAAGTTCTTACAAGTGTATGGAGACTCAGCTCTAGTGATCAGTCAGATTAAGGGCGAGTGGGATACGAAGCATCCGAATCTCATTCCGTATCGAGAGCATGTTCTGAGTTTGATCCCTTACTTCGAAGAGCTTACTTTTGATCACATTCCACGAGAAGAGAATCAGTTGGCAGACGCATTGGCTACTATGTCATCTATGTTCAAGGTCAGATGGGACAACGAGGCTCCCCAGATCATCATCGAGAAGTTTGACGAACCAGCATTTGTTACGAGCTTGATACAGAAGAGAAACCTTGGTACTACGACGTGAAGAGGTATCTTGAAACCCAGGAATATCCCGCAGGGGCATCTATTAATGATAAGAAGTTCACGAGAAGATTTGCATCCAAATTCTTCCTCAGCAACGACATCTTATACAAACGCAACCACGACTTGTGCTTACTCCCTTGTGTAGACCAGAAAACAGCAATGCGTATCATGGAAGAGTTACACGAAGGGGCATTTGGTACCCACTCCAGTGGACATACGATGGCTAAGAAGATTTTGAGAACAGGTTACTATTGGTCCACCATGGAAGCTGATTGTCACCGCTATGCTCGATCTTGTCACAAATGCCAGATTTATGCTGACAAAGTACATGTATCTCCAGTACCTCTGAACGTTTTAACTTCTCCTTGGCCTTTTGCAATGTGGGGCATTGACATGATCGGAGAAATCAAGCCTACTGCTTCCAACGGACATCGTTTCATCCTTATGGCAATCGATTACTTTACCAAATGGGTAGAAGCAGCCTCGTTCGCATCTGTTACCAAGAATGTTGTGGCTCGATTCGTCAAGCATAATCTTATCTGTCGGTATGGCACTCCCGAAAGGATTATCACAGATAATGGCTCTAATCTCAACAACAAGATGATCACCGAACTCTGCACGCAGTTCAAGATCAAGCATCACAATTCTTCTCCGTATCGGCCTAAGATGAATGACGCTGTGGAAGCCGCCAACAAGAACATTAAGAAGATTATACAGAAGATGACAGTAACTTACAAAGATTGGAATGAGATGTTACCATTTTCTCTTCATGGTTATCGCACTACAGCGCGAACGTCCACAGGGGTAACCCCCTTCTCTCTTGTATACGGTATGGAAGCCGTCCTACCAATTGAGGTTCAGATACCCTCAACCAGAGTCCTCCAGGATGCAGAGTTAGGCGAAGACGATTGGATCCAGAATCGGCTTGACCAGATTAATTTGATTGACGAGAAACGACTTGCGTCCGTTTGCCATGGACAGATTTATCAGAAGCGAATGATCAGAGCATTTAACTAGAAGGTCAAGCACCGAGTCTACCAAGTCGGTGATCTAGTGGTCAAGCGCATCATTCTTCCACAAGGTGATCCCAGGGGAAAATGGACTCCCACCTACGAGGGACCGTTTGTAGTCAAGACAGTATTTTCCGGCGGAGCCATGATACTTAGCACCATGGATGGTGAAGACTTCCCACACCCTGTGAACGCAAACATAGTCAAAAAATACTACGCATAACGAGACCCGCTAGGTCGACTGACCTAGGCAAAAATAAGGACATCCTGGCAAACCAAAAAGGTTCGGGCAAAAGTTAAGGATATATACAAAAACATGTACACCCGGCAAGTCGAAAACCTGAAAAGGCGGCTTGGGCAAAAAAGGGTATCCCGGTAGACTGAAAACCCGAAAGGGCGGTCTAGGCAAAAGTTAGGGATTTAAGCGTACGAATATGTCTCTTCCAGATCACCTGCTTCCAGACTACTATCAGCATTCAAGATTCAAATGGCGAAGATCAATTCACTCACTTTCTACTGACAGCAAGGAGATGAGATAGTTGAAATATATGAGTACTAGCATAATTGGAACTTAACGAGATTGTTTCCGCATAGCTTTTTACCTTTCTTGTGTACAAATTACTTGGCCATACGCCACATTACAAATGAATACAATTTCTTTCTCTTTACATTTTTCACTATTTGTCGTCCGCAATAAGTCCAACGTATGCTTTGAATGATTATATGCATTTAACAATAAGAATCTATTCGCAAACATACGAAAAGTGGACATACAAAAGTAATTACTACAGGCTCTAGGAATTGAGATGACGACGAAAGTCACCAAAACATTCCCCCGCAGAACATGATCCCCACAGATGATGTCACTCGCCGCGAACCTTCCCCAACGGAGCGGAGGAGAATCCCCGAGCAGCGATTCCACTCAACTTAACCGGATTACACCCATCTTCGAGCAATAACATTTCATCCCCAGCCGAGGTGTTTATCCCCAGCCGAGGCGTTTATCCCCAACTATTCCCTTTTTTTCTCCAGCAGCAGTGTTCAAACCCAGGACTTGGTCGGATAGTGCACCAGAGAAAATCTACATCTTCTATTCCCCAGTCATAGATTCAAACGGGCTCCAACCTAGTCTCCCAGCGACCATCAGGCGCTCTCCAGCAAGATCTATATTCAAAATCCCCAGTGGAGCGCCTCCTAATTTTTCCCAACAAGGTCTACATACAAGATCCCCAACGGACTCCCTCCTAGACTCTCCCCGGCAGGATCTATGTATGAGATCTCCAACAACGAGTTTCTCAATCTCTACTCTCCTCAACAATGTCTAGGCCTGAAACTTGGTCAGATAGTGCACCGGAGGAATCAAAGCTATCTTTCTTCCCAGGATCTTCATCCTCGAGCAGAAGTCAGAAATCTCCAAGACATCCGCATCCCCCTCAAGATGGATATGTTTTGAAATACCACCATCTATCATTCATACATTTCTCATAAAGTCATAATTCATGCATATGTCATTCATATACATTGTCATGCATCATACTTTGCATACAACTAACAAATATTCTATCAAAGTTTCCCTTGTTTTTCCAAAGCAGTGTAAGTCACCGGCGCAAATAGGTCGAGATTAAGCCCGAATCGGCGGAAAACTATCTGAAAGACCGCCCTTGGTTGTCCTCCGACGACTGATCCAGGATTAAGCCCCGAATCGACGGGAAAACTATCTGAAAGACCACCCTTGGTTGTCCTCCGACGATTGGTCCAGGATTAAGCCCCGAATCGACGGGAAAACTATCTGAAAGACCGCCCCTGGTTATCCTCCGATAACAGGCAATGGATCAACACCCGCTGCACAACAGGGAAGATATCCACGTTTTGCCAACTACTACCGCTCTCAGAATAATCGACACGAAGATTTATTCTGATTCCTTCTTATTATCAACAGCAACTACAGAATCTGGCGTACGATTCAGTTGCCTTGGATGGCATCTTAAGCCCATCTCCGACTACTTATCAACATTTCTCCACTTTTGGAATGCTGCATATTTGGTTAAAAATCAATACAAACCAGTAACTTCATTCAAAGATGAGCACGAAGTCTAGCGTACGACTCCCCCCTGGGTGGCATCTTAAGCCCATCTCCGTGCTCCTTCCAGAAACATCTACAAAGCCTAGCGTACAACTCATTCCCCAGCATCAACCTTTCCAGATGGCATCTTAAGCCCATCTCTGTCAGTTCTCCTATCAACAACCTCGAGTCTAGCGTACGACTCGTTCCCCAGCGAAATCTCCTGCTTCTCCAAATGGCATCTGTAAGCCCATTCCCGCCTCATCAGCCAACCGCGTGCAAATTTTCAGGTGTACTCGAGTGTTCAATCATCTTCTACCTCCAGGTCACGAAAGACAAGTGTGTCAATCTAACCCTCCAGTACAAGAAGATTGAACAGGGGCAGCTGTCATACCCCAAAATTTGCCCTCCATCTACTCAAGAAATTTCATACATCCATAATCAAGGACTCCTCAAGAAAAAGTGTTAGTTTGGAAAAGTTGCAAAAATAAAGTCAGGAAGCCAGGATCGAACCCACGACCTCCTGGAGAAACCACAAGCGCGTTGCCAACTGAGCTAAGTGTACTTGGTGTTATGAATCTGCAAGCAATTGATTAAAAAGGATAACGTGTCATATTTTGTAATTCTAAAAACACAATCAAGCCGTGGGACCCAAGTGTAACGTGAGAGCGAATCAGAACACCCTATTGTGCCATGCATGCCTTCGCCTGAGTCAGGCAGTCAACGACGCCAGAGCCCTAGCTCTGGTCGTCTTCTTCGGCGACCTCCATCCTGGAACCTGCAAAATCAGCCAAAATAAAAAGCAAAGAGGGACCCTACCCCCTAATTCGACCATGGCGAACACGATGGTGGTGTTCATTCGTCTTGAATCGGCCTAGAAAACGTGTTTCGAAACCAACAACCCTAAAATCCCTAACAATGGCAGTTTGTGTTTTCTACGTCTAAGCTCACATGTGATGCATCAATCATGATCTAATGAATGTCTTGAATCCATACAAACAACCAAAAGCAATTAATAGTGCATGAAATATGAAAATCGTATTCAAGAAATTTACCAAACCGGTGAAAGCTATGTAGCACGATCTTGGATGATTTTGCTTCGTGTATGGTCAGGAACACGATGGGATGCTTGAAACACCTTGAAACTTGCTGGAAAAGCAAATTCGAATTTGGAAACTTTGTGAAGAATTTGAGAGAATTAGGGTTGCTTCAAGAGGCTAGGTTTTCGTCCCTTTGTCTTGTGAATGCATTAGGTATTTATAGGGCAAGAGATTGGAGCAAAAAGAATGAAAAAAGATATAGCTTTGAATGCAAAAATATTTTCCTTTCAATTTTCATCAAATCTTTCCAAAATTTGATTTTCTCTTCCTTGTATGAGTTTGCACGAATTTGGCATGTCTTGTGGGCTTCCTTGGTCCTCAAGGTTGATGGAAATCCAACCCAACTTGCTTTAATCCTTGTTTTCATATTTTATTTAATTTAAAAATGAATTAAATGCTTTTAAATTCAAAAATAAATAAAAAAATAGGAAAAGGTCGTGGCAAGGCATCAAGAGGTCATAAATAATATTATGATCAAGATTGGATCAAAAAATTATAAGCCCATTTGGAAAAAATTGGATTTTGTCAAATATTTTCCTTTGTGCACTTCTTCAAAAATGCCCAACTTGTGCAAGGTGTATCTTGCCCAATTTTTAACATTTTTGGGTGTTCTTGGACTTTTTGGAAAGCTTTAAATGTCCTATAGACAACCTATTTGGTTTCATCTCTGTCGCACCCCAAAATTTCCCCTTTGTATTACATCACTATTTTGTTGTTCATAGATATGCAATCTTGGTGGCTTCAGAAGAATTCTATAGGAGAAATTTACAAAAAAAACATATACTGGATTTCTAAAGAGAATTTCCGCTTTGCCATTAATTCAGTATAATTCGAAAAGAAAAGGTTTATTTGTTTGGAACTTGAATTCAAAAGATATTTAGTTATTTGAGAATTTAAGTTTTAAAAGAAATTCTTTTTACTCGGGTTGTTCGAAGTCGGTGTATAAATTTGCTAGCCGAGAATATTTACGAGAGATGTTTCAATTATGTTGGATGTTTCAAGCAAAGATACAAGGTTGGAGTTACAAGATGCAATGGTAAAAAAAATCTTCTTATTATTTTTCATTAAAATTCCATTACGATCTTGAATTATAAGTTACAAAGGTTACAAGAATACAAAGACATCCTATCCTAATGCTATAAGCGTCCATTTTTTTGCCCGAGCCGATCGTTTGTCTTCCTCCGAATTGCTCTGCGTACCCGAGCATTCTTCTTTTGTGTTGTGCCGTCCGTTGTCGCCTGAAACAACAAAAAGAAATATAGTTAATAGTAATAGAATAATTTTTGTACGAAAACAAGAATTACGTTGTGGACTCATCATTAGGGTGTGTTGAGGAATCAGGATTGAAGGTTTTTGTGTCAGATGATTGAGCCTCAGAACTTGAAAGCTCTTTCATCGGCCGTAACCTCCCATTGCAAATCACAACAACTTTCGTTGTTGGTTCACAAAGGGAGGTATGAAACAGAAAATCAGACAGCATCATTTTTTCTCAAGAAGCAAGCAATGGATCAGCCCAACAGTCTATCAGCTTAACAATTTATTAAGGTTTTTTCAAATTTCAGCCCAAATATGATCCAACAACATAGCAGCCACAAGTCTACATGGTTATCAGCAAGTAAAAATAATTTTTTCCCACAGTGTAATTATTTTTACCCAAAAGCAGCAGCAGGCAGCATACATAGAAAAAGAAAGATGCCAAATTCAAATCCCAAATGACAGAGCAGTAAGTATAGCCGAAAGAAGAAATTGGAGTTTAATAACAAGCAACACAGGACAGCAGAAAGTGATCCCAATGCAAAGACCAAGGCAAAGTCTGTTCTTAATGATGGAAAGGCATGGTATTCTAAAGGTCAAGCATAGTATCTGTTTACAAGAATACACCAGAATGGAAATAGGTGTGTAGCTGTTCAAAAAGTATAGCAGAAGAAAGAGATATCAGTCAACAAGGTTAAAGCCAGCAAGAGGACACAGGAACCAATCTGGACAAGAGAGTTCAAAAAAGTGTAGCATCTGTCTATTTCAAAAGGACTAAGCCAGAAGGAGAGATGATAAAGAGAGATATCAGTTGAGAAGGCCAACAGAAGCATAGAGCAATTCAGACAACAAAATATTAAAAAAGGCAACAAGTGTGTAGTATCAGTTGATATATACCAGTCCAAACCAAAAACCAAAAAGGGTATGGTATCTGTTCTTTGAAAAAACCCAGGAACACTAAACCATCAGAAAACATAAAACAGAAACCACGAAAACCAAAACCCATAAGTTGGTCATCATCTTCCTAAAACACAACCCTTCAGAGTCTTTTATTCAGAAATCCGGTTCTGAATTTGAGAAAGAAGAAGAGGAAGAAAAGTTGGAAAGGTCTCACCCCCGAAAGGTACGATGCTGACAGCCTGTTAGGGTTCCCAAAAGCCAAAGCTACCTGTAACCCACAGAAATCAAACGCGGTCAGAAATCACAAAATCAAACAGTCAAATCAACATGCAACAGTGAGTGAGACGGAGAGAAGCGAAAAATCGCGGTGAGAGTGAAATAGGATCCCGGCGACGGTGAGAGAGAGAACGGAGAGGGAGATCGCGACAGGGACGATCGACGCCGAGAGGAGATCGAGAGCGGTGAGGAGATCGAAAGCGGTGAGCGAGGGATGGGGTCTTCGTTACCAAATCGCGTTTTGGAGAAGGTTTAGGGTTGGGGTGTCTGAGTTTGATTTCATCGTGAAGAAGAGAGGAAAACGTGAATGTTTTGTTTTCTTTTGATCTTTTATTCTTAATTTTGTTTCTTAATTTTGTTTATTAGCATAGGGTTAACATATTATAACTTAACTATTTTTATTATTATTACTAATTATTATTATTATTACTAATTGTTATTATTAACTATGAGTTTTATTATTATTATTACTATTAAATGCTATTATAAATTATTATCACTGTTATTACTTAGTTAGCTATTATTTTACTACTTAACTATTATAAATTACTATTACTATTATTATTATTATTATTATTTTTTTTTTACTATCACTATTGTATTATATTATCATCACTAATATTCTATACTCTTATTATACTACTATTACTAGTATTCTATATTAAGTATTATTATTTTAATATTTCTATATATTATTATTACTATTATGTTATATTATTACTAATATTCATTATTATTGCTAATTTTTGGCTATTTAACAATTATTATTTTTTAATACTATTATTATTGCTTTTATATTATTATTACTACTATTTATTATTATTGCTATTATTTATTATTATTCTTATTTTCTTCAATTAATAATGTTTACTATTACATTTTTTTAATCATAAAAATTATATATACCTCAAAATACAAAGAAATAACAATAGTAGTGTTAGTTAGTTTTTTACTTATTATTAGGAAATTTCTAGCATTTTCTTTTCTATTTTATTCCCCATTTGTAAATTTGTACCCCCATTCCCATTTGTTGTAATAGTTAGTAAATAATTTTATTGCTTTATTATTTAATTATTCATTCACAAAGCACAAACCGAAAACATTTTCCAACTAATACTCGTGCGAGCCATTTTTAACCCTGAGTTGACAAAGCTTTGAAGCGTCACGACGACCACACTTTTTTTGCACACACCACGCTTACTCTTGGGCTTACAATGAAACCTTAATTGATCAGTTAAACATTATTTAATTATCTAATTAGGTTATTTAAAATTAATTAGTTTATCTAATTAATTTTATTTAAACTAATTACTTGATTAAGTTTTGTTTAATTAATCGATTAAATTTATTTCGCGCATGCACCTACACAATGTAAATCATTTATTTGCGCAAGCCACCTTGTATGAGCTTTTAATTTATTTACTTGCTTTACTTAATGCTTGTACACAATTGTTTGTTCTTTTTCCATTATCACACCTTAGGACCATATATTCAATTAACCATAACTCGCATTGCAAAAACACTTTCATAATAAGTTTCAAACCTCGATCCAACGTCGAGTGCATTTTCGAAATCTTTTTCATAATAAAGTACAAGTTTTTTAGTCGTTAAACGCTAGACTAATTGCTAAAAAACTTGTCCCCCAAAGAAACTTTAGTCTTTAAGTCGTTGGACGCTAGACCCGTGGCTTAAAGACTCCTAAATAACGTGAACTCGTTTCACTTCACTTTTTCTCAAGAAAACTTTTTGGGTGATAGACGACTTGGGCGAACTTTCGTTCCTCGGGTTTCTAGTATTTGAATCGTGAGACGCTAGCCTCGTTGTTCGGTACTTTTTCATCCACATAAAAAATAATTCAACCCATTCAAATCCTTTTCTCGGTCATACGCGATCATAAAAAACTCTTTTCGGATAAAGAGAGTGTAATAGTCGTTTCAAATACGAGCGAGGACTTAAGCTTTTCAAACAAACAAAACAAGTCCTAGCTCAAAGCATTTGAAACGTCTAAAATGCACGATTTTTTCTTATAAAATCAATACAACAAATTTAAAACCTTTTTTAAGAGGAACTACAGAGTTTTGACTTTCCCATTGCACAAGGGAATATGTAGGCTCACGGTTCCGAAACCGTGCCAAACTCAAAATAATAACAAACAATTTCTTTTCCTTTTGGTATTCATAACTTAGCAATAAACACACACATAAACGCGTAGAATTAAAAGGGTCCCATCGAGTACGATGGATGTAAGGGGTGCTAATACCTTCCCCTTACATAACCGACTCCCGATCCCACTTTTTGGTCACGTAGACCGCCTTATCCGCATGTTTTGGGTTTTATCTATATTTTCCCGTTCTTTTTAGAACAAATAAAATTAGGTGGCGATTTCACTAGTTTTCGAGAATTAAAAGATTTTTGAAAATCGAGTTGCTTCAATTGGCGACTTCACTGGGGATAATTTTTAAAGCGAGTTAACCCTAATTTAATTCTTCGCTTGTGTGTTTGTTTATTGCTTTGATGTTTACTATTCATTGCCTATTATTTCTTTATACTATCCTATGATGTATTTTGATATTGGGGTGTTTATTGATTATGATTCATAGATAAGCCCAATACCCAGGCTTCTAGGAAACATAAGTTTAGAGTGGTTGAGTAGCTTAGATCCATTGGACATCCGTGTTCCTTGGATCGACGTGAAGACCACAACTTAGAGTTGGTCTTTTTAAGGGAGTTATTGCACCGTACAATAGTGCGGGATGATAATTCTTGGACAAAGGGCCTATAACTCTAAGTATTAGGATGTCCAAAACTAAGACCGACCGCTCAAAGGATTTTGAGTATCCCTTTAAGAGCTGCTTCTTGGAGTATACTTTTGAAAATACTATCGTCATAACGATTATATTTTTAAAAGGGGATCTGAGACTCCAAGAAGCATTTAGCATAAAAACATTAGAACCAACCTTGTTTGGGGAATTGTTGGGTAGACGTCGAAACCATGTCCGACCGTCCTTTTAAACCCTTGTACGTCTAACTTTACATGTGATTTTGCGCATGACATCAATATGTATCGCATCACATTACATTCTTACATGCATTGCCATTGCATTGCATTCACAAAAAAAATATCATTTGCATTCAAAAATAGAAATAAAATTATGCATTTGCATTCATCAATATGCATGCATTTTCTCCTCCACTACAAAAAGCTCATGTCACCTTTTGTTCCTGGCCAGTTAACTGATTTCCTACACTCATGGCAAGTATGATAGACCAATTGGAACATAATCAAGTTGTGATAAGAGAAGACCTAGAAGGTGTGAAAGACAAGGCGGATCAGATGTTGGAAGCCATGCTAGCTTCTTCGGAGAACAATGCCCAAGATGCTACTACAGACTCCACGTCAGGATTTACTATTATGTATAATCCAATGTACGATTCTCCTCTGCATGTGGATGATCCTATTCAACCTCAATTGGTGCTCAATGTTCAATCTAACGCAATCCCTACGGTCCAAAGACAATCAACTGTTCAAGAAGGTTGTATCCCACATCCTCAGTGCAAAAAGCCGGGTTTGCCAACTACATGCGAAATCCTCAAGGAACGAGTTTAATGGTCAACACCAGAGCTCCTCAAGATACTGAAGCCAGACGAATGTGTCTTGATCTGAAGGAACAATTGAGGGTTTTGAATGGAAACGACACTATTGGTCTAGATGCTGCTGACCTTTGCTTAGTGTAAGACGTCGTGATTCCACCAAAGTTTAAAATGCCAAACTTGAGAAGTACAAAGGTGTTAGTTGTCCGAGACTCATTTGAAGATGTTTGTTCGCAAGATGTCGCATATGCTCATGATGAAAAGTTTCTCATCCATTGTTTTCAAGGCAGGTCTTAGTGGGGCATCTACGGATTGGTACCGCAATTGGAGAAAAGGATATTCACAATTGGAAAGACTTATCTTCCTCATTCCGAAACAATACGAGTTCAACCTTTCCATGGCTCCAACCCGTATCCAATTCTGAATCTTTCTCGAATATTAACGAGTCATTCAAGGGTATGCTCAAAGATGGAGAGTTGGCTGCCGAGTTAAACCACCAATGCTTGATAGGGAGTTGGTTGACTTGTTTTGAATACCTTACCTAATTCATACTTGAAAGAATGATAGGTTGCACATCTTCAAGTTTCTCGACTTAGTGATGGTGGGAGAACGCATTGAAGGCGGTCTCAAAATGGAAAACTCAAGATGCCTCGGTAGCCAAGATGAGGAAGAATTCTTGAGAGGTTCTCAAATGGAAGAGGAGGATTATGAAACCAATGCAATTTGGGAAGCTCCATAGCTCCACCTCCTATACCTTATGGTCAACCTCCGTCTGGCTTGTTCGAATCAGCACCGATGCTTCTCGGTCCACGTGCCGAAACCATGGGGCACTCCTCATGCAAAGAAACAAGTTCAAGGTCGTGGATATCAAAGTCAACGTCAGAATCCACGCAAACCTCGAAGTAATTTGGAAAGAAGGAATGCTCCTCTTGATCCCATTCCAGTGACCTACAGTCAACTTCTGCCATATCTGATTCAAAGCTCGTTGGTGGTTCCCAAGTTCATTAAGCCACCAAAGTTATTCCATACGATATGATCATAATGCGATGTGGGTACCATCTGATGCGGTGGGACACTCAACAGAGGATTGCAATCCTTACAAAGCCAAGGTTCAACAATTGATTGACCAGAAGTATTTGACTCTTCGAGGTGGGAATCTGTTTGTGAATGGCAACCCCGTACTCAAGTGAGCACCAAGACCACTAAAATTTGTCTGAATCAACAAGTCAAGGCAGAGCTCAAGTCTCCTCAACAACGACAGTCTTTTATTTCTTTACTGCATTTTCATATGTATCTTGTTTAATTGTTTAAACTTTTGTTTGCATGTAGAAACATGTTTGTTTATTAATCTTAATACAACGAGTATGTTTGTCTTGAAGTAATCCATTCGTTGTCACTCAATCCATTCGTTATCACTCTTTAAATGATTTGCGAGCATTTTGATACCAACGTTACCAATCATTTCGCCTAGGCAAAGATTGGAGGGAGGATGACGATAATTGAAAAACGCTAGATCTCTGAATGTATGCTCTTGAGTAAAAACCTTGCTGATGATGTACAGGCCTTGTTTCAATTTCCTAAACACCGGAGTTATAAGGGAGATAGACCCTCGTTAACCCCCTTCGAGCCTTGAAGTAGGAGTTTCTTTTATGTTTAGAAGAACCCTCATTTTTCGACCAGGGGCGGGTAGTGTTCAGTTAATCTGATTGAGCGTTCAGAACTCATCAAGAGAGTGTGTATCAAAGGAGAATGACACCACATGGGTATCTCTCACACATCAGAAAGGTCAACAGACGACGACACCGTAATGGTTATCCTTCATCTACTAAGGACTCAGACAGTCACCATCACTTCTAACAAATCAAAGGTTGTGTATAGATCCACGACTTGTTCAAAAAATGAATAGAAAAAGACAAAAGCCCGCTAAGTCGGAACTTAGTAATAAGTCGCTTAGGCAAAAGTCAGGTAAGATCCCGAAATGCAAAGGATTCTCAACCAGGAACAAGTCGTGTGGTTAGACACCAAAGACAAAATGTGGGTGTCTGTTGTGTCCAAGAAACCCTATATTGGTTTCTCAACCATCATAAACGCCTCTCAAGAGATGAGTGCTCGTATCAGGATAGTTGAACTTAGGACTGAAGAACATCATGGAGAATGGGTGGGCACCAAATAATTTTGAGCCTAAAAATACTTTTTCTAAAAAAAAAAAAACCGTGAACTAGGCCACGTTACAACCCTCAAAAGTCCTAATTGAAGCATGGGTTAATTCAAAAGCATATAACAAAGAGATCGCGTTTACCTGACTCCTACAGTGTGTGCTAAGTACCTGTGTTGGTATCATATGCTCGTCTTATCTTTCAAAAAAGAAAGTTTTCAGTGTTGCACTCTAAAAGTGTTTCACTCACAAAAAGTCATGTTTTTCATACAAAACTTCAAGACACAGAAATGTTGCATTATATTGTCATAATAAACATTCTTCTACATGTAAAACATTTGTTTGACATTAAAGAAGTTCTCATAATGGACATCAGTGAAGGATTTAACTTTGTCCAAAGAAGAAAGACTTGATCATCTCTTTGTATCAAGGAGCATGACGTCTAAGGACTCCTTTGAGCATATCACAAGTTGTTTTCTCAAGATTCTGTTAACTTGGGGGCAAATCAAAATTTAGTTTCTCAAATTTTGGCCAATTTGGGGCAGGTCCTTAAAAAGCAGTCAGCGGATGGTTTGGTCCTTCTCAAAGAGTGGATAACCCGGGATAACCGTTGTTTCATGATTCAGTTAACCTGAAGCAATTACTTTGAGACGTAGGAGTCTCTCTAAAGCTCATCCTGGGGCAAGGCTCCCCTATGTTTGCATAGCCAATTGTCCAAATACGGTCAATCTGAAGAAGTCACCATGACGTTGAAATACTTCCAAGGAGCATATTGGTTCATGCTATTTCTATAGCGCGGTGAAGTCAATCCTTCAAGATTCAGTCAATCTGGGGCAGTCACATCGAGATACGATAATATCTCTCAAAGGATTTGTTAATCAGGGGCACCCTGCATTGGAACACAAATTTTGGGGTGGGTCGTCCGATGTCGATTCTTGTGTTCGGCATCCTCTCAAAGCAAATCTCTTCAGATAATCAACAGGCTGGGGCAATGATTGCTATATACGGACAATTTCGTTCTGTGTCTTCGAGCTGCTCTGAAATTATCCTCTGAAGTGTCAACCGCTGTTGCGTTCAATTTGAGTGGCATGGAATCATGCTAACAACTTCCTTTTGATGGGAAAATTGTTTCAAGAATCCTTCTTGGTCTTAACCAGTCAAACAGTCAAAGCATCTTCATGCGTTACCAATCATACAGTCAAAACGTATTGCATACACTAACATAAATCATGCATCTCATATTCTGCAATAAAAATTCGACCTTGTTGGGTATCATTTAAATCCAGTTCACGTCTGGTAGTCAGTTCTCGTCTGACTGTTATCATTTAAACCCAGTTCTCGTCTGGTGGTTTATCTTAAAAGTCAGTTCTCGTCTGGTAATTCACCCTTCAAGGCCGAATTTCATTTGGTACATATCCAATAATCCATACATGCATTCATAAATCATTACATAAGTCATTGTTATGCATCAATCACGTCGCTTTACTCAGACATATCAAATACGATATATTCATGCATAAACCCCAGTCAGGACTCGGGATTTTTCGAGAATGAAGTCAAGTGCAAGCAGAAGACTTGTCTCGAACGACAATTCAATTTCTCTCCCCAGTGCAAGGAGAATGCTCGGGTGACAGACAATCGACAATAGTGTCAATTCTCCAATGAAGTCTCTTCCCCAGAAGATCGATTGATCATCCCTAGTGAACTCTTATGACAACAAGATTGTTCAATTGGATTCCCCAGTGATGTCTTCCTTCTCTCAACAGTATCAGGAAATCATACACCATTTGCATTAGAAAAAAATCATATCATGCATATCATACTCATGCATTAGCTTCGGCTATCTGTTTTGCAGGTTTTTCAACTGAAACTGCAATTACCCTCGTAAGGATCAAAATCGAAGGATTAGTTCTCAGACGACAAAATTATCCTCTTTTCTACAAGCACAAGTTATATGCTTGTATGGATCTCAACAACTGATGGTTTCTCCAATCGAGATGTCTTCCCCAGCAAAACAGTTCTCTCTTTCAGATGGACTCTAATGTCAGCAAAATTATTCAACCGGGAATCCCCAGCGAATTTTCCACACGGTTTTCTTACGAAGTTTCCCTTTCAGAAAGGATTACTACCGTATCATTCTTGGTATTTTCAAAGATTTCTTTCAAACAAGAATCTTCTCAGCAAATACTATTGGCAGCGGCTTCCACAATATACTCTTACATTCTCGAGAAAATTACATCAATTTACAGTGCGTTTATTTCCCCAGTAAGTTATGAACTACTCAACAAATAAATATCCACCCGGCGGGATGTTTATTCAAATCTCAAGATTTTTCTCCAACTCAGATGTTGATCTACATATCTACTTGCTGCAACGCATTGTCCATACAATGTCAGCAAATTGAAGCTCATTACCTTAGAAGTTTTTCGATCACGGTAATCGATTCTTCTATCAGCGGTAAAGCTATCGCCTACAAATTGAAGATCTTGTCAACTCAGAAGTTGTTCAACATGTCCGTACATGTTCAGTAAGATCTCTCATCAGCAGAAATGTCGGAAACAAGATTTACCGACTTCATAAACATCTATATCACGCCGGTGTGCTAGATATTGTTTTGTTTATCCCCAGAGAATTGTATTCTTGGGTGCGCTACTGAATCCGTTCTGCTTGTAACTCAGAAGTTACACGGTCAAAGACATTCAGCATGCCATGGCTCCTCGCACTTTCGTGCACCAACAATTCCGATATTGTTCTAGCCATATATTCAGAGAACTCTTTGTTAAGTTCTCAATCTTGTTTTCAGAGAACTCTTTGTTAAGTTCTCAATCATGTCCATCAGGGAACTCTTTGTTAAGTTCTCAATCATGTCATTTCAATTCTGTTTAAGGTTTCCAGGTATTCCTTATTTTCAGAGAACTCTTTGTTAAGTTCTCAATCATGTCAATCAGAGAACTCTTTGTTAAGTTCCCAATCGTGTCATTTCAATTCTGTTTAAGGTCTCCAGGTATTCCTTAGTCAATCAGAGAGCTCTTTGTTAAGTTCTCAGTCTTGTCATTTTTCAATTCTGTTTAAGGTCTCCAAGTAGTCCTTAGTTCAGAGAACTCTTTGTTAAGTTCTCAGTCTTGTCAATCAGAGAACTCTTTGTTAAGTTCTCAATCATGTCATTTCAATCTTGTTTAAGGTCTCCAGGTAGTCCTTAGTTATCTGAGAACTCTTTGTTAAAGTTCTCAATCGTGTAATTTCAATTCTGTTTAAGGTCTCCAGGTAGTCCTTAGTTCAGAGAACTCTTTGTTAAGTTCTCAGTCATGTCAAATTGTTTCTCTTTTCGCTTGAGAAGTTCGTTTCTCTTCTCATAGCATTTTCATTAAAATTGTTGTAAAACTCATTTCGGTTACACAGTTATCCCCAGTGTTGTCGAAATCTCCTAGTTATTTCTCACCGTGTACTTTTGTGTTAAAGCATTCCGTTAATGCTTAGCAAGTTTTCCCTTCAAGCATTTTTCTTGGCTCCGTAGTCAAGATATGTTATCCACTTTCTCTTGTGACATCGGTTTCCCGCGTAGGGCAAATTTTCGGGGTTCTCTGGTATTCAATCCTCTTTCACCTTGAATGTTCGAAAGCTGTCGCTTTTTCTCACCTACCAGGTTTAAGATGATTGAATAGGGGCAACTGTCGCACCCCAAAATTTCCCCTTTGTATTACATCACTATTTTGTTGTTCATAGATATGCAATCTTGGTGGCTTCAGAAGAATTCTATAGGAGAAATTTACAAAAAAAACATATACTGGATTTCTAAAGAGAATTTCCGCTTTGCCATTAATTCAGTATAATTCGAAAAGAAAAGGTTTATTTGTTTGGAACTTGAATTCAAAAGATATTTAGTTATTTGAGAATTTAAGTTTTAAAAGAAATTCTTTTTACTCGGGTTGTTCGAAGTCGGTGTATAAATTTGCTAGCCGAGAATATTTACGAGAGATGATTCAATTATGTTGGATGTTTCAAGCAAAGATACAAGGTTGGAGTTACAAGATGCAATGGTAAAAAAAATCTTCTTATTATTTTTCATTAAAATTCCATTACGATCTTGAATTACAAGTTACAAAGGTTACAAGAATACAAAGACATCCTATCCTAATGCTATAAGCTTCCGTTTTTTTGCCCGAGCCGATCGTTTGTCTTCCTCCGAATTGCTCTGCGTACTCGAGCATTCTTCTTTTGTGTTGTGCCGTCCGTTGTCGCCTGAAACAACAAAAAGAAATATAGTTAATAGTAATAGAATAATTTTTGTACGAAAACAAGAATTACGTTGTGGACTCATCATTAGGGTGTGTTGAGGAATCAGGATTGAAGGTTTTTGTGTCAGATGATTGAGCCTCAGAACTTGAAAGCTCTTTCATCGGCCGTAACCTCCCATTGCAAATCACAACAACTTTCGTTGTTGGTTCACAAAGGGAGGTATGAAACAGAAAATCAAACATCATTTTTCTCAAGAAGCAAGCAATGGATCAATGATCTATCGACTTAACAATTTATTAAGGTTTTTTCAAATTTCAGCCCAAATATGATCCAACAACATAGCAGCCACAAGTCTACATGGTTATCAGCAAGTAAAAATAATTTTTTCCCACAGTGTAATTATTTTTACCCAAAAGCAGCAGCAGGCAGCATACATAGAAAAAGAAAGATGCCAAATTCAAATCCCAAATGACGGAAGCGATAAGTATAGCCGAAAGAAGAAATTGGAGTTTAATAACAAGCAACACAGGACAGCAGAAAGTGATCCCAATGCAAAGACCAAGGCAAAGTCTGTTCTTAATGATGGAAAGGCATGGTATTCTAAAGGTCAAGCATAGTATCTGTTTACAAGAATACACCAGAATGGAAATAGGTGTGTAGCTGTTCAAAAAGTATAGCAGAAGAAAGAGATATCATTCAACAAGGTTAAAGCCAGCAAGAGGACACAGGAACCAATCTGGACAAGAGAGTTCAAAAAAGTGTAGCATCTGTCTATTTCAAAAGGACTAAGCCAGAAGGAGAGATGATAAAGAGAGATATCAGTTGAGAAGGCCAACAGAAGCATAGAGCAATTCAGACAACAAAATATTAAAAAAGGCAACAAGTGTGTAGTATCAGTTGATATATACCAGTCCAAACCAAAAACCAAAAAGGGCATGGTATCTGTTCTTTGAAAAAACCCAGGAACACTAAACCATCAGAAAACATAAAACAGAAACCACGAAAACCAAAACCCATAAGTTGGTCATCATCTTCCTAAAACACAACCCTTCAGAGTCTTTTATTCAGAAATCCGGTTCTGAATTTGAGAAAGAAGAAGAGGAAGAAAAGTTGGAAAGGTCTCACCCGAAAGGTACGATGCTGACAGCCTGTTAGGGTTCCCAAAAGCCAAAGCTACCTGTAACCCACAGAAATCAAACGCGGTCAGAAATCACAAAATCAAACAGTCAAATCAACATGCAACAGTGAGTGAGACGGAGAGAAGCGAAAAATCGCGGTGAGAGTGAAATAGGATCCCGGCGACGGTGAGAGAGAGAACGGAGAGGGAGATCGCGACAGGGACGATCGACGCCGAGAGGAGATCGAGAGCGGTGAGGAGATCGAAAGCGGTGAGCGAGGGATGGGGTCTTCGTTACCAAATCGCGTTTTGGAGAAGGTTTAGGGTTGAGGTGTCTGAGTTTGATTTCATCGTGAAGAAGAGAGGAAAACGTGAATGTTTTGTTTTCTTTTGATCTTTTATTCTTAATTTTGTTTCTTAATTTTGTTTATTAGCATAGGGTTAACATATTATAACTTAACTATTTTTATTATTATTACTAATTATTATTATTATTACTAATTGTTATTATTAACTATGAGTTTTATTATTATTATTACTATTAAATGCTATTATAAATTATTATCACTGTTATTACTTAGTTAGCTATTATTTTACTACTTAACTATTATAAATTACTATTACTATTATTATTATTATTATTATTATTTTTTTATTATATTTTTTTTTTACTATCACTATTGTATTATATTATCATCACTAATATTCTATACTCTTATTATACTACTATTACTAGTATTCTATATTAAGTATTATTATTTTAATATTTCTATATATCATTATTACTATTATGTTATATTATTACTAATATTCATTATTATTGCTAATTTTTGGCTATTTAACAATTATTATTTTTTAATACTATTATTATTGCTTTTATATTATTATTACTACTATTTATTATTATTGCTATTATTTATTATTATTCTTATTTTCTTCAATTAATAATGTTTACTATTACATTTTTTTAATCATAAAAATTATATATACCTCAAAATACAAAGAAATAACAATAGTAGTGTTAGTTAGTTTTTTACTTATTATTAGGAAATTTCTAGCATTTTCTTTTCTATTTTATTCCCCATTTGTAAATTTGTACCCCCATTCCCATTTGTTGTAATAGTTAGTAAATAATTTTATTGCTTTATTATTTAATGATTCATTCACAAAGCACAAACCGAAAACATTTTCCAACTAATACTCGTGCGAGCCATTTTTAACCCTGAGTTGACAAAGCTTTGAAGCGTCTCAACGGCCACACTTTTTTTGCACACACCACGCTTACTCTTGGGCTTACAATGAAACCTTAATTGATCAGTTAAACATTATTTAATTATCTAATTAGGTTATTTAAAATTAATTAGTTTACCTAATTAATTTTATTTAAACTAATTACTTGATTAAGTTTTGTTTAATTAATCGATTAAATTTATTTCGCGCATGCACCTACACAATGTAAATCATTTATTTACAAAGCCACCTTGTCGAGCTTTTAATTTATTTACTTGCTTTACTTAATGCTTGTACACAATTGTTTGTTCTTTTTCCATTATCACACCTTAGGACCATATATTCAATTAACCATAACTCGCATTGCAAAAACACTTTCATAATAAGTTTCAAACCTCGATCCAACGTCGAGTGCATTTTCGAAATCTTTTTCATAATAAAGTACAAGTTTTTTAGTCGTTAAACGCTAGACTAATTGCTAAAAAACTTGTCCCCCAAAGAAACTTTAGTCTTTAAGTCGTTGGACGCTAGACCCGTGGCTTAAAGACTCCTAAATAACGTGAACTCGTTTCACTTCACTTTTTCTCAAGAAAACTTTTTGGGTGATAGGCGACTTGGCGAACTTTCGTTCCTCGGGTTTCTAGTATTTGAATCGTGAGGCGCTAGCCTCGTTGTTCGGTACTTTTCATCCACATAAAAATAATTCAACCCATTCAAATCCTTTTCTCGGTCATACGCGATCATAAAAAACTCTTTTCGGATAAAGAGAGTGTAATAGTCGTTTCAAATACGAGCGAGGACTTAAGCTTTTCAAACAAACAAAACAAGTCCTAGCTCAAAGCATTTGAAACGTCTAAAATGCACGATTTTTTCTTATAAAATCAATACAACAAATTTAAAACCTTTTTAAGAGGAACTACGAGTTTTGACTTTCCCATTGCACAAGGAATATGTAGGCACACGGTTCCGAAACCGTGCCAAACTCAAAATAATAACAAACAATTTCTTTTCCTTTTGGTATTCATAACTTAGCAATAAACACACACATAAACGCGTAGAATTAAAAGGGTCCCATCGAGTACGATGGATGTAAGGGGTGCTAATACCTTCCCTTACATAGCGACTCGATCCCACTTTTTGGTCACGTAGACCGCCTTATCCGCATGTTTTGGGTTTTATCTATATTTTCCCGTTCTTTTTAGAACAAATAAAATTAGGTGGCGATTTCACTAGTTTTCGAGAATTAAAAGATTTTTGAAAATCGAGTTGCTTCAATCTCAATTGAAGCTACCATGCTGAATAACAGTTCATTACAAAAAGTTATCTTTTTGTTGACTTTGAAAAGGACCTGTAATGTTTTGATCCATATCTTCCAAATGAAGCATTTTCTGACCATGCTTGTGAAACATGAAGTTGTAGAGAATTGAATTTCCTTCAAAATTAGCTTTGGAGGGAAAATTTCTGATAAAGCATGAGAAAGTTATGCTCAGTCAAAGTTCTGTTGACATTTCCTTAGAAAACCCTAATTTGGAAAGTTTGACTTTTGATCAAATCTTGAGTTTTCTTGATGAATCATGATCAACCCTTGATCAAATGATGAATATCACTTCAAAATGTGGATGTTGACCAAAAATCATGAAGTTTGACTGTATGTTAACCACAATTGACTTTTTGTTCAATACAACTGATTTTCACCCATCTGAGCAATTGTTTGAGGAAACTTGACTTGCGAGGCTTGAAACTTGACATGGAGGTTATTTTAAGCATATGATGAGGCATGATGACCATTGGAGATGTTGGGAACCACCTTGATCTGAGAATTACCAAACCCTACTTTGGGTTGATTGCTTAGGAGAGAGTTTGTCTGGTCAACCCTTGTGAAATCCTTGAGCATGGATTTATGAAATGTCTTGAGAAGTAGGAGGGCAAATTTTGGGGTATGACAGCTGCCCCTGTTCAATCTTCTTGTACTAGTAGGGTTAGATTGGCATGCTTGCCTTTCGTGACTGTAATACAGTGAACTGACTTTGTAGGTTTTTGTATCGTAAATGTGCGGATAGCAAGAGTCGCTGTCATACCCCAAAATTTGCCCTCCATCTACTCAAGAAATTTCATACATCCATACTCAAGGATTCCTCAAGAGTTGATCAGACAAACTCTCTCCTAGACAATCAACCCAAACTAGGGTTTGATATTTCTCAGGTCAAGATGGACTTCCAACATCTCCAATGGTCTTCAGGCCTCCTCATATGCTTTAAAGATTCTCCATGTCAAGTTTCAAGCCTCACAAGTCAAGTTTCCTCAGACAATTGCTCAGATGGTTGAAAATTAGTTGTATTGGACAAAAAGTCAACTGTGGTCAACATGCAGTCAAACTTCATAATTTTTGGTCAACATCCTCATTTTGAAGTTACATTCATCATTTGATCAAGGGTTGATCATGATTCATCAAGAAAACTCAAGATTTGCTCAAAAGTCAAACTTTCCAAATTAGGGTTTCTAGGTGAAAAGTCAATGAACTTTGGTGATCATAACTTTCTCATACTTTCTCAGAAATTTTTCCACCACCTCTTGTTTTGAATGAAATTCAATTCTCTACAACTTCATGTCTCACAAGAATGTCCAAAAAATGCTTCATTTGAGAGGTATGGCTAAAAACATTCCAGGTCATTTTCAAAGTCAACAAAAGTCAACTTTTTGTTTTGAAGATATATTGAGCATAGAAACTCCAATTGAGATGAGACCAAAAAGGTTGGTTAGAGGACTCTTAGAGATTTTCAAAAAGTCCAAGAACACTCAAAAATGTGGAAAATTGAGCAAGATACACCATTCACAAGTTGGGCAATTTTGAAGGAATGCACAAAGAGAGATACTTCTAAAATCAAATTTTTGCAAATGGGCTTGCTTTTTCTTCATCCAAACTTATTCCTCATACAATTAGGAATGTCCAATCCCAATGCCACGAATTTTTATTTTATTTTTCTATTTAATTTGGAATTTATTCATTTAAATACAAATTAAATTTAATAATAAAATATAAAATCAAAATTAATTGCAAAATTGATTTTTATTCTTTCCTTGAGACTCAAGCAACTCACAAAGGCCAGCAAATTTCGAAATTTGATCAATATGGCAAGTTTGGATTGAAAATTAATCAAATTTTGAAAATTTGATTTTGTACAAAAATTAAATTTGATTTGCTTTGAATGTTGATTGATTCTCTCCCAAAACCATTCCAAATCCATCCAGTATAAATGTATGATGCATACCTATCAAGAAAAAACGAAAAAATTGACTCAAGAACCCTAACCTAGAACTCAAAAATCCGTGACCTTAAAGCTACTAGCAGCCATCGATCCAGCCACTTTCAAACGATTTTGAGGATTCAAACATATTCCTTGACATCCCTGGAAGCATTCCAGACCTTTACTTTGCCAAAAACCATCAAGAATCGTGAAATCCGAAATTGGTTTGTTCTTGAAATTTCAAAAATCGTATTCTTTCATTCATGCATTATTAACATGATTTGTGTTTGTTTTTGTGATTAGTGATGTGTTTGCAAGCTTTCTGGGTGCTTTAATCGAATTTCCATGGCCAGGAACGCATATCACCATTGCTAGGGTTTCTGAGGTTGATTTAGGGTTTCTTTAAACAGGAAAAATTGGACTATAAGACCTATACCAATGCGTTCGTAATGATCCCAGGAATCGAACCATGCCTTTATAATGCATTTATATTACTTGTGTGTGATGTTTGAATTTGCCAGGGCCTGTAGCGTCGAGCAAGAGCCGACGCTATCTTTCAAAAATTCAAAAGGTAGAAGATGAAGTCTGGCGCGAGAACGAGGCAATCAGAAGGCGACGCGTGTTTTGATTCCACTCACTTCGTTTTCAAACACAGATGCACACATGGCATAGTGGTAAAGGCGCATACTGTTGAAGGATGCTCTCACATGTCTCCAGTTCGATCCCTGCCAGGACCGGTTTTGTTTTCCTTTTCACAAACTTGCATATTTTCATACTTTTTCATATTTTCACTATTTTTGCATTATTTTAACTAATTTCATAATTTTATTTCTGCATTAAAAACTCATCAAAAATTCTTTTTCTTTTTTCAATATTTTCATAAAATCTTTATTTAATTTAATAAATTAAAAAATATAATTTTGCATGCATATTTATTTTTATTCATAATTTTGCATTTAAATCACTTTTAATTATTAAAATACATCCAAAAAATCCCAAAAATTTATTTTAACATATTTACATTATTTCCAGCATGACATATTTTTCTTATTTTAAAATTTGCATTTTTCTAACATTTTTTCTCTTTTTCGATTCATATCGCATTTTCCGATTTCTCACTCTCTTGCAGGTTGATCCGATTCAGACGTTTTTTTTCTTTATCATTTTATTTTTTCAAATAATGTAACTGTCTATGGGATGTAATAGTTTAAATTAGGTCTTTATCTTCCGCATTTTAAATTATGTATCTGCCCCAAAGCCATGTAATAGCGTAGGATTTACTTTTCCGCATCTTTACATTCCGCAATTTAATTTCCGCACCCTATAAACTGCTAGTAACTAGGCGTGTATGGCAATATAATAACGAACATAGCTCACTAATTTGCAAGATAAAATACCGAAATCAACACACTTCTCTCACACGCACCTTAGGGTAATTCTCTCGTTGCCTTACGATTACAAATGGTCAAGTCCCTCGAGCGTAGAGGTATTCTAGCACCGTTGCCTTCAAACAAATCATCATAGTCCCTTGATACAAAGATCATAAGACCCACGATGTAGCCTCCGAATACATGATCTTGACCCTCGATTGTCGCCTCGAAAATGATGATAGTCCCTTCAAATGTGCTAGGATACTTCCTACAAGTTGCCTTATATGACCATCCGATGTCCTTGAACATCCGATTACATCCAGCGAATGGAGCTACCTACCAACTAATGGTGCGGCTGGCGCTATTCTAAAGGCGTAGAAACAACGACCAATTACGAGTGGGTAATAAGTCTTTTAGTTGCTTGCTCTAAACCAAATGCTTTTCACACCACACACTTTTCAAAATTCAAATTCTTTTCAAAACAAAGCATTTAGAACACTTTGTATACACTCCTACATGAGTCATTACAAAGTCAAAGCGAAATGCCTTTTCAAAACATTTTGTCAAACACGAAGCAATTTTAAAAGTGATCTAGAGCAACTAAGAGCCGTAGATAACTACGGATGGAAAGGGTGCTAATACCTTCCCTTTTCATAACCATTCTCCGTACTCAGAATCTAAGCGAAGGTCTTTTTCGTACTTTTACCTTCCTTAATTGGATAAAAATAAAAGTCGGTGGCGACTCTTGCTATCCGCACATTTGCGATACAAAATCCACAAAAGTCGGGTTCACCGTGTTACGGTCGCCATCGACTTTTCTTTAATCAATTAGCGGAGGTAAAAGTGCGAAAGACCTTCGTTAGATCAGTAAGGGAAAGGTTATGAAAAGGGAAATTAGCACCCTCATCGTGTTATCTGGCTCTGCTGCTTAAATCACTTTAAAATGTGCTACGTGTGTTTGACAAAAAGGCATTCGCTTGACTTTGTAATGATTCATGTGGAATGTACAAAGTGTTGAAATGTTCGTTTGAAAGGTTGAACGACAAAAGTGTGTGGGGTGTTGTTGAGCAAGCAACTAAAATCTTATTACTCATTGGTAATTCGTTCGCTGAATAGTGCTATCCATACCATTGGTTGGTGTAACTCTGTTGTTGGATGTGTAGGGATTCGAAGGGACGTGGATGGTCATAAGCAACGGAAGTATCTGGCATTCGAAGGACTATCATCATTTTCGTGGCGGGTCAAAATCATGTGTTCGTGGCGTGTCGTCGATCTGATCTTTGTCGAAGGATGATGTTTGTGGCAGCGGTGCTCTCTGCGTTCGAGAACTGTTGTCGTAAAGGCAGCGAGGCAAAAAGTGTGTCAGGTCGATATGGTATCTTGAAGTTTAAAGTGAGCTATGTTCAATTATCTTGCCATGCGCCTAATCTAGCGGTTTATAAGAATAAATGTGAAAAAAGTAAGCGCTGTTACATGGCTTTGGAAGATACATAATTTAAAGATGTGAGGAAAATAAAGTCCTAATTAAACTATTACATCCCATAAACAATACATATGAAAAGAAAGCGATAAAAATGTCGAAGCGAGATAACACGTGAGCAGAAAAAAATGGGAAATACGAGAAAATTGAATAAGAGGAAAATGTTAGTAAAAATAATAATTTTGAATGAGAAAAGTTTTCACGCTGAAATAATATAATATCTAAAATAATTTTTGGGATTTTCGATTTAATAATTAATAATCAATTAAAGTGATTTAAATGATAAAATTGAAATTAAATTAAATATGCATGCAAAAATAATATTTTTAATTTTATAAATTAAATAAACATTTTCTGGAAATAATGCAAAAAAGAAATATATTTTTGGTGTTTTCTAATGCATGATAAAAATTATTCAAAGTTAAATTAAAATAGATGGAAATATTAAAAGAAAATAAAAATAGAAAAATAGTTAAGTTTGTAAAAAGAAAAGGAAAACCGGTCCTGGCAGGGGTTGAACTCATGACCCTTGAGAGCATCTTCTACAGCCAATGCCTTAACCACTGGGCCATGTGACATCTGGTGTTTAAAAAATTGAAATCAATTGAATAAAAGCGTCAACGTGTCACCGATTGGAATCAAACACAGTCATCCATGCGTGGACCCTAGTTGGCACGGGAGAGCGAATCAGAGTGAGCCGTTGCGCCACGCATGCCTCGCCGGTTTCAACATCGGTCAACGACGCCAGAGCCCTAGCTCCGGTCATCTTCTCCGATCAGTCCAAAGCTCAAACCTGCAAAATAAGCCAAATAAAGAACAAAGGAAGACCTTATCCCCCTAAATCGGACCCTGCGAATCCAATGGTGATATTGGTTTTCTCTGAAAATGCTTGTACAAGCCGGTTCGACTCAAACAGCTCGCGAAGCCCTAATCATGGCAACTAGGTTTCTGGACGTTCAAGCTTGCATGTAATGGTTCTAATGTGACCTAACAATCATCCTGAGTTCAAATAAACACACAAGAAACATTAGCAATGCATGAATCTATGAAATCAAATTTGAGAAAGAATTCAAACCGGTGAGAGTTCAAGGGCACGATCTGGGCAGCCTGGGCTTGATGTAGGGATTGGTTTCGATTGCTGGGAACCTCAGGAAGGTGTTTGGATGATTAGTTTGCCTTGAAACTTGTTGAAACTTGAAATTCGATTTTTCCAACTTTGAGAAATTTTTTTGACAAAATAAGGGTTATGCTTTGAGCTAGGGTTTCGTGTCCTTTGCTTGACAACTTGCTGGCTATTTATAGAGTGTATTAGGAGAGGAAAAAGAAGGAAAAAAAGATTTGATCTTGAATGTGCCATAATTATTTTTCAAATAAAATCAAATTTTGGAGAAAATTTGATTTTCTCTTTAATGTGAGAGCTAGCACGAATTTGGCATGTTCCATGGGCTATCTTGGACCTCAAGTTTGATATAAATTCAGTCCTTTTGGAAAAATATCTTATTTTCATATTTTATATAATTTAATTTTAAATTAAATGGTTTTAAATTCAAAAATAAATCAATAAAATAGAAAATTGCCATAGCCAAGCATCAATGGGTCACAAATAATATCATGAACAAGTTTGGATCATAAAATTATAGGTCCATTTGGAAAAAATTGCATTTTGACCAATATCTCCTTTTGTGCAATTGTTCAAAAATGGCCAACTTGTGAATGGTGTATCTTGCTCAATTTTCCACATTTTTGAGTGTTCTTGGACTTTTTGGAAAGCTCTAAGAGTCCTCTAACCAACCTCTTTGGTTTCGTCTCAATTGGAGTTTCCATGCTCAATATATCTTCAAAACAAAATGTTGACTTTGAAAAGGACCTGTAATGTTTTGCTCCATACTTTCCAAATGAAGCATTTTTTGAACATTCTTGTGAGACATGAAGTTGTAGGGAATTGAATTTCCTTCAAATCAAGAGGTGTTGGAAATTTTTTTGAGAAAGTATGAAGAAGTTATGCTCAGTCAAAGTTTGGTTGACTTTTCACTAAGAAACCCTAATTTAGAAAGTTTGACTTTTGAGCAAATCTTGAGTTTTCTTGATGAATCATGATCAACCCTTGATCAAATGATGAATGCAACTTCAAAATGAGGATGTTGACCAAAAATCATGAAGTTTGTCTGTATGTTGACCACAGTTGACTTTTGTCCAATCAATGATTTTCAACCATCTGAGCAATTGTCTGAGGAAACTTGACTTGTGAGGCTTGAAATTTGTCCTGGAGAATCTTTGAAGCATATGAGGAGGCATGATGACCATTGGAGATGTTGGAAGTCCATCTTGATCTGAGGAATACCACACCCTAGTTTGGGTTGATTGTCTAGGAGAGGGTTTGTCTGATCAACCCTTGAGGAATCCTTGAGCATGGATGTATGAAATATCTTGAGATGTAGGAGGGAAAATTTTGGGGTATGACAGCTGCCCCTGTTCAATCTTCTTGTACTGGAACGGTTAGATTGGCGTGCTCGCCTTTCGTGACCTGGAGGTAGAAGATGATTGAACACTCGAGTACACTTGAAAATTTGCACTCGCTGTTGGTTGATGATGCGGGAATGGGCTTATAGATGCCATTTGGAGAAGTTGGAGACTTCGCTGGGGAATGAGCCGTACGCTAGACCCGAGATTGTTGATAGGAGAACTGACGGGGGATGGGCTTAAGATGCCATCTGGAAAAATCGGTGCTGAGGAGTGAGCCGTACGCTAGGCTCTGTAGACGTTTCCGGGAGTGGAAGGAGCATGGAGATGGGCTTAAGATGCCATCCGGAGGGAGTCGTATGTTAGACTTCATGCTCATCTTTGAATGAAGTTATTAGTTTGTATTGGTTTTTTAACCAAATATGCAGCATTCTGAAGGTGGAGAATTGTTGACAAGTAGTCGGAGATGGGCTTAAGATGCCATCCAAGGCAACTGAGTCGTATGCTAGACTCTATAGTTGCTGTTTGATAATAAAAAGGAATCAAAATAGATCTTCGTGTTGATTACTCTGAGGGGGTAATGGCTGGCAACATGTGGATATCTTCCCTGTTATGCATCGGGTATTGGTCCGCTGCCTGTTATCGGAGGATAACTTGTGATCGTTCGGATAGTTTTCCCGTCTGGCTTCGGGTATTAATCCTGGATCCGTTGTTGGAGGACAACGAGGGTGGTCGTTGATCGGTGGTTTTTACACGGTTATTTAGCATTGAGTTTCGTTATCATTTCTTTCATTTGGCTAGTGTTATATGTCTTTTTATCGCATTTTACGCTTTGGTTATATGTTTAAGTGTTTTCAGGGTCAGAAGAATGGAACAGAACAAATCGGGACAAAAGAAGTGCAAAAAACCTGAATATTAGAGGCTACACAGGGATCAACACGGGCACCCGTGTTAATCAACACGACCCGTGTTGAAAAGCAAGTAGAAAGCGCAAAACTGCACAAGTCAGTGGATCAACACGGGCACCCGTGTTAATCAACACGGCCCGTGTTGAAACTCAAGGGGAAAGTTCAAAAACTACACAAGATAGTGGATCAACACGGGCACCCGTGTTCATCAGCACGGCCCGTGTTGAATGGCCTGGAGCAGTTCTTCTGATTTAGAGACCAACACGGGCACCCGTGTTAATCAACACGGCCCGTGTTGATGGGCGCGTGAGGAAAACTTTATTTTGAGTTTTGGATCTTCTCTTTGTCATTAAGGGTATTTTGGACTTTGGCTAATCTTTGGAATGGGTGAGACTATTAGAATAGATTTTGGGAAGAGAGAGGCACTTTTGAAATTGGGAAAAAATATATGAGAGGAGGAGGCGGCAGAGAGGACTTGGAGCGGCGAGATTCAAGGGCAGCCACCATTGAAGATCAAAGTCATCATAATTCTTTGTAATGTTTAACTCTTGTTGTTTTCTTCTAATATTATGAGGCTAAACCCCCAATGCTAGGGGTGGTCTGGTTTGATGATTGTATGAATTCGATTCTTGATTTCCTTAATGCATGTTTATCTATTTCAATTTAATTTTGTGGTGTTCTTATGATTATGTATCGGACAAATACATGTATACCTATGACTAACAATTGGCGGGATGTGATTGTTAGGGTTTCTACAATTAGGTTATTAGGAGTCTCACCTAGGACTAGGAACTCTTTTAATCACTTAAATTCTCGATATCGTTATGGTTAAAACTAAGAGTTGTTCGAATGGACATTTGAATAAGGATTAGGGTTTTAATAGTGTCTTCATTAAGGACTTAAGGAAGAACAATCTAGAGATAGGTAATTGATAGTTTTCATATGCAATGAGAAATGCGGATTCGGATCGTAGTTTTGTTAAATCAACCACTCACCTAGCATCATTCTCATTATATTTCATCGGTCATCACTTGTTACAAGCGTAATTGAAACTTTTAAAATCAACTGACCATTGTTTTTGTTCAATTGAGTTAAAGCACGAATAGGTATTTACTCCATGATCCTCGAGATCGATACTTGGGAAACTCATTAGAACTACATCGGCTAAAATAGTACACTTGCTATTTTTCCGATCAAGTTTTAGCGCCGTTGGGGTGCCAAAATCTTGATTTACTCTTAGTTTGGTGAAATTTTATTGCTCTGCAATTAAATTTTTCTATTTATTGTTTATTTATTTTCTATTTAAATTGTACTAGAACTAATATTGTGTCTAACATTTTATGCGAGGTCGGGCCTCGTGAGAATATCTTTGTGTGAAAGAGAACCCTTGGCTCGCGAAGTGGAGCAAAGCAAGCAAGGCGGCGAGGAAGAAGATAGGAATTCAACACACTCATTTCAGTCGGAAGGCAGACCAATGAATCCACCTCAAGAGAGATTGTTAGGGGATTATGGAGGGACGAATGCACCGGGAGGAAGACTAACCATTGTCAACCAACCGGTGAATGTTCCTAACTTTCAGCTTCACCCGAGCACCATCACTCAGTTGGAGAAGAGATCCTTTTCTGGAAGGGTTAATGAAGATGCTAACAAACATTTGCAACGATTTCTAACTATGAGCACCACTCTGAAGATTGATGGGCATACTGAAGAACAGAAAAAGTTGCGAATGTTTCCGTTCACCTTGGCAGATGAAGCAGAGGAGTGGTTCTATTCTCTTCCATCCGGTAGCATCACATCTTGGGAAGATATGGAAACAGCATTCCTCAACGAGTATTTTCCAGCGTCAGTGTTCATGAGGAAAAGATATGAGATCCTGAATTTCAAGCAGAAGGAGGGTGAATCATTAGGAGACTCTTTCAAGAGATTTAAGAGACTCTGGTGGCATGCCTACTCATAACTGGATCGGCCGGCGGATCAGATGTTTGTGAATGGTCTAAGAATCAAAATGAAGCAACTCATTGACCACGGTGGTGCTCATCCAACTTCTCACCTTGGTATCAAGAAGATTATTGAAGCTATAGCGCAAATGAGCATGGAATTATATGGCAGGCTGCAAGCAAACCGGAGGAGTGATTGATTTGAAGTTGGAAGTAAATAAGCAACTCAAAATTGAAGGCGATAGGCTGCGAAGTGGAGAAAAAGCTTAAAGCTATGAACATGGGCACTCAGCGGTATACGGGTTAAAAATATGGTTTGTGACATTTGTAGTGGACCACACACTGCACAATGTCTTGCAACTCGAAACAAATTGAGGAGATAAAATTCTTGAGCGAGAATAATCCATATTCTAACACCTATAACCACAGGTGGAAGAATCGTCGAACTTTGCTTGGAAAGATCAACAACAACAAGCTCCTCGGAAGGCGAGAATGGGAAGTGGCCTTTGAAAGATGGCTGCCCACTTCCCAATTCAAGAAGAAACACGAAGCAATCACGGGAACACCACGGCTGCGATTAAAAATTTGGAGGTTCAAATGGGGCAAATTGTGCAACAAGTAGCAATGCAAGCACAAGGCAATCAGAAGAACCATGAGAATGTGAATCTTTGTCTGAGGGGTGCAAATGTTTCCAAAGAAAGAGAAGATGAGGTAAAAGTTGATTATGAACTTATAGAAGTGGATTTAGAAGTGAGAGAGAACAAGAGGAAAAAGGAAGATGTGGCGCTACCGGTGAAGCCATCGAAGAAAAAGTAAACACATGATTAGGCTTCCATATCCTCATGAGTGGCAAAGAAGGACACAAAATAAAAAGAGTTCGATAAATTTGTCAAATTGTTCAAGAAGCTAGAGATCAACATACCTTTATTTGAAGCACTCGAGAAAATGCCTTTGTACCAAAAATTCATGAAAGAGATCCTATCAAAAAAGAGGCCAACAGATGATGGACATGTACTCGTTAATGCGAAGTTGTGTGCAATCGCACCCGAGAGAAAAATACATGTCAAGCAGAAGGATCCGGGATCGGTGGCAATACCATGCACCATAAAAGATAGAACTTTCAAAAGGGTTCTAATTGATTCTGGCTCTAGTGTGAGTTTAATGCCATTATCAATTTTCAAGAGGCTTGGCATTGAAAAGATAAGCGGGAGTGGAACAAAATTAAAATTTGCTGATCACACCATCAAGAAGTCTTATGGGATACCTGAAGATGTGTTGGTCGAGATTGAAAAATTTGCTTTTCCAGTGGATTTTCAGATCATGGACATACCTGAAGATGAAGAGACCCCGATCATTCTTGGTCGACCCTTTTTATTGACTAGCAGGTGCAATTTTTTATATTGAGACAGGTCATCTAACTCTTAAATGTTTTGAAGAGGAGATAACCATGAAGGTGTTTGAGGTCAAGGAACAAGGTGCAGGGGAAAATAATAAATTGTCAGTTGGTATGGTCAAAATTGAGGGAGAGAGCAAAATTTCAAATTCACTCCCTGAAGAAGTCTCAGGCAGAATCTCTCAAGTGGCATCAATTAAAATTCCCAAGTTCAGTCAAGAAGCCAAGCAGGGAAAGAAGAAGGTACACAAAGGTGAGAAGATGAAAGTTGGAAGTAACGGGAATCATGCAGTGGCTCGTGCTCTTGAGGGGGTTGAATTTTGGGCTGCGGAAAGTACAAGCAACAAGGTGTGGATGAGAAAGTACCCCCCGTAAGGGGATGACCCGTCGAGCCATGCGACGTTAAACGAAGCGCTACGTGGGAGGCAACCCACGTTTTTCATAACTTAGTTTTTCTTTGTGTTTTGTTTGCAGGTAATAAACAAAGGATCCTATCTTGCGAAAGCTAGGAGGTAGCAACTGGTGCTGCATCACCCTTTGTGAGTCACTTCTCTCGAGTTGGATCTGAAAAATTGAGGTCAATGTTTAGTTCAAGTTTGGGGGAGGTTTTATTGCTTTGTTTGATTTTATTACTTTGTTTGATTATTTTTGTTTAGTTGATGTTAAATGCTGGGTAATAACACTAGTAGAAATTCTCCCAAATTGTCTGAATTTTGACCGAAAATTTTGTTTTGTTTTACACAAGAGCTTGTATTTCAATAAGGTCGGGATTGATATTGTGTGAGATGCAGGGATGATTGTTTTAAGGTAGGAAGTTCGGAATAATGTGACATTGATACGAGTCCAACGTGTCGATTCGTACTATAGTGCTTAAAGTCTGCGAAGTACTCCTTGAATAGTTTATCTATGCAGTCTGGCATATTTTAGATTCACATGCAGGTATGATTGGTTGAGAATCAAATAAAAATGACATTAAATGATGAAAAGACGGTAAAAGGCAACCGGCCCGCTAAGTTGGGTAGCCCTCACCAGGTTATTCAGCCCAAAGGGGGTTGATCCCCAAACGTCGTCTGGATAAAGGACAATAAATAACCAAAAGGTTTGAAAATTTCATCGATTTTAAAAAAAGTGGCAAATGCTGCTCGTTTGGTGCCCAAATAAGTGGAGTTCTTGGCTAGTCATGTGCATGTGATGATTATCATAATTCTCAGTGCCTTAATCTGATTGTGCGAATGAAAGAGGAGGAAAAGCGGAAAGAGAACACTTAAGTACGAAGCATAGTTGGAGAGGTATTGTCGTGTCATGTGAATGCCGAGCGCACTACCTTCTAGGCAATGAGAACTGAGCTTTTGCATTTGAGTACCGATCTGTTTTGATTTTCATGAGTGTTGATAATCGTTCCTTGAGGTCAAGCAACAGTTTAAGTTTGGGGGAATCTGATCGGTGGTTTTTACACGGTTATTTAGCATTGAGTTTCGTTATCATTTCTTTCATTTGTCTAGTGTTATATGTCTTTTTATCGCATTTTACGCTTTGGTTATATGTTTAAGTGTTTTCAGGGTCAGAAGAATGGAACAGAACAAATCGGGACAAAAGAAGTGCAAAAAACCTGAATATTAGAGGCTACAGAGGGATCAACACGGGCACCCGTGTTAATCAACACGACCCGTGTTGAAAAGCAAGTAGAAAGCGCAAAACTGCACAAGTCAGTGGATCAACACGGGCACCCGTGTTAATCAACACGGCCCGTGTTGAAACTCAAGGGGAAAGTTCAAAAACTACACAAGATAGTGGATCAACACGGGCACCCGTGTTCATCAGCACGGCCCGTGTTGAATGGCCTGGAGCAGTTCTTCTGATTTAGAGACCAACACGGGCACCCGTGTTAATCAACACGGCCCGTGTTGATGGACGCGTGAGGAAAACTTTATTTTTGAGTTTTGGATCTTCTCTTTGTCATTAAGGGTATTTTGGACTTTGGCTAATACTGGAATGGGGCTGAGACTATTAGAATAGATTTTGGGAAAGAGAGAAGGCACTTTTTGAAATTGGGAAAAAAATATCACAGAGGGAGGAGAGCGACAGAGAGGACTTCGGAGACGGCGAGATTCAAGGGCAGCCACCATTGAAGATCAAAGTCATCATAATTCTTTGTAATTGAAGCAACTCGATTTTCAAAAATCTTTTAATTCTCGAAAACTAGTGAAATCGCCACCTAATTTTATTTATTCCAAAAGGAAAGGGAAAATATAGATAAAACCCCAAACAAACGGATAAGACGGTCTACGACCAAAAATTGGAATCGGGAATCGGTTATGTAAGGGGAAGGTGTTAGCACCCCTTACATCCATCGTACTCGATGGGACCCATTTAGTTCTACGTGTGTGTGTATATTCGCTAATCTCTAAGTTATAAAAGAAAAGAAATTTGATTATTATTATTTTGAGTTTGGCACGATTTTAGAACCGTGTGCCTACATATTCCCTTGTGCAATGGGAAAGTCAAAACTCTGTAGTTCCTCTTAAAAAAGGTTTTAATTGGTTGTATTTGATTTTATCTGAAAAATCGTGCGTTTAGACATTTCAAATACTTTGATCCAGGACTTGTTTTGTTTGTTTGAAAAGCTTAAGTCCTCGTTAGTATTTGAAGCGACTATTCACACTCTTTGTCGGAAAAGAGTTTAACGACCGCATATGAGCGATAAAAGAGTTTGAATGAGTTATTTTGTTTTATGTGGGAGGCGAGTATCGGACCATAAGCGTTCGACGGCTACGCCCAATTACTCGGATGAGTGGGCGAAACATCCGAATCATCTTTTCTACCCAAAAGTTTTATTAAGAAAAGTGAGGTGGAACATGGTTTACGTTAAATTCAATTAAAGACACCAAGCATACGGTCGAGGGTCGATACTGGACTGACTACCATATGCTTGGGAGGAGGGAGATATAGAAATTTATGAAATTGTTTTGAAAAGGAACTCGACGTTGGATCGAGGTTTAGAACTTTAAATTATGAAAGCATTCTGATGCGCGTGCTGAGAGAAAATGGAAGCGGGTTATGGTTAATCAAGTATATGGACTTAATTAACCTCGTGAGGATAGGTGCTCCTATCTCCAACCATGAGACCCTGGTGCATGGTGATTGGTATATAGACCAATATTGTTTCGGGTTATGATCGATTAAAGCAACAAGGGCTTTAACCGATCTCGTGAGATAGCCATGCCATCCCAACTATGAGACCCTTTAGGAAATTGACATATGAGTCAATCAAAGCAGAATCGAATTGATTTTAATTTTGAATTGTGTGCAGAGTGTACAATGGTAAATAATTGCTGAGTGAATAAGTAAACAGACAAAAATATCATACAATACAATCGGAAATTTAAGTAATTATTAGAAATGATCTTTCCTATTTGATAAGAAAATCGACTAATAGTTTAATCGATAAATTATCAAATAAGAGCTATCAGAACTAATTACTACTTAGTACATCGCACAAAAATAAAATATTATTTACATAAAATAAAATAATTGAAAAAGAGTAAGGATTAGAAATAGCCTGTATGAAGCGAGTCTGGGCGTGTCGAAAAGAAATCCATCTGATCCTTGTACGATCGGTCGGCGAAATTTTAACATGTTCTCGCGACCTAGATCGTCGGATCTTTCTCAAAATGCCCCAGCGGTCAAGATAGTGTACTACCTACCAATTACCTTTACCCTTTTCTCCTTTTTTTTATAAACAACTTATTTAACCAAAAAGAAAAAATAATGGCAAGAAAATAAATTTAAAAAAAACAGGGTGGTGACACTTGTCACCACCAGATCTAAGTATATAAAATAAACAAAATAAAAAGAGATTAAATTGTTTTTAAATATTTTAAGAAAAGAAAATATAAATTAAGTTTTTTCTTAAAAAAATGTAGAAAACACAAATGAATACTTACCCAAAATGGCAAAATCTGAAAACACATCATCTCTCTCGTGTTCTCTTCACGCGTTCTCTCGCTATTCTCTCTTTCTCAGTTCCAAACCCTAGTTTCTTACCCAAAAACCCATGGACCCCATCTCACCGCGACTAGCCTCTCTCTCTCGCTGCGATTCTTCACCGTGAACCCTCGCCGCTCTCGTTCCTCACGAAACCCTCATCGGTCTCGTTCTCCGTTTGCATGTTTGGTTTCTGATAATTGTTTCGATTTCTGGGTTTTGCAGGTGTTTCACCGTTTGGAAGCTTTTTTGGTCGATGACAATGGCTCAGCTTCAGTGTGTTCCGGGTGAGCTTGTTCCAAACCCTTTCTCCTTTCCTCGTCTTCTTTCTCTTGTCAGAAATTTTTTTTGAAAATAAAACTCTGAAGGGTTCGTGTTTTTAGGAAAGTGATGATAGAAGAACTTAGGGTTTGATCATGGTTCTGTTTGATTTTGTGTTTTGAACGATTGCTGGGTTTTTGGTCTTCCGCGTTTTTGATGTTTTAGCGTTTTCCGGGTTGCTACTGATTTTTCTGGGTTTGCTTTTGAACGAAAAAAAACCTTTTTTTGTTTCTGGTTGAGGGTTTGCACGATGGTTGATGGGAAAACACGAGGTTGGCTTTTCTAGTATATTTGTTTTTGTTTCTATTGAGCTGATTTTGAGCAGATGTTATCCTCTTGATTTTTGGGTCCCCACAGTTAATGGTTTTGCACCGTGTTTATATTGAATAGATGCTCTTTTTCTCTTGGTTTCTCAATTGGTCTTGGCTTGGGAGCTGGTTATAATTGAGCGGATGCTATGTTTACTCTTTCTGCTCTCTGCTTCTATTGTCCTTGTTGCTTGCATTGGTTGTCAAGCTTTGTCTTCTTGATAACTATGCATCTTGTCTTACTTGCACTTGTCTTTGATAAACATAACTGATTTACTTCTGCTGTTGGATTAACCATAATTTGGTTACATATACATTACCTGTCTTTATCTTTGCCCTCACGATAACCATCTTTATTAACCATGTGGTTGCTTGTGACAATCTTTTTCTTTTACGGTGATGCTTTTTGAGTTACCCTCCTTTTGTGAACCAAAGGTAACTTTGTGATTTGCAAAGGAGGTTTTAACCAATAGCGCATTTTGCTTGAGGCTTATTCGATGGCTTGAAGAGCGACCGAAAACCCTTTAAACTGATTCCACACACGCACCCTAATGATGAGTTTGAAAGAGAATAAATGTTACGGTTTTCATATGAATTTCGTTTCGTTTATAGCGCTAACTATGTTCTTTTCTCTTGTTCCATACGAGAATCGGCAAGCTTGAAGAGAAGATGGCGGAGGATGAAGAACATGGATAGAGCAAAGGTAGGAGAGCTTGAAGACCGGATGGTGACGTTTAGCACAAAGAGGTGTGATTTGAAGATCGATCGAATGTAGTTTTAGGATTTAGGACTTTGTAGAATATTGTAAACTAAAAGCTCCTTGTAACAAACTTGTAATGTAGAACTTAAATGAATGAGTTTTGAAATTCAAATTGTACCGATGTTGATACAATAATCTTGAACTCGAATTTATGATCTCTTGGGCATTGACGATTATAGAGATGTAAATAACAAAAGACCAATAAGCATCTTGTATTATTCCTTGAATTGAATTCAAAATTTCCTTTGAACTCAAACTTGTGACCACACAATTTAAAATTTGGACGGACTTGTATCAATTCGATCTTGATCATAACGACTCATATTCTTCGTGTCGAAATTAACATAGAACTTAGGCGTATAAAGCTGCGATGTACAAAATTGGTTTAGAACTCAAGTATGCATATATCATGAATTTGAAAGAAGCCCAAAATGAAGTATTAAATAGCGGAATAAATGATGAACACCATAAATTATGAATTACGAAATTCAATACAATGAATCCGGCATTCTCATTCTTGAGTTACCACTTTGAATCCAACACAATTCGCTCTAAATCTCTTGACCCAATTGAACCTTTATTCGAAATAATCTTGGTTGAAAATAAAGTATGATGAGATATTTCAAGCTTTGCTTGTATAAACATATAAGTTTTTTAGGCGAATCAAAAACTTAATGTATCAAATAATCCCCATAAAGTCAAATTCAAAGCGTTCTCAAATTCAAACTTCAATTTCCAAATTTGACTCAAAACACGGATGAATTAAGCAAGAAAGTCCGATCGCGATTCCAACCATTGTACTACAGTTCATCTCAAACATGGGAACTTGGTCATATACCGGCCAAAAAGCCAACTTAGAATCAAGACATCAATAAATCCACATTTTGAACTCATACCCTTGCAAGAAAAATCCAAGAAAACTTATGATAAGGAGGGTAAATTTTGGGGTGCGACGGTTGCCCTATTCAATCATCTTAAACACGATAAGTGAGAAAATGACAATTTCGAGCGTTCAAGGTGGAAGAGGATTGAATACCGAAGAACTATAAATTTGCCCTATCGGAAACCAATATTACAAAAGAAATTGGATAACATATCTTGACTACAGACCAAGAAAAACACTTGAAGAAAACTTGCTAAGCATTAACGGAATGCTTTAACACATGATACCAATGCGAAATAATTAGGAGATTTCAACAACAGGGGATAAGCGTAGAAATGAAATTAACAACAAGTTTAATGAAAATGCTATGAGAAGAAAGCGAGCTTCTCAGCGAAAAGAAAAACAATATATTAAGAACTTGACATGTTTGGGAACTTAACAAAGAGTTCCACGATAATTAAGGAATACAGGAGACCTTAAACAAAATTGAAAAATTGACATGGTGAGAACTTAACAAAGAGTTCTCGATAATTAAGGAATACACAGACCTTAAACAAAATTGAAAAATGACACGATTTGAGAACTTAACAAAGAGTTCCACGATAACTAAGGAATACCTAGAGACCTTAAACAAAATTGAAAAATTGACATGGTGAGAACTTAACAAAGAGTTCTACGAACTAAAGAATACAGAGACCTTAAACAAAATTGAAAAATGACACGGTGAGAACTTAACAAAGAGTTCTACGAACTAAGAATACGGAGACCTTAACAAAGATATATGGCTAGAACAATATCGAATTGTTGGTGCACGAAAGTGCGAGGAGCCATGGCATCTTGAATGTCTTTGACCGTGTAACCGAGTTACCATGAACAAAATCGATGGCAGAAGACCTGCTAGGGATAAACAAAACAATATCCAGCACACCGTGATATAGATGTTTATAAAGCCGGTAAATCTTGTTTGACAGCGATGGGAGATCTTCTTGAACATGTACGGACATGTTGAACAACACGAGTTGACAAGATCTTCAATTTGTATGCAAATAGCTTTACCGTTGATAGAAGAATCAGTTCAGCGCTGTGGTGAAAAACTTCTAGGGTAATGAGCTTGATTTCGACATTGTATGGACAATGCGTTGTAGCAAGTGGATATGTGGATCAACGTCTGAGTTGGAGAAATATCTTGAGATTGAATAAACATCCCGCCGGGTGGACATTTATTGTTGAGTAGTTGATGACTTACTGGGGAAATAAACGCACCAGAAGTTTGATGTAGTTTTTTGAGAATGGCTCATAGGAGTAAGTTGTGGAAGCCACTGCCAATAGCATTTGCTGAGAAGATTCTTGTCTGAAAGAAGTCTTTGAAAATACCAAGAATGATATTGTAGTAATCCTTTCTGAAGGAGACTCACTTGGGGAGTAAAGAAGCTTCGCTGGGGAAACTTTGTAAGAAAACCATGTGGAAAATTCGCTGGGGATTCCCGGTTGATAATTTTGCTGACATTAGAGTCCGTCTGAAAGAAACAAGCATTTATTTGGGAAGAAATCTCGATTGGAGAAAACCCAGTTGTTGAGATCCATACAAGTATATAATTTGTGCTTGTAGAAAAGAGGATAATCATGTAAAGAAATTAATCCTTCAATTTGATCCTTACGAGGACAATTATGTTTCGGTGAAAAACGCAAGATAGATAGCGAAGCTAATACATGAATGTGATATGCATGATATGATTTTTTACAAATGGTGTATGATTTCACGATCTTTGAGAGAAGGAAGACATCAGGGGAATCAATTGAGCGATCTTGTGGTCATAAGAATTCCTTGGGGATGATCGATCGATTCTACGGGAAGAGACTTCATTGGGGAGTTGACACACATCAATTATACATCACACAAGCATTCTCACAGCCTGGGAGAAAAGCTAGATTGTCATCGAGAAAAGTCTTCTACTTGTAATGGGGTACTTTAAAAGCTCTATAAAGAAAGTCCATTGATACAAGAGTTCGCTTGGGAAACCAATCACTCAGAGCAGTTCGATTTGAGAACCATCATCGTTGTAGACCAATTATGATCGAGCCCTCAAACTTGTGATCAGGAGGACTAAATTTGTCATTCAAAATAGTCTTCAAATTATGATTCTGCTGAGAAAAATTACTAACCGATCTTGGAATAACCCGAGTCTTGGCTGAGGTTTATGAATGAACGTGCTATGTAGTATATGATATGAATGCATGAATGAATGAATTCATAAATATACTGATTAATGCACTGGCTATCAAACTGAATCCTCGACACCGTTAATCCGGAGGATAAAAGAACATGGCACAACAAGATGATTGACCAAGCTCTAAATGTTGAATTGCCACTGGAAGGGCTGCAATGCTAATTCTTGTAGAAAGAAGAATAATAAACTCCTGAATTGATCGGATAATGATGATTAGAGACGTGCCCCATACGTGGGAATGCAACTGCATTAGATTTTGCACTCAAGAGGTATATCGACTCCAGAACCTTGACTGCCCGGTCTTAGACCTTCTAGAAATCTTTCGAAAAGGGTGCCCGGCATCACGTGATACGATGCAATACTTTATTGATCATCGGTAATTCAAATGGCTGGATATTGAGAATATCATGCCTCGATAGGAGCTTTGGAGGTATTTCTACATCTCAAAATAACCTCCTTAGATTTTACGAATCTTAGAGTGGCGGACTTTGCATAGATGGACGACATGCTCTGTATGAGCATTGGAGGACGTCTCGAAGTAGTTTCCTCAGTTAAATGAATCTTTTAAGCTTGCTTTAGAAAGAATCTTGGAGAATTCTCGTCTCAAGTTGTTTCCCAGTTGATTGTATCGAATAAGTGGCTATGCAAACATAGGAAGACACTGCTCCGGGACGAGCTTTTAAAGAGACTTCTACATCTTGAAGTAATTTGATGATTGATTCTTAAAACAAACACTTGCTCCAATTAAGAGAGCTTGAGTAACTACTTGGATCAACAACATGTGAGCCACTAACTTGATGGAATGAGCTCCTCCTTTTTAGAAGGCTTCAAATGTGTCGAGTAATTGTCTCGATTGATTGGGCGATTGGTTCGAAAAAGATTGAGCGAAATGCTTATATGCTTAGAGACTTTCCCGTCTCGAGGTGATTGCTTCAAGTTGACTGAAACATGGAATGACAGTTGTCCGAGGCTAAATGCTCTTTTGAGAAGGACTAACTCAATTGATGATTGCTCTTTAAGATTTGCCCCTATTGGCAGAAATTCGGGGAGCTGAATTTCAATTTGATTGCCCCCAAATTAACAGAATCTTGAGAAGACAACTTGTGATATGCTCAAAGGAGTCCTTAGACGTCCTGTCCCTTGCTACAAATAACTGCTAATTCAGCAGAATAATCAAGCTTCTCTTCTTTGGACAAAGTTAAACTCTTCACTTATGTTCATTATGAGAACTTCTTCAATGTCAAACAATTGTTTTACATGTAGAAGAATGTTTATTGTGACAATTATAATGCAACATTTATGCGTCTTGAAGTTTTGTATGAAAAACATTATGATTTTTTGTGAGTGAAACACTCTTGGAGTGCAACACTGAAAATTTTCTTTTGAAAGATAAGGCGAGCATATGATACCAACACGGATACTTCACACCTTTGTGGGAGTCAATGCGATCTCTTTGTTTACGCTTTTGAATTAACCCATGCTTCAATTAGGACTTTTGAGGGTTGTAACGTGGCCTGGTTCATGGGTTTTTTTAGAAAAATGATTTTTAGGCTCAAAATATTTGGTGCCCGCCCATTCTCCATGATATCCTTCGGTCCTAAGTTCAACTAACCTGATACGAGCACTCATCTCTCGAGAGGTGTTTATGATGGTTGAGGAACCAATACGAGGTTTCTTGGACTCAACAGTCACTCACATTTTGTGTTTCGGTACTTGACCACACAACTCGTTCTTTGTTGAGAATCCTTTGATAATGCATTTCGGGATTCTGCCTGACTTTTACCTAAGCGACTTATTACTAAGTTTTGACTTAGCGGGCTTTTTTGTCTTTTTTCTATTCATCATTTTTTTTGAACAAGTCGTGGATTTATGCATTGTCTTCGACTGTTGGAATCATTCTTGTCTGAGTCCTTAGGTCGATGAAGGGTAACAGTTGTAGTGTAAATCATCTGTTGACCTTCGATGTGCGAGAGATAACCAATGGGGTATCATGCTCTCATGATGCACTGTTGATAGATGAAAGTCGACTATTGCGGTTCGACCTTTCTCAACCTTTTGAAAGATAGCCATTGTTGTATCCTTTTGCACACTCTCTTGATGAGTTTTGAGCTCGATCGGATTAGCGAACACTACACCACGGGTTAAAAATGAAGGTTTTTGGAAGAAAAACTCCTACTTCAAGGCTCGAGGGGTTAACGGTCTATCTCCTTATAACTCCGGTGTTTAGGGATTTGAAACAAGGCACATACATCATTAGCGGTTCTACTCAAAAGCACATGACTAGAGACACAGCATTTTAATCATCGTCATCCTCCCTCAATCTTTGCCTAGGCGAAAGGATTGGTAACGTTAGTATCAAAATGCTGCAAATCAATTAAAGAGTGATAACGAATGGATTGAGTGACAACGAATGGATTACTTCAAGACAAACATACTCATTGCATTAAGATAACAACAAACAAGTTTCTACATGCAAACAAAGTTTAAACAATTAAACAAGGTACACATGAAAATGCAGTAAAGAAGTAAAAGACTGTCGTTGTTGAGGAGACTTGAGCTCCGTCTTGACTTGTTGATTCAGATGAATTTCAATAGTCTTGGCATTCACTTGAGTACGGGGTTGGCATTCACAAACAAATTTCCTCCTTGAAGAGTCAAGTACTTCTGGTCAATCAACTGTTGAACTTTGGCTTTGTAGGCGTTTCAGTCCTCTGTCGAGTGTCCTACTGTTCCATCATGGTATCCACATCGCGCGTTATGATCATAACCAAGCGGGAATAAATGTGGTGGTTTAAGAAACTTAGGAACCACCAATGAACCTTGAACCAGATATGGGAGAAGTTGGTGAGTTCTTGGAATTGGATCAAGAGAAGCCTCTTTTTTCAGTTATTAGAGCCAGTTTGATTTTGAGAGTTCTGACTCTGAAGTTGAGGAAGATCAGACAAAAGTTGTTGATGCAAAGATTTGAAAGAGGGTAATGGAGGATAATGAGTTGGTGTTGCAACCGACTCCCCTTTGCTAGAACTTGAGATATCTTTGCTGAAGGTTACCACCTTTTCTTGAAGTGAGCATCTGGTCTACTTCATCACTACTCTTCAAAGTCTCAACTCCTTTTTGGCAAGCAATCGTCCCAATGAGTTTTGGAAGTTCCTCAAAATTGCTATGATTAGACCTTGCAAGGAAAATGTCTAAGCTCGATCCATTCTGTTTGAAAAACATAACCTTATCATCAATTAGTTCCTGAACTGTGCATTTGAAGGCCGAACAATTCTCAGTTTCGTGTCCTACAGAGTCAGCATGGAAAACACATTTAACTTTCTCATCAAACCAAGCTTTGGCAACCCAGTGCTGGCTTGACTCCTTGGTATCCACACCGCTGAACCAAGTAAGGCAATAGTTGAGAATATGATATCGAATTGGTGAATATCTGTTGAGCATATCGGCGATAATGTTGATTAATCTGATTTGGATCCTTCTTCTTCGACCGGGGTGAGCAATTCTTTGTTCGAGGAATCTTCAAAGGTGAAGGCCGAGGATGATACTCGATGGGATGATTTGATGGAGAGTTCGCTACATGCGGATGTCCTTGACTCATGGAGACATCAGATGATAGAGCAGCAAACAAACTTGCGGAGATTGGCGTGGTGTTGCACTCTCTTTTCAACACAACTTGCAAGAGATCCAAGACCAGACTCATCGACTTTTCAAGTGTAACCACGCCTCAATAGTTCGACCACGTTGAAGCTCGTCTATAGCCCTCGAGACATCCTTGGAGTTCTGAACGTACGTCGAGTAGACAGTTTGATATTTCTGGACAGAAGGAATGAAATGAGTTTTCCTGATGAAAATGGAATGCATGATAATGCATGAAAGAATGCAAATGTAATATCATGGTAGCGTATCGAATGCGACGTAAGGTAATAATAGCGTAAGAATGCGACATGATGGTAATGCATGTAAGAATGCAATGTGATGCGACACATATTGATGTTATCGCAAAATCACATGTAAGTTAAGCAGACAAGGGTTTAAAAGGCGGTCGGGCATGGTTTGACGTCTACCAACAATTCCCCAAACAAGGTCGGTTCTTAGGGTTTATGATACAACAAACACAAATTCTTGTGCATCGCAAAAATACTTGCGCTACAACCCTTCCTTTTCTTTTCCTTTAGAGAATTTGGTTTGAGGAGAGTTACGTATTAACCGAATAGACAAAGCGGTCTAACGATCTAACAAGCGTAACCCTCAATCAGGGATCGAATGGGGTGCTCAAAATCATTGATCCCAACTTAGGTATACCATTTTCACATAAATAAATTTGTGATTAGATGATATATCCAAGAGCGTCTCATTTGAGCATTCTTAAAATTCTGAGTTAGGTTTTCTTAAAGGTCAAAACTAGGGAAAAATCCTTCTAACAACACTATCGTCAATGCAAAATAACTTGCAATCGGCGATAATGTCTTCGAAAGAACCTCCCAGGTGTGGTCTTAGCACCAACTTACAAGACATTTCCGTCTAGCAAATCAATACTACGCAACCACTCTAATTTATGTGTTCTATAGCCTTGGTAGTGGGCTTTTCCTATAGTCCCATTCATTATTCCACACAACAATAATATATCAACAAGGTAATAATTAAGCGATAGGAAATAAACGACTAAATTAAACACACAAATAGAGTGATGAAAGAGCGAAAATAAACACACATACGAAGAACCAAACTAGGGTTGACACGCTTAGTCAAATTCTCCCCAGTGAAGTCGCCAACTGAAGCAACTCGATTTTCAAAAATCTTTTAATTCTCGAAAACTAGTGAAATCGCCACCTAATTTTATTTATTCCAAAAGGAAAGGGAAAATATAGATAAAACCCCAAACAAACGGATAAGACGGTCTACGACCAAAAATTGGAATCGGGAATCGGTTATGTAAGGGGAAGGTGTTAGCACCCCTTACATCCATCGTACTCGATGGGACCCATTTAGTTCTACGTGTGTGTGTATATTCGCTAATCTCTAAGTTATAAAAGAAAAGAAATTTGATTATTATTATTTTGAGTTTGACACGATTTTAGAACCGTGTGCCTACATATTCCCTTGTGCAATGCGAAAGTCAAAACTCTGTAGTTCCTCTTAAAAAAGGTTTTAATTGGTTGTATTTAATTTTATCTGAAAAATCGTGCGTTTAGACATTTCAAATACTTTGATCCAGGACTTGTTTTGTTTGTTTGAAAAGCTTAAGTCCTCGTTCGTATTTGAAACGACTATTGCACACTCTTTGTCGGAAAAGAGTTTAACGACCGCATATGAAGCGATAAAAGAGTTTGAATGAGTTATTTTGTTTTATGTGGGAGGCAGTATCGGACCATAAGCGTTCGACGACTAACGCCCCAATTACTCGGATGAGTGGGCGAAACATCCGAATCATCTTTTCTACCAAAAGTTTTATTAAGAAAAGTGAGGTGGAACATGGTTTCGTTAAATTCAATTTAATATCTTGGGATGCTTGGGAGGAGATATAGAAATTTATGAAATTGTTTTGAAAAGGAACTCGACGTTGGATCGAGGTTTAGAACTTTAAATTATGAAAGCATTCGATGCGGCGTCTTTGAGAGAAAATGGAGCGGGTTATGGTTAATCAAGTATATGGACTTAATTAACCTCGTGAGGATAGGTGCTCCTATCTCCAACCATGAGACCACGGTGCATGGTGATTGGTATATAGACCAATATTGTTTGGGTTATGATCGATTAAAGCAACAAGGGCTTTAACGATCTCGTGAGATAGCCATGCCCATCCCAACTATGAGACCCTTTAGGAAATTGACATATGAGTCAATCAAAGCGAGAATCGAATTGATTTTAATTTTGAATTGTGTGCGAGTGTACAATGGTAAATAATTCTTGAGTGAATAAGTAAGCAGACAAAATATCATACAATACAATCGGAAATTTAAGTAATTATTAGAAATGATCTTTCCTATTTGATAAGAAAATCGACTAATAGTTTAATCGATAAATTATCAAATAAGAGCTATCGAACTAATTACTACTTAGTACATCGCACAAAAATAAAATATTATTTACATAAAATAAAATAATTGAAAAGAGTAAGGATTAGAAATAGCACATATGAAGTGAGTGCAGGCGTGTCGAAAAGAAATCCATCGATCCTTATACGATCGGTCGTGAAATTTTAACATGTTCTCGCGACCTAGATCGTCGGATCTTTCTCCAAAATGCCCCAACGGTCAAGATAGTGTACTACCTACCAATTACCTTTACCCTTTTCTCCTTTTTTTTATAAACAACTTATTTAACCAAAAAGAAAAAATAATGGCAAGAAAATAAATTTAAAAAAAACAGGGTGGTGACACTTGTCACCACCGGATCTAAATATATAAAATAAACAAAATAAAAGAGATTAAATTGTTTTAAATATTTTAAGAAAAGAAAATATAAATTAAGTTTTTCTTAAAAAATGTAGAAAACACAAATGAATACTTACCAAAATGGCAAAATCTGAAAAACTGTCATCTCTCTCGCGTGTTCTCTTCACGCGTTCTCTGCTATTCTCTCTTTCGGTTCCAAACCCTAGTTTCTTACCCAAAAACCCATGGACCCCATCTCACCGCGACTAGCCTCTCTCTCTCGCTGCGATTCTTCACCGTGAACCCTCGCCGCTCTCGTTCCTCACGAAACCCTCATCGGTCTCGTTCTCCGTTTGCATGTTTGGTTTCTGATAATTGTTTCGATTTCTGGGTTTTGCAGGTGTTTCACCGTTTGGAAGCTTTTTTGGTCGATGACAATGGCTCAGCTTCAGTGTGTTCCGGGTGAGCTTGTTCCAAACCCTTTCTCCTTTCCTCGTCTTCTTTCTCTTGTCAGAAATTTTTTTTGAAAATAAAACTCTGAAGGGTTCGTGTTTTTAGGAAAGTGATGATAGAAGAACTTAGGGTTTGATCATGGTTCTGTTTGATTTTGTGTTTTGAACGATTGCTGGGTTTTTGGTCTTCGCGTTTTGATGTTTTAGCGTTTTCGGGTTACTCTGATTTTTGGGTTTGCTTTTGAGCGAAAAAAACCTTTTTGTTTACGGTTGAGGTTTGCACGATGGTTGATGGGAAAACACGAGTTGGCTTTTCTAGTATATTTGTTTTTGTTTCTATTGAGCGATTTTGAGCAGATGTTATCCTCTTGATTTTTGGGTCCCCGGTTAATGGTTTTGCACCGTGTTTATATTGAATAGATGCTCTTTTTCTCTTGGTTTCTCAATTGGTCTTGGCTTGGGAGCTGGTTATAATTGAGCGGATGCTATGTTTACTCTTTCTCTGCTCTGCTTCTATTGTCCTTGTTGCTTGCATTGGTTGTCAAGCTATTCTTGATAACTATGCATCTTGTCTTACTTGCACTTGTCTTTGATAAACATAACTGATTTACTTCTTTGTTGGATTAACCATAATTTGGTTACGCATACATTACCTGTCTTGTCATTGCCTCTTGATAACCATCTTTGTTAACCATGTGGTTGCTTGTGACAATCTTTTTTCTTTTACAGTGATGCTTTTTTTGAGTTACCCCTCCCTTTTGTGAACCAAAGGTAACTTTGTGATTTGCAAAGGGAGGTTTTAACCAATGCGCATTTTGCTTGAGGCTTATTCGATGGCTTGAAGACCGAAAACCCTTTAAACTGATTCCACACGCACCCTAATGATGAGTTTGAAAGAGAATAAATGTTACGGTTTTCATATGAATTTCGTTTCGTTTTGTAGCGCTAACTATGTTCTTTTCTCTTGTTCCATGTAGCGAGAATCGGCAAGCTTGAAGAGAAGATGGCGGAGGATGAAGAACATGGATAGAGCAAAGGTAGGAGAGCTTGAAGACCGGATGGCGACGTTTAGCACAAAGAGGGTGACGATTTGAAGATGCAGTCAGAATGTAGTTTTTTAGGATTTAGGACTTTGTAGAATATTGTAAACTAAAAGCTCCTTGTAACAAACTTGTAATGTAGAACTTAAATGAATGAGTTTTGAAATTCAAATTGTACCGATGTTGATACAATAATCTTGAACTCGAATTTATGATCTCTTGGGCATTCGAGCGATTATAGAGATGTAAATAACAAAAAGACCAATAACTGTCTTGTATTATTCCTTGAATTGAATTCAAAATTTCCTTTGAACTCAAACTTGTGACCACCTGAATTTAAAATTTGGATGGACTTGTATCAATTACGATCTTCAATCATAACAGCTCATATTCTTCTCGTATCTGAAATTAACATAGAACTTAGGCGTATAAAGCTGCAGTGTACAAAATTGGTCTAGAACTCAAGTATCTGCATATATCATGAATTTGAAAGAAGCCCAAAATGAAGTATTCGTAACGGAATAAATGATGAACACCATAAATTATGAATTCTGAAATTCAATACAATGAATCCCGGCATTCTCATTCTTGAGTTACCACTTTGAATCCCGAACACAATTTGCTCTAAATCTCTTGACCCAATTGAACCACTGTTCGAAATAATCTTGGTTGAAAATAAAGTATGATGAGATATTTCAAGCTTTGCTTGTATAAACATATAAGTTTTTAGGCGAATCAAAAACTTAATGTATCAAATAATCCATAAACTCAAATTCCAAGCGTTCTCAAATTCAAACTTCAATTTCAAATTTGACTCAAAACACGGATGAATTAAGCAAAAAGGTCCGATCGCGATTCCAACCATTGTACTACAGTTCATCTCAAACATGGGAACTTGGTCATATACCGGCCAAAGGCAAGCCAACTTAGAATCAAGACATCAATAAATCCACATTTTTGAACTCATACCCTTGCAAGAAAAATCCAAGAAAACTTATGATAAGGAGGGTAAATTTTGGGGTGCGACAGTAATGTTTAACTCTTATTTGTTGTTTTCTTCTAATATTATGAGAGGCTAAACCCCCCAATGCTAGGGGGTGGTCTGAATTTGATGATTGTATGAATTACGATTCTTGATTTCCTTAATGCATGTTTATCTATTTAAATTTAATTGTGTGGTGTTCTTATGATTATGTATCGGACAAATACATGTATACCTATGACTAACAATTGGCGGGACTGTGATTGTTAGGGTTTCTACACAATTAGGTTATTAGGAGTCTCACCTAGGACTAGGAACTCTTTTTAATCACTTAAATTCTCGATATCGTTATGGTTAAAACTAAGAGTTGTTCGAATGGACATTTGAATAAGGATTAGGGTTTTAATAGTGTCTTCATTAAGGACTTAAGGAAGAACAATCTAGAGATAGGTAATTGATAGTTTTCATATGCAATGAGGAAATCTAGATTCAGGTCGTAGTTTTGTTAAATCAACCACTCACCCTAGCATCATTCTCATTATATTTCATCAGTTATCACTTGTTACAAGCGTAATTGAAACTTTTAAAATCAACCCAACCATTGTTTTTGTTCAATTGAGTTAAGAGCACGAATAGGTATTTACTCCGCAGTCCTCGAGATCGATACTTGGGGAAACTCATTATAACTACATCGGCTAAAATAGTACACTTGCTATTTTTCTGATCAGCCGTTCAGATAGTTTTCCCGTCTGGATTCGGGTCTTAATCCTGGACCAGTTGTCGGAGGACAACTAGGGCGGTCGTTCAGATAGTTCTCCCTTCTGTATTCGGGTATTAATCCTGGACCTGTTGTCGGAGGACAACTAGGGTGGCCGTTCAGATAGTTCTCCCGTCTAGATTCGGGTATTAATCCTGGACCTGTTTGCGTCAGAAGTGATTTTCACCTGTTTTGGAGAAAACAAGAGAAACTTTGATAGAATATTGTTAGTCTTATGCAAAGTATGATGCATGACGATGGGTATTAATAACATATGCATATACTATAACTTTATGAGAAATGTATGAATGATAGGTGTTGTGGTATTTAAAAACATATCCATCTTGAAGAAGATGCAGATGTTCTGCTTGAGGATTTTTGACTTCTGTTTGGGGACGGCATGGATGGAGACCCTGAGAAGAAAGAAAACTTGGATTCCTCCGATGCACTATCTGACCAAGTTTCAGGCCTAGATATTGTTAAGGATGGTAGAGATCGGGAGACGCGCTGTTGAGGATCTCATATATAGACCCTGCTGGGGAGAGTCTGGGAGGTAATCTGTTGGGGATCTTGCGTGTAGATCTTGCTGAAGAGTACTTGATAGTTGTTGAGAGACCGGGTTAGAAGAATCTGGAGCCCGTTGGAATCTCTGGCTAGGGGATAGAAAGATGTAAGATTCCTCCGATGCACTATCTGACCAAGTTTCAGGTCTGGGCACTGCTACTGGAGAAAAGGGGAATCATTGAGAGATATCTTGTTGGAGATAAATACCTCGGCTGGGGATGAAGTTCTACTACTTGGGAACTGATGCAACGCGATTTAGCTGAGTGGAATCACTGCTCGGGGACTAACGTAGACTCCTATAGGGAAGGTTTGTTGTGAGTGACACCTCTGCGGGGACCATGTTCTGTGGGGGAATGCATTGGTGACTTTCGTCTTCATCTCAATTCCTGGAGGCTGTAGCAATTACTTTGTTATGTTTACTTTTCGCATGTTTGTGAGTAGATTTTTATTGTCAGATGCATATAATCATTCAAAGCAAACGTTGGAATTTATGCAAACAACAATAGTGAGAATTTGTAAAGAGAAAGAAACTTGTATTTATTTGAAATGTGGCGTATGGCCAAGTAATTTGTACACAAGAAAGGTAAAAAGCTATGCGGAAACAATCTCGTTAAGTTCCAACTATGCTAGTACTCATATATTTCAACTATCTCATCTCCTTGCTGTTAGTAGAAAGTGACTAGACTGATCTTCGCCATTTGAATCTTGAATGCTGATAGTAGTAGTCTGGAGGTAGGTGATCTGGACGAGACATAGTCGTACGCTTAAATCCCTAACTTTTGCCTAGACCGCCCTTTCGGGTTTTTAGTCTACCGGGATACCCTTTTTGCCCAAACCGCCTTTTCGGTTTTCGACTTCTTTGGTGTACATGTTTTGTATATATCCTTAACTTTTCCCGAACCCTTTTGGTTCGTCGGGATGCCTATTTTTCCTAGGTCGATCGACCTAGCGGGTCTCTTTATCGTAGTATTTTTTGACTATCTGCGTTCACGTGTGGGAAGTCTTCACCATCCATGGTGCTAAGTATCATAGCTCCGGAAAATCATCTTGACCACAAGCGGTCCCTCGTGGGTGGGAGTCCATTTGCCCACAGGATCACCTTGTGGAAGAATGATGCGCTTGACTACTAGATCACCGACTTGGTAGACTCGGTGCTTGACCTTCTTGTTAAATGCTTTGATTATTAAACGATAGATCATCCATGGCGGATGGATGCGAGTCGTTTCTCGTCAATTAAGTTAATCGGTCAAGGCGATGCGAATCAATCGTCTTCGCCCAACTCGCATCTGGAGGACTACGGTTGAGGTATCGAACCGATGGGTAGGGGCCTCCATACCGTATACAAGAGAGAAATGGGTTGCCCCTGTTGATGTTTGTACTGTAGTGCGGTAACCATGAAGAGCAAATGGTAACATCTCATGCCAATCTTTGTAAGTCACTGTCATCTTCTGTATAATCTTCTTAATATTCTTGTTGGCGGCTTCCATAGCGCCATTCATCTTAGGCCGATAAGGAGAAGAGTTGTGATGCTTGATCTTGAACTGCGTACAAAGTTCGGTGATTATCTTATTGTTGAGATTAGAGCCGTTATCTGTGATAATCCTTTCGGGAGTGCCATACCGACAGATAAGATTATTCTTGATGAATCGAGGCACAACATTCTTGGTAACAGATGCAAACGAGGCTGCTTCCACCCACTTGGTGAAATAGTCAATTGCCACAAGGATGAAATGATGTCCGTTGGAAGCTGTGGGCTTGATTTCTCCGATCATGTCAATGCCCCACATTGCAAAGGCCAAGGCATTAGAACCTTGAGTCTGGAGGTGTGTGCACTTTAAGCGTCGTCGGCACTTGTGACAAGATCGAGCATAGCGGTGACAATCAGCTTCCATGGTGGACCAATAATAACCTGTTCTCAAAATCTTCTTAGCCATTGTATGTCCACTGGAGTGAGTACCAAATGCGCCTTCGTGTAACTCTTCCATGATATATTCCGCTGTTTTTCGGTCTACACAGCGGAGTAAGCACAAATCGTGATTGCGCTTGTATAAGATGCCATTGATGAGGAAGAATTTGGACGCAAATATTCTTAAGAACTTCTTATCGTTGACAGATGCCCCTGCGGGATACTCCTGAGTCTCAAGATACCTCTACACGTCGTAGAACCAAGGTTTCTCTTCTGCATCAAGCTCATAACAATATGTTGGTTCGTCAAACTTCTCAATGATGATCTGGGGAGCCTCGTTGTCCCATCTGACCTTGAACATAGGCAACATAGTAGATAATGCGTCTGCCAACTGATTCTCTTCTCGTGGAATGTGATCAAAAGTGATCTCTTGGAAGTAGGGGATCAAACTCAAAACATGCTACTGGAATGAGATTCGGATGTTTCGTATCCACTCATATGTCGGTGATCACTAAAGTGAGTCTCCATATACTTGCAGAACTTGATTCTTAAGTCAATAGCGACTTTAATACCCATGATGCACGCTTGTATTGACCATATTGTTAGTGCAAGCTGAAACATAATCTGGCGGTGAAAGGGGTATGTCCGCTGAGGGACGTAATGATGGCGCCGATGCCATTGAAGTGCGTTTGAGGCTCCATCAAGGCCATTGTCCATCGGGATCCTTGTTCGGGTCCTTAAATGCGGTCACAGTTCTTAATCTGTAACTAACAAAACATCTTCATCCGAAAATTGACGCATAGGCGGTAGCTATCTACGGCTTGATGAGCCAAATGATCGGCTACTACACTTCCTTTGATCGCTTTAGAAGTATCTTGGATGTCGTATTCGGTCAAGATCATTTTCCATCTTGCTATTCTTCGGAGATGGTTTCGCAAATATGTATTTTATCGGATCCATCTTGAAATCAACAAGGTAGTGTGAGTCAACATATCTTGTCTTAGTCGTGACAAGCCAAAGCGTTGCAAGTTTTCTCATTGTGAGTATCTTGTTTCACGATCGGTAAACTTTTGCTAAGGTAGTATATTGCATGCTCTTTCCGACCAGACTCGTCATGTTGCCCCAACACACCCATTCCCTAACAACATCAAGTACATGATAAGAGGTCTTCCTTGCGACATCGGGATAGGAGGATTTAGGTACTCCTTGATTTTGTCAAAGCGATCTGGCAATCGTCATTCAATTCTACCACTTGATCTTTCTTTAGTAACTTGAAGATTGGCTCACAAGTAGCAGTTAGATGTGCAATGAATCTGGCAATGTAATTCAATCGGCCCAAGAAACCTCTGACTTCCTTCTCGGTGCGGGGAGTTGGAATTTCTTGAATAGCTCTAACCTTGGCGGGGTCAACCTCAATACCTTTTCCACTGACAACAAACCCTACGAGTTTACCGGATCTGACTCCAAAGGTGCACTTGTTGGGATTGAGTCTTAATCTGTACTTCTTCCACCTGTCAAATAGTTTCTGCAAATGATCCAGATGTTCTTCTTCAGTCTGTGATCGAGCTATCATGTCATCGACGTAGACCTCTATCTCGTGATGGATCATGTCATGAAATAATGTCACCATAGACGATAAGTGGCGCTGCGTTCTTGATCCGAATGGCATAACCTTGTAGCGAAAGTGCCCCAGTATATAGCAGTAGTCTTTTCCATGTCTTTGGGAGCCATTTTGATCTGATTGTAACCGGAGAAACCATCCATGAAGGAGAAAACCTTATTGTGAGCGGTTTTGTCAACCAGAACATCAATGTGAGGTAGTGGGAAATCGTCTTTCGGACTCGCTTTGTTTAAATCTCTGTAATCCACACATTCGTACCTTGCCATCCTTCTTAGATGCAGCGTACCACATTGCAACCTTGTGGATAAGTATGACTAAGAAACCGGCGTTGAGCGCTTCATAACCGACTTTGATTTTCTCGACATCTCGGGCGCATCGAACCTTCTACTTTACTGGGAGAAAACCTTCTTTTGTCGGCAATCGGTGTACCACAATATCAATGTCCAAACCTGGCATGTCTTCATATGACTAAGCAAAAACCTCAATATAGTCTCGTAGCATCTGAACCAACCTTTCTTTAACACTGTTTTCAAGACCCGCTCCTATCTTGATCTCTTTTGTCTTCGTCGGTACCCAAATTCACAACCTCAACTTGCTCTTGTGTGGTGTATAACTCAATCTTCTTGCTGCGATCGACAAGTTCTCCGGCACTTCACAATCTTCCTCACCTTCGTCTTGACTTGGTAGATCGGATTATCGAAGTCATATTTAGCAATAGCATAGTTATCAACGAGATTCGGAGTGATTCTGCGTGTATCACGTGGGTGTGTGTAAGAAACACATAGCTTTTGAAGGGGTGACAAAGTAAAAGAAAGAAAACAACAATTGAATGCAAAAGTCCAACGATTTTATTGAATGAAAATATGCAAATGATAGATAATAACCCTCACAAAGCGAGCCACGATGCCTGGGTAAGGCACTAGGCTTTAGAGTTTATTGTTCAAAACATAGAAAATCGAAAAGCAAAACAAAACAAGAGCAATTACTCTGTCTAAAGGAGATTGGTATAGCGTCTTGATCTTCCAATTCTTGAGCCCATTATGCAGGTTGGGAAGATCCACTTGCGATGTCGAAGTCGTAGTCGTCGTCATCTATAGCATGGATTCCACTACGGCGTCGGAAAGGAAGTTGGCGGCACGTTCACGGCGTATCATCTTGACCTTTGATGGTGAAGCCTAAACCGGTCTTGTCGGTTGAAAGGGAGATCGGGGGCTGACCCCAAATAGTACTACCTCCTTCTTCAGCAGGCTTGAGCATCTTTCAATGAGGCCATCCTAGGCGGAGCTTGCGTAACCGGGAGGGGAGAGTCAACGGGCATGACTCTGGGATTGTTTCAAAAGCAGCGAGTCTCGAAGAATTCACCTTCCACCTTGAGGTATCGGAATGACTGTAGATGGCTGACCATATATTCTTCTTCACCACATACTATAACAACCTCCCTTTCACGGATACTTGACCCGATGCGGGGTAGAAATATGACCTTGCCCCATGTATCCAAGGCGTCCGAGCGAGCAAGAGTAAGCTGGACGGATGTCCATGACAAAGAAAGTGGAATCAAAAGTCTGGGAACCGACTTTAATAGGCAGAATGAGCTCTCCAAGTACTATTCGTTTAGAACCATCAAAAGCTCTCACAATTATGTCATTGGGCTTCAGGACCAACCCTTCAACATCAAGTCGATCAAAAGCAGTCTTTGGAAGGATATTCAAAGCAGAACCGGTATCAACCAAGACATGAGACAATGTAACGCCTTGCATTCGACAGAGATGTGCAAGGCTTTGTTGTGTTTCTTTCCGGCAGGAGTCAAATCAGCATCAGAGAAACCTAGGCCGTTGTTGGTAGCCAGGCTAGCAATACAAACTTCAAACTGGTCAGTAGTAGTGTCTTGCGGTACGTGAGTATTCTTCAGAAACTTCACCAAGGCGTTAGCATGAGCCTCAGAGCACAAGAGCAGAGCAAGCATGGAGATCTTGGGCGAGTGTCCCAGCTGTTCCACAACATTGTAGTCACTTTTCTTGATAATCTTGAATTTCCTCCATTTCTCGTTTGGAGGTGTCTTGATAACTTCCTTTGGTACTACGGTGGCGGGATGAGTCACTGGTTCTTTCCCTCTAGCTTGGGAATGGATTGAATAGTGGAATCTGTTGGAGTCGCAATGTCTTTTGGAGGAGATATCTGGAGAGAATACTCTTCGGTTACGGTCACCTTACTTGATCCGGTGATGTTGTCAATGTCGGGACGGTGGCTTCAACTCTAAGATCTTCAAGGTCGGAGGGTCTTGCTTGACGCCATGATAGTAAACATCAGCTCCATAGTTCAAGGGATAGCTTTGTCGGAGGAATATGGGCGGTCTTGGAGAAGTAATGATGAGAGGTGCCACTCTAGGCACGGGATCGTGAGGAAATCCTTATTGTGTTAACATCGGCATAGTCTTACGGAAATCGTCACCCCATCCGGTCGCTTTAACATCTTCAATAGGAATCTTGTAGCTTTCGGGACGTGTACTTCACCATGTAATCAAACTTTCCACTTGGTTGCCCAAGGTATCCCATGCGACGGTCTTTGTTTCTTTCACATCTTGATCTTGATTTCTTAGACATGTCTTCACGAGACTCTTCACGGTGGTTTCGAGAATAGTATTTCACGGTTATCCATCATGCCTTGAACACGTCTTCTCAACCAAGCACAACCATCAGTGCGGATGGGCACCAATGACAATTCTCTGGGCATCTGGATTGGCCGACTGCAGCAAATTCTTCTTAACGGTCATCGGAGGAATGGTCAAGTCATCTATGTTGAAAGCGTAAGTATCCTCACCTCTGACATTGGAACTCTTGTCATGGTTAGTCATAGGCGTCGATCATATTGGTCTCACGGGAGGATCAAACTCGATGCTTAGCTTCAATCATATCTTGAATTTTGTTCTTGAGCCCAAAATTGTCGATGTAGTACAGGCTGTTGGAGTGGTAAGCACACTTAGCATTAGGATTGTATCTCGGAGAGGAAGTGTTGATATTTTGAGGAGGATCCCTCAAGGTTATCAGCTCTGCTTTCAACATATGTTGCAAGGCTTGCGACAATGGCATGTTGATCTTCGTAAGCATCTTGTGCGGCGTTAAGCTCTGCGTTGTCTCGTTGAGGTTGTCTTGATGCGAGATTGGAGATCTGCCCCCACAGTTAGCGATCGTTCTTGGCTCGGATTTTCTGACCATACACAACATTAGCTTCTTTCTTACCACCAAAAGATCTCTTCGCAGCATTTGAAGATGTCTCTACATGAATCTTTCCACTCTTGATACTAGCTTCAATATGCTCTCCTGTCAGTATCAGCTCGGTGAATCCGGCTGAAGAGTTTCCAATGAGATGATTAAAGAACGGACCGGTCAGTGTTCCCATAAACATATCAACCAACTCCCTATTGGACAAGGGTGGTTGAACTCTGCCTGCTAGATCTCTCCATTTCTGAGCATACTCTTTGAACTTCTCATCACGACCCATATACATGCTTTGTAGTTGCATGCGAGTGGGTGTCAATTCAGCATTGTACTCATACTGTCTGTAGAAAGCATCTACTAAGTCACTCCAAGTACGGATACGGTCATTCTCTAGCTGATAATACCACTTCAACTGAGTTTCGGACAAACTCTCTTGAAAATAGTGCATCCACAACTTTCTGTCATCAGTGTGGGGGTTGATCTTCTAAGCATAGGACTTCTAATGCAGCTTAGGACAGGACATGCCATCATACTTGGCAAAAGTAGGAACTTTGAACTTGGGAGGAATCACCACACCAGGGACAAGACTCAGATCATCAAAATTCAACCCTGACATCTTCAGATTTTCCACAGCATTCAAACGGTCTTCAAGTTGCTTGTACTTGTCATCTTCATCAGAGTACTGACTATAGTCAGAGCGATCTTCTCTCTCTTTCTCAGGCTCACGCTGGTCATCTTCATTACCCTTGACACTCCCCTCATTCTTGACACTTCCTTCTAAGAGCTCTATCCGGCTAACCACTTTAGGACCACCTTTGTAGCGTTTGCCCATGTTGAGAAGATCGATGACCTTCTTCTTTCTGTTGATAAGCTTCTTCAGATCTTCTTGGCCTTGGACCAAACTGGTGAACATCTGCTGAAACTGAGCATTCTGAGCCTGAAGATCTTTGACAGACTGTTCAAGAGCCATTTCTGCTAATATAAATAGCGAGAGAATGAGAAAACCAATCTTCAATGTACCTGTGATGCAATGTTATGCTATGATATGCGATGTTTATGCGAATGCAATGCAATGTTTTCAAGGACCTTAGAGATTTAAATTTGTTAAACAAGCAATGAACAAACATTTATTAGTTCTCTTTTTATTCTTTTTCTTTTTAAGTACAAGAGATAGTCCAAAACAATAAAAGAAAAACATATAAATCCTAAAGCTCTAAGTCTCCCATGGGCGCTTCCTCTTGGTGCCGAGGTAGGCATTGATGCGTCGCTCCTCGTGAAGTAGCTTTGTCAACTCTAACACTTTCTTCTCACTTGCATAACACTGAGCTTCAAAGGTATCACTTTCTTCTTTAAGCTGAATCCAGGATCTCTTCAAGTCTTCAAGATCAGTAGGCATGTCAGGATGGAAAACGGTATAGGGTACGTCACCTATAGCAACAGGTTCCATAATTACTGGTAAAACAGGCATGAATGACATCATGAGGTTTTGAGCTCGAGCTCTCACCCATTTGAGGTAAGGTTCCCAAGGAATGGAGTTCTGGTGCCCCAAAGTCTTGGTATCAGTCTTCTTTACCATGCCCCAAGCGTGTATGAACCTTCGTCGGTAATTCTGGAGATCGTGATTGTAATCGAACATAATATCTTGGAGAAGCATATCATGAGGACCATCTCTTCGAGCAAAACCAAACTGACGTAGCGCTAGAGAAGGGTTGTAAGTAATACCTCCCCTTATACCAAGAAGTGGTACATTAGGGAATTCTCCACAACGCTTAATGAATGTGAAGTCCATTTGAGAGAAAAGATTCCAACGGATATCTGAATGAGAGAGTGACATTAGCCTTTGAGACCACTTCAACCTTTGTTCGTTCTTCAATACTGATAGAGGAAGGTGCGAAATAAACCACCTGGAAAGTAACGGTATGCAACACATGAGAGTTCCTTGTCTTTTAGAAGTACGAGTGTGGAGAGAATGTAGGACATCTCAAAGTAAAGTAGGCACAGGATTACGGGTAAGAAACAATTTGATGGCGTTGACATCTATGAATTGATCCGAGTTAGGGAATAGAACCAAACCATAGATTAGCAAGGCCACAATGTCTTCAAATGCATGGAAACTCATAACTTTGAGGAATTCTCGGGCTTTCTTAATTAAGAACTTAACACGTAAACCCTTAACTCCGCTTCTAGTTTCCCAATTGGCTTCAATGTCTGAGCGCTTAAGATGTAATGCTGATGCGATGTCTTCGTACTTAGGAGCCTTTTCTAAACCGGTGAATGGCATTTGGTCAAGAATAGGTACCCCAAGTAGCTTAGAGAACTCTTCCAAGGTACGAACCAACTGATAATCTGGGAATGTAAAGCAATGGTGTTTCAGATCAAAGAACTGGAATAGGACGTGCATCATATCTTCTTCAAAACCGGAGATAACCAAGTCAAGTAGATAACCATGTCTTTTGATGAACTGAGCATGATCAGGAATTTCTGAAACCAATTCTTTGAGCTGAGTAGGTATACCCACAAAGTTGATTCGGATAGTCTTTCTAGAAGCCATAATTCCTACAAAATAGAGCAAAGATAAATCCCTAGGTCCTTGAAATAGTTAGATATGATATGCAATGTGATGATGTCATGATGTCATGTTTGGCACACACAAGCAATTCACATAATGAGCCTAGGTTTAAGGCTTGCATGAGGTATAGGTGATTACCCCACCAAAAGTTTGAGTTGGTTCATCCTGTCCTATAATAGTAACCCGGGTTCTAGGAATCTCATATCATTGATCTTTCTCGTAGGCATTTATTTCAATACGACTACCAAGTGGTCGATCGAAAATATCCCAAAAGTCTGATCTTAATGAGCGTAGTATCGAGTATCAGCCAACCTTAGTCTCCACCAAAGCCGACCATCTCACTACCTTCTAATGGCCAAGATGGGTCAATTAAGGTTCAAAAAGTTTAGTTAGTGCTTGATGACACCACGAAGCCAAATACTATCCTCCACTTGGAAATGAAGAGTATCAGGACATCCAAAGTGTCACACTAACGTAGCCATCATGTTGACCGTTTTGATATACGTCTAACGGTCGCGATGATTTATTGCTACTTACCTAAAAGGAAACCCGGATCCGGCTGTAGGACCCCCCAAAAATATAATACCCAAGCAACCCTTAAAGATAAACCAAGCAAGTCAAATAGAAAGCAATAAAGGTGACATCTATAAATCCCTAAGGCATTCTCTCTTTAGGGTATTCATCCCCAGCAGAGTCGCCAGTTCTGTAATACGGTGAACTGACTTTGTAGGTTTTTGTATCGCAAATGTGCGGATAGCAAGAGTCGCCACCGACTTTTCTTTTATCCAATTAAGGGAAGGTAAAAAGTATAGAAAAAGACCTTTGTTAGATTCTGAGTAAGGGAGAAGGTTATGAAAAGGGAAGGTATTAACACCCCTTTCCATCCGTAGTTATCTACGGGCTCTTAGTTGCTCTTTAGATCACTTTAAAAATGTGCTTTCTGTGTGTTTGACAAAATGTTTTGAAAAGGCATTTCTCTTTGACTTTGTAATGATTCATGTAGGAATGTATACAAAGTGTTCGGAAATGTTTCGTTTTGAAAAGAGTTTGAACTTTGACAAAAAGTGTGTGGGGTGAAAAGTATTTGATTTGAGCAAGCAACTAAAAGTCTTATTACCTACTCAGAATTGGTCGTTTTCGTGTTATTTTACGTTCCTTTAGAATAGTGCTATCCATACCATTAGTTGGTAGGTAACTCTATTTGTTGGATGTAGTAGGGACATTCGAAGGGACATCGGATGGTCATAGAAAGCAACTTGTAGGAAGTATCCTAGCACATTCGAAGGGACTATCATCATTTTTCGTAGGCGACAATCGAGGGTCAAGATCATGTATTCGTAGGCGACATCGTGGGTCTATGATCTTTGTATCAAAGGGACTATGATGATATGTTTGTAGGCAACGGTGCTAGGATACCTCTACGTTCGAGGGACTTGACCATTTGAATTCGTAAAGGCAACGAGAAAGAATTACCCTAAGGGGTGTATGTGTGAAAGAAGTGTGTCAAATTCAGATATGTTATCTTGAAGTTTAAAGTGAGCTATGTTCAATTTTATCTTGCCATACACGCCTAATTACTAGCAGTTTATAGGGTGCGGAAATTAAATTGCGGAAAGTAAAGGTGCGGAAAGATAAATGTCCTACGCTATTACATGGCTTTGGGGCAGATACATAATTTAAAGATGCGAGAAAATAAAAGTCCTAATTAAATATGCGGGAAAATAAATAGTATCTCACGGTTATCCATCATGCACTGAACACGTCTTCTTAACCAAGCACAACCATCAGGCGCAGATGGGCACCAACGACAATTCTCTAGGCATCCTGGATTGACACCGGCTTGCAGCAAATTCTTCTTAACAGTCATCAAAGGAATGGTCAAGTCATCTATGTTGAAAACATAAGTATCGTCACCAACAGCATTGGAACTCTTGTCATGGTTAGGCATAGGGCGTTGATCACATTGGTCTCAGCGGAGGGTCAAACTCAATCTTAGCTTCAATCATATCTTGAATCTTGTTCTTGAGCCCAACAATCATCGATACTATGTCACGGGCTATTGGAATGGTAAGCACACTTAGCATTAGGATTGTATCTCGGAGAGGAAGTGTTGACATTTGAGGAGGATCCTCAAGGTAATCACTCACTTTCAACATGTGTTGCAAGGCTTGCGACAAAGGCATGTTGATCTTTGTAAGCTGTCTTTGTGGGCGTTACGGTTCGCGTTGTCTCGTGAGGTTGTCTTGATGTAGGATTGGAGATCTGGCCCCCACAGTTGAGCACGGTCGGTCTTGGCTCGGCTTTTACGACCATACGGCATTAGCTTTTTTCTTACCACCAAAAGATCTCTTCGCAGCATTTGATGATGACTCTACATGAATCTTTCCGCTCTTGATACCAGCTTCAATGCGCTCTCCTGTCAATATAAGTTCGGTGAATCCGGCTGAAGAGTTTCCAATCAGATGATTGAAGAATGGGCCTGTCCGTGTTCCCATAAACATATCAACCAACTCCCTATTGGACAAGGGTGGTTGAACTCTGCCTGCTAGATCTCTCCATTTCTGAGCATACTCTTTGAACTTCTCATCACGACCCATAGACATGCTCTGTAGTTGCATGCGGGTGGGTGTCAATTCAGCATTGTACTCATATTGTCTGTAGAAAGCATATGCTAAGTCACTCCAAGTACGGATACGGTCATTCTCTAGCTGATAATACCACTCCAATTGAGTTTCGGACAAACTCTCTTGAAAATAGTGCATCCACAACTTTCTGTCATCAGTGTGGGGGTTGATCTTCTGAACATAGGACTTCAAATGTAGCTTCGGACAAGACATGCCATCATACTTGGTGAAGCAACTCGATTTTCAAAAATCTTTTCGAACTCTCGAAAACAGTGAAATCGCCACCTAATTTTATTCGTTCCAAAAAGGAACGGGAAAATATAGATAAAACCCCAAAGAAACGGATAAGACGGTCTACGACCAAAAATTGGGATCGGGAGTCGGTTATGTAAGGGGAAGGTGTTAGCACCCCTTACATCCATCGTACTCGATGGGACCCGTTTAGTTCTAAGTGTGTGTGTATATTCGCTAATCTCTAAGTTATAAAGAAATGAGATTTGATTATTATTTTGAGTTTGGCACGGTTTTTGAACCGTGTGCCTACATATTCCCTTGTGCAATGGGAAAGTCAAAACTCTGTAGTTCCTCTTAAAAAGGCTTTAAATTGGTTGTATTGATTTTATCTGAAAAATCGTGCGCTTAGACGTTTCAAATGCTTTGAACTAGGACTTGTTTTGTTTGTTTGAAAAGCTTAAGTCCTCGTTCGTATTTGAAACGACTATTACACCCTCTTTATCTGAAAAGAGTTTTAATGATCGCATATGAGCGATAAAAGGAGTTTGAGTGAGTTGAGTTGTTTTTAGGTGGGAGACAAGTATTGGACCATAAGCGTTCAACGGCTAACGCCCCAATTACTCGGATGAGTGGACAGAAACATCCGAATCATCTTTTTCTACCCAAAGCTTTTGTTAAGAAAAGGTGAGGTGAAGCATGGTTCACGTTGATTAATTCAATTAAGACACCAAACATACGGTCGAGGGTCGATACTGGACTGACTACCATATGTTTGGGAGGAGGGAGAAGTAGAGTATTTATGAAATTGTTTTGAAAAGAAACTCGACGTTGGATCGAGGTTTAGAACTTTGAATTATGAAATCATTCTGATGCGCGTGCTGAGAGAAAATGGAAGCGGGTTATGATTAATCAAGTATATGGACTTAATTAACCTCGTGAGAATAGGTGCTCCTATCCCCAACCATGAGACCCTGGTGCATGGTGATTGGTATATAGACCAATGTTGTTTTCGGGTTATGATCGGTTAAAGCAACAAGGGCTTTAACCAATCTCGTGAGGATGACCATGCCCATCCCCAACCATGAGACCCTTTAAGAAATCGGCGTATGAGCCAATCAAGATGAAATCGAATTGATTTTAATTTTAATTGTGTGCACAGTGTACATTGGTGAATAATTGCTGAATGAATAAATAAACAGGCAAAATACCAAACAATACAATCGGAAATTTAAATAATTATTAGAGATGATTTTTTCTGTTTGATGAAAAATCGGCTAATAGTTTAATCGATTAGTCATCAAACAAAAACTATCAGGTCCAACAATTATTTATCACATCGCAACAAGAATGTTATTTACGAAATAAATTAAATGAAATAGAAAGTTCAGAAATAGCCTGATTGCCGTGATTCTGGACGATGCGAAGAGAAATCCATCTTAACTTTGATTACTCCGCAAAAATCGTCGTATTGCTGGCTATTCAGGTGCGTCAGATCTTTCTTCTTTGAAAATATTCCGATGTCCCATGCGACGATATTACACCACATATATTTTTGTTGAATGCTAACATTTTTTAGTAAAATTATTTAACAATAACAAAAATAATAATAAAACAGATTTTCATTTTTATCACCTAAAAAACAAGGTGGTGACACTTGTCACCACCAGATTTAATGGGAAAATAAAATAAAATATATTTGTTTTATATATTATTATTGTTTTTTTAATTTAAGAAAAAAAAGAAAAGAAAATGGGAAAGGAAACAAAAGAAGAACAGATTTATCTGTCTTCTCTCACGCATTCACTCTCCCTCACGCATTCTGGGTTTCTGCACTCTCGCGCTCTCATCCGAACCCTCACCGCCCTCTCTCTCTCACGATCGGCCGCGATTCCCGTCTCTCTCTCGCCGCGCCGTTCTCACTCTCTCAACGTCGAACCCTCACCGGCCACTCTCTCTCTCGCCGCGCCGTTCTGTCTCTCTTTCTCCCTCGCCGCAACTGCGATCGCGTTTTCTCACCTCTCTCCATCTCTCTGCATGCACCGATTTCTGATTATTTGATTTTCTGATTGTTGGATACAGGTTGATGGAATCGGAAAAGGGGAAAACGGACAAGGAAAGAGGAAAGGATGGCGACGAATCGCAACCTCCTCGTCGAACACGAATCAGGTATTACCTTTCTAAGACTCTTCTTTCTCAAATCGGAATGTATTTCTGAAACAAACTGTGTCTGAAGGTTGTTTGGCTTGGGGAAAATGATGATATGTCTATGCCATGCTTTGCTTGCGTTTTTGGCTTCTTTGTGTTGTTGTTACAGTTTTCTGTTTGGGGTTTGTGTTTGGTTTTGAAACTGTGGTTAACTCATCTTCTTTCTCTCTATTTCGGTTGCCTGGTGGGTTTTTGATGGTAAGAATGGATATTGCGCTTGGGTTTTGGATTTTTTTGTTTTGTTTCTTTTCAAACAGAGTTGTTTTTTCTTTCAAAATATCGAACAGATGCTGCACTCTGGATTTTGGTTAATGTTGGTGTTTAATCTCCGAACTGAACCTTTTGCTGGCTGTTTTTGTATTGGTCTCCTTCTTACTTTTATCATCTGAACAGATATTATATTGATCTTAGCTTGTCCCTTCATCCCTCTGTCCCTGTTACTTGTATTGGTAGTTTAACACCATGTCCTGCTCTGCTCTGCATTTCTCAAACTGTCCTCTGCTTTCTGCTCTGAACTTTTGACTTTTTTTGGGCTTATTTTGAACTGCTCTGCCCTTTTTGCAATGAGTGCTTGTAGCTTACCTTCTGCTTTCTTAAATGTCCCTGCTACTTCTTGATACTTGTGATGTATGCTTATTGCTTTGGGATATCTTTGGTTGGTGGCTCAATGTCTTTGTTGCATTAACGTGATGATTTCTTTCTTTTGAATTTCTTCAATTATCCTCTACTCTTCTTTTCCTCGACTTTCTCAACTTTGTCCACCTTTTGATGACCCATTGACACTGTGGGATTACTTGTTGCCTATTGGATATATATCGTTGGATTATTTTATCTTTTTTCGGAATTTAGATTGTGTTGTTATAATACTTGCTTCCGGAAAAGCGTAGCTTTTGTATCTGGAATTAACTGCTTCTTTCTCTTGCAGCCCGTTGCGTGTTTGTTCGTGAACCGGGTCAACCCGTGATTTGCAAACAAACGTTCGGCGATGATTAATCTTCGAGATTCTGAGGCTTAAACGATAAAACACGATTCCCCGCGCCTAGTGATGAGTCCTCGACAAAAACATAATCCTCTTATAATTTCTCGCATTGTTTTATGTTTATGTTTTGTAACTTCTAACCCGATTTTCCTTTCTTGTTTCATGTGACGGTGAATGGTGGAGCGGATGGTACGGTATGGAGATGAAGAGGAACGACCATACATGAAGAAAAGCTTCGGAGGACGACAAAATGTTCGAAACAACCGGAGATCGTAGCATTAGTTTAGGGAACTTTAGCAACTCGTAGCATTTAGACTTTGTAGTATTTCGGATTACTTCTTTTTGTAACAAGTTGCAATTTGAAAGTAAACTCGTAGCAATCTTGTAACATCCATGACATACATGAAAACTTGAATTTATATTTCCAATGTTGAGCTTTCTTTCTTTTCCCTCTTTGTGAAAACAAAAGTTGAAATTAGAATAGAGAGAAAAAGCTTGGTTCTGAACATTTTCCAATCTTCGAATCATATAACATAATGTTCCATATTTGTAATCCTTGTCCTCGTATTAATCTTTGAATAAAACAAGTCTTGGCAAAATTTTCCAAAACTCATAATAAACTTGAATGGACTCGTAACGCGCTTTAGAATACTTGAACAAGATCCGCATTTGAAAAGTGTTCAAAATTCAACTTGCCAATGTTGGTGCAAGCTTAGGACTTAGAATTTGAATTTAATAATTTGAACATTTGAGTTGCCATAAAAAATTCAATAATCTTATCTTGCCTTGTTTCAATAAATAGAATTCAAAATTTCCTTTGAACTCCAACTCATGATCACCTTGCTAAAACATAAACCAACACTCCAATTGGCTCGAGAATTTGAACTTTCTTTGGGCTTCAGGAACTTGCAATTGTGAACTGGAATTTGGATGGATTTGCACCAACCACAATCCTTGTATCTTGTAATTGATATAAACTTGGATGTACGAGATTGGTCTGAAAAACCCAAATACTTGCGTAGATCACAAACTTAAAAGAAATCCCAAACAATGGAATAATTGACCGATAAACTTCAAGAAATCCAGAACCACGAATTTTGACAAATCATTCGTTTCAAATAATTTGGGTGGATACAAGAGAAAGGAACATGAACCAATATTCCAAGAAAGATTATGGAAAGGAGGGTAAATTTTGGGGTGCGACAGTTGCCCCTATTCAATCATCTTAAACCTGATAAGTGAGAAAGATTGACAACTTTCGACCGTTCAAGGTGGAAGAGGATTGAATAATAGAGAACCCCAAAAATTTTCCCGACGCGGGAAACCAATGCCACAAAAGAAAACAGATAACAAATTTTGACTACGGAGCCAAGAAAAAAACGCTTGAAGGGAAAACTTGCTAAGCATCAACGGAATGCTTTAACACAACAGTTGGGAGATTTTAACAACACTGGGGATAACCGTGTCACCGAAATGACTTTGACAACAATTTTAAAGAAAAAGCTAAGAGAAGAGAAACGAACTTCTCAAGCGAAAAGACAAACAATCACAATTGAAAAATTGACATGACTGAGAACTTACCAAAGAGTTCTCTGATAACCAAGGAATACCTGGAAACCTTAAACAGAATTGAAAAATGACATGACTGAGAACTTAACAAAGAGTTCTCTGAACTAAGGAGTACCTGGAAACCTTAAACGAAATTGAAAAATGACACGATTGAGAACTTAACAAAGAGTTCTCTGAATTGAGGAATACCTGGAAACCTTACACAAAATTTGAAAAATTGACGTGGTTGAGAACTTAACAAAGAGTTCTCTGATTGACATGATTGAGAACTTAACAAAGAGTTCTCTGATTGACAAGATTGAGAACTTAACAAAGAGTTCTCTGATAACTAAGGAATACCTGGAGACCTTAAACATAATTGAAAAATGACACGGTTGAGAACTTAACAAAGAGTTCTCTGAATAACATGATTGAGAACTTAACAAAGAGTTCCCTGAAACTAAGGAATACCTGGAAACCTTAAACAGAATTGAAATGACATGATTGGGAACTTAACAAAGAGTTCCCTGAATAACATGATTGAGAACTTAACAAAGAGTTCCCTGAAACTAAGGAATACCTGGAAACCTTAAACAGAATTGAAATGACATGATTGGGAACTTAACAAAGAGTTCCCTGAATAACATGATTGAGAACTTAACAAAGAGTTCTCGGAATAGATGGCTTAGAACAATATCGGAATTGTTGGTGCACGAAAGTGCGAGGAGCCATGGCATGCTGAATGTCTTTGATCGTGTAACTTCCGAGTTACAAGCGAAATCGATGCGCACCCAAGTCTCGGGATAAACAAAAGCGTTATCCGGCACCGTGATATAGATGTTTATGAAGTCGGTAAATCTTGTTTCGACGTTTACTGTGATGAGAGATCTTCTTGAACATGTACGGACATGTTGAACAACTTTACGAGTTGACAAGATCTTCAATTTGTATGCGAGATAGCTTTACCGTTGATAGAAGAATCGATTCGGCTTTGTGGTGAAAAACTTCTAGGGTAATGAGCTTCAATTTGCGACATTGTATGGACAATGCGTTGCGCAAGTGGATATGTAGATCAACGTCGAGTTGGAGAAATATCTTGAGATCGAATAAACATCCCGCCGGTGGATATTTATTGTTGAGTAGTTGATAACTTCTGGGAAATAAGCGCACGAAGTTTGATGTAATTTTAGGGCGGCTCGGGAGAAATCAATTTCTTGCCAATAGTATTTGCTGAGAAGATTCTTGTCTGAAAGAAATCTTTGAAAATACCAAGAATAATGTTGTAGTAATCCTTTCTGAAGGAGATTCACTTGGGGAATGAAATAAGCTTCGCTGGGGAAACTTCGTAAGAAAACCATGTGGAAAATTCACTGGGGATTCTCGGTTGAATAATTTTGCTGACGTTTGAGTCCGACTGAAAGAGATAACTGTTTCGCTGGGGAAGAAATCTCGACTGGAGACCATCAGTTGTGAAGATCCATACAAATATATAACTTGTGCTGGAGAGAAGAGGATATTCTGTCGTCTGAGAACTAATCCTTCAATTTGATCCTCACGAGGATATCTATAGTTTCAGTTGAAAAACCTGCAAAACAAATAGCCGAAGCTAATGCATGAGTATGGTATGCATGATGTGATTTTTTTTCTAATGCAAATGATGCATGACTTCCTGACTGTTGAGAGAAGGGAGGCGTCACTGAGGAATCCAATTGAACGATCTTGTTGTCATAAAAGTTCACTGAGGATGATCGATCGATTCTATGGGGAAGAGACTTCATTGGGGAGTTGACACTACTGTCGATTGTCTTTCACCCAAGCGTTTGCCTGGCACTGGGGAGACAAATAAGGTGTCGTTTGAGAAAAGTCTCCTGCTTTTAATGGGGTACCTTAAAAGAAGCTCTATAAAGAAGGTCCATTTGATACAAGAGTTCGCTTGGGGAAACCCAATCACTCTGGAATGGATTCGATTTGAGAATCGTCATCGTTGTAGACCAATTATGGTCGAGCCCTCAAACTTGTGATCGGAAGAACTAAATTTTTCATTCAAAATAGTCTTCAAATTATGATTCTGCTGAGAACAATCAATAACCGATCTTGGAATAACCCGAGTCCTGGTTGAGGTTTATGAATGAATGTGCTATGTAGTATATGATATGAATGCATGAATGAATGAATGCATGAATATACTGGTTAATGCACTGGCTTATCAAACTGAATCCTCAACACCGTTAGTCCGGAGGATAAAAGAACATGGCACAACAAGATGATTGACCAAGCTCCAAATGTTGAATTGCCGCTGGAAGGGCTGCAATGCTAATTCTTGTAGAAATAAGAATAGCAAAATTCTGAGTTGACCAGATAATGATGATTAGAGGCGTGCCCCATGCATGGGAATGCAACTGCATTGCACTTAAGAGATATATCGACTTCAGAATCTCAATTTGCCCGATGCATGAGACCTTCTAGAAATCTTTCTGCAAAGGGTGCCCGGCATCACATTACGGCAATACTTCTCGATCATCGATATTTCAAAGGCTGGATATTCTAATATGGGAATATCATGCCTTGATAGGAGCTTTGGAGGTGTTGCCGCATCTCAAAATAACCTCCCTAGGTTTCTTGAACCTCAGTGTGGACTTCGCATAAATGGCGGTTGCCCAGGATGATCATTGAGAGACTCCAATGTCTCAATAGTTGCAGATGAATCTTTTTAGCAAGCTTGCTTTAGAATGAATCTTGAAGGACTTCTACATCTCGAGTATTTTCCTCGGATCATTGCATCGAATAAGGAGCTATGTGAGCATCGGGAAGACCGCCCGGGACGAGCTTTTAGAGACTCCTATGTCTCGAAGTAATTGCGGATCAATCAACAAGTGAGCGGTGACTTGGTGGAACAAGAGCTTTTGAAGGCTTCCAGCGTCAAGTAATTTTCTCATTGATTGGAACCGAACGATTAATTGAAATGTCCCAATGTAAACCTTAGAGACTCCCATGTCTCGGTGATTGCTTCAAGTTGACGAAACATGGAGCAGCGGTTGTCCAGCTAGCTGCTCTTTGAGAAAGACCAACTCAATTGATGATTGCTCTTTAAGGATTTGCCGGATTGGCGGAAATCGAGGAGTGAATTCGATTTGATTGCCCCAAATTAACAGAATCTTGAGAAGACAACTTGTGGTATGGTCAAAGGGTCCTTAGGCGATCGCCTTGCTACAAATAACTGCTAATTCAGCAGGAAAATCAAGTTTCTCTTCTTTTCACTGATGTTCATTATGAGAACTTCTTCAATGTCAAACAATTGTTTTACATGTAGAAGAATGTTTGTTGTGACAATTATAATGCAACATTTATGCATCTTGAAGTTTTGTATAAAAAACATGACTTTTTGTGAGTGAAACACTTTTGGAGTGCAATACTGAAAATTTTCTTTTTTGAAAGATAAGACGAGCATATGATACCATCACAGGTACTTAACACACACTGTAGGAGTCAGGTAAACGCGATCTCTTCGTTATATGCTTTTGAATTAACCCCTGCTTCAATTAGGACTTTTGAGGGTTGTAACGTGGTCTGGTTCACGGGTTTTTAGAAAAAAAGATTTTTAGGCTCAAAATATTTGGTGCCCGCCCATTCTCCGTGATGTTCTTCAGTCCTAAGTTCAACTATCCTGATACGAACACTCATCTCTCGAGAGGCGTTATGGTGGTTGAGGAACCAATACGAGGTTTTTTGGACACGACAGTCACTCACATTTTGCCTTTGGTATTTGACCACACAACTTGTTCTTTGTTGAAAAATCTTCTTTGACAATGCTTTTCAAGATTTTCTCCTGACTTTTGCCTGACTTTTGCCTAAGCGACTTATTAATAAGTTTCGACTTAGCGGGATTTTTGTCTCTTTCTATTCATCTCTTTTTTTTTTGAACAAGTCGTGGATCTTTACACAATCATTGATTTCTTAAAAGTGATGGTGACTGTCTGAGTCCTTAGGTAGATGAGGGATAACTGTTATGGTGTCGTCATCTGTTGACCTTTATGATGTGCGAGAGATACCCAACATGGTATCATTCTCCTTTGATGCACACTATTGATAGATGGAGGTCAACTACTGTGGTTTTGACCTTTCTCAACCTTTTGAAGGATAGCCATTGTTGTATCCTTAAATGCACACTCTCTTGGTGAGTTCTGAACGCTCGATCAGATTAACTGAACACTACCCGCCCACAGGGTAAAAATGAAGGGTTTTTTTTTTTCGAAAAGAAAAGAAACTCCTTCTTCAAGGCTCAAAGGGGTTAACGATGGTTTATCTCCCTTATAACTCCGGTGTTTGGGGATTTGAAACAAGGCCTGTACATCATTAGCATGGTTCTACTCAAAATCACATGACTAGAGACCTGGCGTTTTTCAATTATCGTCATCCTCCCTCCAATCTTTGCCTAGGCGAAAGGATTGGTAACGTTGGTATCAAAAGTGCTCGCAAATCAATTAAAGAGTGATAACGAATGGATTGAGTGACAACGAATGGATTACTTCAAGACAAACATATTCATTGCATTAAGATAAAAACAAACAAGTTTCTACATGCAAACAAAGTTTAAACAATTAAACAAGATACACATGAAAATGCAGTAAAGAAATAAAAGACTGTCATTGTTGAGGAGACTTGGACTCCGTCTTGACTTGTTGATTCCGGTGAAATTAGTAGGCTTGACGTTCACTTGAATACGGGGTTTCTATTCACAAACAGATTCCCTCCTTGAAGAGTCAAGAACTTCTAGTCAATCAACTGTTGAACTTTGGCTTTGTAGGCGTTGCAGTCCTCTGTCGAGTGTCCTACTGTTCCATCATGGTATCCGCATCGCGCGTTATGATCATAACCAAGTGGGAATAAATTTGGTGGGTTAAGAAACTTAGGGACCACCAATGAACTTTGAACCAGATATGGCAGAAGTTGACTGTAGGTAACTGGAATTGGATCAAGAGGAGCCTCCCTTCTTTCCAAATTATTCCGAGGCACAGTTTGATTTTGAGAGTTCTGACTCTGAAGTTGAGGAAGATCAGACAAAAGTTGTTGATGCAAAGACTCGAAAGATGGTAATGGAGGATAATGAGTTGGCGCTGCAACCGACTTCCCTTTGCTAGAACTTGAGATATCTTTGCTGAAGGTTACCACTTTCTCTGAAGTGAACATCTGGTCTACTTCATCACTACTCCCCAAAGTCTCAACTTCCTTTTGGCAAGCAATTGTCCCAATGAGTTTTGGGAGTTCCTCAAAATTGCTATGATTAGACCTTGTAAGCAAAATGTCTAAGCTCGACCCATTCTGCTTGAAAAACAGAATCTTATCATCAATTAGCTCCTGAACGGTGCATTTGAAGGCCGAACAATTCTCAGTTTCATGTCCTGCAGAGTCAGCATGAAAAGCACATTTAGCTTTCTCATGAAACCAAGCTTTAGCAACCCCTAGTACTGGCTTCAACTCCCTTGGTGTCACAACACCACTCTGAACCAAGCAAGGAAAAAGTCGAGAATATGATATCGGGATTGGCTGAATATCCTGCTGAGCATATCGACGATAATGCGGATTAATACGCTGATTTGGTTCCTTCTTCTTCGATCGGGGAGCAAGCAATTGCTGTTGTCGAGGAATCCTCGAAGGTGATGGTCGAGGATGATACTCAGTAGGAGAATTTTGAACTGGAGAGTTCGCCACATGCGGATGTCCTTGACTCATGGAGACATCAGATGATAGAGCAGTAACCAAACTTGCGGAGATTGGTGTGGTGTTGCATTCTCTCTTCAACACAACTTGCAAGAGATCCAAGACCAGACTCATCTGACTTTTCAAGTGCTTAACTTCTGCCTTCAAAAGTTCCTGACCACGCTGAAGCTCGTCTATAGTCCTCTGAGACATCCTTGAAGTTCTGAACGTGCGTCGAGTAGACAATTTGATATTTCTGGACAGAAGAAATGAAATGAGCTTTCTGATGAAGATGAAATACATGGTAATGCATTAAAGAATGCAAATGTAATATAATGGCAACGCATGTAAGAATGCGATGTAATATAGTAGTGACGCATGTAAGAATGCGATGTAATGGTAATGCATATAAGAATGTCATATGATGGTGATGCATGTAAGAATGCAATGATGGTGATGCATGTAAGAATGCAATGATGGTGATGCATGTAAGAATGCCATATGATATAATGGTAACGCATGTCAGAATGCGATGTAATGTAATAGTAACGCATGTCAGAATGCGATGTAATGTAATAGTAACGCATGTAAGAATGCGATATAATGGTAATGCATGTAAGAATGCAATGTAATATAATGGTAACGCATGTCAGAATGCGATGTAATGTAATAGTAACGCATGTAAGAATGCGATGTAATGGTAGTGCATGTAAGAATGCAATGTAATGTAATAGTAACGCATGTCAGAATGCGATGTAATGGTAATGCATGTAAGAATGCAATGTGATGGTAATGCATGTAAGAATGCAATGTGATGCGATACATATTGATGTTATGCGCAAAATCACATGTAAAGTTGAACAAACAAGGGTTTAAAAGTACGGTCGGACATGGTTTCGACATCTACCCACAATTCCCCAAACAAGGTTGGTTCTTAGGGTTTTTGATACAACAAACACAAATTCTCGCGCATCGCAAAGATACTTGCAACTCTACCAAGTTTTTTTAAAGAGAATTTGGTTTGAGGGAGAGTTACGTATTAACCGAATAGACAAAGCAGGTCTAACGATCTAACAAACGTAACCCTCAATACTGGGATCTGAACGGGGTGCTCAAAATCATTGATCCCAACTTAGGTGTACCATTTTCACCGCAAATAAATTTGTGATTAGATGATATATCCAAGAACGTCTCATTTGAGCATTCTTAAAGCCTAAAGGTTAGGTTTCCTTAAAGGTCAAAACTAGGGGAAAAATCCCTTCTAACAACACCATCGTCAATGCAAAAATAACTTGCAATGCGATAATGTCTTCGAAAGAACCTCCCCTAGGTGTGGTCTTCGCACCAACTTGCAAGACATTTCCGTCTAGCAAATCAATACTACACAACCACTCTAATTTATGTGTTCTATAGCCTTGGTAGTGGGCTTTTCCTATAGTCCCATCCATCATTCCCATACAACAATAGTATATCAACAAGGTAATAATTAAAGTGATAGGAAATAAGCGACTAAATAAAACACACAAATAGAGTGATAAAAAGAAAGCGAAATAAAACACACATACGAAGAGCTAAACTAGGGTTGACACGCTTAGTCAATTCCCCAGTGAAGTCGCCAACTGAAACAGTGAAATCGCCACCTAATTTTATTCATTCCAAAAAGGAACGGGAAAATATAGATAAAACCCCAAAGAAACGGATAAGACGGTCTACGACCCAAAATTGGGATCGGGAGTCGGTTATGTAAGGGGAAGGTGTTAGCACCCCTTACATCCATCGTACTCGATGGGACCCGTTTAGTTCTAAGTGTGTGTGTATATTCGCTAATCTCTAAGTTATAAAGAAATGAGATTTGATTATTATTTTGAGTTTGGCACGGTTTTTGAACCGTGTGCCTACATATTCCCTTGTGCAATGGGAAAGTCAAAACTCTGTAGTTCCTCTTAAAAAGGCTTTAAATTGGTTGTATTGATTTTATCTGAAAAATCGTGCGCTTAGACGTTTCAAATGCTTTGAACTAGGACTTGTTTTGTTTGTTTGAAAAGCTTAAGTCCTCGTTCGTATTTGAAACGACTATTACACCCTCTTTATCTGAAAAGAGTTTTAATGATCGCATATGAGCGATAAAAGGAGTTTGAGTGAGTTGAGTTGTTTTTAGGTGGGAGACAAGTATTGGACCATAAGCGTTCAACGGCTAACGCCCCAATTACTCGGATGAGTGGACAGAAACATCCGAATCATCTTTTTCTACCCAAAGCTTTTGTTAAGAAAAGGTGAGGTGAAGCATGGTTCACGTTGATTAATTCAATTAAGACACCAAACATACGGTCGAGGGTCGATACTGGACTGACTACCATATGTTTGGGAGGAGGGAGAAGTAGAGTATTTATGAAATTGTTTTGAAAAGAAACTCGACGTTGGATCGAGGTTTAGAACTTTGAATTATGAAAGCATTCTGATGCGCGTGCTGAGAGAAAATGGAAGCGGGTTATGATTAATCAAGTATATGGACTTAATTAACCTCGTGAGAATAGGTGCTCCTATCCCCAACCATGAGACCCTGGTGCATGGTGATTGGTATATAGACCAATGTTGTTTTCGGGTTATGATCGGTTAAAGCAACAAGGGCTTTAACCAATCTCGTGAGGATGACCATGCCCATCCCCAACCATGAGACCCTTTAAGAAATCGGCGTATGAGCCAATCAAGATGAAATCGAATTGATTTTAATTTTAATTGTGTGCACAGTGTACATTGGTGAATAATTGCTGAATGAATAAATAAACAGGCAAAATACCAAACAATACAACCGGAAATTTAAATAATTATTAGAGATGATTTTTTCTGTTTGATGAAAAATCGGCTAATAGTTTAATCGATTAGTCATCAAACAAAAACTATCAGGTCCAACAATTATTTATCACATCGCAACAAGAATGTTATTTACGAAATAAATTAAATGAAATAGAAAGTTCAGAAATAGCCTGATTGCCGTGATTCTGGACGATGCGAAGAGAAATCCATCTGAACTTTGATTACTCCGCAAAAATCGTCGTATTGCTGGCTATTCAGGTGCGTCAGATCTTTCTTCTTTGAAAATATTCCGATGTCCCATGCGACGATATTACACCACATATATTTTTGTTGAATGCTAACATTTTTTAGTAAAATTATTTAACAATAACAAAAATAATAATAAAACAGATTTTCATTTTTATCACCTAAAAAACAAGGTGGTGACACTTGTCACCACCAGATTTAATGGGAAAATAAAATAAAATTTATTTGTTTTATATATTATTATTGTTTTTTTAATTTAAGAAAAAAAAGAAAAGAAAATGGGAAAGGAAACAAAAGAAGAACAGATTTATCTGTCTTCTCTCACGCATTCACTCTCCCTCACGCATTCTGGGTTTCTGCACTCTCGCGCTCTCATCCGAACCCTCACCGCCCTCTCTCTCTCACGATCGGCCGCGATTCCCGTCTCTCTCTCGCCGCGCCGTTCTCACTCTCTCAACGTCGAACCCTCACCGGCCACTCTCTCTCTCGCCGCGCCGTTCTGTCTCTCTTTCTCCCTCGCCGCAACTGCGATCGCGTTTTCTCACCTCTCTCCATCTCTCTGCATGCACCGATTTCTGATTATTTGATTTTCTGATTGTTGGATACAGGTTGATGGAATCGGAAAAGGGGAAAACGGACAAGGAAAGAGGAAAGGATGGCGACGAATCGCAACCTCCTCGTCGAACACGAATCAGGTATTACCTTTCTAAGACTCTTCTTTCTCAAATCGGAATGTATTTCTGAAACAAACTGTGTCTGAAGGTTGTTTGGCTTGGGGAAAATGATGATATGTCTATGCCATGCTTTGCTTGCGTTTTTGGCTTCTTTGTGTTGTTGTTACAGTTTTCTGTTTGGGGTTTGTGTTTGGTTTTGAAACTGTGGTTAACTCATCTTCTTTCTCTCTATTTCGGTTGCCTGGTGGGTTTTTGATGGTAAGAATGGATATTGCGCTTGGGTTTTGGATTTTTTTGTTTGGTTTCTTTTCAAACAGAGTTGTTTTTTCTTTCAAAATATCGAACAGATGCTGCACTCTGGATTTTGGTTAATGTTGGTGTTTAATCTCCGAACTGAACCTTTTGCTGGCTGTTTTTGTATTGGTCTCCTTCTTACTTTTATCATCTGAACAGATATTATATTGATCTTAGCTTGTCCCTTCATCCCTCTGTCCCTGTTACTTGTATTGGTAGTTTAACACCATGTCCTGCTCTGCTCTGCATTTCTTAAACTGTCCTCTGCTTTCTGCTCTGAACTTTTGACTTTTTGGGCTTATTTTGAACTGCTCTGCCCTTTTTGCAATGAGTGCTTGTAGCTTACCTTCTGCTTTCTTAAATGTCCCTGCTACTTCTTGATACTTGTGATGTATGCTTATTGCTTTGGGATATGCTGGTTGGTGGCTCAATGTGCTGTTGCATTAACTGTGATGATTTCTTTCTTTTCTGAATTTCTTCAATTATCCCTGCTCTACCCTTCTTTTCCTCGACTTTCTCTTGTCCACCTTTTGATGACCACTGACCTTGTGGGATTACTTGTTGCCTATTGGATATATATCGTTGGATTATTTTATGCTGCCTGTCGGGAATTTAGATTGTGAACTGTTATAATACTTGCTGCCCGGAAAAACTGTAGCTTTTGTATGCTGCCCGGAATTAACACTGTCGCTTCTTTCTCTTGCAGCCCGTTGCGTGTTTGTTCGTGAACCGGGTCAACCCGTGATTTGCAAACAAACGTTCGCGATGATTAATCTTCGAGATTCTGAGGCTTAAACGATAAAACCTGATTCCCGCCAAACGCCTAGTGATGAGTCCTCGACAAAAACATAATCCTCTTATAATTTCTCGCATTGTTTTATGTTTATGTTTTGTAACTTCTAACCCGATTTTCCTTTCTTGTTTCATGTGACGGTGAATGGTGGAGCGGATGGTACGGTATGGAGATGAAGAGAGCGACCATACATGAAGAAAAGCTTCGGAGGACGACAAAATGTTCGAAACAACCGGAGATCGTAGCATTAGTTTAGGGAACTTTAGCAACTCGTAGCATTTAGACTTTGTAGTATTTCGGATTACTTCTTTTTGTAACAAGTTGCAATTTGAAAGTAAACTCGTAGCAATCTTGTAACATCCATGACATACATGAAAACTTGAATTTATATTTCCAATGTTGAGCTTTCTTTCTTTTCCTCTTTGTGAAAACAAAGTTGAAATTAGAATAGAGAGAAAAGCTTGGTTACGAACATTTCCAATCTTGAATCATATAACATAATGTTCCATATTTGTAATCCTTGTCCTCGTATTAATCTTTGAAAAAAACAAGTCTTGGCAAAATTTTCCAAAACTCGTAATAAACTTGAATGGACTCGTAACGCGCTTTAGAATACTTGAACAAGATCCGCATTTGAAAAGTGTTCAAAATTCAACTTGCCAATGTTGGTGCAAGCTTAGGACTTAGACTTTGAATTTAATAATTTGAACGTTTGAGTTGCCATAAAAAATTCAATAATCCTATCTTGCCTTGTTTCAATAAATAGAATTCAAAATTTCCTTTGAACTCCAACTCATGATCACCTTGCTAAAACATAAACCAACACTCCAATTGGCTCGAGAATTTGAACTTTCTTTGGGCTTCAGGAACTTGCAATTGTGAGGAATTGGATGGTTGCACCAACCACAATCCTTGTATCTTGTAATTGATATAAACTTGGATGTGCAGATTGGTCGAAAACCCAAATACTTGCGTGATCACAAACTTAAAAGAAATCCCAAACAATGGAATAATTGGAGATAAACTTCAAGAAATCCGAACCACAATTTTGACAAATCATTCGTTTCAAATAATTTGGGTGGATACAAGAGAAAGGAACATGAACCAATATTCCAAGAAAGATTATGGAAAGGAGGGTAAATTTTGGGGTGCGACACTTGGCAAAAGTTGGAACCTTGAACTTGGGAGGAATCACAACACCAGGGACAAGGCTTAGATCATCAAAGTTTAGCCCTGACATCTTCAGGTTTTCCACAACATTCAGACGGTCTTCAAGTTGTTTATACTTGCCATCCTCATCAGAGTATTGGCTATAGTCAGAGCGATCCTCTCCTTCTTTCTTAGGCTCACGCTGGTTATCTTCATCACCCTTGGTACTCTCCTCGGTATTGACACTTCCTTCAGAGAGCTCTATCCGACTGACCACTTTAGGACCCCCTTTGTAGCGTCTACCCATGTTGAGGAGACCAACAACTTTCTTCTTTTTTTTGATGAGCTTCTTCATATCTTCTTGGCCTTGGACCAAACTGGTGAACATCTGTTGAAACTGAGCATTCTGAGCTTGGAGATCTTTGACAGAGTGTTCAAGAGCCATTTCTGCTAAAATAAATAGCGAGAGAATGAGAAAACCAATCTTCAATGTACATGTGATGGAATGTTATGCTATGCTATGCAATGTTTATGCGAATGCAATGCAATGTTTTCAAGGACCTTTGAGATTTAAATTTGTTAAACAAGCAATGAACAAACATTTATTAGTACTCTTCTTATTATTCTTTTTCTTTTTAAGTACAAAAGATAATTCAAAACAATAAAAAGAACACATATAAATCCAAAAGCTCTAAGTCTCCCATGGGCGCTTCCTCTTGGTGCCGAGGTAGGCGTTGATGCTTCGCTCCTCGTGAAGTAGCTTGGTCAACTCTAGAACTTTCTTCTCACTTGCATAACACCGAGCTTCAAAGGTATCCCTCTCTTCTTTTAGTTGAATCCAGGATCTCTTCAAGTCTTCAAAATCAGTAGGCATGTGAGGATGGGAAATAGTATAGGATACGTCACCTATAGCAACAGGTTCCATAATTACTGGTAGAACAGACGTGAATGGCATCATGAGGTTTTGAGCTCAAGCTCGCACCCATTTGAGGTAAGGTTCCCAAGGAATGGAGTTTTGGTGCCCCAAAGTCTTGGTATCTGTATTCTTTACCATGCCCTAAGCGTGTATGAACCTTCGTCGGTAATTCTGGAGATCGTGGTTGTAGTCGAACACAATATCTTGGAGAAGCATATCATGTGGGCCATCTCTTTGAGCAAAACCAAACTGACGTAGAGCTAGAGAAGGGTTGTAAGTAATACCTCCCCTTATACCAAGTAGCGGTACATTAGGGAATTCTCCACAACGCTCAATGAATGTGAAGTCATTTTGAGAGAAAAGACTCTAACGGATATCTGAATGAGAGAGTGACATTAACCTTTGAGACCACCTCAACCTTTGTTCATTCTTCAAACCTGATGGAGGAAGGTGCGAAATAAACCACCTGGAAAGTAACGGTATGCAACACATGAGAGTTCCTTGTCTTTGATAGTAAGTGTGGAGAGAATGCGAGAATGTCTCCAAGTAAAGTAGGCAGATTACGGGTAAGAAACAACTTGATGGCGTTGACATCTATGAATTGATCCGAGTTAGGGAATAGAACCAAACCATAGATTAGCAAGGCCACAATGTCTTCAAATGCATGGAAACTCATAACTTTGAGGAATTCTCGGGCTTTCTTAATTAGGAACTTGGCAAGTAAACCCTTAACTCGCTTCTAGTTTCCCAATTGGCTTCAATGTCGCGCTTAAGATGTGGCGATGCAATGTCTTCGTACCTAGGAACCTTTTCTAGACCGGTGAATGGCATTTGGTCAAGAATAGGTACCCCAAGTAGCTTAGAGAACTCTTCCAAAGTAGGAACTAACTGATAATCTGGAAATGTAAAGCAATGGTGTTTTGGATCGAGGAACTGAAATAGGACATGCATCATATCCTCTTCAAAACCGGAGATAACCAAGTCAAGCAGATAACCATGTCTTTTGATGAACTGAGCATGATCGGGAATTTCTGAAACCAATTCTTTGAGCTGAGAAGGTATACCCATGAAGTTGATTCGGATAGTCTTTCTAGAAGCCATAACATCCTACAAAACAGAGCAAAGATAAATCCCTAGGTCCTTGAAATAGTTAGAAATGATATGCAATGCGGATGATGTCATGATGTCATGTTTAGCACACACAAACAATTCACACAATGAGCCTAGGTTTAAGGCTTGCATGAGGTCTAGGTGATTACCCCACCAAAAGTTTGAGTTGGTTCATCCTGTCCTATAATAGTAACCGGGTTCTAGGAATCTCACATCATCGATCTTTCTCGTAGGCGTTTATTTCAATACGACTACCAAGTGGTCGACCGAAGATATCCCAAAAGTCTGAGCTCAATGAGCGTAGCATCGAGTATCAACCAACCTTAGTCTACACCAAAGCCGGCCATCTCACTACCTTCTAATGGCCAAGATGGGTCAATTAGGGTTCTAAAAGTTTAGTTAGCGCTTGATGACACCACGCAGAAGCCAAATACTATCCTCAACTTGGGAATGAAGAATATTAGGACATCCAAAGTGTCACGCTAACGTAGCCATCATGTTGACCGTTTTGATATACGTCTAACGGTTGCGACGATTTATTGCTACTTACCTAAAAGGAAACCCGGATCCGGGTGTAGGATCCCCCCCACAAATATAATACCCAAGCAACCCTTAAAGATAAAGCAAGCAAGTCAAACAGAAAGCAGTAAAGATGATCTAAAAATCCCTAAGGTAATTCTCTCTTTAGGGTGTTTCCCCAGCAGAGTCGCCAGTTCTGTAACACGGTGAACTGACTTTTAGTGTTTTGTATCGCAAATGTGCGGATAGCAAGAGTCGCCACCGACTTTTATTTTTATCCAATTAAGGAAAGGTAAAAGTACAGAAAAAGACCTTCGTTATATTCTGAGTAAGGGAGAAGGTTATAAAAAGGGAAGGTATTAGCACCCTTTTCCATCCGTAGTTATCTACGGGCTCTTAGATGCTCTTAGATCACTTTAAAAAATTGTGCTTTCTGTGTGTTTGAAAAATGTTTTGAAAAGGCATTTCGCTTTGACTTTGTAATGATTCATGTAGGAATGTATACAAAGTGTTCGGAAATGTTTCGTTTTTGAAAAGAGTTTGAACTTTGACAAAAGTGTGAGGTGTGAAAAGTATTTTGATAGAGCAAGCAACTAAAAGTCTTATTACCTACTCAGAATGGTCGTTTTCGTGTTATTTTACGTTCCTTTAGAATAGTGCTATCCATACCATTAGTTGCTAGGTAACCTTATTCGTTGGATGTAAGCGGGACATTCGAAGGGACATCGGATGGTCATAGAAAGCAACTTGTAGGAAGTATCCTAGCACATTCGTAGGGACTATCATCATTTTTCGTAGGCGACAATCGAGGGTCAAGATCATGTATTCGGAGGCGACATCGTGGGTCTTATGATCTTTGTGTTGAAGGGACTATGATGATTTGTTTTGAAAGCGTCAGTGCTAGAATACCTCTACGTTCGAGGGACATGACCATTTTGAATTCGTAAGGCAACGAGAGAGAATTACCCTAAGGGGTGCATGTGTGAAGAAGTGTGTTTATTTCAGGTATTTTTGTCTTGGAATTAGAGTGAGCTATGTTCAAGTTTATCTTGCCATACACGCCTAATTACTAGCAGTTTATAGGGTGCGGAAATTAAATCGCGGAAATGTAAAGATGCGTAAAGATAAATGTCCTACGCTATTACATGGCTTTGGGGCAGATACATAATTTAAACTTGCGGAAAATAAAAACCTAATTTAAACTATTACATCCCATGAGCAGTTACATTATTGGAAAAAAAGAAACAATAAAAGAAAAATCGTCCGAAACGGGATAACCTGCAAGAGAATGAGAAATCGGAAAATACGAGAGAAATCGAATAAGAGGAAAATGTTAGTAAAAATGCAAATTTTTGAATAAGAATAATATGACATGCTGGAAATAACATAAATATGCTAAAATAATTTTTTGGGATTTTTTGGATGCATTTTAATAATTTAAAACTAATTAAAAGTGATTTTAATGCTAAATTATGAATAAAAATAAATATGCATGCAAAATAATATTTTTTTATTTTATAAATTAAATAAGTATTTTCTGAAAATAAACGTAAAAGGAAAAAATATTTTGATGATTTTTAATGCATGAAATAAAATATAGAAAAGAATTAAAATGCATGAAGAAATATTAAATAAATAAGAAAAATATGAAAATTTTGTAAAAGGAGAAAAAAACCAAATGGTCACAGGAGAATCGAACCCAGGACCATGCTTTCACAACCCCCAAGCCTTTGCCATCTGAGCTAGCACGCGTCACTGTTTAGAAATTGGAGCGAACGGATTATAAACACGCGTCGTCCGATGCTCGGATCACGCCAAGCTTCGTCTTCCTCGGTTTGAATTTTGAAAATCTGCGTCGGCCTTGGCTCGGCTATGTCCAGCTAAATCAAAAATCATGTACAAGCAATATAAATAAAATCTAAGACCATGGTTCGATTGGAAACATCATTCCGAATGCAATGGTAGTGGTCTTGAGGTCCAATTTTTCGGTTTTAAGGAAACCCTAAATCATGGCGAAAACCTAACAATGGCAAATCGTGCTTGAGCCATGGAAATGCAATTCGCCAGATCGTTTGCAAACTTCCTACTAATCACAAAAACAACAACAAATCGTGTTAAAAATGCATGAATATGAGAAATCGATTTCGAAATATATTGGAACAAACCGAATTCGGATTTCTTGTTTCTTGATGTTTTTGAATGATGTAAGAGTCTGGATCGTCTCTAAAGACCTCAAGGAATGCAATGGAGGGCTTGGAATTGGTTGAATCGAAGCAAAACTAGGGCTGCCAGTTGCTTCAAGTGCACGAATTTTTTGAGTTAGGTTACGGTTCCTCAAGCCAATTTTTTCGTTCTCAATCATGTGCTATGCATTGTGTATTTATATTGGATGGAATTGGAGCTGATTTGAGGAAGAAATCATCACTAATCAATGTAAATCAAATTTGATTTTTGTACAAAATCAAATTTTCATTTTTTGATCAATTTTCAATCAAATCTTGCCATATCAATCCAAATTTTGAAATTTGCTGGCTTTAATGAGTTGCTTGGATCTCAAGGAAGAGAGAAAAATCAATTTTGCATGTAATTTTGATTTTATACTTTATTTTTGAATTTAATTTGTATTTAAATGAATAAATTCCAAATTAAATAGAAAAATAAAATAAAAATTCGTGGCATTGGGCTTTGATATTCCTAATTGCAAAAGGAACAAGTTTGGATAAATAAAAAGTAAGCCCATTTGCAAAAAATTTTATTTTTAGAAGCATTTCTCTTTGTGCACTCTTTCAAAATTGCCCAACTTGTGAATGGTATATCTTGCTCAATTTTCCACATTTTTTAGTGTTCTTGGACTTTTTGGAAATCTCTAAGAGTCCTCTAACCAACCTTTTTGGTCTCATCTCAATTGGAGTTTCCCTGCTCAATATATCCTCAAATAAAAAAGTTGACTTTTTGTTGACTTTGAAAATGACCTGTAATGTTTTGAGCCATACCTCTCAAATGAAGCATTTTTTGGACATTCTTGTGAGACATGAAGTTGTAGAGAATTGAATTTCCTTCAGAACAAGAGGTGGTGGAAAAATTTCTGAGAAAGTATGAGAAAGTTATGATCAGTCAAAGTTCAGTTGACTTTTCACCTAGAAACCCTAATTTAGAAAGTTTGACTTTTGAGAAAATCTTGAGTTTTCTTGATGAATCATGATCAACCCTTGATCAAATGATGAATGTAACTTCAAAATGAGGATGTTGACCAAAAATTATGAAGTTTGACTGTATGTTGACCACAGTTGACTTTTTGTCCAATCTGTGATTTTCAACCATCTGAGCAATTGTCTGAGGAAATTTGACTTGTGGAGCTTGAAACTTGACATGGAGAATCTTTGAAGCATATGAGGAGGCATGATGACCATTGGAGATGTTGGAAGTCCATCTTGACCTGAGAAATATCAAACCCTAGTTTGGGTTGATTGTCTAGGAGAGAGTTTGTCTGATCAACTCTTGAGGAATCCTTGAGTATGGATGTATGAGATGTCTTGAGAAGATGGAGGGAAAATTTTGGGGTATGACAGCTGCCCCTGTTCAATCTTCTTGTACTGGATGGTTAGATTGACATGCTTGTCTTTCGTGACCTGAAGGTAGAAGATGATTGAACACTCGAGTACACCTGAAAATTTGCACTCGCTGTTGGTTGATGATGCGAGAATGGGCTTATAGATGCCATTTGGAGAAGCTGGAGATTTCGCTGGGGAATGAGTCGTACGCTAGACTCAAGATTGTTGATAGGATAGGAGAATCGTCAGAGATGGGCTTAAGATGCCATCTGGAAAGGCCGATGCTGGGGAGTGAATCGTATGCTAGGCTCTGTAGACGTTTCTGGAAAGGAGAGGAGCATGGAGATGGGCTTAAGATGCCATCTGGGGGGAGTCGTACGCTAGAATTCGTGCTCATCTTTGAATGAAGTTATTGGTTTGTATTGATTTTTAACCAAATATGTAGCATTCCAAAGGTGGAGAAATGTTGATAAGTAGTCGGAGATGGGCTTAAGATGCCATCCAAGGCAACTGAATCGTATGCCAGACTCTGTAGTTGCTGATGATAATAAGAGGGAATCAGAAATAATCTTCGTGCTGATTACTCTGAGGGATAGTAGTTGGCAAAAATGTGGATAGCTTCCCTGTTGTGCATCGGGTATTGTTCCACTGCCTGTTATCGGAGGATAACTTGTGATCGTTCGGATAGGGTTTCCCGTCTAGCTTCGGGTATTAATCCTAGATCCGCTGTTGGAGAACAACAAGGGTGGTCGTTTAGATAGTTTTCCCGTCTGGATTCGGGTCTTAATCCTGGACCTGTTTGTGTCAGAAATGACTTACCTGTTTTGGAGAAAACGAGAAAAACTTTGATAGAATATTTGTTAGTTTTATGCAAAGTATGATGCATGACAATGTATATGAATGACATATGCATGAATTATGACTTTATGAGTAATGTATGAATGATAGATGTTGTGGTATTTCAAAACATATCCATCTTGAAGAAGATGCGGATGTTCTGCTTGCGGATTCCTGACTTCTGTTTGGGGATGGAGATCCTGAGAAGAAAAGAACTTTGATCCCTCCGATGCACTATCTGGCCAAGTCTTGGGCCTAGATATTGTTGAGGAAGGTAGAGATTGAGAAACTCGTTGTTGGAGATCCCATACATAGACCCTGCTAGGGAGAGTCTGGGAGGCAATCTGTCGGGGATCTTGTATGTAGATCCTGCTGGGAAAAATTAGGAGGCGCTCTACTAGGGATTTTGAGTGTAGATCTCGCTGGAGAGCGTTTGATGGTTGCTGGGAGCCCGGGTTGGAGCTCGTTGAAATCTCTGGTTGAGGTATAAGAGGTGTAGGTTTCCTCCGGTGCACTATCTGACCAAGTTTCAAGTCTGGATACTATTGCTGGGGAGGAGAAGGGGAATTGATGAGAGATATCCGCTGGGGATGAAGTGTCGCTGCCGGGGACTGATGCGACTTCACTTAGCTGAGTGGAATTATTGCTCGGGGACTAACGTATACTCCGCCGGGGAAGGTTTGTAGTGAGTAACACCTCTGTGGGGATTAATGCTCTGCGGGGAAATGTTTTGGTGACTTTCGTCGTCATCTCAATTCCTGGAGCCTGTAGCGAGTACTTTTGTATGCTCACTTTTCGCATGTTTGTGAACAGATTCTTATTGTCAAATGCATATAATCATTCAAAGCAAACGTTGGACTTTATGCAAACAACAACAGCAAAAATTATAAAGAGAAAGAAGACTTGTATTTATTCGAAATGTGGCGTATGGCCAAGTAGTTTATACACAAGAAAGGTAAAAAGCTATGCGGAAGCAATCTCGTTAAGTCCCAACTATGCTAGTACTCATATATTCCAACTATCTCATCTCCTTGCTGTCAGTAGAAAGTGAGTGAATTGATCTTCGCCATTTGAATCTTGAATGCTGATGGTAGTCTGGTAGTCTGGAAGCAAGTGATCTGGACGAGACATAGTTGTACGCTTAAATCCCTAACTTTTGCCTAGACCGCCCTTTCGGGTTTTCGGTCTACCGGGATACCCCTTTTTGCCCAAGCCGCCTTTTCAGGTTTTCGACTTGCCGGGTGTACATGTTTTGTATATATCCTTAACTTTTGCCCGAACCCTTTTGGTTCGCCAGGATGCCCTTATTTTTGCCTAGGTCAGTCGACCTAGCGGGTCTCTTTTATGCGTAGTATTTTTTTGACTATGTCTGCGTTCATAGGGTGTGGGAAGTCTTCACCATCCATAGTGCTAAGTATCATAGCTCCGCCGGAAAATACTGTCTTGACTATAAATGGTCCCTCGTAGGTGGGAGTCCATTTGCCCCTGGGATCTCCTTGTGGAAGGATGATGCGCTTGATTACCAAATCACCGACTTGATAGACCCGGTGCTTGACCTTCTTGTTAAATGCTCTGATCATTCGCTTCTGATAGATCTGTCCATGGCAGATGGACGCGAGTCGTTTCTCATCATTCAAGTTAATCTGGTCAAGGCGAGTCTGAATCCAATCATCTTCGCCTAACTCTGCGTCCTGGAGGACTCTGGTTGAGGGTATCTGAACCTCAATGGGTAGGACTGCTTCCATACCGTACACAAGAGAGAAGGGGGTTGCCCCTATGGATGTTCGTACTGTAGTACGATAACCATGAAGAGTAGATGGTAACATCTCATGCCAATCTTTGTAAGTCACTGTCATCTTTTGTATAATCTTCTTAATGTTCTTGTTGGCGGCTTCCACGGCGCCATTCATCTTAGGCCGATACAGATAAGAATTGTGATGCTTGATCTTGAAATGCGTGCAGAGTTCGGTGATCATCTTATTGTTGAGATTAGAGCCATTATTTGTGATAATCCTTTCGGGAGTGCCATATCGACAGATAAGATTATGCTTGATGAATCGAGCCACAACATTCTTGGTAACAGATGCGAACGACGCTGCCTCTACCCACTTGGTGAAATAGTCAATTGCCACAAGGATGAAACGATGTCCATTGGAAGCTGTGGGCTTGATTTCCCCGATCATGTCAATGCCCCACATTGCAAAAGGCCAAGGAGTTGTTAAAACATTCAACGGTACTGGAGGTACATGTGCTTTGTCGGCATATATCTGGCATTTGTGACAAGATCGAGCATAGCGGTGACAATCAGCCTCCATGGTGGACCAATGGTAACCTGTTCTCAAAATCTTCTTAGCCATCGTATGTCCACTAGAATGGGTACCAAATGCGCCTTCGTGTAACTCTTCCATGATACGTATTGCTGTTTTCTGGTCTACACAGCGGAGTAAGCACAAGTCGTGGTTGCGCTTGTATAAGACGCCGTTGCTGAGGAAAAATTTGGATGAAAATCTTCTCAGAAACTTCTTATCATTGACAGATGCCCCTGCGGGATATTCCTGAGTCTCAAGATACCTCTTCACGTCATAGTACCAAGGTTTTTCTTCTGTATCAAGCTCATAACAATACGCCGGTTCGTCAAACTTCTCAATGATGATCTGGGGAGCCTCGTTGTCCCATCTAACCTTGAACATAGACGACATAGTAGCCAATACGTCTGCCAACTGATTCTCTTCTCGTGGAATGTGATCAAAAGTAATCTCTTCGAAGTAGGGGATCAAACTCAGAACATGCTCTCGATATGGAATGAGATTCGGATGCCATCCCATCCCACTTTAATCGATGATCACTAAACCGAATCTCCATACACTTGCAAGAACTTGATTCTTAAGTCAATAGCAGCTTTAATACCCATGATGCACGCCGATTCGCCATGTTGTTAGTGCAACGAAACATAATCTGGCGGTGAAAGGCGTATGTCCGCTCAGGGATGTAATGATGGCGCCAATGCCATTGCAAGTGCGTTTGAGGCTCCATCAAAGACCATAGTCCATCGGGATCCTTGTTCGTGTCCTTCGTCTGGGCGGTTCTTCATAATCGATGACTAGTAAAACATCTTCATCCGGAAATTGAACGCATAGACCGATAGTCATCTACGGCTTGATGAGCCAAATGATCGGCTACTACACTTCCTTTGATCGCTTTCGAGAAGTGTACCGATGTCGATTCGGTCAAGATCATTTGCCATCTTGCTATTCTTCCGAGAGAGCTGGTTTCTCAAATATGTATTTTATCGGATCCATCTTGAAATAAACAAGGTAGTGTGAGTCAACATATACTTGCCTTAGTCGGCAAGCGCCCAAGCCAAAGCGTTGCAAGTTTTCTCAAGTGAGTATCTTGTTTCATAGTCGGTAAATTTTTGCTAAGGTAGTATATTGCATGCTCTTTTCGACTGACTCGCCATGTTGCCCCAACACACACCCCATTGAGTTCTCTAGCACTGTCAAGTACATGATAAGAGGTCTTCCTTTGGCGGCATCGAATAGGAGGGTTCTGTAGGTACTCCTTGATTTTGTCAAAAGTGATCTGGCAATCGCCGTTCCATTCTACCACTTGATCTTTCTTAAGTAACTTGAAGATTGGCTCACAAGTAGCAGTTAGGTGTGCAATGAATCTGGCAATGTAGTTCAATCGGCCCAAGAAACCTCTGACTTCCTTCTCGGTGCGGGGAGCTGGCATCTCTTGAATAACTTTAACCTTGGCTGGGTCAACTTCAATACCTTTACATCTGACTCCAAAGGTGCACTTGTTGGGATTAAGTCTCAGTCTGTACTTCTTCAACCTATCAAACAGTTTCTGCAAATGATCGAGATGTTCTTCTTCTGTCTGTGATCGAGCTATCATGTTGTCGACTTAGACCTCTATCTCGTGATGAATCATGTCATGAAATAATGTTACCATAGCACGCTGATAAGTGGCGCCTGCGTTCTTCAGTCCGAATGGCATAACCTTGTAGCGTAGTGCCCCAATGTAACAAAAGTAGTCTTCTCCATGTCTTGGAGCCATTTTAATCTGATTGTAACGAGAGAAACCATCCATGAAGGAGAAAACCTTATGCTGAGCGGTGTTGTCAACCAGAACATCAATATGAGGAAGTGGAAAATCGTCTTTCGGACTTGCTTTGTTCAGATCTCTGTAATCTACACACATTCGTACCTTACCATCCTTCTTAGGTACGGGCACCACATTTGCAACCCATTGTGGATAAGAAGTAACGGCTAAGAAACCGGCGTTGAACTGTTTCATAACTTCGGCTTTGATCTTTTCTGACATCTCAGGACGCATACGACGAACCTTCTATTTCACTGGGAGAAAACCTTCTTTTGTCGGCAGTCGGTGTACCACAATATCAATGTCTAAACCTGGCATGTCTTCGTATGACCAAGCAAATACCTCAATATAGTCTCGTAGCATCTGAACCAATCTTTCCTTAATACTGTTCTCAAGACCCGCTCCTATCTTGATCTCTTTTTTGTCTTCTTCAGTACCCAAATTCACAACCTCAACTGGCTCTTCGTGTGGCTGTATAACTCGCTCTTCTTGTTGTAGCATCGACAAGTTCTCCTGGCACTTCACAATCTTCCTCACTTTCGTCTTCGGCTTGGTAGATCGGATTATCGAAGTCATATTTAGCAATAGCATAGCTGTTATTAACGAGATTCTGAGTGTATCACGTGGGTGTGTGTAAGAAACACATAGCTTTTTGAAGGGGTGATAAAGTAAAAGAAAACAAACAACAATTGAATGCAAAAGTCCAACAAATTTATTGAATGAAAATACGCAAACGACAGATAATAACCCTCGCAAACGAGCCATGATGCCCCGGGCAAGGCACTAGGCTTTAGAGTTTATTGTTCGAAACATAAAAATACGAAAAGCAAAACAAAACAAGAGCAATTACTCCTGGCTAAAGGAGATTGGTATGACGTCTTCAGCCTTCCAATTGTTGAGCCCATGATCTGGAGTTGGGAAGATCCACTTGCTGATGTCGAAGCCGTTGTCGTCGTCTTCTATAGCATGGATTCCACTCTGACTGATGCGGAAAGGAAGTTGGCCGCACGTCGCGTATCATCTTCTGACCCTTGATGGTGAAGCCTAAACCAGTCTTGTCGGATTTGAAAGGAAGCTCAGGGAGCTGACCCCAAATAGTACTACCTTCTTCAACTGCAGCTTGAGCATCTTTCAGCGAGGCCATCCTAGGTGGAGCGGGTGTAACTTCAGGAGTGACGGGAGAGTCAACAGGAATGACTCTGGGTATTGTTTCAAAAGCTTGACAGGGAGTCTCAAAGAATTCTCCTTTCATCTCAAGGTATCGGAATGACTGTAGATGACTGGCCATATATTCTTCTTCACCACATACTATAACAACCTTCTCTTTCACCGGGTACTTCAGTTTCTGATGCAAGGTAGAGGAAACAGCGCCTGCCCCATGTATCCAAGAGCGTCCAAGTAGGCAAGAGTAAGTTGGACGGATGTCCATGACAAAGAAAGTGGAGTCAAAAGTCTAGGAACCGACTTTAACAGGCAGAGTGAGCTCTCCAAGCACTGTTCGTTTAGAACCATCAAAAGCTCTCACAATTATGTCACTGGGTCTCAGAACTAACCCTTCGACGTCAAGCCGATTAAAAGCAATCTTCGGAAGAATATTCAAAGCAGAACCGGTATCCATCAAGACATGAGACAGTGTGGTGCCCTTGCATTCAACAGAGATGTGCAAGGCTTTGTTATGTTTCTTTCCGGCAGGAGCCAAATCAGCATCAGAGAAACCTAGGTCGTTGTTGGCAGCCAGGCTAGCAATACAAACTTCAAATTGGTCAGTAGTGTCTTGCGGTACATGAGCATTCTTCAGAAACTTCACCAAGGCATTAGCATGAGCCTCAGAGCACAGGAGTAGAGCAAGCATGGAAATCTTGGACGGAGTTTGTCCCAACTGTTCCACAACATTGTAGTCACTCTTCTTGATAATCTTCAGAATTTCCTCCATTTCTCGTTTGGAGGTATCTTCAGCAACTTCCTTTGGCACTTCTGGTTGAGCAGGATGAGTCACTGGTTCTTTCCCTCTAGCTTGGGGAATGGGTTGAATAGCTGGAATGCGAGCTGGAGTCGCAGTGTCTTTGGGAGGAGAGATATCTCGAGAGAAAACCCTTCTGGTTCTGGTCACCTTACTGGATCCGGGTGATGTTGTCAATGTCAGGAATGGTAGCTTCAACTATAAGATCTCCAATGGTCAGAGGGTCTTGCTTGACGCCATGATAATAAACATCAGTTCCATAATTCTAAGGGATAACTTTGTCAGAGGAATATGGAACTGGTCTTGGAGAAGTAATAATGAGAGGTGCCACTCTAGGCACAGGATCAGCAGAGGAAATCCTTATAGTGTTAACATCAGCATAGTCTTCTGGGAAATCGTCACCCCATCCGGTTGCCTTAACATCTTCAATAGGAATCTTGTAGCTCTCAAGAACAGTGTACTTCACCATGTAATCATACTTTCCACTTGGCTGCCCCAAGGTATCCCACACAGATGGTACAATTTCATCCACATCTTCGATCTTCAGCTTAGAAATATCTTCACACAGCTTCTGCACAAGTGGTTTCAGAAATAGTATCTCAAGGTTATCCATCATGCACTGAACACGTCTTCTTAACCAAGCACAACCATCAGGCGCAGATGGGCACCAACGACAATTCTCTAGGCATCCTGGATTGACACCGGCTTGCAGCAAATTCTTCTTAACAGTCATCAAAGGAATGGTCAAGTCATCTATGTTGAAAACATAAGTATCGTCACCAACAGCATTGGAACTCTTGTCATGGTTAGGCATAGGAGCGTTGATCACATTCGGAGTCTCAACAGGAGGGTCAAACTCAATCTGCTTAGCTTCAATCATATCTTGAATCTTGTTCTTCAGAGCCCAACAATCATCAGTACTATGTCCTGGGCTATTGGAATGGTAAGCACACTTAGCATTAGGATTATATCTCGGAGAGGAAGTGTTGACATTTTGAGGAGGATCCCTCAAGGTAATCAGCTCTGCTTTCAACATGTGTTGCAAGGCTTGCGACAAAGGCATGTTGATCTTTGTAAACTGTCTTCGTGGCGCGTTCTGGTTACGCGCGTTGTCTCGCTGAGGTTGTGCTGATGTAGGATTAGAGATCACAACTGCCCCCACAGATTGAGCACGGTCAGTCTTGGCTCAGCTTTTCTGACCATACACAGCATTAGCTTCTTTCTTACCACCAAAAGATCTCTTCGCAGCATTTGATGATGACTCTACATGAATCTTTCCGCTCTTGATACCAGCTTCAATGCGCTCTCTTGTCAATATCAGTTCGGTGAATCCGGTTGAAGAGTTTCCAATCAGATGATTGAAGAATGGGCCTGTCAGTGTTCCCATAAACATATCAACCAACTCCCTATTGGACAAGGGTGGTTGAACTCTGCCTGCTAGATCTCTCCATTTCTGAGCATACTCTTTGAACTTCTCATCACGACCCATAGACATGCTCTGTAGTTGCATGCGGGTGGGTGTCAATTCAGCATTGTACTCATATTGTGTAGAAAGCATCTGCTAAGTCACTCCAAGTACGGATACGGTCATTCTCTAGCTGATAATACCACTCCAATTGAGTTTCGGACAAACTCTCTTGAAAATAGTGCATCCACAACTTTCTGTCATCAGTGTGGGGGTTGATCTTCTGAACATAGGACTTCAAATGTAGCTTCGAACAAGACATGCCATCATACTTGGCAAAAGTTGGAACCTTGAACTTGGGAGGAATCACAACACCAGGGACAAGTCTTAGATCATCAAAGTTCAGCCCTGACATCTTCAGGTTTTCCACAGCATTCAGACGGTCTTCAAGTTGTTTATACTTGCCATCCTCATCAGAGTATTGGCTATAGTCAGAGCGATGCTCTCCTTCTTTCTTAGGCTCACGCTGGTCATCTTCATCACCCTTGGTACTCTCCTCGGTATTGACACTTCCTTCAGAGAGCTCTATCTGACTGACCACTTTAGGACCCCCTTTGTAGCGTCTACCCATGTTGAGGAGACCAACAACCTTCTTCTTTTTGTTAATGAGCTTCTTCAGATCTTCTTGGCCTTGGACCAAACTAGTGAACATCTGTTGAAACTGAGCATTCTGAGCTTGGAGATCTTTGACAGACTGTTCAAGAGCCATTTCTGCTAAAATAAATAGCGAGAGAATGAGAAAACCAATCTTCAATGTACCTGTGATGCAATGTTATGCTATGCTATGCGATGTTTATGCGAATGCAATTGTGATACGGTGAACTGACTTTGTAGGATTTTTGTATCCAAATGTGCGGATAGCAAGAGTCGCCACCGACTTTTATTTTTATCCAATTAAGGGAAGGTAAAAGTAATAGAAAAAGACCTTCGTTAGATTCGAGTTCGGAGAATGGTTATGAAAAGGGAAGGTATTAGCACCCCTTTCCATCCGCAGTTTATTCTACGGGCTCTTAGTTGCTCTTAGATAACTTTTTTAAAATTGCTTTCTGTGTGTTTGACAAAAAATGTTTTGAAAGAGGCATTTCGCTTTGACTTTGTAATGACTCATGTAGGAGTGTATACAAAGTGTTCGAAAATGTTTGTTTATGAAAAGAATTTGAACTTTGAAAAAAGTGTGTGGTGTGAAAAGCATTTGATAGAGCGAGCAACTAAAAGACTTATTTACCCACTCAGAATTGGTCGTTTTGTTGTACTTCTACATTCCTTTAGAATAGCGCTAGCCATACCATTAGTTAGTAGGTAGCTCCATTCGTTGGATGTAAGCGGGACATTCGAAGGGACATCGGATGGTCATAGAAGGCAACTTGTAGGAAGTATCCTAGCACATTCAAGGGACTATCATCATTTTCGTAGGCGAGGGTCAAGATCATGTATTCGGAAGCGACATCGTGGGTCTTATGATCTTTGTATCGAAGGGACTATGATGATTTGTTTGTAGGCAACGGTGCTAGAATACCTCTACGTTCGAGGAACATGACCATTTTGAATCGAAAGGCATCGAGAGAGAATTACCCTAAGGGGTGCGTGTGTGAGAGAAGTGTGTCAAATTCAGATATTTTATCTTGAATATTAGTGTGAGCTATGTCCAATTATTATCTTGCCATACACGCCTAGTTACTAACAGTTTATAGGGTGCGGAAATTAAAAATGCGGAATGTAAAGTGCGGAAAGATAAATCCTACGCTATTACATGGCTTTGGGGCAGATACATAATTTAAACTTGCGGAAAATAAAACCCTAGATTAAACTATTACAACCCATGAGCAATTACATAATTGGAAAAAAGAAAATGATAAAAGAAAAACGTCCGAATCGGAGCAACCTGTGAAAGAATAAGAAAATCGGGAAATGCAATATGAATCGAACAAGAGAAAAAATGTTAGAAAAATGCAAATTTTAATATGAGAAAATTAATATATGCTGGAAATAAGATAAATAAGTTAAAATAATTTTTTGGGATTTTTTAGAAAAGATTTAATAATTAAAATGCAATTAAAAGTGATTTAAATGCTAAAATAAAAATAAAATAAATATGCATGCAAAAATTATATTTTCTAATTTATTAAATTAAATAAACATTTTTGGAATATGAATGCAAAAAGAAAAAATGTTTTTGGTAATTTTTTAATGCAGAATAAAATTCATGAAAATAATTAAAATAGTATGCAAATATTAAATAAATAGAAAATATGAAAATATTTGAGTTTTGTAAAAAAGAAGCAAAACATGCCCTGGCCGGATTCGAACCCATGACCCTTGAGGGCATCCGAAATGAGAGCTTTAACATTGCGCCATTGTTCGTTAAAGGTGACGCCATGAGGATGCGAACGTGAGTTCGGATCTTCCGCACGCAACGATTTAAATCTTTGATTTGTTTATAAAGATGCCATGAGCATCAAGCTTTATTATTTTCAACACAAGAAAGATGATTTGATGATTATGAAAAGGGAAAGTGAAATACCTCAATTGATATTGGTATGCGAACGACTAGCGCAAACTAGACGAACGCATCGGGGAGATTCCGAGTAAGGGGATTGGTATATAAAGGAATAGATGGAGCACCCTAAATATATGTAGTTATCTATGCTTTATATATGAATATATTTGATATGTTGTGTGTTTTTAATTTCTATTTCTATGATTGGGAAAGTTTCTCCTTTGGATTTTAAGAAACAAGAATTATGTGGGATTTCTAGGTTTTGTTATTATTGTGCTCGCAAAGATCTTTGGATCTTCTGCATACATATCCCCTAGTGGGAATCAGAGCATTTGTAGCTCGGATCTACAGGGTTCTATGGTTTATTTGGTCTGAGGGAGGTAGAAATTTGCTCGGCAAGGATGAGACCTTGTCACGTATTCTCAAAAGGATGTTGAGAAAGTCGAGCAATCGTAGTTCCCACTTATGCTAGTGGAAAGCAACGGATGTTAGTAAGAGATGACAAATGTCATCTTAATGAAAAATGTATCTAATCTATGTCATCACATACATTTTTGAAAAGTTTGATTGATTAAAATCTTTCGTCGTAAGTATTAGGTGTTTTGCTTGAGTGTACAAGCTTACCACTTACATGTTTAAGAAAGATGTTTTGAAAAGATGATTAAATCTTTTAATGTAAGCATTGGGTGTTTTGCTTGAGTGTACAAGCGTTACCACTTACAATTAAGAGAGGTTTTTGTTTGAAAAGAGTTTGAAAAAGTTTTTGACTGTATGTGATGTGATAGATGAGATACTTCTTCCATAGAGATGATAAATGTCTAAATCTCGAGGAGAAATTGATTGGATTAAAGGGATGCTTTTAAGAAGCCCATGGGTCCTTGTATTGTTAGCCCAAGAGAAGGCATTCCGAGGGTCATCGAGGGTCCTTGTATGAAGCTCAAGAGGAAGCTATAGGGTATGGCTGGCTTTGGCTTGAAAGGGATTTCACCGAGAAATCATCCTTTTCTGAATAAGAGTAATTTCACCGGGAAATTTTACTCTATGGTGATTTTGAAAGTGATTTCACCGAGAAACCATCCTTTCAGGTGTTCTATCTTAGCGGGTGATTCTTTGTATTGAAGCCCAAGAGGAGGTAAGAGATTTCCCTCTTTCATTGTATGATGCCCAAGAGAAGGCTAAACTCAATGAGGAGTTCTTTTGAACGAAGCCCAAGAGGAGGCGACTCAACAGGGAGTGTTGTCTTATACCTAAGCGGAGGCTAACTCTGTGGGGAGAGTTTCTTTGTACAAAGCCTAAGAGAAGGCTGAACTCTGCTGGAGATAAAAATATCTTGTATGAAGCCCAAGCGGAGGCTATTCCATGTTGGGGATGGATTGTCTTGTATGAAGCCCAAGCGAAGGCTAACTCAAATGGAGATGAGTTGTCTTGTATAAAGCCCAAGCGGAGGCTAACTCATACTGATGATGAATTGTCTTGTATGAAGCCCAAGCGGAGGCTAAACTCTGGGAACCTATTGATTAGTCTAATTGTTATGTTATTTATTAGACTGTTGTATAAACAGGTGTGTGTGTGTGTGATATGTATTCACAGGAGTTTATGAAGGAAATATAAACAATGCATGATGTTTATTTGCAGGAGTTTATGAAGGAAATATAAACAAGTGTCTGTGAAACGAACGTTTAAAAACGAGCGCAACTTGATTATTTACAAGTTTGAATTGTGTACAAGGAAATGAATATGTACACGAATGAGTTTTTATGTACAGACAAAGATGGATGTACATAGGAGGGTTGGGACTTACACCATAAGGGTGGCCCATTGATTTGAAAACAGTTTCACAGGGAATAATGCTTCTTTTCAAAATCAATGGTATTTAGTGTAAAGAACAAACGGAAGAAAGTTTGTCCAGTACAGATGAAAAATTGTACATAAAGAAATGAATATGTATAAAGAAATATATACAAAAAGAATGTTTTGGGACTTACACGTGAGGGAGGCCCATGATCGATCGAGAAATTCGAGAGAAGACGAAGTCAGTTTTATCGTTTGAATTGGATCGATCATGGTAAAAAGAAGTTTGATGAAATGTTTTGAAAATGATTTGAAAATGTTTTTGAGAATGGTTTGAAATGTTAAGTTGATTTGTGAAAGGTTTTGAAAAAATCGAAGTCGAAAACTTGAAAATTCACCTTTTAAGGAGGTTTGAAAACAGCGAACGCTTTCTCGATTAAAATTTAATCGATGAAAATATTTTTGGATTTTTTGACATAATCATAAAATATATATATTAAATGACAAGTGTGCAAAAATCATCTCAAAATGAGAAGTTTTGATTGGTTAAAAAATTGTTGAAGTTTTGTGAAAAACATGAAAAATTGAAAGTTTGTAAAAGAATGGTCTTGAGAGGATTGAACCCATGACCATTGGGTGGGGCACGTAGAACCTTAAGAGCAAGCCGTGGACCAACCGAGCTAGCGTTTGAAATATTAGTGGACCAGCACACGTGTTGATATGGTATTGGAAAGTTTTGAAGAAAACATGAAAATTGAAAACTTTGTAAAAGAATGGTCTTGGTGGTTTTGAACCCATGACCATGAGGTGATACGCTGTCACAAAGCCTTAAAGGCAAGCCATGAACCATCGAGCCAAACACGCTTGAGTTGTTAGTGGATTAAAACACGCTAATATTATATTGGTTAATTTGAAAATTTGAAAATGAAGAACACATGAACACGCCAATTTTCTCGGGCTTGTGTTTGATTCTCGCCATTTAATTCGAGCTATCTCCTTCGCTTTCTCAACCAAATGGCACGATGTAAAACCAAACTTGATCGATTTTATGCCACGAACATGAAGATGCTTGTTAATTTCATTTATATTAAGCCTAGAATGATTTCGATTCAAGAACACGATGAACCCTAAACCGAAAAATCTAAATTAAATGATGTATGTTGAACGATTGTTTGATTTTATTGAGGGCTATTGTTCGTTAGAGTGCGAAAGAGATTGGCCGTGAGCTTTTCTCAAATGGTGCAAGGAATATGGAGTTTGAAGTTCGTGTGGATACCGAAAAATGAGAATCAAGGAGCTCAAAACGTGTTTCCATAACGGATTTCTTGATCATGTAAGCATCATCGGCATGTATGGAAGTCAGATGAATGATATGCTTGCTCTGAACTTGCTCCAATCTCTCCAACCAAGTCAACCTACAGTTAGCTTAAAATGAAAATCGAAACAGGGGTTAAGAGTGTTACAGTTCAGAATCAATGGTCTGCTTCGTGTCCCTGGAGTATGGTGATAATGTTTGAGTGATTAGAACATCAATTGCTCCAGCCAAAACCAGATTCGAAAGCTTAGGCAGTTTGTACAAGTTCATGAGCATGAAAGATGAAAACTGGTTTTTAGCTTATCTTGGGTTGATTTTAAGTTTCAAATAGATTACATGTTAGTATTAGAACATGTTAGACACAAAAACTTTTCATGGTTTTCACAGATTTCAAAATTTGCAATGTTTCTCAAAATAAGATGGATTTCTTGATTTTCAAGGAAATGAAGAGAAAGCATGTATTTGTGAAGTTTTTGGTTTTTGATTTCTCTTGAAATGTCATCCTTTTATAGGCAAGAGGTCTGAAATGTTAGGCAAGGAAGGACATGGCATTTTGCAATTTGAAGTTGCCTTAAAGGGCAAGAAAGGCATTTTGCCTTAAAAGGAAACTTCCTTTTTTTTACCATGTGCAAAATTGTTCAAACTTGATCCATTCTTCAATCATTACTTTTTACTGATGTTTATCAGTTTGATGAGTCACTTGGCAAGTGTTAGAAGTGGTTTAAGTGAAAAAACACAAAATGACCTATAATTTGAAGTTGTGAACTTTGAAATTTAAGTTTCATGGAACCTTTGGTTTCAATTTCAAAAACATAGCTAGCCTCCATGGATTTTGAAGTTCTTGGACATTTTGGAAAGATTTTTCCATGATCTACAACTTTCATGTTTTGAGTTTTTTCAAATTCCAATTGGAACTAGGTGAAAAAATGGCTTGAAGTTTGGAAAAAATGTGAAATTTCAACACTTAGAAATTTTTCTAAGTTATAGAAATTTTGACTTTTGTTGACTTTTCCAAATTCTTTGATTTTTGATGATCATGATGGATCATTTGAAGTATTTTGATGATGGAAAAGTTTTGTTTTGAAAATTTTGACCAAAAGTCAAAGTTTGACTTTTCTCGCAGATGAAATTTCATCGATGTTTCGAAAACGATCGATGAATTCTCGTGAACTCTCGTGATGTTTTGGATCCGTAAATTAGGTCAAAAGGTTATATCTAAGATATGATGACCAATCTCTATCCAAAAAGTCATCCATCGCTCAAAGTCGAGAATTCTCACACCCGATCAAAACCCTAATTGGTCGATCCTTGATTAACTGTGAGAGAATTTGATATCCGAGGATGGAAGGGTGATGATTTGATCAAGATAGATCAAATGAGATGGAAGAATCTCAAACCCTAATTGGTTGGCTCAAGAATCGATGAAAATCGATGAAACCCTAATTTTGACTCGTGAATGCTATACCGATTAATCTCGAAATGTTAGTTATGAAATGATGCAAATATATGGTGGTATATTAGGTCAAAATTGGGGTATGACAGATGCCCTATTTAAGTTTCTTTAACCCGAGAGATGAAGATGAATATCTTCTTTGATAGGTGTAAAGATACTTAAATATCGTATACGCAAATTTTGGACCTAAGATACCAAAAGATGCGGATGATGCAAAATGATTGTAAAAAGTTTCACCCGATGACATCACGTAAAATGGCATGGTAGGGAAAATTTGTGAATGTTTGTTTCGCTTGGAAACAGAGATTACCTTTCACCTTGTGACAATGTTTAAGGTAAGTGAAAATGATATTACCAATTATCACCTTGTGATAGTTTATGGTAATGAATGTTGAAGATGTTACCAATTATCAAGTGATAACTATAACAAGGTAACTTTTTGAGAAAATTTATGAATATTCACTTTGTGAATAATGATGGTGGAAACAAAGATCGAAAAGATATTACCGATTATCGAAAGTGATAACTATAACAAGGCAAATTTTTTTTTTAAGACAAATGTGTATTCACTTTGTGAATAATGATGTTGAAAGAAATGAACTCGAAAATGAGCTTCTATTTTCTTGGATACAATTTTGCCGAGGATCTCTTTTGAGGAGATGCGGCATTTTTGATCGAAAACATGTTTTCCTTTGACAAACCGAGGAATTTCGACGGTCATGATTTGACCTCGTTGAGAAGAAACAAACTTTTATGACAAGTTTAGGAATGAAAATAAGCGGCTCGATAATGAGACTATTGCTTATTGCTTTGTTGATTAGAGACGAGGTTCTATTCAGGAATGAACGAAAAGAAACAAATAATCAAGACATTGTTCCAAATGAGGAATGCTCTCACTGGGAATGTGGTGAAGAGAAGAAAATGCATTTCTGTTTGGGGATACTCACGGGATAAAAAGAAATGTATCTTTTCTATTTGGCGAGACTCTCATCGATAAACTTGTACTTACATGAGTAAGTGTGATTTACATTAGTGATATGGAAGCAAACATTTCGAGGAATGCAAAAAATGCAATGAATGATGCTATTATGTATGAATGTCATGAATGTTATATGTATGCTAACACTACTTTGACAAAGACACTAAAGAGATATTTGGGGAAAAGGACCACACAGTCGAATAAATACTTGGTGAAGATTACAAGACGGTGTAAACATTCATCGATGAAGATTTTGAGTTGCATGTTTTACACTTTCGAGAAAAGCATTTCATTGGCAACTTGATTGGGGATTCTTTTGGATAAGAATACCGCCCTTGAAGATTTCCGCTGAGGAGAAAATTGCAGTAGCAGTTGGCAACTCCACTGGGGATCGAAACACTATTGGAGAAACGGTTGAAGTTATTTCCGTGTTCATAGTTTCAAAGGAGAATTTTGCTTTTGTTTCAAAATTTTGAAGTAAAAATTCATTTAAAACATTTCTGTTTCAAAAAAGTGATTTTCACAATAAAAGCGTTATTTTGCAAAACGGAATAAACAAGAATTGCAAACAAAGGCACAAGGCTCAAATTTATTGATAGAATGGTGATCAGCCAAAGGCGTGATTCCATGAACTATTTACAAAAGTTGGAAATAATAATTTATTGGGAAAAGGCTACATTGAAAGCAAATAACCTTATTATCCCTAACAATTTGAATTCCAACGCTTGTGGCTTTAGAAGAGTTGATTGAAGATCCGTTGGTGGAAGTTTCTTCAAATTGACAAAGTACGGACTGAGTACAGTTACTTTGTCATTTTTTTTGTATCCTTGTTTTTGCCTAGATCGCCTTTTCGTGTTTTCAATCTATCGATATTTTCTCGCTTATTGTCTCTAATTTTTGCTCGATCGCTTTTCGTGTTTTCAATCCACCGAGACGCTATTTTTGCCTAAGCCGCCTTTTCGGTTTTCGACTCACCGAGCTGTTCTTTTGTTTTTTTTTTAGACAAAGTATTTCTTGATCGCATCAAGATTCACAGGATACGGAGTTCATCGCCCATGGTTGTGAGAGTCATAGCACCGCCGTAAAAGCTTCTTTTGACGATGTATGGGCCTTCGAGTTAGGAGTCCATTTGCCCCTAGAATCGCTTGAAAAGACGTAATCTTTTAAGCACGAGGTCGCCTTCTAATTCACGAGGTCGGACCTTTTGTCGAAAGCTTTTTTCATTCTTCTTTGATAGAGTTGTCCGTGACACGAGCGGTCAGCGCTTTTCTTCAATTAAGTTCATTGGTCGATCGCTTTGACACCATTCACCTCGATAGCTTTGTTTCCATGAGAACTCTCATTGATGGAATCTCAACTTCTACGGGAGCACCGCCCATGCCGATACTAGAGAAAAGGAGTTGCCCTGAAGTGCGATCAAGCACGATACCCATGCAGAGCAAATGGCAGATTTCGTACCCTGTAAGTGATGACCATTTTCGGACGATCTTTTGATGTTTTTGTTGGTCGCTTCAACGCGCCTGCTCATCTTTGGCCGTAAGGAGACGAGTTATGATGCTCAATCTTGAATTCCTCACACGCTTCTTTCATCATTTTGTTGTTCAAGTTTGATCCATTGTCGAATGATCTTACTTGGAATTCCATATCGGCAAATGAGGTTGTTCTTGATGAACCTCACAACCACTTGTCTGGTAACGCTGGCGTAAGACGCCGCTCGACCCTTTGGTGAAGTAATCAATAGCCACCGATGAAGCGATGTCCGCTGGACGCTTTTGGTTCAATCATTCCAATCATGTCAATGCCCCACATGGAGAACGGCCACGGAGAGGAGAGAACGTTGAGTAGAGTCGAGGCACATGGATCTTATCTCGTAGATCCGCACTTGTGACATCTTTTAACGTGTTTGCAGAATCGATTTCATCGTTATCCAATAGTATCCTCGCTTAAGATCTTTCTCGACATTGCATGCCCATTTGAATGGGTTCCAAAGGACCTTCATGCACTTCATGGATGATTGTGTCCGCTTCGTCTGTCGACGATCCGAGCGTAACCATGTCAAGTTTCTTTGTATAGCACATCCTCGCTCAGAAGAAATTCCTAGAAAGCCTCCTCGTAGTTTTCTTATCCTTGTACGATGCCCCAAGTGGGTACTCGTGTTTGAAGGAAACGCTTGATGTCGGAAACCACGGTTTATCGCCAAAGACCGCTTCGTAGCAAAGACATATGCAGTCTTTCAAGGCCCGATGCGATTCGGCATATCGCTCCAATTGTTGATTTTAAACATGGAAGATAGAGTAGCCAAGGCGTCGCCATTCGATTTTGATCTCGAGGATATGATGCAATTTACTGTTGAAGAAAGTCAACAACCGCCTTGCATAATCTCTGAAGGAATTAGACCAAGATGATGAGTTTCATACTTGTCTTTAATTTGATTGATCACAAGGGTCGAGTCTCCATATATATCAAGGATCTTGATCCTCAAGTCGATGGCTTCTTCAATACCCATGATGCATGCTTCATATTCTCGCTATGTTGTTGGTGCAATCAAATAGCAACCGCAGAATGGTATATGAGAACCTTCGGAGTAATGATGATCGCCCAATTCCATTGCCAAAAACATTAATCGCTTCCATCAAAGATTAGGCCCCATCCGATTCTCGATCCGTCCTTCTCCGAGTAGCGGTTCGTACAATCTTTCATCTTCAAGTACATAACATCCTCGTCTGGGAAATCAAACTTGAGATCGGTATTCTGAGCGGCCGATAAGCCAAGTGATCGCGAGAATGCTTCCTTTAACCGCTCGAAAAGCGGTATTGATGTCATACTCGATAGTAGCATCCGCCATCGAGCGATTCTCCTGTTAAGCAGTTTTCAAATACGTATTTGATTGGATCCATTTTGAGATTAACCAAGTCGTGTGATTGATCATGTATCGCGAAGACGCTTGAAGTCCATACCAAAGCGCATCATGTTTTCTCGAGCATGGAGTAACGAGTTTCACAACCGTGAACTTTACTCGTAGTAGATGGCATGCTCCTTCACGGTTTCGTCTTGTTGTCCAAGTACGCAGCCCATGGACTCTTCTAGTACGGTAAGGTATAAGATTAATGGTCTTCCTTCGACTGGAGGGATCAGTATTGGTGGTTCTGACAGGTATTCTTTGATACTGTCGAATGCTTTTTGGCAATCTTCTGTCCACACAACCTTTGATCTTTGCGGAGAAGCTTGAATATCGCCCACAGTAGCACATCCGAGAGATAAACCGAGATGTAATTCAAACGTCCAAGAAATCCTCTTACTTGCTTTTCCGTATGTGGTGTAGGCATTTCTTGAATAGCCTTGACTTTGTCAGGGTCAACTTCAATTCCCTTTTGACTGACAATGAAACCTAGGAGTTTTCCGGATCTTACCCCAAAGGTACATTTGTTAGATTCAGTGGAAATTTCCTTAGTCGTTGAAAAAATTTTAAGAGATAGTCTATATGCTCTTCTTCCGGTCGGACTTTGCTATCATATCATCCACGAGACTTCGATCTCTATGCATCATGTCATGGAAGAGAGTGGTCATCGCCTGTAAGTTGCCGCATTCTTTAATCCAAATGGCATTACCTTGTAGCAAAAGTGCCCCATGGCGTGATAAACGATGTCTTCTCCATATCTTCGGAGCCATTCGATCCGATTATAGCCGTAGAAACCGTCCATGAAGGAAAAGACGTTGAATTTTGCAAGGTCCACTAGCATGTCAATGCTGTGGGAAGTCATCTTTTGACTAGCTTTGTTCGATCTCGTAGTCAACACACATTCGACCTTTCCATCTTTCTTGGATACAGTACTATGTTGGCTAGCCATTGAGGATATTCGAGTGATAAGGAAACCAAACGAGTGCTTTTGAACTTTTCGATTTTCTCACCATCTCAGATGTACTCTCCTCGCTTTTGCTTAATCATGGACATTCGGTTTTAACGGCAAGTGATGCTCTACTATGCCGGTATCCAAACCGCATGTCCGGTAGGACCAAGCAAACACATCAACGTATTCTTTGAGAAGACTTATCGCTTTCTTTTGACACCTGCGAAGTCTGATATTTACTTTTTATCTTCCCGTAACCCAAGTTGATTGCTTCTAGAGGTTCTTTATGAGGTCGAATGATCCTTTCTCGTGCCTTAGCAACCTAGAAATTTCATCCGGGATCTCTTCTTCAATTTCTTCCTTAGTGACTTCGCAGGGGATTTCAAAGTTGAGAGAGAGCGTAGAGTTGCTGCTTTCAATGGATTTGTCCATTTGTTTAATCTGCATGTTTTGATTTTATTTTTGATTAAAGAGAGATTTTTTTTTTGAAAGTGTAAGCAGATTAATTATGATTGATTTTTTTATTTTTTTTGTGTTTTTTAGGATTATCATTTCCAAAAAAGGATAAAATGAAAAATAAACACAAAGTGTGGAATCAAAACAACGATTTTATTTATGATTCACAATATGAACTTAACATAAACTCATTTGTCTTGGGCAAGACAAAGAGAGATTATTTAAAACTAAACCCTATAAAACATCTCTTCGCTCTGGGCGAAGCGAGAGTTCAAAACAAAAACAAAGATAAACTACTTAGAACTATGAACATTAGTCCTAACTTCAACAGTTTCCAGAGTGACGAACTCCTTGATATCGAGATACTGTAATTTTCCGCTTGGTTTAACCCTTGAGTAAACTTTGATCAGTGCTTTGAGGACTCGAACGATGGCCTTTGCCTTTGGTGTCGCTAAAGCGATCTTCTTGATTGATGATCGGGAAGTATGAGAGCTAGCCTTTGTACTTCCCGTTGATCTCGTGTTGAATATCGGGATGTTCCTTCCGAGTGAAGAGACTCGTTGTCACGACACTTTCTAGATCGTATCCCGAGTCATACTCTTGATCTTCGTGATCATGTTGATGTAGTGGTAACCGTGATCCGCTTGGTGAAATCCACGACGTGTTGAAACAGTAGATCTTCATTTGGGACCTCGATCCGTTGATTAGTTTGAGAAGACGAGTATTCTCTCGATTGACTAGGGTAGTCAAAGTCATCACCCCATCCCGTGGGTGGATATCTTCGATCCGAATTTTTGAGTCAGCAGAGTATTTCACCATGTAGTCGTATTTGCCACTTGGTTCTCCCAAGGTATCCCAAATTTCATCCGGGACAGACGGATTTTTATGCCTTTGCAAGGACATGTTTTTGAATTGATCAGTTGGTTCGGGCAATTCTTCCTGAGATACATATTCGTGGTCGTTCAAGTAAGTGCTCCACTCTTTAGATTCGGACGGATCGTTTTCCTCCTCTTCAATGGTTACAACATTAACCTCTTGCGGAATGGGGTTTAAGAAACCTCCACTATGAAATACTTCCTTAATCGGAGAAAGTGCTTCATCTTTCTGCTTTTCTTTGAGAATACGTGTGAACCCAAGTCCTTTGCTTTTATTCTTGATGTGTTTAATAATTTGCCCCATCTGAAAGCATTGCCATCTTTCACCATTTGTGCTGCTTCTCTATAGGAAGAGATAGATGATCTATTTTTAGTAGATTCATCTTCTAACGGATTTTCTGGAAGATACGGCGCTTCAATGTCATTAGCCGTGATGAAAGAGAAACTAGACAGATGATTTATAAGCAAAGCTTGTTCGCCACTGATGGTTACCAACTTTCCATTTACTGTGAATTTTAATTTTTGATGGAGAGTAGAAGTTACCGCTCCTGCATCGTGGATCCAAGGTCTTCCTAGCAAGCAATCAGATGCACTGCACGCCCATAACATGGAAGGTAATTTGAACGTGTGAGGCTAATTGTCATCGGAGATCAACTTCACCAATAACCGACTTTCTCGATCCATCAAAAGCTCTTACTATGATGTCGTTGAACTTCATTATGCTCCTTGTAAGCTAAACGAGCTAAAGTCGCCTTCGCATTACGCTTAGGGATGAACTCGTGTCTACTAATACATTTGACAAAGAATGATTGGCAAATCATCGAGATGTGCAAGGCAAGTTGTGATCTTTCCTTCCTCCGAAGTTCTTCGCACTAAAACTCAGATTATTGCAGTCGTTATGTTGGAGACGATCCCCAAATTGGTCTCAGAGTTACATCGTGATCCACATAAGCCTGGTCTAATACTCTCATTAAAGCTTCTCGGTGAGCTTCGGAGTTGAGGAGTAAAGACAATATCGAAATCTTTGAAGGAGTCTCATTAATTGGTCTATGACTCGATATTCGCTTCTTCTTGATTAGTTTCAGTATCTCGTCAAAGTCTGAGTTGATGTTGGTTCTATCAGTAGAGCCAATGTTTGTGCTTGGGTTAGCAATGGGAATCGTTGCAGGATTCTCAGCAGATATGCTAACTGGGTTATTTTTAATAACAGAATTGCAGCGGTTTTGGTGGTATCGAGCATGAACTCGCCCACTTCGTCACCGTCCGATTTCGTTATATTGACATTACCGGAAGCGAGGCGAGGTTTCTCTTCCCATCTTCTATCGTGGTTGCATGATATTGGTAAGGAATTTCTAGTAGAACTGCACGGAACAGACCAAAGTGCAAATTACCAAAGGAGACGTTGGAATGCCGGAACTGCTGACGTGATCTCTACATGCCGGCATGTTGAAACAAGGGATCACAACGCTTACTTCGGGATTTTCCGAGTTGATATCCGAGACTAAAAGCTCATGAAAATGCCCTATTGTATTTACGCCATGGTCGCTCTATTTCGTCAGAATTTGCGATCACCAATGTCTAACAAATGTTGGATATCCGCCTATGGTGTAACATCCACGATCATCCTTGAGCAGATATGGCAAGTCGCGTAATCATGCTTAGTAAAACACTCATTGTAATGTATGATTCATGGAGATGCACTAAGTTTCCTCGACTAAGCTTATGTCCGTGACAAGGTACCGTCGTATTCCTTAGTATTAGATTCACCGAGTGTCCATTATGACCGGAAGCGGATTGGCTTGCACATTCGGACTTGTGTTTCAAGGAAAGAAGATTAGTCTTCACTAATCTCGCTCTCGCTTTAATGCTATGCAATGCTCAAGGTCATGGCCTGGTGCCCTTGGTGAAAAGGGCAAGAAACATCGCTTTGTACCACCATGGTAGCTTTTCAGAACCGGAGGTGGTAACCTTGTCTCAGATTAGATTCCTTTCTATAAGCGTAGTAAAGTTCGTACGCATAGGAATCGGGTCGAACCGAGTGACCTCGACGACGGTTTGGTTGTGAAACCGAGCCTCGCTGACGAGGTCGTTGAGTTTGTTGATTTTGTTGAAATTGCGGAGCACCTCGAGTTGTGTTGACGGGGTGCTATGGCGCACCGTCGTTGTTGAATGACATTTCACGTGGTTTCTGGATACCATTCCTACGCCATGTTCTTTTTTCCTTGGGAAACCGGTTCCAACTTTCTTGGTACTACTAGAAGACCCTACTTTGGTTAGACGTCCGTCCGAACCCTTCTTCTAGTCGCATTCCCATGCTTACCATTTCGTTGAAGTCTCCGGAGCGCTAGCGATCATTCGCTCATAGTAGAATGAGCTTAGAGTATTCAAGAATACCTTAGTCATCTCTTTCTTCCAAGGGCGGGTTGACTTGGGCCGCAATTTCCTCCATCGCTAAGATATTCCTTGAATGTCTCTCTTCCTTTTGAGACATGGAGCGGAGTTGATCCCTATCAGGAGCCATATCCAAGTTGAATTTGTATTGCTGGACGAAGGCTTTACCTAAGTCGTTGAATGTTTGGATATTCGTGCTATCTAAACCCATGTACCACTTCAATGCGGCACCGGTGAGACTATCCTGGAAGTAATGGATTAGCAACTGATGATCCTCATTGTATGTAGACATTTTCCTAGCATACATTGTAAGATGACTCTGAGGACAAGAATTCCCTTTGTACTTTTCAAAATCCGGGATTTTGAATTTCGCAGGTATTTTCACACGAGGGACTAAGGAGATCCCGGCGCTTTTCCCGAACAATTCTTTCCTTGAATCGCTTTTATCTCAAGTCGCATTTTGAGGAGCTGTTCTCGGAGACTCTCCATTGAACCACGAGCGCTCGTTATTTCCGGAGTGTGATGAACTTCTGCGGTAGTGTGCACTACGGAAGTCGAATTCAACATGATCGGTTGAGAGACCGACATTGTTACTTGTGGAATGTTATTCCACGCTGTGGAGTGAACGTAGCATTTTGCAAAGTAGGTATTTCAAGCGAGGTTGTCCGAGAAGTCGGTTGGCGAACCCAATGCCGGTTAAAAGGCATTCCCATGGATAGCCCTCCGCATGCTGAAAGGTGAACCATCGATCGCGATGTATGAAACCGGAGTAGTAGTATCCTCCGTTGCTATTTGGTTATGACCGCCGATGTCGCTTGTTGACTTTTTGGCGAGTTGACCAAAGATGTGAGTCTCTCCACTTCTTCTTGTAGTGTAGTTACCGTACTACGAGTTCAACGTTTTCTTGCTCAAAATTCTCCATTACTTTTCTTCTTTTGATCCGTATCGTGACGCTCGAGTTGGTCATGGACGCAATGAGAAACTCTAAGACGCGACAGCTTGACGATCTTTCTATTTGTTCGAACTGTTCAAGCTAGAAAAGCTGAGAAGCTGGAAAAGTGAAAGTATCAGACCCTAATCAATAGACTTAAATGCAAAGTATGATGCATGAATATGATTTGTAAAGAAAAGAAATTTCCAAAGAATTTACACTAAAAGAGATATTTCTGGTAAATATTTGGATGGAAAACACAAATTTTATTGATTAATGAAGGAAGATTACAACAATTGTTTTTTGTTGGAGCATTGCTCACACAAATGATACAATAAATGATAAAATTACAAACTAAATTAAACTAATTAAACATCTTCGTCGGATGACGATCCAAAGGCTTGATGCAGCTTCAGCTTCAGGATTTCCTTCCCATAGTGAGCTTTTAGTTTGGCTTTCTCGGCTTTTATCTTGCTAATGACTCTCTTCCACTTGTTGGGAGCGAGATCGCTGGTTGTCATCTCCTCGAGCTTTTTTCCTTCCTTGACATACGGATTGCGCTATCCTTCCGCGAATCTTCTCTCTTTCTCCATGAGCCATTCATCCCGGAAGTAGCGCCTTTTCATGATCTTTGACTTGCTTCTTGAGCTTCTCAATCTCAAGGTTGGTCTTGAGGAATTTTCTTTCCAAAGCTTCCTTCTCAAACCTTATTTTGGTCAAGGCTTCTTGGTATTCTCCCACACTCAACGGGAAAATTTGTTGATTTGGAAGCGATCGAGAACATGGGATCCTCATAAGCGTAAGGCATTCGAATTCCTTCGCTTTTCTTTACCCAAGAAGTGTAGGTTTCATGGCTACACAATTTTGCCTTACCCTTTCCTTTCTTTCGGATGTGATGCCAAGCTTTAATCATCCTAGCCTTCAACTTGGGAATCCTCTCCTTCATGATGAAGTAGCTTTCACCGAAACCGGAGGTTTACCGAATTTGCGATCCGATGACGCTTTGCTAGGAATGGGTTGTAGTTGATTCCTCCTTTCGTACCAATGAGAGGTACGTTGGCAAATTCTCCACAGCTCTCAATTATTTCCATCTCATTGTTTGCCAAGGTATACCAATGGATATCGTCGTTTGTAAGAGACATGAGTCTTCTTGACCAATGCCACTCGTCTTTGTTTTCGCGGAAGATAGGAGATTTAGGCAAATGTGAGGTAATCCATTTGAAAAACAGAGGTATACAACACACGATAGTTCCGTCTCCTTGACGATTCCTATGATGAATAGAGACGTACGTGTCACCAAGCAAAGTGGGAACGGGATTTCCAATCAGAAAGATCCTTATGGCGTTAATATCAACGAAATTTGGGACGTTGGGAAACAACACCAATCCATAGAGGAGTAAAGCTAAAATAGCTTCAAAGGCTACCATACTACCAGCTTCAGAGAATTTGAGAGCCTTCTCCATTAGGAACTTTGAAGTTAGTCCTAAGAGCTTTCCTCTGGTAGTTAGGTTTTTGTCTATCTCAGATTTCTTTAAGTGAGTCATTGTTGCAATGACTTGTGACTTGGGAATGGCTTCCAAACCATTGAAAGGCACTTTGTCTGATACTGAGATTCCTAGGATATGCGCATACTCTTCCAAAGTAGGCATCAACTGATAGTCAGGGAAAGTGAAACAGCGATAGACTGGATCGTAGAACTGAACGAAAGTTTTGAGAAGTCCTTCATCAACATTAGCGTTCAAAAGAGTTAAAAGAGTTCCATAGCGTCAAACCAAGGATCTTCTACCAAGGATGCTAACTCTTTCAACTTTCCTACATCAGAATCCTAAACTGTATCTTTTGGTGAATCTTCCCGACGTCCATCACTCTAACCTAAAATATTTTACAAAGAAAACATCTCTAAATTCTTTGGAAATGGAGAGAGAAAATGAAGTTTTTTTTTTGTTTTTATGAATGAATGAATGAATGCATGAATGCATGAATGCAACAAACATGGTTAGTAGTTATACACACGGGCAAGCGTTCGAAGTCACGAGCATGAAGCCAACGATAAGAATCAACGTGGTTAAGTTCTAAGGGCTTATTCATCTGTGAATCGGGTTCTACTGATAATACAGGCTCAACACTCCCCTTCAAAATATTATTGGATTTGGTGAATACTCGATGGTCCAATAATATTTTCAAGAGAAACTCGCCTGATCGTAGTCTCGCATGACAATTACTCTAGGCTTACACCGAATAATCTCTCGCACTACATCCTAATGGCCGTGATGGTTTATGTGTTCTACACCACTCACTTCTTAAGTTCCTCGAAAATACAAATGCGCAATTACCGCTAAACACAATACCCCAAGACAACCTCCACTGTATGGGAAATATTAACTGAAAGCATTGATCGCTCACGATTAATACCTCCACCTAGATCTTAAAATGTTTCTTAAACCGGTTAGATTTCTTTCCATCAAGTGAAATCGCAAAACACACAATAAAGAAAAATGATATATGCAAAATATGAAAAGCTTATCCTTTCTTTTCTTTTTGAAAACAAAAAGCTCGGTGCTCGTAGTAACGCTGCTTTTTTCTTGAAAAATCAAAATTTCAGCTCTCCCCCAGAGTCGCCATTTTTCCTGCTAAAAGGTGACGCTACGAGGATGCGAACGTGAGTTCGGATCTTCTGGTACGCAACGATTTAAATCTTTTGATTTGTTTATAAAGATGCCGCGAGCATCAAGCTTTATTATTTTCAACACAAGAAAGATGATTTGATGATTATGAAAAGGGAAAGTCAAATACCCTCAATTGATATTGGTATGCGAACGATCAGCAAACTAGACGTAACGCATCGGGGAGATTCTCGAGGGGATTGGTATATAAAGGGAATAGATGGAGCACCCTAAATATATGTAGTTATCTACAGCTTTATATATGAATATATTTGATATGTTGTGTGTTTTTTAATTGCTATTTCTATGATTGGGAAAGTTTCTCCTTTGGATTTTAAGAAACAGTAAATTATGTGGGATTTCTAGGTTTTGTTATTATTGTGCTCGCAAAGATCTTTGGATCTTCTGCATACATATCCCCTAGTGGGAATCAGAGCATTTGTAGCTCGGATCTACAGGGTTCTATGGTTTATTTGGTCTGAGGGAGGTAGAAATTTGCTCGGCAAGGATGAGACCTTGTGCCTACGTATTCTCAAAAGGATGTTGAGAAAGTCGAGCAATCGTAGTTCCCACTTATGCTAGTGGAAAGCAACGGATGTTAGTAAGAGATGATAAATGTCATCTTAATGAAAAATGTATCTAATCTATGTCATCACATACATTTTTGAAAAGTTTGATTGATTAAAATCTTTCGTCGTAAGTATTAGGTGTTTTGCTTGAGTGTACAAGCGTTACCACTTACATGTTTAAGAAAGATGTTTTGAAAAAGATGATTAAATCTTTTAACTGTAAGCATTGGGTGTTTTGCTTGAGTGTACAAGCGTTACCACTTACAATTAAGAGAGGTTTTTGTTTGAAAAGAGTTTGAAAAAGTTTTTGACTGTATGTGATGTGATAGATGAGATACTTCTTCCATAGAGATGATAAATGTCTAAATCTCGAGGAGAAATTGATTGGATTAAAGGGATGCTTTTAAGAAGCCCATGGGTCATTGTATTGTTAGCCCAAGAGAAGGCATTCCGAGGGTCATCGAGGGTCCTTGTATGAAGCTCAAGAGGAAGCTATAGGGTATGGCTGGCTTTGGCTTGAAAGGGATTTCACCGAGAAATCATCCTTTTCTGAATAAGAGTAATTTCACCGGGAAATTTTACTCTATGGTGATTTTGAAAGTGATTTCACCGAGAAACCATCCTTTCAGGTGTTCTATCTTAGCGCGGGTGATTCTTTGTATTGGAAGCCCAAGAGGAGACTGTTAAGAGATTTCCTGTCTCTTTCATTGTATGATGCCCAAGAGAAGGCTAAACTCAATGAGGAGTTCTTTTGAACGAAGCCCAAGAGGAGGTCGACTCAACAGGAGTGTTGTCTTATACGAAGCCTAAGCGGAGGCTAACTGGGGAGAGTTTCTTTGTACAAAGCCCAAGAGAAGGTGAACTCTGGAGATAAAATATCTTGTATGAAGCCCAAGCGGAGGCTATTCCATGTAGGGATGGATTGTCTTGTATGAAGCCCAAGCGAGGCTAACTCAAATGGAGATGAGTTGTCTTGTATAAAGCCCAAGCGAGGCTAACTCATACCGATGATGAATTGTCTTGTATGAAGCCCAAGGAGGCTAAACTCGGGAACCTATTGATTAGTCTAATTGTTATGTTATTTATTAGATTGTATAAACAGTGTGTGTGTGATATGTATTCACGTGAGTTTATGAAGGAAATATAAACAATGCATGATGTTTATTTGCAGGAGTTTATGAAGGAAATATAAACAAGTGTCTCGTGAAACGAACGCTTAAAACGAGCGCAACTTGATTATTTACAAGTTTGAACTGTGTACAAGGAAATGAATATGTACACGAATGAGTTTTATGTACGCATAAAGATGGATGTACATAGGAGGGTTGGGACTTACACCATAAGGGTGGCCCATTGATTTGAAAACAGTTTCACAGGGAATAATGCTTCTTTTCAAAATCAATGGTATTTAGTGTAAAGAACAAACGGAAGAAAGTTTGTCTGTATTATGTACAGATGAAAAATTGTACATAAAGAAATGAATATGTATAAAGAAATATATACATAAAAAGAATGTTTTGGGACTTACACCGTGAGGGAGGCCCATGATCGATCGAGAAATTCGAGAGAAGACGAAGTCAGTTTTATCGTTTGAATTGGATCGATCATGGTAAAAAGATGCAAGTTTGATGAAATGTTTTGAAAAATGATTTGAAAATGTTTTTGAGAATGGTTTGAAATGTTAAGTTGATTTGTGAAAGGTTTTGAAAAAATCGAAGTCGAAAACTTGAAAAATTCACCTTTAAGGAGGTTTGAAAACTTTAACGCTGCTGCCCGATTAAAATTTAATCGATGAAAATATTTTTGGATTTTTTGACATAATCATAAAATATATATATTAAATGACAAGTGTGCAAAAATCATCTCAAAATGAGAAGTTTTGATTGGTTAAAAATTGTTGAAGTTTTTGTGAAAAACATGAAAAATTGAAAGTTTGTAAAAGAATGGTCTTGAGAGGATTGAACCCATGACCATTGGGGGCACGTGGCAGAACCTTAAGAGCAAGCCAGGACCAACCGAGCCGCTTGAAATATTAGTGGACCAGACACGTGTTGATATGGTATTGGAAAGTTTTGAAGAAAACATGAAAAATTGAAAACTTTGTAAAAGAATGGTCTTGCTGGTTTTGAACCCATGACCATGAGGTGATACGCTGTCACAAAGCCTTAAAGGCAAGCCATGAACCAACGAGCCAAACACGCTTGAGTTGTTAGTGGATTAAAACACGCGCTAATATTATATTGGTTAATTTGAAAATTTGAAAATGAAGAACACATGAACACGCCGAATTTTCGGGCTTGTGTTTGATTCTCGCCACGAATTCGAGCTATCTCCTTCGTTTCTCAACCAAATGGCACGATGTAAAAACCAAACTTGATCGATTTTATGCCACGAACATGAAGATGCTTGTTAATTTCATTTATATTAAGCCTAGAATGATTTCGATTCGAAGAACACGTATGAACCCTAAACTGAAAAATCTAAATTAAATGATGTATGTTGAACGATTGTTTGATTTTATTGAGGGCTATTGTTCGTTAGAGGTGCAGAAAGAGATTGGCCGTGAGCTTTTCTCAAATGGTGCAAGGAATATGGAGTTTGAAGTTCGTGTGGATACCTGAAAAAATGAGAATCGAAGGAGCTCAAAACGTGTTTCCATAACGGATTTCTTGATCATGTAAGCATCATCGGCATGTATGGAAGCTGTATGAATGATATGCTTGCTCTGAACTTGCTCCAATCTCTCCAACCAAGTCAACCTACAGTTAGCTTAAAATGAAAATCGAAACAGGGGTTAAGAGTGTTACAGTTCAGAATCAATGGTCTGCTTCGTGTCCCTGGAGTATGGTGATAATGTTTGAGTGATTAGAACATCAATTGCTCCAGCCAAAACCCAGATTCGAAAGCTTAGGCAGTTTGTACAAGTTCATGAGCATGAAAGATGAAAACTGGTTTTTAGCTTATCTTGGGTTGATTTTAAGTTTCAAATAGATTACATGTTAGTATTAGAACATGTTAGACACAAAAACTTTTCATGGTTTTCACAGATTTCAAAATTTGCAATGTTTCTCAAAATAAGATGGATTTCTTGATTTTCAAGGAAATGAAGAGAAAGCATGTATTTGTGAAGTTTTTGGTTTTTGATTTCTCTTGAAATGTCATCCTTTTATAGGCAAGAGGTCTGAAATGTTAGGCAAGGAAGGACATGGCATTTTGCAATTTGAAGTTGCCTTAAAGGGCAAGAAAGGCATTTTGCCTTAAAAGGAAACTTCCTTTTTTTTACCATGTGCAAAATTGTTCAAACTTGATCCATTCTTCAATCATTACTTTTTTACTGATGTTTATCAGTTTGATGAGTCACTTGGCAAGTGTTAGAAGTGGTTTAAGTGAAAAAACACAAAATGACCTATAATTTGAAGTTGTGAACTTTGAAATTTAAGTTTCATGGAACCTTTGGTTTCAATTTCAAAAACATAGCTAGCCTCCATGGATTTTGAAGTTCTTGGACATTTTGGAAAGATTTTTCCATGATCTACAACTTTCATGTTTTGAGTTTTTCAAATTCCAATTGGAACTAGGTGAAAATGGCTTGAAGTTTGAAAATGTGAAATTTCAACACTTAGAAATTTTTCTAAGTTATAGAAATTTTGACTTTTGTTGACTTTTCCAAATTCTTTGATTTTTGATGATCATGATGGATCATTTGAAGTATTTTGATGATGGAAAAGTTTTGTTTTGAAAATTTTGACCAAAAGTCAAAGTTTGACTTTTCTGGCAGATGAAATTTCATCGATGTTTCAAAACGATCGATGAATTCGTGAACTCGTGATGTTTTGGATCCGTAAATTAGGTCAAAGGTTATATCTAAGATATGATGACCAATCTCTATCCAAAAAGTCATCCATCGCTCAAAAGTCGAGAATTCTCACACCCGATCAAAACCCTAATTGGTCGATCCTTGATTAATCTGTGAGAGAATTTGATATCTGAGGATGGAAGGGTGATGATTTGATCAAGATAGATCAAATGAGATGGAAGAATCTCAAACCCTAATTGGTTGGCTCAAGAATCAGATGAAAATCTGATGAAACCCTAATTTTGACCTGTGAATGCTATACCTGATTAATGCTGTCTGAGCTGTTAGTTATGAAATGATGCAAATATATGGTGGTATATTAGGTCAAAAATTGGGGTATGACATCCATGTGTGCTTTTGTGTTTCAAAACGGAACGAGTGGATTTTCACACGCGTCGCCTCCTGACTTGCTTCTTCTCCGCGGGAGACTTCGTCTTCTTCGTTTTAAATATTTGAATTTAGCGTCGGTCTTTCTTCGACGCTACAGGCCCTGGCTAAATAGAAAACGCAGCATACATAATATAAATTAATTCTAAAGGCATGGTTCGATTCCTTGAAGCATTCCGAACACACTGGTATGGGTCTTATGGTCCAATTTTTCCATTTAAACAAAACCCCAATTCGAGCTCAGAAACCCTAGATATGGTATATCTCGATTCAGGCCATGGAAACACGATTGGCTTGCCCAGATCGCTTGCAAACTTGATTCTAATCACAAACAAACAATCAAAATAAGTTAATAATGCATGAATGTTAGAAATCGAATTTGGAAAAAGTTTGACAAACCGAAATCTGATTTGCTCGATTCTTGATGTTTTTGAATGATATAAGAGTCTGGATCGACTCTAAAGACCTCAAGGAATGCAATGGAATCCTCAAAATCGGCTGTGGATGGCTGGAACTAGAATTGCAAGTTGCTTCAAGAACACGAAATTTTGATTTTAGGTTAGGGTTTCTGGAGCAATTTTTTCCTCTTTTCTTGATAGGTATGCATCATATATTTATACTGGATGGATTTGGAATGGTTTTTGGAAAGAATTGATCAACATTCAATGGAAATCAAATTTTGATATTCTCATGAAATCAAATTTTCAAATTTTGTCCAATTTCAATCCAATCTTGCCAAATTTGATCTAATTTCGAAATTGCTGGCATTTATGGGTTGATTGGATCACAAGAAAGCAATAAAAATCAATCTTCCAATTAATTTTGATTTTATAATTTATTTTAAGATTTAATTTGCATTTAAATAAATAAATTACAAATTAAATAGAAAAATAAATCAAAAATTCGTGGCATTGGGCTTGGATATTCCTAATTGCATGAGGAACAAGTTAGGATGAAGAAAAAATAGGCCCATTTGCAAAAGATTTGATTTTTGAAGTATCTCTTTGTGCATTCTTCCAAAATTGCCCAACTTGTGAATGGTGTAACTTGCTCAATTTTCCACATTTTGAGTGTTCTTGGACTTTTGGAAAGCTCTAAGAGTCCTCTAAACAATGTCTTTGGTCTCATCTCAATTGAGTTACCCTGCTCAATATATCTTCAAAACAAAAGTTGACTTTTGTTGACTTTGAAAATGACTGTAATGTTTTGAGCTATACCTCTCAAATGAAGCATTTTTGGACATTCTTGTGAGACATGAAGTTGTAGAGAATTGAATTTCCTTCAAAATGAGCTTTGGTGGGAAAATTTCGAGAAAGTATGAGAAAGTTATGATCACCAAAGTTCATTGACTTTTCATCTAGAAACCCTAATTTAGAAAGTTTGACTTTTGGGCAAATCTTGAGTTTTCTTGATGAATCATGATCAGACCTTGATCAAATGATGAATGTAACTTCAAAATGAGGATGTTGACCAAAAATTATGAAGTTTGACTGTATGTTGACCATAGTTGACTTTTGTCCAATACACCGATTTTCAACCATCCGAGCAATTGTCTGAGGAAACTTGACTTGTGAAGCTTGAAACTTGACATGGAGAATCTTTGAAGCATATGAGGAGGCATGAAGGCCATTGGAGATGTTGGAAATCCATCTTGACTTGAGAGATACCAAACCCTAGTTTGGGTTGATTGTCTAGGAGAGAGTTTATCTGATCAACTCTTGAGGAATCCTTGAGTATGGATGTATGAAATCTCTTGAGTAGATGGAGGGCAAATTTTGGGGTATGAAAGCAATGCAATGTTTTCAAGGATGTAAGCGGGACATTCGAAGGGACATCGGATGGTCATAGAAAGCAACTTGTAGGAAGTATCCTAGCACATTCGAAGGGACTATCATCATTTTTCGTAGGCGACAATCGAGGGTCAAGATCATGTATTCGGAGGCGACATCGTGGGTCTTATGATATTTGTATCGAAGGGACTATGATGATTTGTTTTGAAAGCGCCAGTGCTAGAATACCTCTACGTTCGAGGGACATGACCATTTTGAATTCGTAAGGCAACGAGAGAGAATTACCCTAAGGGGTGCATGTGTGAAGAAGTGTGTTGATTTCAGGTATTTTTGTCTTGGAATTAGAGTGAGCTACGTTCAATTTTATCTTGCCATACACGCCTAATTACTAGCAGTTTATAGGGTGCGGAAATTAAATCGCGGAAATGTAAAGATGCGGAAAGATAAATGTCCTACGCTATTACATGGCTTTGGGGCAGATACATAATTTAAACTTGCGGAAAATGAAAACCTAATTTAAACTATTACATCCCATTAGCAGTTACATTATTGGAAAAAAAGAAACAATAAAAGAAAAATCGTCCGAAACGGGATAACCTGCAAGAGAATGAGAAATCGAAAAATACGAGAGAAATCGAATAAGAGGAAAATGTTAGTAAAAATGCAAATTTTTGAATAAGAAAAATATGACATGCTGGAAATAACATAAATATGCTAAAATAATTTTTTGGGATTTTTTGGATGCATTTTAATAATTTAAAACTAATTAAAAGTGATTTTAATGCTAAATTATGAATAAAAATAAATATGCATTCAAAATAATATTTTTTAATTTTATAAATTAAATAAGTATTTTCTGAAAATAAATGTAAAAGGAAAAAATATTTTGATGATTTTTAATGCATGAAATAAAATATAGAAAAGAATTAAAATGCATGAAGAAATATTAAATAAATAAGAAAAATATGAAAATTTTGTAAAAAGAGAAAAAAACCAAATGGTCCTGGGGAGAATCGAACCCAGGACCCTGCTTTCACAACCCCCAAGCCTTTGCCATCTGAGCTAGCACGCGTCACTGTTTAGAAATTGGAGCGAACGGATTACAAACACGCGTCGTCCCCTGATGCTCCAGATCACGCGCCAAGCTTCGTCTTCCTCAGTTTGAATTTTTGAAAATCCTGCGTCGGCCTTGGCTCGACGCTATGTCCCTGGCTAAATCAAAAATCATTTACAAGCAATATAAATAAAATCTAAGACCATGGTTCGATTGGAAACATCATTCCGAATGCAGTGGTAGTGGTCTTGAGGTCCAGTTTTTCCGTTTTAAGGAAACCCTAAATCATGGCCGAAAACCCTAACAATGGCAAATCGTGCTTCAGGCCATGGAAATGCAATTAAGCTTCCCAGATCGTTTGCAAACTTCCTACTAATCACAAAACAACAACAAATCGTGTTAAAAATGCATGAATATGAGAAATCGATTTCGAAATATATTGGAACAAACCGAATTCGGATTTCTTGTTTCTTGATGTTTTTGAATGATGTAAGAGTCTGGATCGACTCTAAAGACCTCAAGGAATGCAATGGAGGGCTTGGAATTGGTTGAATCGAAGCAAAACTAGGGCTGCCAGTTGCTTCAAGTGCACGGATTTTTTGAGTTAGGTTACGGTTCCTCAAGCCAATTTTTTCGTTCTCAATCATGTGCTATGCATTGTTTATTTATATTGGATGGAATTGGAGCTGATTTGAGGAAGAAATCATCACTAATCAATGTAAATCAAATTTGATTTTTGTACAAAATCAAATTTTCATTTTTTGATCAATTTTCAATCAAATCTTGCCATATCAATCCAAATTTCGAAATTTGCTGGCTTTAATGAGTTTCTTGGATCTCAAGGAAGAGAGAAAAATCAATTTTGCATTTAATTTTGATTTTATACTTTATTTTTGAATTTAATTTGTATTTAAATGAATAAATTCCAAATTAAATAGAAAAATAAAATAAAAATTCGTGGCATTGGGCTTGGATATTCCTAATTGCATAAGGAACAAGTTTGGATAAAGAAAAAGTAAGCCCATTTGCAAATTTTTTTATTTTTAGAAGCATCTCTCTTTGTGCACTCTTTCAAAATTGCCCAACTTGTGAATGGTGTATCTTGCTCAATTTTCCACATTTTTGAGTGTTCTTGGACTTTTTGGAAAGCTCTAAGAGTCCTCTAACCAACCTTTTTGGTCTCATCTCAATTGGAGTTTGCATGCTCAATATATCCTCAAATCAAAAAGTTGACTTTTTGTTGACTTTGAAAATGACCTGTAATGTTTTGAGTCATACCTCTCAAATGAAGCATTTTTTGGACATTCTTGTGAGACATGAAGTTGTAGAGAATTGAATTTCCTTCAAAACAAGGGGTGGTGGAAAATTTCTGAGAAAGTATGAGAAAGTTATGATCACTCAAAGTTCAGTTGACTTTTCACCTAGAAACCTAATTTAGAAAGTTTGACTTTTGAGCAAATCTTGAGTTTTCTTGATGAGTCATGATCAACCCTTGATCAAATGATGAATGTAACTTCAAAATGAGGATGTTGACCAAAAATTATGAAGTTTGACTGTATGTTGACCACAGTTGACTTTTTGTCCAATACAACTGATTTTCAACCATCTGAGCAATTGTCTGAGGAAATTTGACTTGTGGAGCTTGAAACTTGACATGGAGAATCTTTGAAGCATATGAGGAGGCATGATGACCATTGGAGATGTCGGAAGTCCATCTTGACCTGAGAAATATCAAACCCTAGTTTGGGTTGATTGTCTAGGAGAGAGTTTGTCTGATCAACTCTTGAGGAATCCTTGAGTATGGATGTATGAGATGTCTTGAGATGATGGAGGGCAAATTTTGGGGTATGACAGCTGGAAACAATATTAATATGCTAAAATAATGTTTTGGGATTTTTTGGAGTTAATTTAATAATTAAAAATCAATTTAAAGTGATTTAAATGATAAAATTGAAATTAAATTAAATATGCATGCAAAAATAATATTTTTAATTTTATAAATTAAATAAATATTTTCTGGAAATAATGCAAAGAAGAAAAATATTTTTGGTGTTTTCTAATGCATGATAAAAATTATTTAAAGTTAAATTAAAATAGATGGAAATATTAAAAGAAAATAAAAATAGAAAAATAGTTAAGTTTGTAAAAAGAAAAGGAAAACCGGTCCTGGCAGGGGTTGAACTCATGACCCTTGAGAGCATCTTCTACAGCCAATGCCTTAACCACTGGGCCATGTGACATCTGGTGTTTAAAAAATTGAAATCAATTGAATAAAAGCGTCAACGTGTCACCGATTGGAATCAAGCACAGTCAGCCATGCGTGGACCCCAGTTGGCACGGGAGAGCGAATCAGAGTGAGCCGTTGCGCCACGCATGCCTCGCCGGTTTCAACATCGGTCAACGACGCCAGAGCCCTAGCTTCGGTCGTCTTCTCCGATCAGTCCAAAGCTCAAACCTGCAAAATAAGCCAAATAAAGAACAAAGGAAGACCTTATCCCCCTAAATCGGACCCTGCGAATCCAATGGTGATATTGGTTTTCTCTGAAAATGCTTGTACAAGCCGGTTCGACTCAAACAGCTCGCGAAGCCCTAATCATGGCAACTAGGTTTCTGGACGTTCAAGCTTGCATGTAATGGTTCTAATGTGACCTAACAATCATCCTGAGTTCAAATAAACACACAAAAAACATTAGCAATGCATGAATCTATGAAATCGAATTTGAGAAAGAATTCAAACCGGTGAGAGTTCAAGGGCACGATCCGGCACTGGCTTGATGTAGGGATTGGTTTCGATTGCTGGGAACCTCAGGAAGGTGTTTGGATGATTAGTTTGCCTTGAAACTTGTTGAAACTTGAAATTCGATTTTTCCAACTTTGAGAAATTTTTTGACAAAATAAGGGTTATGCTTTGAGCTAGGGTTTCGTGTCCTTTGCTTGGCAACTTGCTGGCTATTTATAGAGTGTATTAGGAGAGGAAAAAGAAGGAAAAAAAGATTTGATCTTGAATGTGCCATAATTATTTTTCAAATAAAATCAAATTTTGGAGAAAATTTGATTTTCTCTTTAATGTGAGAGCTAGCACGAATTTGGCATGTTCCATGGGATATCTTGGACCTCAAGTTTGATATAAATTCACTCCTTTTGGAAAAATATCTTATTTTCATATTTTATATAATTTAATTTTGAATTAAATGGTTTTAAATTCAAAAATAAATCAATAAAATAGAAAATTGCCATAGCCAAGCATCAATGGGTCACAAATAATATCATGAACAAGTTTGGATCATAAAATTATAGGCCCATTTGGAAAAAAATTGCATTTTGACCAATATCTCCTTTTGTGCAATTGTTCAAAAATGCCCAACTTGTGAATGGTGTATCTTGCTCAATTTTCCACATTTTTTAGTGTTCTTGAACTTTTTGGAAAGCTCTAAGAGTCCTCTAACCAACCTCTTTGGTTTCATCTCAATTGGAGTTTCCATGCTCAGTATATCTTCAAAACAAAATGTTGACTTTTTGTTGACTTTGAAAAGGACCTGTAATGTTTTGCTCCATACTTTCCAAATGAAGCATTTTTTGAACATTATTGTGAGACATGAAGTTGTATAGAATTGAATTTCCTTCAAATCAAGAGGTGGTGGAAATTTTTTTGAGAAAGTATGAAGAAGTTATGCTCAGTCAAAGTTTGGTTGACTTTTCACTTGAAACTTGACATGGAGAATCTTTGAAGCATATGAGGAGGCATGATGACCATTGGAGATGTTGGAAGTCCATCTGGATCTGTGGATAGCCAAACCCTATTTTGGGTTGATTGTCTAGGAGAGGGTTTGTCTGACCAAACCTTGAGGAATCCTTGAGTATGGATGTGTAAAATGTCTTGAGATGTAGGAGGGAAAATTTTGGGGTATGACACCCATTCGTCTTCGTCTAACTCTGCATCTTGGAGGACTCTGGTTGAGGGTATCTGAACCTCGATTGTAGAACTGCTTCCATACCGTATACGAGAGAGAAAGGGGTTGCCCCTGTTGATGTTCGTACGGTAGTGCGGTAACCATAGAGAGCAAATGGCAACATCTCATGCCAGTCTTTGTAAGTCACTGTCATCTGCTGTATAATCTTCTTGATATTCTTGTTGGCGGCTTCCGCCATTCATCTTAGGCCGATATGGAGAAGAGTTGTGATGCTTGATCTTGAACTGCATGCAGAGTTCGGTGATCATTTTGTTGTTGAGATTAGAGCCGTTATCTGTGATAATCCTTTCGGGAGTGCCATACCTACAGATAAGATTATGCTTGATAAATCGAGCCACAACATTCTTGGTAATAGATGCAAACGAGGCTGCCTCTACCCACTTGGTGAAATAGTCAATTGCCACAAGGATGAAACAATGTCCGTTGGAGGCAGTGGGCTTGATTTCTCCGATCATGTCAATGCCCCACATTGAGAAAGGCCAAGGAGCCTCAGTGGTACTGGAGGTACGTGCACTTTGTCTGCGTATATCTGGCATTTGTGACAAGAACGAGCATAGCGGTGACAATCAGCTTCCATGGTGGACCAATAGTAACCTGTTCTCAGAATCTTCTTAGCCATGGTATGTCCACTGGAGTGGGTACCAAATGCGCCTTCGTGTAACTCTTCCGTGATACGTTTTGCTGTTTCCTGGTCCATACAATGGAGTAAGCACAAGTCGTGATTGCTCTTGTATAAGATGTCGTTGCTGAGGAAGAATTTGGAAGCAAATCTTCTCAAGAACTTCTTATCGTTGACAGATGCCCCTGCGGGATATTCTTGAGCCTCAAGATATCTTTTCCCTTCGTAGAACCAATGTTTCTCTTCTGTATAAAGTTCACAATAGTATGCTGGTTCGTCAAACTTCTCAATGATGATTTGGGGAGCCTCGTTGTCCCACCTGACCTTGAACATAGACGACATAGTAGCCAATGCGTCTGCCAACTGATTCTCTTCTCGTGGAATGTGATCAAAAGTGATCTCTTCGAAGTAGGGGATCAAACTCATAACATGCTCTCGATATGGAATGAGATTCGGATGCTTCGTATCCCACTCGCCTTTTATCTAACTGATCACTAAAGCTGAGTCTCCATATACTTGCAAGAATTTGATTCTTAAGTCAATAGCAACTTTAATACCCATGATGCACGCTTCGCATTCGGCCATGTTGTTAGTGCAACTGAAACATAATCTGGCGGTGAAAGGAGTGTGTCCGCCTGTGGGAGATGTAATGATGGCACCAATGCCATTGCCAAGTGTGTTTGAGGCTCCATCAAAGACCATGGTCCATCGGGATCCTTGTTCAGGTCCTTCGTCTGGTCCTGGTTCTTCATAATCAGTAACTAACAAAACATCTTCGTCTGGAAATTTGAACTGCATAGACTAATAGTCATCTACGGCTTGATGAGCCAAATAATCGGCTACTACACTTCCTTTGATCGCTTTCTGAGAAGTATACTGGATGTCGTATTCGGTCAAGATCATTTGCCATCTTGCTATTCTTCCGGAGAGAGCTGGTTTCTCAAATATGTATTTTATCGGATCCATCTTGGAGATCAACAAGGTAGTGTGAGTCAACATATACTGTCTTAGTCGGTGAGCAGCCCAAGCTAAAGCGCTGCAAGTTTTCTCGAGCTGTGAGTATCTTATTTCATAGTCGGTAAACTTTTTGCTAAGGTAGTATATTGCATACTCTTTTCGACCAGAATCGTCATGTTGCCCCAACACACACCCCATTGAGTTCTCTAACACTGTCAAGTACATGATAAGAGGTCTTCCTTCGGCGGGTGGCATCAGGATAGGAGGATTCTGTAGGTACTCCTTGATTTTGTCAAAGGCGATCTGGAAATCGTCATTCCATTCCAATACTTGATCTTTCTTCAGTAGCTTGAAGATTGGCTCACAAGTAGCAGTTAGATGTGCAATGAATCTGGAAATATAGTTCAATCGTCCCAAGAAACCTCTGACTTCCTTCTCGGTTCGGGGAGCTGGTATTTCTTGAATAGCTTTAACCTTGGCTGGGTCAACTTCAATACCTTTACCACTGACAAAAAACCCTAGGAGTTTACCGGATCTTGACTCCAAAGGTGCACTTGTTGGGATTAAGTCTTAGTCTGTACTTCTTCAGTCTTTCAAACAGTTTCCGCAAATGATCGATATGTTCTTCTTCAGTCTGTGATCGAGCTATCATGTCGTCGACGTAGACCTCTATCTCGTGATGAATCATGTCATAAAATAATGCCACCATGGCACATTGATAAGTGGCACCCTCATTCTTCAGCCCGAACGACATGACCTTGTAACAAAAAGTGCCCCATGTGTAACGAAAGTAGTCTTCTCCATGTCTTCAGGAGCCATTTTGATCTGATTGTAACCGGAGAAACCATTCATGAAGGAGAAAACTTTGTGTTGGGTGGTGTTGTCGACCAGGACATCAATATGAGGAAGTGGAAAATCATCTTTCAGACTCGCTTTGTTCAGATCTCTATAATCCACACACATTTGTACTTTGCCATCCTTCTTAGGTACGGGTACCACGTTTGCAACCCACTGCGGATAAGAAGTAACAGCTAAGTGTTCGCATTAAAAAGTGACGCGCTAGGGAATCGAACCTGAATTCGGATTCTCTGGCTCGAAATGATTTACTCTTTTGATTTGTTTATAAAGATGCCGCGAGCATCAAGCTTTATTTTTTCCAACACAAGAAAAATGATTATGAAAAAGGGGAAAGCTGCAATACCCTCAATTGATTTGATATGCATCACGACTAGCGCGAACTAGACATAACGCATTGGGGAGATTCCGGGCAAGGGGGTTTGTTATATAAAGGGAATATATGGAGCACCCTAAATATATATAGTTATCTATAGCTTTATATATGAATATGTTTGATATGTTTGTGTGTTTTAAATTGCTATTTCTATGATTGGGAAAGTTTCTCCTTTGGATTTTAAGAAGGGTAGATTATGTGGGATCCTAGGTTTTGTTATTATTGTGTTCGCAAAGATCTTTGGGATCTTCTGCATACATATCCCTTAATGGGAATCAGAGCATTTGTAGCTCGAATCTAAAGGGATCTATGGTTTGTTTGGTTTGAGGGAGAAGTTTTGCTCGCCAAGGATGAGACCTTGTGCCTACGTATTCTCAAAAGGATGTTGATAAAGTCAGAGCAATCGTAGTTCCCACTTATGTTAGTGGATGTAACAGTGTAATACGGTGAACTGACTTTGAGATTTTTGTATCGCAAATGTGCGGATAGCAAGAGTCGCCACCGACTTTTCTTTTATCCAATTAAGGGAAGGTAAAAAGTACAGAAAAAGACCTTCGTTAGATTCTGAGTAAGGGAGAAGGTTATGAAAAGGGAAGGTATTAGCACCCATTTCCATCCGTAGTTATCTACGGGCTCTTAGTTGCTCTTAGATCACATTAAAATTGTGCTTTCTGTGTGTCTGACAAAAATGTTTTGAAAAAGGCATTTCTCTTTGACTTTGTAATGATTCATGTAGGAATGTATACAAAGTGTTCGGAAATGTTTTGTTTTGAAAAGAGTTTGAACTTTGACAAAAGGTGTGAGGTATAAAAAGTATTTTGATAGAGCAAGCAACTAAAAGTCTTATTTCCTACTCAGAATGGTCGTTTTCGTGTTATTTTACGTTCCTTTAGAATAGCGCTATCCATACCATTAGTTGGTAGGTAACTCCATTCGTTGGATGTAAGCGGGACATTCGAAGGGACATCGTATGGTCATAGAAAGCAACTTGTAAGAAGTATCCTAGCACATTCGAAGGGACTATCATCATTTTTCATAGGCGACAATCGAGGGTCAAGATCATGTATTCGGAGGCGACATCGTGGGTCTTATGATCTTTGTATCGAAGGGACTATGATGATATGTTTGTAGGCAACGGTGCTAGGATACCTCTACGTTCGAGGGACTTGACCATTTGAATTCGTAAAGGCAATGAGAGAGAATTACCCTAAGGGGTGCATGTGTGAAAAAAGTGTGTTGATTTCAAATATTTTATCTTGAAATTATGAGTGAGCTATGTTGATTTTAATCTTTCCATACACGCCTAATTACTAGCAGTTTATAGGGTGCGGAAATTAAAATGCGGAAATGTAAAGTGCGGAAAGATAAATCCTACGCTATTACATGGCTTTGGGGCAGATACATAATTTAAAATGCGGAAAGTAAAAAAAAAAGCCCTAATTACTATTACATCCCATGAGCAATTACATTATTGGAAAAAGAAAACGGTAAAAAGAAAACGTCCGAAACGGGATAACCTGTAAAAAGATAAGAAATCGGAAAATACGAGGAAATCGAATAAGATGAAAATGTTAGCAAAAATGATAATTTTTGAATGAGAAAAATATTTCATGCAAGAAACAACATTAATATGTTAAAATAATTTTTTGGGATTTTTTGGAGATAATTTAATAATTAAAAACTAATTAAAAGTGATTTAAATGATAAATTAGCAATTAAATTAAATATGCATGCAAAAATAATATTTTTAATTTTATAAATTAAATAAACATTTTATGGAAATAATGCAAAAAGAAAAATATTTTTAGGTGTTTTTAAATGCATGATAAAAATTGTTGAAATAAATTAAAATGAATGCAAAAAAACATATTAAATAAAAGAAAATATAGAAAAATATGAAAAAGTGTTAAGTTTGTAAAAGAAAAACAAAACTGGTCCTGATGAGGCTCGAACTCGTGACCAGAAGGAGCATCTTTGCACAGTCCACGCCTTAACCACTGGGACACTTGGCATTTGGTGTTGGAAAAAACAAAATCAATTCAATATAAGTGATGACGCGTCCTGGATGTGCTTGAAAACAAGTCAGCACGCGTGGACCCCAGGTTGAATGAAAGAGCCAATCAAATTGCCCAAAAACGCCACGCACGCTCGCTGCCGGTCAAAGGAGTCCACGATGCCGGAGCCCTAGCTCCGGTCATCTTCTCCGGTGGCCAAGAAATTCAAACCTGCGAAATACGTAAAAAAAATGGCAAAGGAATACCCTACCCCTCTAAATCGACCCTTGCGAATCCACTGGTGGCATTAGTTTTGGCTAAATCGTCCCAGATCGATCGTCGAATCAAACAGTTCTTCGAACCCTAACCATGGCAACGTGTGATTTATGCGTGTATGCTTGCATGTGATGCATCATTCATGATCTATTTGATGTCCTGAATCCATTCAAACACACAAAAACAATTAATAACGCATGGAAAAAGGAAATCGAATTTGAGAAGAATTCAAACCGGTGAGAGTTCAAGGACACGATCTGGGCAGCCTGGGCTTGATGTAGGAGTATGGATCGATTGCTGGGAACCTCAAGAAGGTGTTTGAATGCTCAAATTGGCCCGAAACCTGCTGGAAATTGAAACACGATTTTTGAGGATTCTTGAAAAATTTTGACAAAGTTTTGGTTGTTGTAAGGGCTAGCGTTTCGTGTCTCTTGCTTGGCATATTGCTGGCTATTTATAGAGTGAATTGGGAGAGAAAAAACAAGGCAAAAAGATTTGGTTAGTAATGCATTGAATGATTTTCAAATAAAATCAAATTTTTGAAAGAAATTTGATTTTCTCTTAAATGAATGATCAAACACGAAATTGGTATGTATTTTGGGCTTCCTTGGACCTCAAGCATGATATAAAATCAATCCTTTTGAAAAAATATCTTATTTTCATATTTTATATAATTTAATTTTGAATTAAATAGTTTAAAATTCAAATATAAATTAATAAAATAGAAAATTGCTATGGCCAAGCATTTATGAGTCACAAATAATGTCATGAACAAGTTTGGATCATAAGATTATAGGCCCATTTGGAAAATTTTGCATTTTGACCAATATCTCCTTTTGTGCAATTGTCCAAAATTTCCCAACTTCTGAATAGTGTATCTTGCTCAATTTTCCACATTTTTGAGTGTTCTTGGACTTTTTAGAAATCTCTAAGAGCCCTCTAACCAACCTCTTTGGTTTCATCTCAATTGGAGTTTCCATGCTCAATATATCTTCAAAACAAAAAGTTGACTTTTTGTTGACTTTGAAAAGGACCTGTAATGTTTTGATCCATACCTTCCAAATGAAGCATTTTTTGAACATTCTTGTGAGACATGAAGTTGTAGAGAATTGAATTTCCTTCAAAACTAGAGGTGGTGGAAAAATTTCTGAGAAAGTATGAAGAAGTTATGCTCAGTCAAAGTTTGGTTGACTTTTCACTAAGAAACCCTAATTTAGAAAGTTTGACTTTTGAGCAAATCTTGAGTTTTCTTGATGAATCATGATCAAACCTTGATCAAATGATGAATGTAACTTCAAAATGAGGATGTTGACCAAAAATCATGAAGTTTGACTGTATGTTGACCACAGTTGACTTTTTGTCCAATACAACTGATTTTCAACCATCTGAGCAATTGTCTGAGGAAACTTGACTTGTGAGGCTTGAAACTTGACATGGAGAATATTTGAAGCATATGAGGAGGCATGATGACCATTGGAGATGTTGGAAGTCCTTCTAGATCTGAGGAATACCAAACCCTAGTTTGGGTTGATTGTCTAGGAGAGGGTTTGTCTGATCAACTCTTGAGGAATCCTTGAGTATAGATGTATGAAATGTCTTGAGAAGTAGGAGGGAAAATTTTGGGGTATGACAGCTGCCCCTGTTCAATCTTCTTATACTGGAAGGGTTAGATTGGCATGCTCGCCTTTCGTGACATGGAGGTAAAAGATGATTGAACACTCGAGTACACCTGAAAATTTGCACTCGCGGTTGGTTGATGATGCGGGAATGGGCTTATAGATGCCATTTGGAGAAGCTGGGGAATGAGCCGTACGCTAGACTCGAGATTGTTGATAGGAGAACTGACGGGGATGGGCTTAAGATGCCATCTGGAAAGATTGATGTTGGGGAGTGAACCGTACGCTAGCTCTGTAGACGTTTCTGAAATGGGAGGAGCATGGAGATGGGCTTAAGATGCCATCCAGAGGGAGTCGTACGTCAGACTTCGTGCTCATCGTTGACTGAAGTTATTGGTTTGTATTGATTTTTAAACATATATGCAGCATTCTGAAGGTGGAGGAATGTTGATAAATAGTGAGATGGGCTTAAGATGCCATCCGTGGCAACCGAGTCGACGCCGACTGTAGTCTTGCTGATAATAAGAGAGGGTCGAATAGATCTTCGCCGATTACTCGAGGGATAATAGTTGACAAAATGTGGATATCGCCCGTGTGCATCGGTATTGATCCACCGCCTGTTATCGGAGGATAACTTGTGATTGTTCGGATAGGGTTTCCGTCCGCTTCGTATTAATCCCGGATCTGTCGGAGGACGAGGGCGGTCGCTCGATAGTTTTCCGCCCGATTCGGGTCTTAATCTCGACCAGCTTGTCGGAGGACAACTAGGGTGGTCTTTCAGATAGTTTTCCTGTCTGGATTCGGTTCTTAATCCTAGACCAGTTGTCGGAGGACAACTAGGGCGGTCGTTCAAATAGTTTTCCGCTTGATTCGGTCTTAATCTCGACCATTGTCGGAGGACAACTAGGTGGTCTTTCGATAGTTTTCCGTCTCGATTCGGGTCTTAATCTCGGACCTGCGCCGGTGACTTTCACCTGTTTTGGAGAAAACAAGAGAAACTTTGATAGAATATTGTTAGTCTTGTGCAAAGCATGATGCATGACGATGTGTATGAATGACATATGCATATATTATGACTTTATGAGAAATGTATGTATGTTAGATGCTGTGGTATTTCAAAACATATCCATCTTGAAGAAGATGTAGATGTCCTGCTTGAGGATTTCTGTCTTCTGCTTGGAGATTGAGTAGGTGAGAACCCTGCTTTTAAAGGAGAAGAAAGATATCCTGGATTCCTCCGATGCACTATCTGACCAAGTCTTGGGCCTAGATATTGTTAAGGATAGTAGAGATAAAGAGACGTGCCGCTGAAGATCTTGTGTGTAGACCCTGCTGGGGAAAAAAATAGGAGGCGCTCTATTGGGGATCTGGAGTGCAGATCTTGCTGGAGAGCGTTTGATAGTTGTTGGGAGACCGGGTTGGAAGAATCTGGAGCCCGCCGAAATCTCTGGCTGAGGTATGAGAGGTGCAGGTTTCCTGCGATGCACTATCTGACCAAGTCTCAAGTCTGGATACTACTGCTGGAGAAAAAAGGGGAATCGTTGAGAGATATTCAGCTGGGGATAAATACCTCGGCTGGGGGATGAAATGTTATTGCTCGAAGATGGGTGTAATCCGGTTAAGCTGAGTGGAATTACTGCTCGTGGATTCCCTTTCACTCCGCTGGGGAAGGTTCGTGGTGAGTGACATCTCTGTGGGGATCATGCTCTGTGGGGGAATGTTTTTGGTGACTTTCGTCGTCATCTCAATTCCTGGAGCCTGTAGTAAGTACTTTTGTATGTTCACTTTTCGCATGTTTGTGAATAGATTTTTATCGTTAGATGCATATAATCATTCAAAGCAAACATTGGACTTTATGCAAACAACAACAGCAAAAATTGTAAAGAGAAAGAACTTGTATTTATTTGAAATGTGGCGTATGGCCAAGTAGTTTATGCACAAGAAAGGTAAAAAGCTATGCGGAAACAATCTCGTTAAGTTCCAACTATGCTAGTACTCATATATTTCAACTATCTCATCTCCTTGCTGTTAGTAGAAAGTGAGTGAATTGATTTTCGCCATTTGAATCTTGAATGTTGATAGTAGTAGTCTGAAAACGAGTGATCTGGATGAGACATAGTCGTACGCTTAAATCCCTAACTTTTGCCTAGACCGCCCTTTCGGTTTTCACCACCGATACCTTTTGCCCAAGCCGCCTTTTCGTGTTTTCGACGGTGTACATTTTTGTATATATCCTTAACTTTGCCCGAACCTTTGGTTCGCCAGATGCCCTTATTTTTGCCTAGGTCACCGACCTAGCGGTCTCTTTATGCGTAGTATTTTTGACTATGTCCGCTCACGTGGTGTGGGAAGTCTTCACCATCCATGGTGCTAAGTATCATAGCTCACGAAAATACTGCCTTGACTACAAATGGTCCCTCAGGTGGGATTCCATTTACCTCGGATCACCTGTGGAAGAATGATGCGCTTGACTACTAGATCACCGACTTGGTAGACCTTGCTTGACCTTCTTGTTAAATGCTCGATCATTCGCTTCGATAGATCCGTCCATGGCGTATGGATACGAGTCGCTTCTCATCAATCAAATTAACTGGTCAAGGCGGTCTGGACCCAATCGCTCGCCTAACTCGTGTCCCGAGGACTCGTTGAGGGTATTTGAACCTCGATTGGTAGGATCGCTTCCATACCGCATACGAGAGAAGGAGTTTCCGCTGATGTTCGTACTTTAGTGCGATAACCATGAAGAGAAAATGGTAACATCTCATGCCAATCTTTGTAAGTCACCGCCATCTTCTCAGATAATCTTTTAATGTTCTTGTTGGCGGCTTCCACCGCCATTCATTTTAGGCCGATAAGGAGAAGAGTTGTGATGCTTGATCTTGAATCCGGCAGAGTTCGGTGATCATTTTGTTGTTGAGATTAGAGCCGTTATCCGTGATAATCCTCTGGAGTGCCATACCGATGATAAGATTATGTTTGATGAATCGAGCCACAACATTCTTGGTAACAGATGCGAACGAGGCTGCTTCCACCCACTTGGTGAAATAATCAATTGCCACAAGGATGAAGCGATGTCCGTTGGAATTAGTGGGCTTGATTTCTCCGATCATGTCAATGCCCCACATTGCGAAAGGCCAAGGAGAAGTTAAAACATCTGAGGTACCGAGGTACGCACTTTGTCCGCATAACCGCATTTGTGACAAGATCGAGCAAGCAGTTGATCGCTCCATGGTGGACCAATAGTAACCTGTTCTCAAAATCTTTTTAGCCATTGTATGTCCACCGGAGCGGGTACCAAATGCGCCTTCGTGTAACTCTTCCATGATATGTTCCACTGCTTTCGGTCTACAATGAGTAAGCACAAATCGTGGTTGCGCTTGTATAGGATGCCATTGCTGAGGAAGAATTTAGATGCAAATCTTCTCAAGAACTTCTTATTATTGACAGATGCCCCTGCGGGGTATTCCTGAGTCTCAAGATACCTCTTTACGTCATAGTACCAAGGTTTCTCTTCTACGTCAAGCTCATAACAATACCGGTTCACAAACTTCTCAATGATGATCCGGGAGCCTCGTTGTCCCATCTAACCTTGAACATAGATGACATAGTAGCCAATGCGTCTGCCAACTGATTCTCTTCTCGCGGAATATGGTTGAAAGTGACCTCTTCGAAGTAGGGGATCAAACTCAAAACATGCTCTCGATATGGAATGAGATTCGGATGCTTTGTATCCCACTCGCCTTTAATCGACCGATCACTAAAGCCGAGTCTCCATACACTTGTAAGAACTTGATTCTTAAGTCAATAGCCTTTAATACCCATGATGCACGCTCAGATTCGACCATGTTGTTAGTGCAATCAAACATAATCGCGGTGAAAGGAGTATGTCCGTCATAGGGATGTAATGATGGCGCCAATGCCATTGCAAGTGCTTGAGGCTCCATCAAAGACCATGGTCCATCGATCCTTGTTCGTGTCCTTCGTTTGGGCCTCGGTTCTTCACAATCGCGACTAGTAAAACATCTTCGCTCGAAATTGAATCGCATAGATCGATAGTCATCTACGGCTTGATGAGCCAAATAATCGGCTACTACACTTCCTTTGATCGCTTCGAGAAGTGTATCGATGTCGATTCGGTCAAGATCATTTTCCATCTTGCTATTCTTCCGAGAGAAATGGTTTCTCAAATATGTATTTTATCGGATCCATCTTGAAATCAACAAGGTAGTGTGAGTCAACATATACCGCCTTAGTCATGAGCAGCCCATGCCAAAGCGCTGCAAGTTTTCTCAAGTCGTGAGTATCTTGTTTCACCGGTAAACTTTTGCTAAGGTAGTATATTGCATGCTCTTTTCGACTGCACTCGCCATGTTGCCCCAACACACACCCCATTGGGTTCTCTAACACCGCAAGTACATGATAAGGGGTCTTCCTTCAAGCAAGCATCGTGATAGGAGGATTCAGAGGTACTCCTTGATTTTGTCAAAAGCGATCCGAAATCGCCGCTCCATTCTACCACTTGATCTTTCTTAAGTAACTGAAGATTGGCTCACAAGTAGCGCTATGTGCAATGAATCGCAATGTAATTCAATCGCCCAAGAAACCTCCGACTTCCTTCTCAAGTGGGAGTCGCATCTTGAATAGCTTTAACCTTAGCGGGTCAACCTCAATACCTTTACCATCGACAACAAACCCTAGGAGTTTTCCTGATCCGACTCCAAATGTGCACTTGTTAGGATTAAGTCTCGTGATGTACTTCTTCAATCCAAATAGTTTCGTAGATGATCAAGATGTTCTTCCAGGATCGAGCTATCATATCGCCGACGAGACCTCTATCTCGTGATGAATCATGTCATGAAATAATGTCACCATGGCACCGATAAGTGGCGCCTGCTTCAAATCGAACGACATAACCTTGTAATGTAGTGCCCCACTGTAACAAAAGTTGTCTTTTCCATGTCTTCGTGGAGCCATTTTGATCCGATTGTAACCGAGAAACCATCCATGAAGGAGAAAACCTGTGCCGAGCGGTATTGTCAACCGTAACGCCAATATGAGGAAGTGGGAAATCGCCTTCTGACCGCTTTGTTCGTATCTCGTAATCCACACACATTCGCATTTTACCATCCTTCTTGGGCACATGCACCACATTAGCAACCCACTGTGGATAAGAAGTAACAGCTAAGAAACCGGTGTTGAACTGTTTCATAACTTCGGCTTTTATTTTCTCTGACATCTCAGGACGCATGCGACGAACCTTCTACTTCACAGGAGAAAACCTTCTTTGTTTGCAATGTGTACCACAATATCAATGTCTAAACTCGCATGTCTTCGTATGACCAAGCAAATACCTCAATATAGTCTCGTAGCATCTGAACCAACCTTTCTTTGATACTGTTCTCAAGACCCGCTCCTATCTTGATCTCTTTTCTGTCTTCATTAGTACCCAAATTCACAACTCAACTCGTTTCGTGTGGTCAGATAACTCGCTTCTTCTTGTAGTAGTCCGACAAGTTCTCCGGCACTTCACAATCTTCCTCACTTTCGCTTCGGCTTGGTAGATTGGATTATCAAGTCATATTTAGCAATAGCATAGTCTGTTATCAACGAGATTCGAGTGATTCTCAACAGATCACGGGTGTGTAAGAAACACATAGCTTTTGAAGGGGTGATAAAGTAAAAGAAAGAAAACAATAATTGAATGCAAAAGTCCAACGATTTTATTGAATGAAAATATGCAAATGATGATAATAACCCTTTAAACGAGCCATGATGCCCTGACAAGGCACTAGGCTTTAGAGTTCATTGTTCAAAACATAGAAAATACGAAAAGCAAAACAAAAACAAGAGCAATTACTCCCGCTCTAAAGGAGATTTGTATGACGCCTTCGCCTTCCAATTGTCGAGTCCGTTGTCCGGAGTTGGGAAGATCCACTTGCCGATGTCAAGTCGTTGTCGCCGCCTTCTATAGCATGGATTCCACTGGCCGATGCGAAAGGAAGCTGGCCGGCACGTTCGCGGCGTATCATCTTCTGACCTTGACGGTGAAGCCTAAACCTGTCTTGTCAAATTTGAAAGGGAGATCAGGGAGCTGACCCCAAATAGTACTACCTCCTTCTTCAACCGCAGCTTGAGCGTCCTTCAGCGAGGCCATCCTAGGCGGAGCTTGAGTAACTTCAGGAGTGACAGGAGAGTCGACAAGCATGACTCTGGGTATTGTTTCAAAAGCTTGACAAGGAGTCTCGAAGAATTCACCCTCCACCTCGAGATATCGGAATGACTGTAGATGACTGACCATATATTCTTCTTCACCACATACTGTAACAACCTTCCCTTTCACTGGGTACTTCAGTTTTTGATGCAAGGTAGAGGTAACGGCGCCTGCCCCATGTATCCAACGGCGTCCAAGTAGGCAAGAGTAAGCGGGACGGATGTCCATGATAAATAAAGTGGAGTCAAAAGTCTGGGAACCGACTTTAATAGGCAGAGTGAGCTCTCCAAGTACCGTTCGCTTAGAACCATCAAAAGCTCTCACAATAATGTCACTGGGTCTCAGAACAAACCCTTCGACATCAAGTCGATCAAAAGAAGTCTTAGGTAGGATATTCAGAGCAGAACCGGTATCCACCAATACATGAGACAATAGTGCCCTTGCATTCAAGTAGATGCAAGGCTTTGTTGTGTTTCTTTCCTAAGGAGTCGATCAAGATCGTAAGCCTAGGCCGTTGTTGGCAGCTGTGCTAGCAATACACACTTTTATTGGTCAAGTAGTAGTTCTTGTGGCACATGAGCATTCTTCAAACTTTACCAAGGCATTAGCATGAGCCCTGAGCACAAGAGCAGAGCAAGCATGGAGATCTTGGACTGAGTCCGTCCCAACTGCTCCACAACATTGTAGTCACTCTTCTTGATGATCTTCGCATTTCTCCATTTCGCTTTTGAGGTGTCCTCAAGAATTCCTTTGGTACTTCGTTGAGTAGGATGAGTCACCGTTCTTTCCTCTAGCTGGGGAATGGGTTGAATAGATGGAATGCGAACCGAGTCGCAGTGTCTTTTGGAGGAGAGATTGGAGAGAAACCCTTCCGCTTTGGTCACTTTACTTGATCCTGATGTTGTCAACGCCGTGAATGGTAGCTTCAGATGTAAGATCTTCAATGGTCAGAGGTTCTTGCTTGACGCCATGATAGTAAACATCAGATCCATAATCCCAAGGAATAACTTTGTCGGCGGAATACGGAACTGGTCTTGGAGAAGTGATAATAAGAGGTGCCACTCTAGGCTCAGGATCAGCAGAGGAAATCCTTATGGTGTTAACATCAGCATAGTCTTCTGGGAAATCGTCACCCCATCCGGTCGCCTTAACATCTTCAATAGGAATCTTATAGCTCTCAGGAACAGTGTACTTCACCATGTAATTATACTTTCCACTTGGCTGCCCCAAGGTATCCCACACAGATGGTGCGGCTTCATTCACATCTTCGATCTTCAACTTAGACATATCTTCACACGCTTCCGCATGTGTGGTTTCGTAAATAGTATCTCTCTGCTATTCATCATGCACCGAACACGCCTTCTCAACCAAGCACACCATCGTGCGTATGGGCACCAACGACAATTCTCTAGGCATCCCGATTGACACCGCAAAGAAATTCTTCTTAACAACATCGAGGAATGGTCAAGTCATCTATGTTGAACACATAAGTATCCTCACCAACAAAGATTGGAACTCTTGTCATGGTTAGGCATGGCTGTTGATCACATTCGAGTCTCAACAGAGGGTCAAACTCAATCTGCTTAGCTTCAATCATATCTTGAATCTTGTTCTTCAAGGCCCAACAATCATCAGTACTATGTCCAGGGCTATTAGAATGGTAAGCACACTTAGCATTAGGATTGTATCTTGATAACACGAATTTATATAACATATTTGACGTAATTTTCATAGACAATATTACTATTTTTATTTAATTATTCTATTTTATTTCCGACATGTTGGTATTTCTTCGCTTCGTGAATTTGCATTAAATAAAGATTAATTGAGCAAAGGAACAAAATCAAGGCAAAATCGGATTAAAAAGATAAAGAAATGAAGCAAAGGGGTAACAATAGTAAAAGGATGGGTAAAAGAAGGAGAAAACAATTATACAAGCCAAAAGAGCAAAGCCCAAAAGAGAAAAGCAGTCACCACTATCAGTGACGGCCGTCACCATCCGCCACGACCAGAAGACATCCATGAAGCGCGTGACGACCGTGAACACCTCGCCACGACCGTAACACGGAAAACATGAAACCCGCTCGTAACGCACTTGTGACGCACCGTAATGCGCCTAATAGCAGTTACAAAACAAGTGCAGAACGTGGAAAAGCTTCAGCAGAGGAGTCAAAGACTCCTGAAACTTCTCAACCACCCACTCATGCCACGTTCAACCCACTTCCTTTTTCTCTCCCATGTTCTCCCACTTTCTGGCAGTTATGCACATGATCTCCACTAACTCTTCGTGTGAAATTGGAAAAGGGAAGTTACAAATGAAGCCTATAAATACAGCTTCAAGCATTCAAAGGGGTCTGAGATTTCTTCCCTAACAAACCGCTTTCGAGTTTTTCTATTTTTATTTTCTTTTCATTTCGATTTCTATTTTATTTTATTTTTCAGCTTTTTCTTATATTTTATTTTTAGTTTAAGCCTTTTATTTTCTCACAACAATTTCTACACCGAAATTGTTGTGTATTTTTCAACGATCTAACTTACGTTAGATCTAGTGCTTTTATTTCCTTCTTGCAATTTTGTTTTCGATTCAAGTGAAGAACAAGATTATTCAAGTATTATTATTTCCGTGTTCTTAATATAATTATTTTATTTTGTTTTAAATATTGTTGCTTGATATTTATTTATTTAATTATGGGAATGTTTAAATATATTGAACCTTATTATTTAGGCAAATCCGAATTAATAAATATGTCCGCTAAACCGCTTAGGTATCGTAAGTAATAGTAGTAAAAGTAGGAATTAAATTGTTTCTAAGCTAAGATATTAATTAACATAATTTCGTTATAACTTTTATAATTAAAATCCATCTTTTCGCTACGAAAGTAAGATAAGTAGAATAGGTTAGATCGAGACCACGAAGTGTGAGGTTTTAACCGATAGCTAAAGTTAGGCATTTGATTTAAATACGAAAGCGCTTTTAAAACAAATTAGAATTAATTAAGTTTCCAAAAGTATGTTCTAAACACTTATAGGCTAGCTAAAGGTGTATAGGGCTTTAGACGTAATCCGAGATAAGACCACGAAAGTGTGAGTCGAGGGTTTTAAACCGATTAATTCTACGATAAATTAAGTTAACAATCTTTATACGCTTAGGCTCAATTTAATCCGCTTAGGTTCACTACGCTACGCATCGATATCCGCTTTATTTATATTTCTATTTTTCCTTAAACCAAAATCCAAAAGAATTATTCGCTTTAGTCGATAATCGAACTTAGGATAACAATAGATCGATTTATAGTCTCTGGGTTCGATATCTTTTAAAACTACGCGATAGGATGCACTTGCGGTCTCCCGATTCATAGACGATAAAGTCCTACGATCAAGTTTTTGGCGCTGTCGGGACTATTTAAGTCGATATTGTAACTCGTGTTACAATCGTAGACTAAGGCATTTTTATTTTATTTACCATGTATGACCCAAATTTTTCCTACGCCCAGTATCAATATTTTGAGGAATCACAAGAATCCCATAGATCTAACCTTGAAATACTGATGGAAGATTTCAATGCTTCACAAACCTACTCTTACCCAAATTACCTCCAAAACTACCAATCCCCACATTTTGAGGAACCACAAGAAACTTATAATTTCAACCAAACTTTTCCTCAACCAAATTTTCTCTACAATCATCAAACCCAATATTTTGAAGAAACACCAAAACCATATTGTTCTTGCAGGAAAAACTTGATTAAAGATATTGTTTAGGGATTTGGAGACTCAAGTGTCGTAACTCAAGTTCCAAGCTTATCATTGTCTTGCTTATCCCGCCGACGGGAGCCCTATTTATATCAATGCTCCATGAGGCTATTTTTCCTTCCAGAATCGCTTTAGCACATTAACCATGGCTTTTTAAGCAGGAACCAATTGCTTCACTTGTAATCATTCACTAGTAACGCCCTCATAAAGACTTTAGGAACTCTTCATCTTCATAACGATATTCAATCGCTCTGCCGGAGTACCGCCGAGCTATACTTTCAGACCGTCCTCATGTCTTTTCCCGAGACACATGTCTGGACGAGATCCTTCCTATATGATCCGAGACCTATCTCGATCCCTACAACCTTCCTCCGTGCATCCATCTCGCTAAGGATTTTATGCATGATCATAAGCCCTTGGTCGCCGGCTTTAAGCCTCTTGAACTGTTTCGACCAAATGTTTTAAACCCTTAATCCCTTAGCGAGATGTGCCATATTTCCAAACTTTCCTAAAAGAATGTGACACGTGAGCACGTGACACCAAATTTCAACGGTCACTTGTATTTTTTATTTATTTATTTATTTATTTTTACATATTTGCCCTATAATAGGAAAACCCGATTTTACGCCACCCTTTCCTCTTACTCATTATATTTCACTTGATTGCTTTCCAGAAATCTTTCTACAAATTTTCAAATCCCATCGCACTCTTTTGCACACATTTCAAACATATCCTTTCACCGATCGATCATCAAACTGTATCCTCTTTCCCTACATTGCTTTTTGTTTCATTCTAAACATGGTCATCATTAGGAATGCGATGATTTTGGTCGCAAAATCCACTTAGGAAACGTAAGAACGAAACCCTGCTTGAGGAATGCATGCGATGAGCAATGCTCATGTAATAATCGACCTAAAGAGAGTCACCGATAGGGTTTGTAATCGTTTTACTCGATAGTGATTCTCGACCGACTCTTCAGTTCGTGGAGCTTATAATGGAAACCAACCGTCGATCAAAGGAGAAGTCCGAGGCTTTAAACGGAGCCTAATACAAGATGAAGAAATCGCTGCCCTACGCTTTAGGAATGTCTGCCTCTGTGAGACTAAGATGACGTGATTCGGAGTCTGTGAGTCCTGGGAGAGTGTCTCGATGATCCGTCCTCAAGAGGTCAAACCAGAGTGGTTTTATTTTTATATGGAGTGATCGAGGAGTTTGACATTCAATTCTCTCCGACTTCGAGACCGATATCCTTCGCACCATTAACCTTGCTCCTCCCAACTCGGCTCCTAATGGGGTTTCATCCGCCTTCAAATAATATGCCGGCCCGCCTATAACCCCCACCATTGGTTTGTTCTTTTCCTTCTTCAAATAAAAAGCACGGAGCTCGAAACTGGTTGCATCACCGCATCCCAAAAGAAGTTTCTCCAAGCCTACACCTCCAATTTTAAAGGTTACAAAGAGCGCTTTCATCCGAGTTAGATGTGGGTCTCGTGCCCTTATGTTATCTATGGCATGATGGGCATCATAAGTTCCTCTTTATTGGACTTGTGATCCACTTCCCATTTCCGGCTTTGACTATGATAGTCCGAGCGATTCCGAGATCCTTTCCCTAGAAATTGACTCCTTCGACCGATCCGGTCAAAGATTTACTTGCCCTATCTCCCGAGGAAGTCCTCGACTCCTAGGTAAGCTTTTTCATTTAGCTTTATTCAACTTTTCTTTATTTTAATGCTTACTCTTCCCGTCCTTGTTTCATTTTCCATGCATAAAATGACCGATATGTCTGAAAGAAAGAAGTCGATGGTCATGCTCGCTACCGTCAGATGGATGCCGGTGGACCTTCCGAGTCCAAACCAATTTGGCCGGACCGAAGTGCGCAATCCAAAGAAAAGAAAAACGTTATGACCCGTGACCCCGCCTAAACAATCATTCTCTCCACTTCCTTCAAGCGCCCGCAGAGACGTAACTCCCGAGCCCATCCCCAAAAGTTGAAGACCGCATGGGAATGAAACCAACTCGCAGACGGGCCATCTCCAATTTGCTAAAGGACACCGGAGGTGGCTATGGTCATGCCTCTTCGTAGAATCGATTCTGGTGCCGATTTTGATGGCCTCAAGTTTCAGATGACCATCCGAATGCCACAACCGATGTGAACAAACCGATCAACTAGGTTCGCAGCAGATCACTAAATGAGCTCATACCGATGAGGTGTGCTGACTCACCAAGTTTGTTCGAGTCCGTGACCGTGTGGAGAAGAGAAAACCGATCCGAGACAGAGGTCAAAATTACAACGAAGCGCTCCTTCTCAATGCCAACAATGTGTTCAAGAATAAACTCTAAGCCGATGACATCACAAATCTTGAAAAGAAGAATTCAGAGGCCGCAAATGATAAAGACCTTGAAAGATGAGCTCACGAGATGTCCGCCAAGTTCTGTGGATTCTCAAAAATCATGCTCCGAAATGAAAGAAGCATCAAGAAATCCTAAATGGTATGCTGGATGCCGGGATTTAGCCTTGAACGCAAGCAAAGCTCTGTCAATTGCTTATACCCGACATAGACATCTCTGAGGTTGATTACTTCAAGACCATTGTAGATGGAAGTCGTGGAAGTTGATGAAGATGATAGCGAAACCACTATTAGCGAAGAAAACGCTAAGACGGATGCCGCGAAGAGAATGCTAAGGTGGATGCCGACCGCCGACCCTAATCCCCGACTTCTTCTTTTGTTTCAATAGTTAGTCACCCTTTGGCGGTGCATTTTGTATCTTGAATATTCGCCTCTACCGGCTTATGCAATTTGTATTTTAACTATTCGCCCCATCGGGCTACTTTAATTGCTTTCTCAATTTTCGCTATTAATTTTGCCTGTTGCGAACTTTATGTAGTATTTATCGGCCCCAAACCTCGGATGCAACAAGCAATCCTAGTGGTTTTGAGAAAACGATAACATTTGTTCAGAATCCCACATGTCTTTCTGCCATCCCGACTTGCCGAGACCGGAGAAAGTGTTAAGGAACGCTAGATGCATCTTTAGTAAAATTGTTTTATTCCATACGCTTGTAAGATTGCCGAGCTTTAGCATTATGCCGCCAATGTTCGTGAGCCTCATGCCGAGGTTGATCAAGGAGTACTCGTGGAACAGAGCCTTTACGTGATCGAGAGACGATCTTTAGACCGAGCTCAAAGACGCCGCCATAGGGTTCGTGAGCCCTGCCGAGGTTGACCAAGGATTCCCTGGGAAGAGCCTTTACGTGATCGAGACGATCTTAGACCGAGCTCAAGAAGACGTCGCCATAGGGTTCGTGAGCCCAAGCCGAGGTTGACCAAGGAGTATTCCTCGTGGGAACAGAGCCTCATGCCGAGGTTGATCAAGGAGTATTCCTCGTGGGAACAGAGCCTTTACGTGACTGAGAGACGATCTTTAGACCGAGCTCAAGAAAGACGCCGCCATAGGGTTCTGAGCCCAAGCCGAGGTTGACCAAGGAGTATTCCTCGTGGGAACAGAGCCTTTACGTGATCGAGAGACGATCTTTAGACCGAGCTCAAGAAAGACGCCGCCATGGTTCAGCCCAAGCCGAGGTTGACCAAGGAGTATTCCTCGTGGGAACAGAGCCTTTACGTGATCGAGAGACGATCTTAGACCGAGCTCAAGAAAGACGCCGCCATAGGGTTCGTGAGCCCAAGCCGAGGTTGACCAAGGAGTATTCTCGTGGAATAGAGCCTTTACGTGACCGAGAGACGATTTAGACCGAGCTCAAGAAAGACGCCGCCATAGGGTTCGAGCCCTGCCGAGGTTGACCAAGGAGTATTCTCGGGAACAGAGCCTTTACGTGATCGAGACACGATCTTTAGACCGAGCTCGCAAGACGCCGCCATTTGCCGCCATGCATCGATGTCGCAATATAATTTCATTAGATAGATGCCTCATTAAAAACCCCCCCTTGCCTAGGGAAAAGAGTGCACCAATTATTCTTACATAAGCATTTTTAATCAAATAAAATTTAAGGTTGGCAACATTCCAAGTTCTTGGTCCCGATCCGTCTAATGTCTCTAATTTATAGGTCTGCTTTTGCAATTCTTCCGAGACCTCGAACGGTCCTTCCCAGCTTGAATCCACACCTTTCTTGGAGGGGTCGGTCACCTCTCGAGTACCGATCCGACTTTGAACCCTCGCCGCTTAACTCGAAGTTGAAACGCCTGGTCATTCTCTCGCTTTGCCGCTCCCGATATGTGCCGCATCCCTTATTTCATCCAAGAACTGCCTCACCAAGGCCCGGTTGTTAGCCCTTCTTCAAAGCTTTCCCGACGCCAAGAGGGTAAACTACCCCACCGGATCATGGCATCAGCCCAAAACCATCCCGAAAGGAGTCTCCTGGGTGTGGAGTGAACTGGTATGGTAGGCCCATAAGACTGTGTGTGTGCGCCCACAACCCTTGGCCGAGTCCAATTTCTTCTAATTGCATTTAATATGACCTTGTTGGCCGATTCCGCCTGCCCGCTCTCCCCGTGGATGCTCTACGATATAAACCTCGCTTTGAATCCCGAGATCCTTACAAAATTCTACTACCGAGGTCGGCAACCGTGTTCCGTTGTCCGAAACTATAACCCGAGGTAGCCCAAACCGCAAATGATGCTTCTCCAAGAAAACGCCAACCCGATCCGAGATCCGAGATACACCTCCGCCTACCCATTTAGTAAAATAATCATCGCCACGATCAAAAACTTCAATTGTCCCTGAGCCACTGAACGGCCCCAAGATGTCACCCCCATCGATAAAAGGCCACGGACCGAACGGTATGCAAAACTCACCGAGTATGGATACCGGGCAAACATCCGCATTTTGTACATCGAGTCACATACTTGACAATCCTTTGTTAAAGTAGGCAAGAGTACCCGCCCTTAAGATCCGGCCTAAGGCTCTACCTCCACCATGATTTCCACAAGCCCCTCATGCACTTCCTTCATAATCACGACATATCCACTCCGACACGCAGCACGGGTGCCGCACGTCCCAACCGTATAGTTTCCGACTCCATTACAAACCGGATGAAATTTTCCGATGCTTAGCTTTCTTCATCCGCAGCAATATGTCTTGTTGTAGAAAACGGATGATCGGGCTCATCCACCCGCCGTTGTCCCCACAAACCATCAAGGATTCTTCTTCTCGATACTAGGCACGGAAGTATTTCACGGATGACCGATTTGTTTATCCCGTAATCCCTAGAGCCGCCAACCGATAGAAGGTCACCGGTATTTTCTTCCTGCCACATGACGATCTCAAACGCCCAAATCGCCGACTCAACACAAGGGCTTGTTTCAAATATCTCTCCGTAGTAGCGCCTTTTACCCGAAATGATCCGCCCACTTGTCCGACCACTAACTCGTGAATCGGTGCGGACTAGCAATGTGTCACTCCGACCTCCCAGAGCCACTTTAGACCGCCAATGAGCTCAGATTCGCGGTTGTTACTTGTGGAGAATCCAAACGCAAAGAGTATTCAAGAACTATCTCCCGGACCTTCCAACACTACCCCCGCACCACTACCCTTGAGGTTGGAGGAGCACGACAGAACCCACCCTTGAGTAGAATCCTTTCCCGCGGGAGGTTAGTTCGATCATGAAGTCGGCTAAAGATCGGGATTTGATATCGTACGAGGGCTGAAACCGATTTCATACTCGATAGCTCCACGCCCAAGACACCATCCTCCCCGCCAACCGGCTTCTTGAACACTTGCTTTAAAGGATAATTAGTCTTTACCGACGGATGTCCAAGGAAATAGTGTCGAGAGCTGCAGCCACAAGCGCCAACGCCAATTTCTATCTTCCGATATCCGTTTCGCCCTTTCAACACCTTGCAAAGTACACCGACGCCTCCTCTCAGTATCCCTGACCAACGCCGAAATGATCGCCTCGATAATCGCCAGCACAAGATCAACCGAGCCTTTGGTCCGACTAACACCGAGGTGACGATAGTAATCGCTTTAGCCCCTTGAATGCTTCTTCGATGCTTCCGCCCATTCAAACAGAGCTCTTTTAATTGCCGAGAAGAAGTGAATAGATTTCACACCGCACAAGACAAGAACGAGACAACGCGGCCAAACGGCTTGCTTAGGTCAGATTTCCTGATCGAGGTCGGCCAGATGTCAATGATCGCCGGCATTTATCCGATTGGCCTCAATGCCGCGATTTGTGAGCATGAAACCTGTGAACTTTCCAACTGAACTCGAACGACACTTGTCCGGTTCAAGCGCATATTGAACTTTCTTAATGCCGCAAATGTCCCCGATGTCAATGACATGATCGCCTCGTCTTGCTTTTGATCACCATGTCGCCTACGACACCTCAATATTCCTACCAACCTAGGGCAAACACCATATCCATCGCCTTGGTAGGTCGACCCCTTCAATCCAAATGGCATAACCCTGTAATAGAAATTCTTCGTCATGAAGGCGTTTGGACGATCAAATGTCATTCGGATCCGTTGTACCTCAATATGCATCCAAAAACTCGTGGAGGCGAAACCGAGGAACTATCAATCACCGATCAATGTGAGGAAGAGGATAGGATCCTTCGGCATGCTTTGTTTAGGTCGTGAAGTCTACACATCCTCCATTTGCCATTCTTCTTCTTTACCATAACAACGCTCGATGCAAGTTGGTATTGCACCTCTTTAACGAAACCGCCTTTAACAATTTTCCCACTTCCTCCGAGACAAACGTCTCTTCTTCTCCCATCTTCCGCTTCCTCAGGATAATCGGGTTTGATCCCGGTCGGTGGATAAATGATGGCACATGATCTCGGGTCAATACCCTGCGATATCTCGATGGCTTCAGCAAAGAGATCCGTGTTTTGCCTCAACACCGACTATTTTGCCTCCTCCTCCTTCACAATTGAGTTCGAGATGGTAATTTGAAGGCAACGTCCGATCCGGACTTCTTTGACCTCCTCCCGAGGGGTAAGTCCTTCCTCACCCGCTCCGCCTTGATCGATGTCGACCATACCGACTTGCTTGGAGAAGCCTCCGACGGTCCCGACTTTTCTTGGCTTTCAAACTATCTTTATAGCATTTCAGCCAGCCTCGTCACCACGGACAACCCCGACTAGTCTGCTACCTGTGGGTACTTCATAGTTAGGAACAAAGGTTTATAATATCGCCTCAAGTGCATTGAACGAAGGTCTCCCAATGATGATGTTGTAGGTGACGACGATTAACCACCGATACCTAACTCGACAAATTTTGGAATTTTCTTCCTCCAAAGGTAGTCAAGGTGAGGTACCCCAGACTGTACCGCCACGGAGAAACCGACAAGTGTCCCGCTAAAGGAAGCAATTCATTTGGCTCAACCCCATTCCTTTGAAGGCCTCCCAATAAAGGACATCCGAGCTTCCTGGATCGATCAAAACACGCTTGACACCCCAATCCCGGATTTGTACTTCAATCACCATGGGATCATTCTCATGTGGTGACTTCCTTAGCATCTTCGAAAAGGTTATCACCCGAATCGATTTTGAGGTTCCGGCGCGCACCCGAGCGGAGCCACGAGCATACTTTTCCCGCCGAACGGTGGAGCCACCTCGCGGCCCCAGAGATGGTGTTGAGAGGTGCCGGTCGATCTTGCTTCCTTTACTTCTTCCATGCCTCTTACCTTTTTCTTAGACCGAATCGGCCGAGTCCCGCTTCGGATGAGTCTCGCTCACGGATCTCCTGGTCTTCCTTACGTATTGATGCTTCCTCTCAATTAATCTCAATCTCTTCGCGAATCAGATACAAGCCTGGTGTGCCCTTCGCACGATGGAACTCACACCATGCTTCCGGATCACTTCCTAAGATCAGAAAGTTGACCTCCACCCATCTGCCAAGGTGGGTGTGAGCAACAGTGATGGATGTCCCGAGGATATCCTCCTTCAAGGCAGAGGTGAACGCCTCCTTGAGCCGAAGCCAACCGGCGCGATGGTGGGCCGACGGTCCCGAGGCCGATCCCGAGCGGCAGTATCTGTGGCCGGGCTCGCTGCGGGTCCCGATCCTTTGTTTTGAACCGCGACGCTTCTCCATGTTACTTTCCTCTCCTTTTACGTAGCATTCGCCCGAGTAATGATCTCGCCCATGCTCTGGCGGGCTTTGGGCCAAAGACTCATTGAACTGTCCGCTTTTAGGCCGCCGAACGCTGCACAAATATCTCCCCGATTAGGGTGCGAGACCTTGATAGTCTCCTCAACCGCCATGAAACTGGAGTGTCTCTGGCTGCTGCTTACGCTGAAAAGGGAGGTGTCACACCATGCGGTGTCGATTATCAAAACCGCCGGATAATCTTTCGTTGAAATCTTGATAGCCATCATGGACACCCGAGGCAGCCCCATATACCAAGCACAGATTCTTCTAAAGGTGCCGCCTTGCACTTAAGGGAATCGTTGTCGATGAGTGCCATTGTGTTGTTGACCGCTATAATATGCTCTTGTGGATCCGTCTTGCCATCATACGATGCCGCAATTGGGGTTTAGTTATCAGCACTGCATCCTCCTGCATTGCCCGACAAAGCCGTGGCTCCAAAAGTTCTCCTTCCGTCTTCGCTGCCCAAACTCTTCACCAAGAGCTTGAACATTGTCTTGTAAAGTTTCATATGTCATGAGGTCATCAATCATAGCCAAGAATCGGGTTAGATCCGGAGGATCCGCTGGTGGTGGTGAGGCTTGAGACATTGTCGTCTGTGTTTGTCAAGATGTTTGTGCGGCCCGATTGATTTCACCGAGGCCCCACGGTGGGCGCCAATGTTCTTGCAGGAAAACTTGATTAAAGATATTGTTTAGGGATTTGAGACTCAAGTGTCGAACTCAAGTTCCAAGCTTATCATTGTCTTGCATTATCCCGCGCGGGAGCCCTATTTATATCAATGCCTCCATGAGGCTATTTCCTTCCTTCCGTGAATCGCCTTAGCACATTAACCATGGCTTTACACAGGAACCACTGTTTCACTTGTAATCATTCACTAGTAACGCCTCATAAAGACTTTAGGAACTCTTCATCTTCATAACGATATTCAATCGTTTTGCCGGAGTACCGCCGAGCTATACCTCTAGACCGTCCTCATGTCTTTTCCCGAGACACATGTCGGACGTAGATCCCCTCCTATATGATCCGAGACCTATCTCGGATCCCTACAACCTTCCCTCCAGGCATCCATCTCGGCTAAGGATTTTATGCATGATCACATATAAATCTGATATCGAAATATTGATGGAAAATTTTAATGAAACATCTAGGATGATAGAACGCTTCGGGGAAACGCAAAAAGAGACTTTAACTTACTTCCAAGACTCTGAAGAATCGTAAAATTTTAACTTCGAAACACAAATAGAGGATTCAAATGAGATGATAACTAACTCTAGGATAGAGTCTATGATTGAACATTTTGTAGAGACACAAACTATCCAAAATGAAGAAGTAAGAAAACAAAGCCTTCAAAATAATGAAACCCTTAGCCAACTAGCCATTATGGTTGAATCCCTCGCGTCTAACAACATTGGCTTAGAAACTCAAATTTCCCAACTCGAACAAAACCTTCTAGGACCTTTACCCGAGGAAGATATGGATGTTGAAACAACCATTATAGAAAAATTATTTGAAAACCTAGAAAGTGATGATGAGTTTAAAGAGAGTGATATTGCGACCGAGGAAAGTTCTGACGAGAAAATAGTGGAGATTGAGGCAGATTCACCAACGCTGTTCGAAAAGGAGGTTGTAAAAGAGGTAGAGGAGGAAGCGCAAATTGTAATCCCACATCACTACATCCCTCTGACCCCGAAATATTTTATGGGAACTCCGCTAGACCCCAAATTTAAAACGTATGTTGCATTAAATAATATCCACATTAATTCAACACTATTTGAAGTCTTGCCTACAAAGCGAAAATTAGAGGACCATAAAATTAAGGATATAATTATTGTCAATAGGGTAAGGTTAACTTATAAGACGATGGATGAAATCAGTAAGCCCGAAATTGAAAAAACTTATACTTAGGATAAATCCAGAACCACTACCAAAATGTCGAAAAAATAAACCGCCCTATAAACGTAAGAAAAGAAAAGGTGAGGGATATGTGAGATGGCTTGATAAGTGGCGATGGAAAATCAACGAGTAGTCATTCAAATTTTAAATTTTCTTTTTCGTATTTTCATTTTTTTTTTCTTTCAATTTTATGTTAATTTTTCAACTTTACTCGATTATCGGTTGCACCCTTTCTTCTGATGCGCTTGAACTATTTTCCCGTAATACCGATAATTATACTCAATTAAATAATTCACGCTAATATTTATAATTATAATTGAGTATTATTTTTAATTATCGTATTTCCTGTCTCGTATTAATATACCGAATTAATATTTCCCAATAATTATTATATTAATTATAAGACATTATATATACTAGTATTATATATATATATATATTTATATCCTATTGTTTGAAATTATCTATATATATATATATATATATATATATATATATATATATATATATATATATATATATATATATATATATATATATACAAGTATCTATTATATATGCATGTGATCTACAAATCAATTCCTATCTCATACCCCAAGTCATGTGTATTACTAAAAGACATGTAATTACAATTCTAAATTCTTGACATGCCAAGATTTAGACTCGCTTAAATTCACATCGCTGCCCAAAACGATCGTCCCCATGCCTCAAGCGTTTTATCTTCTGGTCTCCTTGACTGATTTAATGTTTCGTCTGTTTCTTCTTTTCATTTCCCACCATAATTCCCATTCAAACTCTTCTCTTTTCATTTCCCAAATTATAATTCATTATAATTTATTTATTCTTCCATCCTCACACCACTATAAATATTCTTCCACATTTCTTCTCATTTCACATCCCTTCCATTTACTCCTCATATATTCTTCTATCATTCACTCCATCTTTTTCCCTTTTTATCCTTCATTTCCTTCTCTTCCTTGGCTCCACGAAACACCAATCGTCAAGTGAAACCCGACCGACCTCGTACTAGAGGTAGAGGAGCAAGTGGACAACATTTTCCGAGCGACGAGTGATCACCCAGCTCCTTTCTGATTTCTCCCGGTTCTATCGCATTGAGGACAATGCTTAATTTAAGTTTAGGGGAGTCAGAACATTTCTTAACTCGTTTTCTATTTTCTTTGCTCTAATTTGTATTTCCTTTTTGTTTCTTTTTCCTTGTATTGCAAATTTCCATTCAATAAAATACATGTTTATGCAATTTTACTCTTTTATGTTAAATTCTCGTGCTTATTCGAATTCCTCCATTTTCTTGAGCCATAACGACAAAATTCAAACGTGATATTAACATATTCAACTAGTATTAAGGTTGCTTATTTTTATAAATAAGAACTCGAGCGCGACTAAAACAAAATTATTATCGTCATAACTCTTCAGAACCCCAACACGTTAGATTAGTTTAAGTACTTATTATACCAACACCTTAAGACTTAGTTTTAAAGTAATCCCGAGTAGTTTATAAAAGCAGTCGGCACCGCCTTAAACGACAAACTACGTGGAGGATCGATGAATATAAGTGATTGATCAAGATTTTTAAAGAGCAATTTTTATTAGAAGATGCACTTATTAAGTTAGATGATCCTTACCAGATCATTTAATCCAACAGTTGCAGAAGCTATAAATATTTATGCAAATAAACCATTATGAATTGGTTCGGTTTCGGTGTCAACTTGGTAGGGACGACGGTCCGATCCCGCAATTTGTAATTGGAAGGAGTACCAAATATAAGTACCGTAACTCCAAGTCGATTATAAAGATCAAAGTCACTAACCGGTTACTCCACTATGTGCGAAGGTAAAGGGCTTAATGTGATTGCAAGAATGAAACGGTGAAACAAAACGAAAGTATTAGGTCGAGTTATAATTCATGACTTAATTTGGTCGCATAAATGAGGTTATCTAGTGTTATTACGGTAATTTTAATGTCAAGTCTAAACTTGAGTTATCCAACAAAGAAGTGAATAGCAACCAAATACGAATTGAATTGTGTTTTATATTTGCGCTTGACTTATCCTTGCTTGATTTTTAATTTCTAATTTTGCTTGAGGACAAGCAAAGGTTTAAGTATAGGGAGTTTGATAACACTAATTTATATAACATATTTGACGTAATTTTCATAGACAATATTACTATTTTTATTTATTATTCTATTTTATTTCGTATTATGTTGGTATTTTTTCGTTGTGAATTTGCATTAAATAAAGATTAATTGAGCAAAGGAACAAAATCAAGGCAAAATCGGATTAAAAGATAAAGAAATGAAGCAAAGGGGTAACAATAGTAAAAGGATGGGTAAAAGAAGGAGAAAACAATTATACAAGCCAAAAGAGCAAAGCCAAAAGAGAAAAGCGCCACCACTAGTTGTGACGGTCGTCACCATCCGCCACGCACCGTAAGACATCCATGAAGCGCGTGACGACCGTAACACCGGCCACGACCGTAACACGGAAAACATGAAACCGCTCGTAACGCACTTGTGACGACCGTAATGCGCCTAATAGCGCTACAAAACAAGTAACGTGAAAAGCTTCAGCAGAGGAGTCAAAGACTCCTGAAACTTCTCAACCACCCACTCATGCCACATTCAACCCACTTCCTTTTTCTCTCCCATGTTCTCCCACTTTCTCCGCTTATGCACATGATCTCCACTAACTCTTCGTGTGAAATTGGAAAAGGAAGTTACAAATGAAGCCTATAAATGACTTCAAGCATTCAAAGGCAAGGGTCTGAGATTTCTTCCTAACAACTTTCTCGAGTTTTTCTATTTTTATTTTCTTTTCGCATTTCTATTTTATTTTATTTTCAGTTTCTTTTCTTATATTTTATTTTTAGTTTAAGCCTTTGTAATTTTCTCACAACAATTTCTACACCGAAATTGTTGTATTTTTCATCGATCTAACCTTACGTTAGATCTAGTGCTTTTATTTCCTTCTTGCAATTTTCTTTTCGATTCAAGTGAAGAACAAGATTATTCAAGTATTATTATTTCCGTGTTCTTAATATAATTATTTTATTTTGTTTTAAATATTGTTGCTTGATATTTATTTATTTAATTATGGGAATGTTTAAATATATTGAACCTTATTATTTAGGCAAATCGAATTAATAAATATGTCCGCTAAACCGCTTAGGTATCGGTAAGTAATAGTAGTAAAAGTAGGAATTAAATTGTTTCTAAGCTAAGATATTAATTAACATAATTTCGGTTATAACTTTTATAATTAAAATCCATCTTTTCGCACGAAAGTAAGATAAGTAGAATAGGTTAGATCGAGACCACGAAAGTGTGAGGTTTTAACCGATAGCTAAAGTTAGGCCTTTGATTTAAATACAAGGAAAGCGCTTTAAAACAAATTAGAATTAATTAAGTTTCCAAAAGTATGTTCTAAACACTTATAGGCTAGCGAAAGGGTATAGGGCTTTAGACGGTAATCCGAGATAAGACCACGAAAGTGTGAGTTGAGGGTTTTAAACCGATTAATTCTACGATAAATTAAGTTAACAATCTTTATACGCTTAGGCTCAATTTAATCCGCTTAGGTTCACTACGCTACGCATCGATATCCGCTTTTATTTATATTTCTATTTTCCTTAAACCAAAATCCAAAAGAATTATTCACTTTAAGTATAACGTAACTTAGGATAACAATATATCGATTTATAGTCTGGGTTTGATATCTTTTAAAACTACGATAGGATCGGCACTCATGGTCTCCCGATTCATAGATTTATAAAGTCCTACGATCATATCTCGGAGAGGAAGTGTTGACATTCGAGGAGGATCCTCAAAGTAATCACCGCTTTCAACATGTGTTGCAAAGCTTCATGGCAAAGGCATGTTGATTCGTGAACTGCCTTCGTGGCGCTGCTCGTTACGCTGTTCACCGAGGTTGGCCGATGTAGGATCGAGATCACAACCGCCCCCACAGATTGAGCGCGGTCGGTCTTGGCTCGGCTTTTCCATACACAGATTAGTTTCTTTCTTACCACCAAAAGATCTCTTCGCAAAGATTTGAAGATGACTCTACTCACAATATCACTCGTGAATCCCAAGAGTTTCCAATCGATGATTAAAGAACGGACGTTAGTGTTCCATAAACATATCAACCAACTCCCTATTGGACAAGGTTGGTTGAACTCTGCCTGCTAGATCTCTCCACTTCTGAGCATACTCTTTGAACTTCTCATCACAACCCATAGACATGATTTGTAGTTGCATGCGAGTGGGTGTCAATTCAAAGATTGTACTCATAATCAGAGAAAGCATCCGCTAAGTCACCCAAGTACGGATACGGTCATTCTCTAGCCGATAATACCACTCTAATTGAGTTCCGACAAACTCTCTTGAAAATAGTGCATCCACAACTTTCTCGTCATCGCTGGGGTTGATCTCGAACATAGGACTTCATGCACTTAGGGCAAGACATGCCATCATACTTGGAAAAGTAGGAACCTTGAACTTGGAGGAATCACCACACCAGAACAAGACTCGATCATCAAAGTTCACCGACATCTTCGTGTTTTCCACAAGATTCGACGGTCTTCAAGTTGGTTGTACTCATCTTCATCGTAGTATCGCCATCATCATAGTCTTTTTCAGCTGCGCCTGGCTGCCTTCATCACCCTTGATACCCTCTGTCTTGACACTTCCTTCAGAGAGCTCTATACGGTCGACTCTTTAGGACCCATTTGTAGCGCCCATGTTGAGGAGACCAACAACCTCTTCTTCTTGTTGATGAGCTTCGATCTTCTTGGCCTTGGACCAAGCTAGTGAACATCCACTAAACCGAGCATTCGAGCTGGATATCTTTGATAGTCTCAAGAGCCATTTCGCTAAAATAAATAGCGAGAGAATGAGAAAACCAATCTTCAATGTACCTGATGGAATGTTATGCTATGCTATGTAATGTTTTATGCAATGCAATGTTTTCAAGGACCTTAGAGATTTAAATTTGTTAAACAAGCACGAACAAACATTTATTAGTTCTCTTTATTATTCTTTTCTTTTAAGTACAAGAGATAGTTCAACACAAATAAAAGAAAACATAAACATCCTAAAGCTCTAAGTCTCCCATGGGCTCCTCTGGTGCCGAGGTAGGCTGATGCTTCGCTCCTCGTGAAGTAGCTTTGTCAACTCTAACACTTTCTTCTCACTTGCATAACACCGAGCTTCAAATGTATCCCTTCTTAAGTCGAGTCCAGATCTCTTCAAGTCTTCAAAATCGTGAGGCATGTCAGATAGAGAATCGATAGGTACGCCACCTATAGCAACAGTTCCATAATTACCGGTAGAACAGCGTGAATGGCATCATGAGGTTTTGAGCTCGAGCTCGCACCCATTTGAGCTAAGGTTCCCAAGGAATGGAGTTCTCGTGCCCCAAAGTCTTGGTATCTCTTTAACCATGCCCCAAGCGTATAAACCTTCGATTGTAATCGAGATCGTGATTGTAGTCGAACACAATATCTTGAGAAGCATATCATGTGGACCATCTCTTCGAGCAAAACCAAACCGACGAGAGCTAGAGAAGGTTGTAAGTATACCTCCTCTTATACCAAGGAGTGGCATTAGGAATTCTCCACAACGCCAATGAATGTGAAGTCCTTTTGAGAGAAAATACCCAACGGATATCTGAATGAGAGTGACATTAGTCTTTGAGACCACTTCAACCTTTGCTCGCTCTTTAAACTCGATAGAGGAAGGTGCTAAGTAAACCACCGAAAGTAACGATGCAACACATGAGAGTTCCTTGTCTTTGATAGTACGAGTGTGGAGAGAATGTAGGATGTCTCCAAGTAGGCACAGGATTACGTAAGAAACAACTTGATGGTGTTGACGCTCTATGAATTGATCCGAGTTAGAATAGAACCAAACCATAGATTAGCAAGGCCACAATGTTCGAATGCATGGAAACTCATAACTTTGAGGAATTCTCGCTTTCTTTATCGTGAATTTGGCAAGTAAACCCTTAACTCCACTGTTTCCCAATTGGCTTCAATGTCCGAGCTTAAGATGTAAGGCTGATGCGATATCTTCGTACTTAGGAACCTTTTCTAAACCGGTGAATGGCATTTGGTCAAGAATAGGTATCCCAAGCAGCTTAGAGAACTCTTCCAAGGTAGGAACCGACTGATAATCTGGGAATGTAAAGCAATGATGTTTCAGATCAAAGAACTGGAATAGGACATGCATTATATCTTCTTCAAAACCGGAGATAACCATGTCTTTTGATGAACTGGGCATGGTCGGGAATTTCTGAAACCAATTCTTTGAGCTGAGAAGGTATACCCATGAAGTTGATTCGGATAGTCTTTCTAGAAGCCATAATACCTACAAAACAGAGCAAAGATAAATCCCTAGGTCCTTGAAATAGTTAGAAATGATATGCAATGCAAATTATGCCATGATGTCATGTTTGGCACACACAAGAAATTCACACAATGAGCCTAGGTTTAAGGCTTGGATGAGGTATAGGTGATTACCCCACCAAAAGTTTGAGTTGGTTCATCCTGTCCTATAATAGTAACCGAGTTCTAGGAATCTCATATCATTGATCTTTCTCGTAGGCGTTTATTTCAATACGACTACCAAGTGGTCGACCGAAAATATCCCAAAAGTCGGATCTTAATGAGCGTAGCATCGAGTATCAACCAACCTTAGTCTGCACCAAAGCCGGCCATCTCACTACCTTCTAATGGCCAAGATGGGTCAATTAAGGTTCTAAAATTTTAGTTAGCGCTGCTTGATGACACCACGCAGAAGCCAAATACTATCCTCAACTTGGGAATGAAGAGTATCAGGACATCCAAAGTGTCACACTAACGTAGCCATCATGTTGACCGTTTTGATATACGTCTAACGGTCGCGACAATTTATTGCTACTTACCTAAAAGGAAACCCGAATCCGGGTGTAGGATCCCCAACAAATATATAATACCCAAGCAACCCTTAAATATAAATCAAGCAAATCAAACAAAAAGCAGTAAAGATGATCTAAAAATCCCTAAGGTATTTCTCTCTTTAGGGTGTTTCCCCAACAGAGTCGCCAGTTCTGTAACACGGCGAACTGACTTTGTAGTTTTTTGTATCGCAAATGTGCGGATAGCAAGAGTCGCCACCGACTTTTCTTTTATCCAATTAAGGGAAGGTAAAAAGTACAGAAAAAGACCTTCGTTAGATTCTGAGTAAGGGAGAAGGTTATGAAAAGGGAAGGTATTAGCACCCATTTCCATCCGTAGTTATCTACGGGCTCTTAGTTGCTCTTAGATCACATTAAAATTGTGCTTTCTGTGTGTCTGACAAAAATGTTTTGAAAAAGGCATTTCTCTTTGACTTTGTAATGATTCATGTAGGAATGTATACAAAGTGTTCGGAAATGTTTTGTTTTGAAAAGAGTTTGAACTTTGACAAAAAGTGTGAGGTGTAAAAAGTATTTTGATAGAGCAAGCAACTAAAAGTCTTATTACCTACTCAGAATGGTCGTTTTCGTGTTATTTTACGTTCCTTTAGAATAGCGCTATCCATACCATTAGTTGGTAGGTAACTCCTGTCATACCCCAAAATTTGCCCTTCATCTTCTCAAGACATTCCATACATACATACTCAAGGATTCCTCAAAGGTTGATCAGACAAACCCTCTCCTAGAGAATCAACCCAAACTAGGGTTTGGTGATTCTCAGATCCAGATGGACTTCCAACATCTCCAATGGTCTTCATGCCTCCTCATATGCTTCAAAGATTCTCCATGTCAAGTTTCAAGCCTTAGAAGTCAAATTTCCTCAAACAATTGCTCAGATGATTGAAAATCAGTTGTATTGGACAAAAAGTCAACTGTGGTCAACATACAGTCAAACTTCATGATTTTTGGTCAACATCCTCATTTTGAAGTTACATTCATCATTTGATCAAGGTTTGATCATGATTCATCAAGAAAACTTAAGATTTGCTCAAAAGTCAAACTTTCTAAATTAGGGTTTCTAAGTGGAAAGTCAACCAAACTTTGACTGGTCATAACTTTCTCATACTTTCTCAGAAATTTTTCCACCACCTCTTGTTTTGAAGGAAATTTAATTCTCTACAACTTCATGTCTCACAAGAATGTTCACAAAATGCTTCATTTGAGAGGTATGGATCAAAACATTACATGTCCTTTTCAAAAGTCAACAAAAAGTCAACATTTTGTTTTGAAGATATATTGAGCATGGAAACTCCAATTGATATGAGACCAAAAAGGTTGGTTATAGGACTCTTAGAGATTTCCAAAAAGTCCAAGAACACTAAAAAAAATGGAAAATTGAGCAAGATACACCATTCACAAGTTGGGCCATTTTGAAGAGATTCACAAAGAGAGATACTTCTAAAAATAAAATTTTTTGCAAATGGGCTTACTTTTTCTTCATCCAAACTTTTTCCTTATGCAATTAGGAATATCCAAGCCCAATGCCACGAATTTTTATTTTATTTTTCTATTTAATTTGTATTTTATTCATTTAAATACAAATTAAATTAAAAAATAAAGTATAAAATCAAAATTAAATGCAAATTTGATTTTTCTCTCTTCCTTGAGATCCAAGCAACTCAATAAAGCCAACAAATTTCGAAATTTGGTTGGATATGGCAAGATTTGATTGAAAATTGATCAAAAAGATGGAAATTTGATTTGGAACAAAATCAACATTTTGTGCATTGATTGATGATTGATTCTTTCTCAAATCAGCTCTCATTCCTCTACTATATATATACAACACATACCACACGAATTAGGGTAGAAAAACTGGCTGGAGAAACCCTATTGAAGCTCAAAAAATCTGTGGCATACAAGCAACTAGCAGCCTTGGATTGAGGTTGTTTCAATTGATTCCAAGCACTCAAACACGTTCCTTGATACCTCCTGAATCGATCCAGACCCTCACATCATCCAAAACCATCAAGAATCAAAGAATCCGAATTCGGTTTGTTCAAATATATTTCAAAATCGATTTCTCATATTCATGCATTTTTAACACGATTTGTTGTTGTTTTTGTGATTAGTAGGAAGTTTGCAAGCGTTCTGGGTAATTTGATTGCATTTCCATAGCCTGAAACACGATATGCCATGATTAGGGTTCTTGATCACGAATTAAGGTTTCCTTAAAACGGAAAAATTGGACCTCGAGACCATTACCATTGCATTCGGAATGATGTTTCCAATCGAACCATGGTCTTAGATTTTATTTATATTGCTTGTACATGATTTTGATTTAGCTGGGAAGGCCGAGCCAAGGCCGACGCTGATTTTCAAAATTTGAAACGAGGAAGATGAAGTTTGCCGCGGAGACGAGGCAATGGAAAGGTGACACTTGTTTGTAAACGATCCGTTCCAATTAAAGGACACGCGTGCGCTCCAGATCAGATGGCAAAGGCATGGGGTTGTGAAGCTAAGGTCTCCAGTTCGAATCCTGTCAAGACCATTTGGTTTTTACTCTTTTACAAACTTCACACTTTTTATTATTTTCATATTTTCTTTTATTCAATATTTTCATGCATTTTAATTTCTTTTCAACAATTTTTCTCATGCATTAAAAATCATCAAAAAGTATTTTGCTTTTTGCATTTATTTTCAGAAAATGTTTATTTAATTTATAAAATTAAAAAATATTATTTTTCATGCATATTTAATTTTATTCCTAATTTATCATTTAAATAAATCACTTTTAATTAGTTTTTAATTATTAAATTACCTCCAAAAAATCCCAAAAAATTATTTTAGCATATTAATATTATTTCCAGCATGAAACATTTTTCTCATTCAAAAATTTGCATTTGTACTAACATTTTTCTCTTATTCGATTACGTCGTATCTTCCGATTTCTTATCTTTTCATGTGTTATCCTTGACGATTTATTTTTTATCGTTTTCATTTTTTTCAATAATATAATTGCTTATGGGATGTAATAGTTTTAATTAGGGCTTTTATTTTCCGCAAGTTTAAATTATGTATCTGCCCCAAAGCCATGTAATAGCGTAGCATTTATCTTTCCGCACTTTACCTTTCCGCATTTTAAATTTCCGCACTTATAAACTGCTAGTAATTAGGCGTGTATGGCAAGATAAAATTGAACATAGGTCACTCATAATTCTAAAATAAAATACCTGAATCAACACACTCTTCCACACATGCACCCCTTAGGGTAATTCTCTCTCGTCGCCTTTACGAATTCAAATGGTCAAGTCCCTCGAACGTAGAGGTATTCTAGCACCGTTGCCTACAAACAAATCATCATAGTCCATTCGATACAAAGATCATAGACCCACGATGTCGCCTCCGAATACATGATCTTGACCCTTGATTGTCGCCTACGAAAAATGATGATAGTCCTTTCGAATGTGCTGGGATACTTCTTACAAGTTACTTTCTATGACCATCCGATGTCCCTTCGAATGTCCCGCTTACATCCAACAAATAGGGTTACCTACCAACTAATGGTATGGATAGCACTATTCTAAAGGAACGTAAAATAAACACGAAAACGACCAATTCTGAGTAGGTAATAAGACTTTTAGTTGCTTGCTCTATCAAAATATTTTTCACACCTCACACTTTTGTCAAAGTTCAAACTCTTTTCAAAAACGAAACATTTCCGGACACTTTGTATACATTCCTACATGAATCATTACAAAGTCAAAGCGAAATGCCTTTTCAAAACATTTTTGTCAAACACACAGAAAGCACAATTTTAAAGTGATCTAAGAGCAACTAAGAGCCCGTAGATAACTACGGATGAAAAGGGGTGCTAATACCTTCCCTTTTCATAACCTTCTCCTTACTCGAATCTAACGAAGGTCCTTTTTCGTACTTTTACCTTCCTTAATTGGATAAAAGAAAAGTCGGTGGCTCTTGCTATCCGCACATTTGATACAAAATCACAAAGTCGGTTCGTCATGTTACGTAATCATGCGACTGCTGGGGAAACACCTAAAGAGAGAAATACCTTAGGGATTTTTAGATCATCTTTACTGCTTTTTGTTTGATTTGCTTGATTTATATTTAAGGGTTGCTTGGGTATTATATATTTGTTGGGGATCCTACACCCGGATTCGGGTTTCCTTTTAGGTAAGTAGCAATAAATTGTCGCGACCGTTAGACGATATCAAACGGTCAACATGATGGCTACGTTAGTGTGACACTTTGGATGTCCCGATACTCTTCATTTCCAAGTTGAGGATAGTATTGGTCTGCGTGGTGTCATCAAGCACTAACTAAACTTTTAGAACCTTAATTGACCCATCTTGGCCATTAGAAGGTAGTGGATGGCCGACTTTGGTGCATTTGGTTGATACGATGCTACTCATTAAGATCAGACTTTTGGGATATTTTCGGTCGACCACTTGGTAGTCGTATTGAAATAAACGCCTACGAGAAAGATCAATGATATGAGATTCCTAGAACCCGGTTACTATTATAGGACAGGATGAACCAACTCAAACTTTTGGTGGGGTAATCACCTATACCTCATGCAAGCCTTAAACCTAGGCTCATTGTGTGAATTGTTTGTGTGTGCTAAACATGACATCATGACATCATTCGCATTGCATATCATTTCTAACTATTTCAAGGACCTAGGATTTATCTTTCTGCTTTGTAGGAATTATGGCTTCTAGAAAGACTATCCGAATCAACTTCAGGTATACCTTCTCACTCAAAGAATTGGTTTTAAATTCCCACCATGCCCGTTCATCAAAAGACATGGTTATCTACTTGACTTGGTTATCTCCGGTTTTGAAGAAGATATGATGCATGTCCTATTCCAGCTTCTTTGATCCGAAACACCATTGCTTTACATTCCTAGATTATCGCTTGGTTCCTACCTGGAAGAGTTCTCTAAGCTACTTGGGTACCTATTCTTGACCAAATGCCATTCACGGTTTAGAAAAGTTCTATACGAAGACACATCGCCCTTACATCTTAAGCGCCGACATTGAAGCCAATTGGGAAACTAGAAGGAGTTAAGGGTTTACTTTAAGTTCCTAATTAAGAAAGCCCGAGAATTCCTCAAAGTTATGAGTTTCCATGCATTCAAGACATTGTGGCCTTGCTAATTTATGGTTTGTTCTATTTCCTAACTCGGATCAATTCATAGATGTCAACGCCATCAAGTTGTTCTTACCCGTAAGCTGCCTACTTTACTTGGAGACATCCTACATTCTCTCCACACTGTACTACTAAGAGACAAGGAACTCTCATGTGTTGTATACCGTTACTTTCCGGTGGTTTATTTCGCACCTTCTTCCATCGTTTTGAAGAATGAACAAAGGTTGAGATGGTCTCAAAGGTTAATGTCACTCTCTCATTCAGATATCCGTTGGAGTCTTTTCTCTCAAAAGGATTTCACTTCATTGAGCGTTGTGGAGAATTTCTAATGTACCACTACTTGGTATAAGGGAGGTATTACTTACAACCCTCTCTAGCTCTACGTCAGTTTGGTTTTGCTCAAGAGATGGTCCTCATGATATGCTTCTCCAAGATGTTGTGTTCGACTACAACCACGATCTCCGAATTACCGATTTAAGGTTCATACACGCTGGGGCATGGTAAAGAAGACCGATACCAAGACTTTGGGGCACCAGAACTCCATTCCTTGGGAACCTTACCTCAAATGGGTGCGAGCTTGAGCTCAAAACCTCATGATGCCATTCACGCCTGTCCTACCAGTAATTATGGAACCTGTTGCTATAGGTGATGAACCCTATACCGTTATCCATCCTGACATGCCTACTGATTTTGAAGACTTGAAGAGATCCTAGATTCAGCTTAAAGAAGAAAGGGATACCTTTGAAGCACAGTGCTATGCAAGCGAGAAGAAAGTGTTAGAGTTGACAAAGCTACTTCACGAGGAGCGAAGCATCAACGCCTACCTCGGCACCAAGAGGAAGCGCCCATGGGAGACTTAGAGCTTTAGGATTTATGTGCTTTTCTTTTATTGTTTTAAACTATCTTTTGTACTTAAAAAGAGAAAGAATAAAAAAGAGAACTAATAAATGTTTGTTCATGCTTGTTTAACAAATTTAAATCTCTAAGGTCCTTGAAAACATTGCATTGCATAGCATAAACATCGCATATCATGGCATAACATCTCATAACAGGTACATTGAAGATCGGTTTTCTCATTTTCTCGCTATTTATTTTAGCAGAAATGGCTCTTGAACAGTTTATCAAAGATCTCTGTGCTCGAATGCTCTGGTTCAGAGATGTTCACCAGCTTGGTCCAAGGCCAAGAAGATCCAAGAAGCTCATCAACAAGAAGAAGAAGGTTGTTGGTCTTCTCAACATGGGCAGACGCTACAAAGGTGGTCCTAAAAGGGTTAGCCGGATAGAGCTCTCAGAAGGAAGTGTCAAGACTGAAGGGAGTGTCAAGGGTAATGAAGATGGCCAACGAGAGTCTGAGAAAGGGAGAGAGGATCAGTATGATAATGACCAATACTCTGATGAAGATGATAAGTACAAGCAACTTGAAGACCGTCTGAATGTTGTGGAAAATCTGAAGATGTCAGGGCTGAATATTGATGATCTGAGGCTTGTCCCTGGCGTGGTGATTCCTCCCAAGTTCAAAGTCCCAACTTTTGCCAAATATGATGGCATGTCTTACCCTAAGCTGCATTTGAAGTCCTATGTTCAAAAGATCAACCCCCACACTGATGACAGAAAGTTGTGGATGCACTATTTTCAAGAGAGTTTGTCCGGAACTCAATTAGAGTGGTATTATCAGCTAGAGAATGACCGTATCCGTATTTGAGTGACTTAGCGATGCTTTCTACGCATAAAGATGAGTACAATGTTGAATTGACACCCACTGCATGCAACTACAAAGCATGTCTATGGGTCGATGAGAAGTTTAAGGAGTATGCTCGAAATGGAGAGATCTAGCAGCGAGTTCACCACCCTTGTCCAATAGGGAGTTGGTTGATATGTTTATGGGAACACCGACAGCCCATTCTTCAATCATCCGATTGAAACTCTTCACCGGATTCACCGAGTGATATTGACAAAGAGCGTATCAGCGGTATCAGGAGCGGAAAGATTCAAATGGAGTCATCATCAAATGCTGCAAAAAGATCTTTTGGTGGTAATAAAGAAGCTAATGCTGTGTATGGTCAGAAAAGCCGAGCCAAGACCGACCGCTACTAACTGTGGGGGCCAGTGATCCAATCCTACATCAGCATAACCTTAGCGAGACAACGCGCGTAGCCAGAACGCGCCACGAAGACAGTTTACGAAGATCAACATGCCATTGTCGCAAGCCTTGCAACACATGTTGAAAGAAGAGCTGATAACCTTGAGGGATCCTCCTCAAAATATCAACACTTCCTCTCCGAGATACAACCCTAATGCTAAGTGTGCTTACCATTCCAATAGCCCTGGACATAACACTGATGATTGTTGGGCCCTGAAGAACAAGATTCAAGATATTATTGAAGCTAAACAAATTAAGTTTGACCCTCCTGTCGAGACTCCGAATGTGATAAACGTGCCTATGCCTAACCATGACAAGAGTTCCAATGCTGTTGGTGACGATACTTATGTTTTCAACATAGATGACCTGACCATTCCTCTGATGACTGTTAAGAAGAATTTGCAAGCCGTGTCAATCCAGATGCCAGGAATTGTCGTTGGTGCCCATCCGCACTGATGGTAGTGCTTGGTTGAGAAGACGTGTTCGCATGATGGATAACCGTGAGATACTATTTCGAAACCTCCGTGCGTCGTGGTGAAGAAATGTCTAAGTTGAAGATTGATAATGCGAATGTAGCCGCACCATCTGTGTGGGATACCTTGGGGCAGCCAAGTGGAAAGTCTGATTACATGGTGAAGTATACTGTTCCTGAAAGCTATAAGATTCCTATTGAAGATGTTAAGGCAACCGGATGGGGTGACAATTTCCCAGAAGACTATGCCGATGTTAACACAATAAGGATTTCCTCTCGATCTGCCTAGAGTGGCACCCCTCATCATTACTTCTCCCAGACCAGTTCCATATTCCTCTGACAAAGATATCCCTTGGAATTATGGATGTGAAGTTTACTATCATGACATCAAGCAGGACCCTCTGACCATTGAAGACCTTACCGTTGAAGCTACCATTCCTGACATTGACAACATCACCGGATCAAGTAAGGTGACCGAACCGAAGAGTATTCTCCGATATCTCTCCTCCAAAAGACATCGCGACTCCACCGATTCCAATTTATTCAATCCATTCCCAAGCTAGAGGGAAAGAGCCAGAACTCATCCCGCTCAACCGTAGTACCAAAGGATGTTATCAAGACACCTCCAAACAAGAAATGGAGGAAATTCAAGATTATCAAGAAGAGTGACTACAATGTTGTGGGCATTGGGATGACTCCATCCAAAATCTCCATGCTTGCTCTGCTCTTGTGCTCTAAGGCTCATGCTAATGCCTTGGTGAAGTTTCTGAAGAATGCTCATGTACCGCAAGACACTACCGCTGACCAGTTTGAAGTTTTTATTGCTAGCCTGGCTGCCAACAACGGCCTAGGCTCGATGTCGATTTGACCGAAAAACACAACAAAGCCTTGCACATCTCTGTTGAATGCAAGGGCACTACATTGTCCCATGTTTTGGTGGATATCGGTTCTGCTTTGAACATCCTACCGAAGACTGCTTTTGATCGGCTTAATGTTGAAGGGTTGGTTCTGAGACCCAGTGACATTATTGTGAGAGCTTTTGATGGTTCTAAACGAACAGTACTTGGAGAGCTCATTCTTCCTGTTAAAGTCGGTTCCCAGACTTTTGATTCTACTTTCTTTGTCATGGACATCCGTCCAGCTTACTCTTGCCTACTTGGACGCCCTTGAATACATGGGGCAGGCGCTGTTACCTCTACCTTACATCAGAAACTGAAGTACCCATTGAAAGGGAAGGTTGTCACAGTATGTGGTGAAGAAGAATATATGGTCACTCATCTACAGTCATTCTGATACCTCGAGGTGGAGGGTGAATTCTTTGAGACTCCCCGTCAAGCTTTTGAAACAATGCCCGAGTCATGCCCGACTCTCCCGCCACTCCGGTTACACAAGCTCCTCCTAGGATGGCCTCATCAAGGATGCTCAAGTCATTGAAGAATGAGAAAAGTATTTGGGGACAGCTCCCGATCTTCCGCTCAAATTTGACAAGACTGGTTTAGGCTTCACCATCAAGGGTCAAGATGATACGCCGCGAACGTGCGGCCAACTTCCTTTCCGCACGCCAGTGGAGTTCATGCTATAGAAGACGGCGACAACGACTTCGACATCGCAAGTGGATCTCCTAACTCCGCATAATGGGCTCAAGAATTGGAGACAAGACGCATACCAATCTCCTTTAGTCGAGTAATTGCTCTTGTTTTGTTTTGTTTTTCAGATTTGCTATGTTTTGAACAATGAACTCTAAAGCCTAGTGCCTTGCCCGGGCATCATGGCTCGTTTGTGAGGGTTATTATCCGTCATTTGCATATTTTCATTCAATAAAATCGTTGGACTTTGCATTCAATTGTTGTTTTTTCTTTACTTTATCACCCCTTCAAAAGCTATGTGTTTCTTACACACCCACGTGATACCGCAGAATCACTCCGAATCTCGTTGATAACTATGCTATTGCTAAATATGACTTCGATAATCCGATCTACCAAGCCAAGACGAAAGTGAGGAAGATTGTGAAGTGCCGTGAGAACTTGTCGATCACACAAGAAGAAGAACGAGTTATACAACCACACGAAGAGCAAGTTGAGGTTGTGAATTTGGGTACCGACGAAGATGTAAAAGAGATCAAGATAGGAGCGGGTCTTGAGAACAATGTTAAAGAAAGATTGGTTCAGATGCTACGAGACTATATTGAGGTTTTTGCTTGGTCATATGAAGACATGTCGGGTTTAAACATTGATATTGTGGTACACCGATTGCCGATAAAAGTAGGTTTTTCCTGAAATGTAAGGTTCATCGATGCCCCGAGATGTCGAGAAAACAAAGCCGGTTATGAAACAGCCTCAACGCCGGTTTTTAGTCATATTTATCCACAATGGGTTGCTAATGTGGTGCCCGTGCCCAAGAAGGATGGTAAAGTACGAATGTGTGTGGATTACGAGATCTCGAACAAAGCGAGTCCGAAAGACGATTTCCACTCCTCATATTGATGTTCGTTGACAATACCGCCAAGACAAGGTTTTCTCCTTCATGGATGGTTTCTCCGGTTACAATCAGATCAAAATGGCTCCTGAAGACATGGAAAAGACAACTTTTGTTACACAGTGGGGCACTTTCTATTACAAGGTTATGCCATTCGGACTGAAGAACGCGGGCGCCACTTATCAGCGTGCCATGGTGACATTATTTCATGACATGATTCATCACGAGATAGAGGTCTACGTCGACGATATGATAGCTCGATCTAAAATTGAAGAAGAACATCTTGATCATTTGCAGAAACTTTTTGACAGATTGAAGAAGTACAGACTGAGACTTAATCCCAACAAGTGCACCTTTAGAGTCAGATCCGGAAAACTCCTAGGATTTATTGTCAGTGGTAAAGGTATTGAAGTTGACCCCGCCAAGGTTAAAGCTATTCAAGAAATGCCAGCTCCCCACACCGAGAAGGAAGTCAGAGGTTTCTTGGGCCGATTGAACTACATTGCCAGGTTCATTGCACATTTAACTGCTACTTGTGAGCCAATCTTTAAGTTATTGAAGAAAGATCAACTAGTGGAACGGAACGACGATTGCCAGATTGCTTTTGACAAAATCAAGGAGTACCTACAGAATCCTCCTATCCTGATGCCGCCTACCGAAGGAAGACCTCTTATCATGTACTTGATAGTGCTAGAGAATTCAATGGGGTGTGTGTTGGGGCAACATGACGAGTCTGGTCGAAAAGAGCATGCAATATACTACCTTAGCAAAAAGTTTACCGACTGTGAAATAAGATACTCACAACTCGAGAAAACTTGCAACGCTATTTAATGCTCACGGCTAAGACAAGATATGTTGACTCACACTACCTTGTTAATTTCAAGATAGATCCGATAAAATACATATTTGAGAAACCAGCTCTCGGATGAATAGCAAGATGGCAAATGATCTTGACCGAATACGACATCCAAGACACTTCTCGTAAAGCGATCAAAGGAAGTGTAGTAGTCGATCATTTGGCTCATCGTCAGATGACTATCATCTATGCAGTTCAATTTCGACGAAGATGTTCTACTAGTTACATATTGAAGAACCGTGCCTGCACGAAGGACCCGAACAAGGATCCCGATGGACTATGGTTTTTGATGGAGCCTCAAACGCACTTGGCAATGGCATTGGCGCCATCATTACATCCCCTGCAGGCGGACATACTCCTTTCACCGCCAGATTGTGTTTCAGTTGCACTAACAACATGGCTGAATACGAAGCATGCATCATGGGTATTAAAGCTGCTATTGACTTAAGAATCAAATTTTTGCAAGTATACGGAGACTCAGCTTTAGTGATCAGTCAGATTAAGGGCGAGTGGGATACGAAACACCCAAATCTCATTCCGTATTGAGAGCATGTTCTGAGTTTGATCCCCTACTTCAAAGAGGTTACTTTTGATCACATCCCACGAGAAGAGAATCAGTTGGCAGACGCATTGGCTACTATGTCGTCTATGTTCAGGGATAGATGGGACAACGAGGCTCCCCAGATCATCATTGAGAAGTTTGACGAACCAGCGTATTGTTATGAGCTTGACGCAGAAGAGAAACCATGGTACTATGACGTGAAGAGGTATCTTGAGACTCAGGAATATCCCGCAGGGGCATTTGTCAACGATAAGAAGTTTCTGAGAAGGTTTGCATCCGAATTCTTCCTCAGCAACGACATCTTATACAAGCGCAACCACGACTTGTGCTTACTCCGCTATGTAGACCGGAAGACAGCGGAACATATTATGGAAGAGTTACACGAAGGCGCATTTGGTACCCACTCCAGTGGACACACCATGGCTAAGAAAATTCTGAGAACAGGTTACTATTGGTCCACCATGGAAGCTGATTGTCACCGCTATGCTCGATCTTGTCACAAATGCCGACGATGCGCACAAAGTACACGTGCCTCCAAGACTCGAATGTTCTAATGCCTCCTTGGCCTTTCGCGATGTGGGGCATTGACATGATCGGAGAAATCAATCCCACTTCCAATGGACATCGCTTCATCCTTGTGGCAATTGATTATTTCACCAAATGGGTAGAAGCCTCGTCGATCTCACCAAGAATGTTGTGGCTCGATTCATCAAGCATAATCTCATCCGCCGGTATGGCACCCGAAAGGATTATCACGATAACGGTTCTAATCTCAACAATAAGATGATCACCGAACTCGCACGCAGCTCAAGATCAAGCATCACAATTCTTCTTATCGGCCTAAGATGAATGGCTGGAAGCCGCCAATAAGAACATTAAGAAGATCATACGTAAGATGATAATGACTTACAAAGATTGGCATGAGATGTTACCATTTGCTCTTCATGGTTATCGACCACAAGATTTAACATCAATAGGGCAACCCATTTCTCTTGTATACGGTATGGAAGGCCCTACCCATCTAGGTTCGTATACCTCAACCGTAGTCCCCAGACGCAGAGTTAGGCGAAGACGATTGATTCGCATCACTTGACTAGATTAATTTGATTGATGAGAAACGACCGATCTATCCGCCATGGATGATTTATCAAAAGCGAATGATCAGAGCATTTAACAAGAAGGTCAAGCACCGAGTCTACCAAGTTGGTGATCTAGTAGTCAAGCGCATCATTCTTCCACAAGGTGATCCCAGGGGAAAATGGACTCCCACCTATGAGGGACCATTTGTAGTCAAGACAATATTTTCCGACGGAGCTATGATACTTAGCACCATGGATGGCGAAGACTTCCCACACCCTGTGAACGCAGACATAGTCAAAAAATACTACGCATAAAAGAGCCCGCTAGGTCGACTGACCTAGACAAAAATAAGGGCATCCTGGCGAACCAAAAGGGTTCGGGCAAAAGTTAAGGATATATACAAAACATGTACACCCGGCAAGTCGAAACCCGAAAAGGCGGCTTGGGCAAAAAAGGGTATCCCGGTAGACTGAAAACCTGAAAGGGCGGTCTAGGCAAAAGTTAGGGATTTATGCGTACGACTATGTATCGTCCAGATCACCTATCTACAGACTACTATCAGCATTCAAGATTCAAATGGCGAAAATCAACCCACTCACGTTCTACTGACAGCAAGGAGATGAGATAGTTGAAATATATGAGTACTAGCATAGTTGGAACTTAACGAGATTATTTCTGCATAGCTTTTTACCTTTCTTGTGTACAAACTACTTGGCCATACGCCACATTTCAAATAAATACGAGTTTCTTTCCCTTTACAATTCTTGTTGTTGTCGTTTGCATAAAGTCTAACGTTTGCTTTGAATGATTATATGCATTTGACAATAAAAATCTATTCACAAACGTGCGAAAAGTGAACATACAAAAGTAATTACTACAGGCTCCAAGAATTGAGATGACGACGAAAGTCACCAATGCATTCCCCCCGCATAACATGATCCCCACAGAGGTGTCACTCACCATAAACCTTCCCCCAGCGGAGTGTATGTTAGTCCCCGAACAGTGGTTCCACTCAACTGAGCAATGTTACATCAGTCTCCAAGCAGTAACACTTCACCCCCAGCCGAGGTATTTATCACCAGCCGAGGTATTTATCACCAGACTTGAAACTTGGTCAGATAGTGCATCGGAGGAAACCTACACCTTTTATACCTCAGCCAGAGATTTCGACGGGCTCCAGATTTCTCTAACCCGGTCTCCCAGCAGCTATCAAATACTCTTCAACAAGATCTACGCGCAAGATCCCCTAGTAGAGTACCCCTCTAGACTCTCCCCAGTAGGGTCTATGTATGAGATCCTCAACAACGTGTTTCTCGATCTCTACCATCCTCCACAATATCTAGGCCTAAGACTTGGTCAGATAGTGCATCGCAGGGATCAAAGTTTCTTTCTTCTCAGGATCTCCATCCTCAAACAGAAGTCAGAAATCTCCAAGCAGAACATCCGCATCTTCTTCAAGATGGATATGTTTTGAAATACCACAACATCTATCATTCATACATTACTCATAAAAGTCATAATTTGTGCATATGTCATTCATACGCATCGACATGCATCATACTTTGCATAAGACTAACAATATTCTATCAAAGATTCTCTTGTTTTCTCCAAAACAGGTGAAAATCGCTTCTGACGCAAACTGGTCCAGGATTAAGACCCGAATCCAGACGGGAAAACTATCTGAAAGACCGCCCTAGTTGTCCTCTGACAACTGGTCCATGATTAAGACCCGAATCCAGACGGGAAAACTATCTGAACGACCGCCCTCGCTGTTCTCCAACAGCGGATCTAGGATTAATACCCGAAGCCAGATGGGAAACCCTATCCGAACGATCACAAGTTATCCTCCGATAACAGGCAGTGGATCAATACCCGATGCACAACAGGGAAGCTATCCACATTTTGCCAACTACTATCCCCTCAGAGTAATCAGCACGAAGATATATTCTGACGCTCTCTTATTATCAACAGCAACTATAGAGTCTAGCGTACGACTCAGTTATCTTGGATGGCATCTTAAGCCCATCTCCGACTACTTGTCAACATTTCTCTGCCTTCAGAATGCTGCATATTTGGTTAAAAAACCAATACAAACCAATAACTTCATTCAAAGATGAGCACGAAGTATGACGTACGACCCCCTCCGGATGGCATCCTAAGCCCATCTCCATGCTCCTTCCACTCCCGGAAACGTCTACAGAGCCTAGCGTACGGCTCACTCCCCAGCTCCGATCTTTCCAGATGGCATCTTAAGCCCATCTCCACCAGCTCTCCTATTCAAACAACAATCTCGAGTCTAGCGTACAACTCATTCCCCAGCGAAGTCTCTACCTTCTCCAAATGGCACCTGTAAGCCCATTCCTCAGATCATCATGAAAAATTTTGGTACTGAGTGTTCAATCATCTTCTACCTCCGTGTCACGAAAGGCAAACACGCCAATCTAACCCTTCCAGTACAAGAAGATTGAACAGGGGCAGCTGTTATACCCCAAAATTTGCCCTCCATCTTCTCAAGACATTCCATACATCCATACTCAAGGATTCCTCAAAGGTTGATCAGACAAACCCTCTCCTAGACAATCAACCCAAACTAGGGTTTGGTGATTCTCAGATCCAGATGGACTTCCAACATCTCCAATGGTCTTCATGCCTCCTCATATGCTTCAAAGATTCTCCATGTCAAGTTTCAAGCTCAAATCAAATTTCGCACAATTGCTCGATGATTGAAAATCAACAGATTGGACAAAAAGTCAATGTGGTCAACATACAACAAACTTCATGATTTTTGGTCAACATCCTCATTTTGAAGTTACACTCATCATTTGATCAAGGGTTGATCATGATTCATCAAGAAAACTTAAGATTTGCTCAAAAGTCAAACTTTCTAAATTAGGGTTTCTTAGTGGAAAGTCAACCAAACTTTGACTGGTCATAACTTTCTCATACTTCCTCAGAAATTTTTCCAACACCTCTTGTTTTGAAGGAAATTCAATTCTCTACAACTTCATGTCTCACAAGAATGTTCAAAAAATGCTTCATTTGAGAGGTATGGATCAAAACATTACAGGTCCTTTTCAAAAGTCAACAAAAAGTCAGCATTTTGTTTTGAAGATATATTGAGCATGGAAACTCCAATTGAGATGAGACCAAAAAGGTTGGTTAGAGTACTCTTAGAGATTTCCAAAAAGTCCAAGAACACTAAAAAATATGGAAAATTGAGCAAGATACACCATTCACAAGTTGGGCCATTTTGAAGAGATTCACAAAGAGAGATACTTCTAAAAATAAATTTTTTTGCAAATGGGCTTACTTTTTCTTCATCCAAACTTGTTCCTTATGCAATTAGGAATATCCAAGCCCAATGCCACGAATTTTTATTTTATTTTTCTATTTAATTTGTATTTTATTCATTTAAATACAAATTAAATTCAAAAATAAAGTATAAAATCAAAATTAAATGCAAATTTGTTTTTTCTCTCTTCCTTGAGATCCAAGCAACTCAATAAAGCCAGCAAATTTTGAAATTTGGTTGGATATGGCAAGATTTGATTGAAAATTGATCAAAAAGATGGAAATTTGATTTGGAACAAAATCAAATATTTTGTGCATTGATTGATGATTGATTCTTTCTCAAATCAGCTCTCATTCCATCTACTATATATATACAACACATACCACACGAATTAGGTAGAAAACCGCTGAGAAACCCTATGAAGCTCAAAACCGTGCATACAAGCAACTAGCAGCCTTGGATTGAGGTCGTTTCAATTGATTCCAAGTACTCAAACACGTTCCTTGATACCTCCTGAATCGATCCAGACCCTCACATCATCCAAAACCATCAAGAATCAAAGAATCCGAATTCGGTTTGTTCAAATATATTTCAAAATCGATTTCTCATATTCATGCATTTTTAACACGATTTGTTGTTGTTTTTGTGATTAGTAGGAAGTTTGCAAGCGTTCTGGGTAATTTGATTGCATTTCCATAGCCTGAAACACGATATGCCATGATTAGGGTTCTTGATCACGAATTAAGGTTTCCTTAAAACGGAAAAATTGGACCTCGAGACCATTACCATTGCATTCGGAATGATGTTTCCAATCGAACCATGGTCTTAGATTTTATTTATATTGCTTGTACATGATTTTTGATTTAGCCAGGGACGTAGCGTCGAGTCAAGGCCGACGCTGGATTTTCAAAAATTTGAAACGAGGAAGATGAAGTTTGGCGCGGAGACGAGGCAATGGAAAGGTGACACTTGTTTGTAAACAATCTGCTCCGACAAGGACACGCAAGGCCCGTATCAGATGGCAAAGGCATGGGTTGTGAAGCTAAGGTCTCAGTCAATCCTAGCAAGACCATTTGGTTTTTACTCTTTTACAAACTTCACACTTTTTATTATTTTCATATTTTCTTTTATTCAATATTTTCATGCATTTTAATTTCTTTTCAACAATTTTTCTCATGCATTAAAAATCATCAAAAAGTATTTTTCTTTTTGCATTTATTTTCAGAAAATGTTTATTTAATTTATAAAATTAAAAAATATTATTTTGCATGCATATTTAATTTTATTCCTAATTTATCATTTAAATCACTTTTAATTAGTTTTTAATTATTAAATTACCTACAAAAAATCCCAAAAAATTATTTTAGCATATTAATGTTATTTCCAGCATGAAATATTTTTCTCATTCAAAAATTTGCATTTGTACTAACATTTTTCTCTTATTCGATTTCATTCCGATTTTCCTTTTCCACAGTTATCCCTTCTTTGACGATTTCTTTTTATCGTTTTCATTTTTTTCAATAATATAATTGCTTATGGGATGTAATAGTTTTAATTAGGGCTTTTATTTTCCGCAAGTTTAAATTATGTATCTGCCCCAAAGCCATGTAATAGCGTAGCATTTATCTTTCCGCACTTTACCTTTCCGCATTTTAAATTTCCGCACTTATAAACTGCTAGTAATTAGGCGTGTATGGCAAGATAAAATTGAACATAGCTCACTCATAATTCTAAAATAAAATACCTGAATCAACACACTCTTCCACACATGCACCCCTTAGGGTAATTCTCTGTCGTCGCCTTTACGAATTCAAATGGTCAAGTCCTAACGAGGTATTCTAGCACCGCTGTTGCACAAACAAATCATCATAGTCACTTCGATACAAAGATCATAGACCCACGATGTCGCCCGAATACATGATCTTGACCTCGATTGTCGCCACGAAAAATTATGATAGTCCTTCGAATGCTAGGATACTTACAAGTTGCTTTCTATGACCATCCGATGTCCCTTCAAATGTCCCGCTTACATCCAACAAATAGGGTTACCTACCAACTAATGGTATGGATAGCATTATTCTAAAGGAACGTAAAATAAACACGAAAACGACCAATTCTGAGTAGGTAATAAGACTTTTAGTTGCTTGCTCTATCAAAATACTTTTCACACCTCACACTTTTGTCAAAGTTCAAACTCTTTTCAAAAACGAAACATTTCCGAACACTTTGTATACATTCCTACATGAATCATTATAAAGTCAAAGCGAAATGCCTTTTCAAAACATTTTTGTCAAACACACAGAAAGCACAATTTTAAAGTGATCTAAGAGCAACTAAGAGCCCGTAGATAACTACGGATGAAAGGGTGCTAATACCCCTTTTCATAACCTTTCCCTTACTCGTAATCTAACGAAGGTCTTTTTCTGTACTTTTTACCTTCCCTTAATTGGATAAAAGAAAAGTCGGTGGCGACTCTTGCTATCCGCACATTTGCGATACAAAAAACTACAAAGTCAGTTCACCGTGTTACAACTCCATTCGTTGGATGTAAGCGGGACATTCAAAGGGACATCGTATGGTCATAGAAAGCAACTTGTAAGAAGTATCCTAGCACATTCGAAGGGACTATCATCATTTTTCGTAGGCGATAATCGAGGGTCAAGATTATGTATTCGGAGGCGACATCGTGGGTCTTATGATCTTTGTATCGAAGGGACTATGATGATATGTTTGTAGGCAACGGTGCTAGGATACCTCTATGTTCGAGGGACTTGACCATTTGAATTCGTAAAGGCAACAAGAGAGAATTACCCTAAGGGGTGCATGTGTGAAAAGAGTGTGTTGATTTCAAATATTTTATCTTGAAATTATGAGTGAGCTATGTTGATTTTAATCTTGCCATACACGCCTAATTACTAGCAGTTTATAGGGTGCGGAAATTAAAATGCGGAAATGTAAAGTGCGGAAAGATAAATCCTACGCTATTACATGGCTTTGGGGCAGATACATAATTTAAAATGAGGAAAGTAAAAAAAAATCCCTAATTACTATTACATCCCATGAGCAATTACATTATTGGAAAAAGAAAACGGTAAAAAGAAAACGTCCGAAACAGGATAACCTGTGAAAAGATAAGAAATCGGAAAATACGAGGAAATCGAATAAGATGAAAATGTTAGCAAAAATGATAATTTTTGAATGAGAAAAATATTTCATGCAAGAAACAACATTAATATGTTAAAATAATTTTTTGGGATTTTTTGGAGAAAATTTAATAATTAAAAACTAATTAAAAGTGATTTAAATGATAAATTAGCAATTAAATTAAATATGCATGCAAAAATAATATTTTTAATTTTATAAATTAAATAAACATTTTCTGGAAATAATGCAAAAGGAAAAATATTTTTTGGTGTTTTTAAATGCATGATAAAAATTGTTGAAATAAATTAAAATGAATGCAAAAAAACATATTAAATAAAAGAAAATATAGAAAAATATGAAAAAGTGTTAAGTTTGTAAAAGAAAAACAAAACTGGTCCTGATGAGGCTCGAACTCGTGACCAGGAGGAGCATCTTTGCACAGTCCACGCCTTAACCACTGGGACACTTGGCATTTGGTGTTGGAAAAAACAAAATCAATTCAATATAAGTGATGACGCGTCCTGTATGTGTTTGAAAACAAGTCAGCACGCGTGGACCCCAGGTTGAATGAGAGAGCCAATCAAATTGCCCAAAAACGCCACGCACGCTCGCTGCCGGTCAAAGGAGTTCACGACGAGCCCTAGCTCCTGGCCGCCTTCTCCGTGGCCAAGAAATTCAAACCCGAAATACGAAAAACAATGGCAAAGGAATACCCTACCCCTAAATCGACCTTCGAATCCACCGTGGCATTAGTTTTGGCTAATTCCTCCCAGACGATCGCTCGAATCAAACAGTCAACCCCTAACCATGACAACGTGTGATTTATGCGTGTATGCTTGCATGTGATGCATCATTCATGATCTATTTGATGTCCTAAATCCATTCAAACACACAAAAACAATTAATAACGCATGGAAAAAGGAAATCGAATTTGAGAAGAATTCAAACCGGTGAGAGTTCAAGGACACGATCTGGGCAGCCCGGGCTTGATGTAGGAGTATGGATCGATTGCTGGGAACCTCAAGAAGGTGTTTGAATGCTCAAATTGGCCCGAAACCTGCTGGAAATTGAAACACGATTTTTGAGGATTCTTGAAAATTTTTGACAAAGTTTTGGTTGTTGTAAGGGCTAGGGTTTTGTGTCTCTTGCTTGGCATATTGCTGGCTATTTATAGAGTGAATTGGGAGAGAAAGAACAAGGCAAAAAGATTTGGTTTTGAATGCATTGAATGATTTTCAAATAAAATCAAATTTTGAAATAAATTTGATTTTCTAAAATGAATGATCAAGCACGAAATTGGTATGTATTTTGGGCTTCCTGGACCTCAAGCATGATATAAAATCAATCCTTTTGAAAAAATATCTTATTTTCATATTTTATATAATTTAATTTTGAATTAAATGGTTTAAAATTCAAAAATAAATTAATAAAATAGAAAATTGCTATGGCCAAGCATTTATGAGTCACAAATAATGTCATGAACAAGATCATAAGATTATAGGCCCATTTGGAAAATTTTGCATTTTGACCAATATCTTCTTTTGTGCAAGTGTCCAAAATTGCCCAACTTCTGAATAGTGTATCTTGCTCAATTTTCCACATTTTTGAGTGTTCTTAGACTTTTTAGAAAGCTCTAGGAGTCCTCTAACCAACCTCGTTGGTTTTATCTCAATTGGAGTTTCCATGCTCAATATATCTTCAAAACAAAAAGTTGACTTTTTGTTGACTTTGAAAAGGACCTGTAATGTTTTGATCCATACCTTCCAAATGAAGCATTTTTTGAAAATTATTGTGAGACATGAAGTTGTAGAGAATTGAATTTCCTTCAAAACTAGAGGTGGTGGAAAAATTTCTGAGAAATTATGAAGAAGTTATGCTCAGTCAAAGTTTGGTTGACTTTTCACTAAGAAACCCTAATTTAGAAAGTTTGACTTTTGAGCAAATCTTGAGTTTTCTTGATGAATCATGATCAACCCTTGATCAAATGATGAATGTAACTTCAAAATGAGGATGTTGACCAAAAATCATGAAGTTTGACTATATGTTGACCACAGTTGACTTTTTGTCCAATACAACTGATTTTCAACCATCTGAACAATTGTTTGAGGAAACTTGACTTGTGAGGCTTGAAACTTGACATGGAGAATCTTTGAAGCATATGAGGAGGCATGATGACCATTGGAGATGTTGGAAGTCCTTCTAGATCTGAGGAATACGAAACCCTAGTTTGGGTTGATTGTCTAGGAGAGGGTTTGCTTGATCAACTCTTGAGGAATCCTTGAGTATAGATGTATGAAATGTCTTGAGAAGTAGGAGGGAAAATTTTGGGGTATGACACTAGTGGATGCAACATAAGTTATTAAGAGACACATACAAATGTCATCTTAATGAAAAATGTATCTAATCTATTTCATCACATACATTTTGAAAGGTTGATTGATTGAAATCTTTCATCGTAAGTTATAGGTGTTTTTCTTGAGTGTACAAGCGCTACCACTTACGAGTTTTAGAAAGATGTTTGAAAAGATGATTGAATCTTTTAATTGTAAGCATTGGGTGTTTTGCTTGAGTGCAAGCGCTACCACTTACGATTAAGAGATGTTTTTGTTCGAAAAAGAGTTTTGAAAAGTATTTATTTGTATGTGATGTGATAGATGAGATACTTCTTCCATAGAGATGATAAATGTCTAAATCTCGAGGAGAAATTGATTGGATTAGGGGATGCTTTAAGAAGCCCATGGGTCCTTGTATTGTAAGCCAAGAGGAGGCATTCCGAGGGTCATCGAGGGTCATCGAGGGTCCTTGTATGAAGCTCAAGAGGAAGCTATAGGGTATGGATGGCTTTGGCTTTAAGAGTGATTTCACCGGGAAACCATCCTCTTAGGATTTCAAGAGCGATTTCACCGGGAAATCATACTCTCAGGGTTCTATCCTAGCTGGTGATTCTTTGTATTGAAGCCCAATAGGAGGCTTGTTAAGAGATTTCCGGTCTCTTTCTTTGTTTGATGCCCAAGAGAAGGCTAAACTCAATGAGGAGTTCTTTTGAACGAAGCCCAAGAGGAGGTCAAAGATGGGAGTGTTGTCTTATATGAAGCCTAAGCGGAGGCTAAACTCGATGAATGAGTTTTTTATATGAAGCCTAAGAGGAGGCTGAACTCAGATGAAATGAGTTACCTTGTACAAAGCCCAAGAGGAGGCTAACTCTGTGGGGAACCTAGTTGTTAGACTAGTTGTTATGTTATAACTAGACAGTTATATAAACAAGTGTATGAAGTCTATTCATAAGAGTTTACGAAGGAAATATAAACAATGTGTAATGTTTATTTACAAGACTTTATGATGGAAATATAAACAAGTGTGTAAAACGTGCGTTTAAAACGAGCGTAACTTGAATATTTACAAGTTTGAATGTGTACAAGGGAATGAATATGTACACGAATGGGTATTTATGTACAAGGAAATATGTATGTACATAGGAGGGTTGGGACTTACACCGTGAGGGAGGCCCATTGGTTTAAAAGCAGTTTCACCGGGAATAATGCTCCTTTTAATACCAATGGTATTCAGTGTATATACAAGCGAAATAAATACAAACGAACGAAGTTTATCTATACTTGAATATTTACAAAAGACGTATGTATTATGTACAAGGAAAATTAATATGTACATGAAAGAATTTGATATGTACAAGGAAATAGCTATGTACATAAAAGAATTGGGACTTACACCGTGAGGGAGGCCCATGATCGGTTAAGAAATTCGAGGAAAAACGAGTTCGGTTTTATCTTCAAATCGGGTCGATCATGGAAAAAAAAGAGTGTAAGTATGTCTTGAAATGTTTTGAAAAGATCTTGAAAGTGTTTTTGAAAGATGAAATATACTTACAAGAAGTTTGGAAAAGATTCGAGTTTCAAAAGTTTGAAAGAATGTCTTTGAAAAGTACTTGAAACGTACTTAAAATATCTCGTTTTCGGCTCGATGAAAATATAATCAAAAGAGAACATTTTTGAATTTTTTGACACCATCCTAAAATAGACATGTTAAATGACAAGTGTGCAAAAAATCACCTCAAAATGAGGAGTTTTGATTGGGTTTTGAAAGTGTTAAAGTTTGAAAAAAATGTGAAGAGAAACAAAAAGTTTATAAAAATGGTCCCAAGGCTACTCGAACCCGGGACCATTGGGCAAGGCAAGTGACTTAAAGGTGAGCTGGCAACCGCTGGGGCGGCAATACATCCGTTCATTTAACTTAGTTCATTTAATTATATTATAAAACGAATATTTGAATTTCTGGAAAACAAGAAAACGCGCGCAGTGTTCTTCATCTTCATCCAATCTTCATTCAATCATGGATTCTTCGTTTCTCAATGAAAATGAATGAAGTAAACATCAAACTTGATCGAAATTGAACCAGGAACATGATGGTGGTGATTAATTTCATTTATTTTAGTTACATGATTAAATTTCCTAAACGCGAAGAACCCTAATTCCTAAAAATCAAATTGAAATCGTATGGCCATGGAATTGATCAATTGATTGAGGGTTGCTTCAGTGAAGGTGCGAAACAAACGCCAAGCCATTTTTGAACTGAATTTAAAAATCAAAGAGTTCAAGTTGAGCAACTTACCTCTTGAAGTCGAGGTCGAATTCTTCAAGGAGTGTTTCCAGCTGATGTTTGAGGATTGTTGAGCACCAAAGGAACCTTATGGAAGGTGTTTGATCACTATGCACACTGAATGGTCTCGAACTCTCTACCCAAGTCCACCTAGCTTGCTTGAAGTGAAACTCGAATTCGTGGTTAGAGGTGTTACAGTCGTGATGATGACTTGTATCATTCATATGAAGTGTATTGATGATGTTCAAATGATAAAACACAACTTGCTCGAGCCAAATATCGCTTGAAAGTTAGCGCTTTTGCAAGCTTTTGTTTCAAACATGGATTCTGATTTTTAGAAGTTCTTGTGTTGATTTTAAGTTTCAAATAAGTTCTATATTGATTTTAAGACATGTTAGACACCAAATTTTTCACAGTTTTTCACAAGATTTGCAAAAGTGCAAAATCCTCACTTTTGAACTATGTAACTTGAAATTTAAGCAAGAAGAGAGAAAGCTTGTTCTTGCATAGCTTTGGTGTAGTTTCAATTTGCAAACATGACCTCTATTTATAGGTCAAGAAATTAGAATGGTAAGTGAAGAAGATTGGCTTGGATTTGAACAACTTGCCTTAGAGGGCAAGAAAGTCATTTTTGTCATAAATGCAAATGGAATCTTCTTTTAACCATGGTTAAAACTTAACTTGATCTTATCTCCATCATAATTACCTCCCATCTGATTTTTATCAGCTCTAGCCTATCTTAAATTGGTGACAAGGCTTCTAGAAAGAGATTTTGCAAAAAATGACTTATAACTTTGAAGTGTGAACTTGAAATCCATGGCTTTTGGAGCTTTATGTTTCAAAATCAAAAGTGTAGCTAGACAAAATGGTTTTGCAAGTTCTTGGACATTTTGGAAAGCTTGTAGCAAGGGCTACAACTTTCATGTTTTGAGTTTTTTCTAATTCCAAATGGAACTATGTGAAAAATTGCCACGAAAGTAGGAAAAAACATGAAATCTTTAACACTTAAAAATTTTCTAAGTGTTGAAAATTTTGACTTTTTGTTGACTTTTCCAAATTTCTTGATTTTTTATGATCATGATGGATCATTTGAAGTATTTTGATGATTGAAAAAGTTTTATCTTGAAAAAGTTGACCAAAGGTCAAAGTTTGACTTTTCAGTGCAAATGAAATTTCATGAGATGATCCAGAAATTGACTGATGAAAAATGTGAACTTCTGTGATGTTTTGAATCAAGAAATTAGGTCAACATGTTGTATTGAAGATATAAAGATCAATCTCCAAGCAAAAAAGTCATTCATTGATCAGAAAGTCAGTGATTCCCTATCCTCGATGAAAACCCTAATTAGTCGATCCTTGATAGATCATGAGAAAAAGTTGGGAATCTGAAGATCAACTGTTGATGATTGATTAAGATAAATCATTTTAGATGAGTAGAAACTCAAACCCTAATTGATTACCTCTTGAACAGATGAAAAATTTGTGAAACCCTAATTTTGACCTGTAGAAGCCACACCCGATTAATTCTGTTTTGAACTGTTAGTGATGCAGTAATGCAAATGTAAGGTGGTATATTAGGTCAAGAATTGGGGTATGACAGATGCCCCTATTTAAGTTTCTTTAACCTGAGATATAAAGATGAAAATCTTCGTCTCGATAGGTGTGAAGAGACTTAAATATCAGAATACGCAAATTTTGGACCTAAGATACCAAAAATGCGGATGATGCAAAATGATTGCAAAAAGTTTACCCAAGAGATATCAAAGATTGATATGATGGGGAAGGGTTGTGAGGATGACTCAATCTGTCTAAGAAAGGAGAATCTTGTTTGTTAGGAAACACACAATATGTTTCACTGGGAAAATAGATTCACAATGGAAATGAATATCTGTTTTAAGGAAATTACCTTCTGTCAGCCTTGTGACAATGTTTAAGGTAAATGAAGATGATATTACCAATTATCAGCCTTGTGATAGTTTATGGTAATGAGCTCTAAAGAAATTACCAATTATCAACAGAGTGATAACTATAACAAGGTAATTCTTGAGACATGTTACTGAGTATTCAGCCTTGTGAGTAATAGACAATGAGGGAAACAGATCTCAAATGAGTATCTATTTTTACAGCTACAATCTTGCCGGGGATCTCTCTCTCTTGAGAAGATGCGGGCATTTTGATTGAAAAGACACAGGTTTTCTTTAGACAGAAAGACATCTGTGAGGATTTCTTGAACTTTCATGATTTGAACTTGCTAAGAAGATCAATCGTTTTATGACAAGTTTCAATATGAAAAAGAAATAAACAGCTCGGATTACGAGGCTATTGCTTATTGTTCTGTAGGTAGATTTTTTCTGTGAAATCTAAACCCGAGTTGGTCAGAGACGAGGTTCTATCCAGAATGAACCGGAAAGAAACAAATAATCAAGACTTTGTTCCCAATGAGGCATGATCTCACTGGGAATAGGAGAAAATATGAATTTTTCTGCTTGGGGATAATCTACTGGAAAGATGACACACCTACACTTGTTTTTTCTCTTGGGAGCAAATGCAATCCTAAAAAAGTGATATTGAAGCAAACATTTGAGAAATGCAGGAATGCATTACTGATGCTATTATGTATGAATGATGAATGTTATGAATGTCATATGCATGCTGACGATACTTGACAAGACATCAAACAGGTATTTGGGAAAAGGACTACGCCAGCTCAAACAAAGACTCAAAGAAAACCGCAGAATGGTGTAGACGCCATCGATGATGAATCTGAGTTGCATGCTTTAAACTTTTCTGAAAAAGGCATTTTTATTGGCAACTTTGTTGGGAATTCTTTTTGGATAAGAATACCGTCCTTTGATGATCTCTACTGAGGAGAAGAAGACTTCTGTAGCAGTTGTTCTATCTTTCAGAGATCGAAACACTTTATGGAGAAAACTGTTGAGGTTCTTTCTGTGTTCATAGTTTAAAGGAAAATTTCGCTTTTATTTCAAAATTTTGAAGTAAAAATTCACTTAAAACTTTTTTTCAAAAGTGATTTTCACAACAAAAAGCGTTTTTTTGCAAAACAGAATAAAGCAAGAATTGCAAACAAATGGGCACAAGGCTCAAATTTTATTTGATAGAATGGTAATCAGCCAAAGGCGTGATTCCATGAGCTATTTACAAGAGTTGGAAATGATAATTTATTGGGAAAAGGCTACATTGAAAGCAATAACCATTATGATCCCTAACAACTATGAATTCCAACTGTGGTTGTTGCTTCAGAAGATTCGATTGAAGATCCTTTGATGGAAGTTTCTTCAGATTGACGAAGTACGGACTGATGCAGTTACTTTGTCATTTTTTTTTTATCCTTAATTTTTGCATAGATTTCCTTTTCAGGTTTTCAATCTATCAGGATAATTTCTGCTTATTGTCTCTAATTTTGCCCGACCGCTTTTCGTGTTTTCAATCCACCGAGATGCTCTTTTTGCCTAAGTCGCCTTTTCGGTTTTCACTTACCGAAATGTTCTTTTGTTTTTTTTAGACGAAGTATTTCTTGACCGATCAAGATTCACTGTGATGCGGGAGTTCATCGCCGCTATGGTTGTGAGAGTCATAACACCGCCGTAAAAGCTTTTGACGATGTATGGGCCTTCGAATTAGGAGTCCATTTGCCCTAGAATCTAGTTGAAAAGATGTAATCTTTTAAGCACGAGGTCGCTTCTCGAATTCACGAGGTCGAACCTTTTGTCGAAGGCTTTCTTCATCCTTCTTGATATAGTTGTCCATGGCACAGTAGCGGCCGACGCTTTTCTTCGATTGTTCGCTGGTCGATCTCGCTTGACACCATTCGCCTCGATAACTTAGTTTCCATGAGAACTCTCATTGACTAATCTCAACTTCTACGGGAGCATTGCTTCCATGCAGATACTAGAGAAAAGGAGTTTCTGTTGAAGTGCGATCAAGTACGATACCCATGCAGAGCTTAATGGCGATTTCGCCGCCTTTGTAAGTGATGACCATCTTCCGGACGATCTTCTGATGTTCTTGTTGAGCTCAATAGCTGCTCATCTTTGGCCGGTAAGGAGATGAGTTATGATGCTCGATCTTGAATTCTCACACGCTCTTTTCATCATTTTGTTGTTCAAGTTCGATCCATTGTCTCGTAATGATCCGACTTGGAACTCCATATCGACAAATGAGGTTGTTCTTGATGAACCTCACAAACACTTGTCTTGTGACGTTGGCGTAAGATGCTGCTTCGACCCATTTGGTGAAGTAATCAATAGCCACTAAAATGAAGCGATGTCCATTGGACGCTTTTGGTTCGATCATCCCAATCATGTCGATGCCCCACATGGAGAAAGGCCATGGAGAAGAGAGAACGTTGAGTAGAGTTGGTGGCACATGGATCTTATCTCAGAGATCCGCACTGTGACATCTTTTGACATGTTTACAGCAGTCGGATTCCATCGTTATCCAATAGTATCCTGCTCTCAAGATCTTTCTCGACATTGCATGCCCATTTGAATGGGTTCCGAAGGACCCTTCATGCACTTCATGGATTATCGTGTCTGCCTCGTGTCTGTCGACGCATCTGAGCAGAACCATGTTGAAGTTTCTTTTGTATAGCACATCTTCATTCAGGAAGAAATTTATAGAAAGCCCTTAGAGTTTTCCCGTTTTGTGCGATGCCCCGAGGGTACTCCCGAGTTTCAAGGAAGCGTTGATGTCGTGGAACCACGGTTTATCATCAAGACCGCTCAGCTATGAACACATGCAGTTTTTCAAAGCGCCCGATACGAATCTTAGGCATATCATTCCAATCTGACTTTGAACATGGAAGATAGAGGGCCAAGGCCCGCCATTCGATTTCGATCTCGAGGGATATGATGTAGTTCACCTTGTTGAAGAAAGTCAACAAACGCCTTGCATAATCTATAGGGAATCAAACCAAGATGATGAGTTTCATACTTGTCTTTGATTTGATTGATCACAAGGCTGAATCTCCATATATGTCAAGGATCTTGATCCTCAAGTCGATGGCTTCTTCATATTCTCGCGATGTTGTTGGTGCAATCAAATAGCAATGCGGAAAACGGATATGAGAACCTCGGAGTGATGATGAATGCCCCAATTCCATTGCCAAAGACATTAACTGCTCCATCAAAGATTAAGCCCCATCTAGATTCTAGATCAGGACCTTCTTCAGGTAGCGGTTCGTCACAATCTTTCATCTTTAAGTACATAACATCCTCCGTGGAAGTCGAATTGAGAGATTGGTATTCGCTGATCGTTGATAAGCCAAGGATCGACGAGAATGCTTCCTTTGACCGCTTTTTGAGCACGATACTGGATGTCATATTCAGATAATAGCATCTTCCATCGAGCAATTCTTCTTGTTAAGGAAGGCTTTTCAAAGACGTACTTGATTGGATCCATTTTGAGATTAACCAAGTCGTGTGATTAATCATATATCGCGAGACGCTTCAAGCCCACACCAAAGCACAACATGTTTTCGAGCATGGAGTAACGAGTTTCACAACAAGGAACATTTTGCTCAAGTAGTAGATGGCATGCTCTTTCTCACCGGCCATCTTGTCCAAGCACACAACCCATGGAATCTTCTAGCACGGTAAGGTACATGATTAACGGTCTTCCTTCGATCGAGGAATCAAGATTGGAGGTTCGGATGTATTCCTTGATACCGCAACGCTTGGCAATCTTCTATCCACACAACCTCTTGATTTTTGGAGAAGCTTGAATATCGCCCATGTGTAGCACTATTTGAGAGATAAACTGAGATGTAATTCAAACGCCCAAGAAATCCTCTTACTTGCTTTTCTTGTGGCGAGGCATTTTTAAATAGCCTTGACTTTGTCGATCAACTTCAATACCTTTTGACCGACGATGAAACCTAGGAGTTTTCCATCTTACCCCAAAGGTGCATTTGTTAGGATTCGTGCGGTGAAATTTTTAGTCAAACAACTTCAAGAGATATTCTATATGCTCTTCTTCAAGGTCGAATTTGCTATCATGTCGCCTACGACTTCGATCTCTTTGTGCATCATGTCATGAAAGAGAGTAGTCATTACCCTTGTAAGTTATACGCATTCTTTAATCCAAACGACATTACTTTGTAGCAAAACGTCCCATGGCGTGATGAAGGATGTCTTCCATGTCTTCCGAGCCATTCGATCCGATTGTAGCCAAAGAAACCGCCCATGAAGGAAAAGACGTTGAACTTGTAAAGGCTATCCACTAGCATGTCGATATGTAGTGGGAAATCATCTTTGGGCTTGCTTTGTTCAAGTCCCTGTAGTCAACACACATTCGACCTTTCCGCCTTTTCTTGAGACAGCACTATGTTGGCTAGCCATCGAGGATATTCGTATGACGAGGAAACCTGCTGAGTGCTTTTGAACTTCCTTTTGATTTTGTCGGCCATTTCGTGGTGAACTCTTCTCGCCTTTTGTTTAACCGTGGACACTCCGGTCTTATTGGAAAATGATGCTCCACGATGTCGGTATCTAAACCCGCATGTCTTGGTAAGACCAAGCAAACACATCAACATATTCTTTGAGAAGATCTATCGCTTGCCTTGACGTTGTGCCGAGTAGAGTCTGATGTTCACTTTTTGTCTTCTTCAACCCAAGTTGATTGCTTCCAAAGGCTCTTTGTGAGGTCGAATGATTCTTTCCTCGTTTAAGCAATGAAATCTCATCCGGATTTCTTCTTCAACTTCTTCCTCCTGACTTCACCGGGATTTCAAAGTTGGGAGAGAGCATAGAGTTATTATGTTCAATGGATTTGTCCATCGCATATTTGATTTATGTTTGATTAATTAACTCTTTTTCATTTTTTAGAAAAGTTAATGTGAAAGTGGATGCGATTATATTTTTTTTTTGAAGATTTTATTGTGTTTTTAGGATTATCATTTCCAAGAAAAGGGTAAAATAAAACACAACATGTGGAATCAAAACAACGCTGCTTTATTTATGATTCACAACATGAAACAGGGCCCTAAAATACAAACTCATTTATCTTGGGCAAGACAAAGAGAAATTATTTAGAAGCTAAACCCTATAAAACATCTCTTCGCTTTGGGCGAGGCGAGAGTTCAAAACAAAAGCAAAATAAACTACTTAGAACTATGAACATTAGTCCGACTTCAACAAAGCCCAATAGTAGCGAACTCCTTGGACGCCAAGATACTCCGTAGTTTTCCACTTGGCTTAGTTCTTGAATAGACTTTGGTCGTTGGTCGAATGTGCTTTAAAGACTCGACGGTTGACCTTGCCTTTTGTGTCGCTTAAATGATCTTCTCCGCTTGATGGATGATCGAGGAGCATGGAACACAGCATATGTACTTTCCATTGGCATTCGTGTTGAATTCTTGGGATGTACTTTCCAATCTTCTGAGTGAAGAGACTCATTGTCGGCAACGCTTCCAATCTGCCGTAATCGTATCCATGATCTTCAGTAATTACATTGATGTAGTGATAGTTAAGATCTGTTTTAACAAACTCCACAGGCGCGTAAAGCAGAGATCTACATTCGGAACCTCAATTTGTTGATGTGATTGAGAAGATATGTATAACTCTTCTGGTTGACTAGGATACTCAAAAGGATCGTCCCATCCAGTTGGTTGGATGTCTTCAATTCGATTTTGAGCTTGTGCGTGTATTTCACCATGTAGTCAAACTTTCCACTTGGTTCTCCCAAGGTATCCCAAACTTCAGAAGGGATAGGTGGATTTTCATTCTCATTGTTTTGTAGAGACATGCCTTTGATTTGGTCAGTCGGAGGATAGAACGGCGTGTACGATTCTTCCTGCGACACGATTCGTGAGTAAGATAAGTGCTCCACTCTTCGATCCGAGAGATTGTCTTCATCACCTTCATCGGTAAGAACGTTAACCTTTGAAGAACAGGTTTAAGAAACCCCACCGTGGAATACTGACAAGAGCTTCATCTCTTTGATTGTCTTTAGGAAATACCGAGCAAACCGAGTCGGCCTTTGTCTCGTTGTTGATGTGTTTTATTACTTGTCCCCAACCCGCAAAGATTGCCATCTTTCACTATCTCATACCGCTTCTTTGTAAGAGGAGATAGACGATCCGCTTTTGCTTGTAGATTCATCTTCGAAAGTCCTTGAATTATGCCTTCAACGCCTATCGTGATGAAAGAAAAGTCGGATAAATGGCTTACTAGTAAAGCTTGTTCACCGATGATGGTTACTAGCTTCCCATTTACTGTGAATTTTAGTTTCTGATGGAGAGTGGATGTCATAGCTCCTGCTCCGTGTATCCATGGTCTTCCTAGAACACAAACAACTCAGAAGTGCACCGGCACGCCCATGACTGGAAGGTGATTTGAAGGTATGCGGACCAATCGTCATTGGAAGGTCGATTCCCAATAATGTATTTTCTTGACCCATCAAAGGCTCTTACCACTATATCATTGAATTTCATCTGCCTTTGTAAGATAAACGAGCAAGAATCGTTTTTGGCATTACATTCAAGGATGAACCGGTATCCACTAGTACGTTGGATAGAGAATCTGATTGGCAAATCATTGAGATATGCAGAGCCAGATTGTGATATTTCCTTCGGGAGTTCTTCATCAAGCTTAAATTGTTGTCGTTATGTTGCCCACAATTCCACCAAATTGATCCGTAGTCACGCCAGATCTACGTAAGCTTGATCTAGCACTTTCATCAAAGCTTCTCTGGGCTTCGGAATTCAAGTAAAGATAGTATCGAATTTTGAGGAGTCTCGATCACCGATCCACAACTCGCACTCGCTTTTTCTTGATTAACTTCAAAATCTCATCGAATTGAGTTGACGTTGGTTCCATAAGATGGTCCAACGCTTATGTTTGATTACTAACGCAATCCCTATGGGATTCTCGGAGGTGTATTAACCGGATTTTGTCTAATAATAGAACAACAAAGTGCTTTGGGGCAACGGAGTATGTACGCGATGTGACACCCCGATTTAATTCAAAAATTAAATAAATATGAATTTAATTATTTAATTAATTAAAGGCTTGATTATTTATATTTTCGGAATTTATGGGATTAATTAAAGAAAAGAAGAGATGGAGGTGTGAGGTGTAATTAGGGGTGTGAGGAGTAAATTACTCTACTCTTACTAATTACCACTTGTTTTATTTTATTGGAATAAATAAAGTAACATTAAAAGGAATATAAAAAGGAAAAGAAAGAAAAATAGGTCTTTTTGGAAGAAAAGCTATTATACGTAGAATTGGAGAAGAGAAGATAAGAGAAGAGAAGAGAGAGAGAAAATCACGAGAGAAATCAAGATCATCGCGAGGTAAGGGGTGATTTCGCCGTTAATATGCTTTATGGGTTTTGGGAATCGACCGGTAATTGGGTATGTTAGGAAATTGATTATAGGTTTATGGAATGAAACCCTATTTTGTGTCTGTATGGAATTAGGATCATTAGTATATTAAATGATTAATAGGATGAGTAAACCATGTTGTTTGATGTTAAATGGTGTGAAATGATCATGATTTGGTGTTCCTAATGTCACATTTTGTATTGGAAAGTGTGGAAATGATAAAGGATGCAAATGTGTCAAAAGTAGCGTAAATGTCAAGATAGGTCGGGAACCGTTCCTCGTGGGAGGAACCGAGTTCAGTTATTTTTCAAAACCGAAGTTTTGCACTCAGAACCGTTCTTGTCTATGTCGAAACCGGTTCCCATACAAAAACTGTGGAGCGAGATTTTCATCTTTTCAGAACCGTTCTATAGGTAGGAACCGGTTCCATGTGTAATTTATCAAAAATACTTAAACTTCAAAATTCATATTTTCTAAATCAGAATCTCGACTCGAAAGTCTTTTGCGTTATTTAAATTTAAAATACTACTTTTCAAAAATGGAAAAATATTATTTTGCTAAAAATTATTTTAAAAGAGTCGAGCTTCCGATTTTTGAAAAGAGTGATTAATTAAGGATAATGGAGAACTATTACAATTGGTCTGAGTTACCGGGTGAAATATTAATGCTTACTATGTTGTATCTTGATATTCATTATGATTGAATGTGATACATTGGTGAATTGGCATTATGTGAATTATATTGATATCATGATCTGAGAATTAATGTTGCATGCTTTTATGATGCATGCATAAGCATTTGTTGATTGGTTCATTCCCATTGTGCGGAAGTGAACTGGCTGAGCCAATAGACTTACCCGGAGGTTGAGGTAGTGAGGCTGGATTCTTGACCCAGTAGCTATGGGCGAATCATGGATTACACTGTCTTTCCACATGTAAACGGAGCAAAGGTGAACTCGTTCACGCTTTGGTACCACATGCATAGAGTCTGCATTGCATATGGGATTGTAACATGCTAGGATGGTTTCCAGTGTTGCAATTTCCATTGGTTGTTATATACATGTTCATCGTGCGAACTGCTTTGTGGATTGATTTATGACTTTGTGTTTGGTTAATGGCTTAATGTATCTGATTATTCTGTTGTATTTAAAAATGTATAATGCATGTTATATTGAATTGAAATCTCACCCTTACTTTAACAATTTCAGATCCGAAGTGATTAGCTGCTTGGAGTTGGTTGTCATACCCCAAAATTTGCCCTCCATCTACTCAAGAGATTTCATACATCTATACTCAAGGATTCCTCAAGAGTTGATCAGACAAACTCTCTCCTAGACAATCAACCCAAACTAGGGTTTGGTATCTCTCAAGTCAAGATGAACTTCCAGCATCTCCAATGGTCTTCATGCCTCCTCATATGCTTCAAAGGTTCTCCATGTCAAGTTTCAAGCTTCATGATCAAGTTTCTCGCATAATTGCTCGATGGTTGAAAATCACCAGATTGGACAAAAGTCAATGTGGTCAACATACAACAAACTTCATAATTTTTGGTCAACATCCTCATTTTGAAGTTACATTCATCATTTGATCAAGGGTTGATCATGATTCATCAAGAAAACTCAAGATTTGCTCAAAAATCAAACTTTCTAAATTAGGGTTTCTAGATGAAAAGTCAATCGAACTTTGACCGATCATAACTTTCTCATACTTTCTCGTAAATTTTCCCACCAAAGCTCATTTTGAAGGAAATTCAATTCTCTACAACTTCATGTCTCACAAGAATGTCCAAAAATGCTTCATTTGAGAGGTATGACTCAAAACATTACAGTCATTTTCAAAGTCAACAAAAGTCAACTTTTGTTTTGAAGATATATTGAGCATGGTAACTCCAATTGAGATGAGACCAAAACGGTTGGTTAGAGGACTCTTAGAGCTTCCAAAAGTCCAAGAACACTCAAAATGTGGAAAATTGAGCAAGTTACACCATTCACAAGTTGGGCAATTTTGAAAGAATGCACAAAGAGATACTTAAAATCAAATTTTTGCAAATGGGCTTGCTTTTTCTTCATCCAAACTTATTCCTCATACAATTAGGAATTCCAAGCCCAATGCCATGAATTTTGATTTATTTTTCTATTTAATTTGAATTTATTCATTTAAATACAAATTAAATTTTAAAATAAATTATAAAATCAAAATTAATTGAAAGATTGATTTTATTCCTTCCTCGAGACTCAAGTAACTCACCAAAGTCCAAAGAAATTTCAAATTTGACAAAATGGCAAGATTGGATTGAATTAATTGTTTTGAAAATTTGATTTTATACAAAATCAAATTTGATTATCATTGAATGGTGATTGATTCTGCCAAAACTGCCTCAAATCCATCCAATATAAATACTTGATGCATACCAATCAAAAGAAGACGAAAAAATTGCTCCTAAACCCTAACCTAAAAGTCAAAAATCCGTGGCAAGCAATTGGAGATCACACTTCCATTGCTTTCAATCAAATTTGAGGTGTCTAACACATTCCTTGGCATTCTTAATCGATGCAGACTCTTATATCACCAAAAGCATCAAGAATCGAGCAAATACGATTTCGGTTTGTTCTTGTTTTTCCAAAATCGATTGCTTTTACGCATTATTAACACTTTTGATTGTTTATTCATGATCAAGATCAAGTTTGCAAACTATCTGGTAGCCCAATTGCTTTAGTGACCGAACGAAAATCACCATGGCTAGGTTTTCTGTCAATTAGGTTTTTCAAACAGGAAAATTGGACCATGAGACAATGACCAATGAATTCGGAACGATGCCTGGAATCGAACCATGTATTTACAATGCATTTATATTACTTGTACTTGATTTTCCATGTAGCCAGGGCTTGTAGCGTCGAAGGAAGGCCGACGCAAGCTTTTGAATATTTGAAACGAAGAAGACGATGAATTGGCGCGAGCTTGAGGCAATGGAAGGACGACGCGTGTGAAAGACCACTCACTTCGTTTTCAAACACAAACGCACACATGGCGCAGCGGTAAAGGCTCTCACTATTTCCAGATGCCCTCAAGGGTCACGGGTTCGAATCCATCCAGGGCCAATTTTGTTTCTTTTCTCAACTTTGCATATTTTTCTAGATTTTCATATTTTTTAATATTTGCATTATATTTTAATTAATTTCCACAATTTATTTATGCACTAAAAAATTATCAAAAATATTTATTCTTTTTACATTACTTTCCAAAAATCTTTATTTAATTTAATAAATTAAAAATATAATTTTTGCATGCATATTTATTTTTATTATAATTTTGCATTTAAATCATTGTAAATTCATTTTAAATTATTAAATTGCATCTAAAAAATCCCAAAAAATTATTTTAGCATATTTACATTATTTCCAGCATGTCATATTTTTTCCAATTAAAAATTTGCATTTTTTCTAACATTTTCTCTTATTTCGATTTCATCATATTTTCCGATTTTCTCGCTTACAAAGTTAATCCGATTCGCATTTATTCTCCTGCTTTCATTTTATTTTTCAATAATGTAATCTGATATGGGATGTAATAGTTTAAATTAGGTCTTTATTTTCCGTGATTTTAAATTATGTATCTTCTAAAGCCTTGTAATAGCGAGGACATTTACCTTTCCGCATTTTACATTCCGCATTTTACTTTCCGCACCCTTATAAATTGCTAGTAATTAGGCGGTATGGCAAGACTAAAATTGAACATAGCCCACTAACTTGCAAGATAAAATACTCAAATCAACACACTTCTCTTCACACACGCACCCTTAGGTAATTCTCTCGCTGCCTTTGCGAATTCAAAATGGTCATGTCCTCGAACGTAGAGGTATTCTAGCACCGCTGCCTTCCAAACAAATCATCATAGTCCCTTCGATACAAAGATCATAAGACCCACGATGTCGCTCCGAATACATGATCTTGACCTCGATTGTCGCCACGAAAATGATGATAGTCCTTCGAATGTGCTAGGATACTTCCTACAAGTTGCTTTCTTGACCATCCGATGTCCCTTCGAATGTCCCGCTTACATCCAACGAATGGAGCTACCTACTAACTAATGGTACGGCTAGCGCTATTCTAAAGGAACGTAGAAGTACAAAACCACCAATTCGAGTGGGTAAATAAGTCTTTAGTTGCTCGCTTACCAAATGCTTTTCACACCACACACCTTTTTCAAAGTTCAAACTCTTTCAAAACAAAACATTTCCTAACACTTTGTATACACTCCTACATGAGTCATTACAAAGTCAAAGCGAAATGCCTTTTCAAAACATTTTTGTCAAACACACGTAAAGCAATTTTAAAAGTGATCTAGAGCAACTAAGAGCCCGAGATAAATCATGGATGGAAAGGGTGCTAATACCTTCCCTTTTCATAACCATTCTCCCGAACTCGTAATCTAAACGAAGGTCTTTTTCTCGTACTTTTACCTTCCTTAATTGATAAAAATAAAAGTCGGTGGCGACTCTTGCTATCCGCATTTGGATACAAAATCCTACAAAGTCGGGCTTCACCGTGTTACGTAATCGGCGATCACTGGGAGTTCCTTAAAAGAGAGAATTGCCTTAGGGATTTCTAGATAACCTTTAATGCTTTTTGTTTGACTTGCTTGCTTTATCTTTAAGGGTTGCTTGGGTATTATATTGTTGGGGATCCTACACCCGATCCGGTTTCCTTTTAGGTAAGTAGCATTAGATCATCGCGACCGCTAGACGATAACTAAACGGTCAACATGATGGCTACGTTAGCGTGACACTTTGGTTGTCCCGATACTCTTCATTCCCAAGTTGAAGATAGTATTTGGCTTCATGCGGTGTCATCAAGCGCTAACTAAACTTTTAGAACCTTAATTGACCCATCTTAGCCATTAGAAGGTAGTGAGATGGCCGCTTTGTATAGACCGAGGTTGGTTGATACTGATGCTACGCCATTGAGATCGACTTTGGGACATTTTCGATCGACCACTTGGTCGTCAGATTGAAATAAGCGCCACGAAAGATCTATGATATGAGATTCCTAGAACCCATTATTATAGGACAGATGAACCAACTCAAACCTTTGGTGGGTAATCACCTATACCTCTTGCAAGCCTTAACCCTAGGCTCATTGTGTGAATTGTTTGTGTGTGCTAAACATGACATCATGACATCATTCGCATTGCATATCATTTCTAACTATTTCAAGGACCTAGGGATTTATCTTTGCTCGCTTTTGTAGGGTATTATGGCTTCTAGAAAGACATCCGAATCAACTTTATGGGTATACCTTCTCTCAAAGAATTGGTTTCGTAAATTTCCACCATGCTCAGCCCATCAAAAGACATGGTTATCTACTTGACTTGGTTATCTCCGGTTTTGAAGAAGATATGATGCATGTCCTATTCAGCTTCTTTTGATCCGAAACACCATTGCTTTACATTCCAGATTATCGCTTGGTTCCTACCTTGAAGAGTTCTAAGCTACTGGGATACCTATTCTTGATCAAATGCCATTCACCGCCTAGAAAAGGTTCCTAAGTACGAAGACATTGCATCTTTACATCTTAAGCGTCGACATTGAAGCCAATTGGGAAACTAGAAGGGAGTTAAGGGTTTACTTTAAGTTTCTAATTAAGAAAGCCCGAGAATTCCTCAAAGTTATGAGTTTCCATGCATTTGAGAACATTGTGGCCTTGCTAATTTATGGTTTGGTTCTATTTCCTAACTCGGATCAATTCATAGACATCAATGCCATCAAATTATTTCACCCGCAATCGTGCCTACTTTACTTGAGATATCCTACATTCTTCCACACTGCACTACTAAGAAACAAGGAACTCTCATGTGTTGTATACCGCTACTTTCAAGGTGGTTTATTTCGCACCTTCCTCCATCGCTTTGAAGAATGAACAAAGATTGAGATGGTCTCAAAGATTGATGTCACTCTCTCATTCGATATCCTGGAACCTTTTCTCTCAAAAGGACTTCACCTTCATCGAGCGTGGAGAATTCTAATGTACCTCTACTTGGTATAAGGGAGGTATTACTACAACCCTTCTCTAGCTCTACGCCGCTTGGTTTTGCTCAAGAGATGGTCCACATGATATGCTTCTCCAAGATGTTGTGTTCGATTACAATCACGATCTCCAATTACCGACTAAGGTTTATACACGCTGGGCATGGTAAAGAAGATCGATACCAAGACTTTGGGGCACCAAACTCCATTCCTTGGGAACCTTACCTCAAATGGGTGCGAGCTCGAGCTCAAACCTCATGATGCCATTCACGCCTGCTTCTACCAAGAATTATGGAACTCTGCTATAGGTGACGTACCTATACTGCTCTCCATCCCGACATGCCTACCGATTTTGAAGACTTGAAGAGATCCTGATTCAGCTCAAGAAAGAGAGGGATACCTTGAGGCTCAAGTTATGCAAGCGAGAAGAAAGTGCTAGAGTTGACAAAGCTACTTCACGAGGAGCGAAGCATCAATGCCTACATCGGCACCAAGAGGAAGCGCCCATGGAGACTTAGAGCTTTAGGATGTTTATGTTTTCTTTTATTGTTTCGAACTATCTCTTGTACTTAAAAAGAAAAAGAATAATAAAGAGAGTACTAATAAATGTTTGTTCATTGCTTGTCTAACAAATTTAAATCTCTAAGGTCCTTGAAAACATTGCATTGCATTCGCATAAACATTGCATATCATAGCATAACATTGCATCATTGTACATTGAGATTGGTTTTCTAAATGGCTTTGAACAAACCAAAGATCTCCAAACTCGTAATGCTCGGCCAGCAGATGTTCACCAGCTTGGTCCAAGGCCAAGAAGATCCAAGAAGCTCATCAACGTAAAGAAGAAGGTTGTTGGTCTCCTCAACATGGGCGACGCTACAAAGGTGGTCCTAAGAGAGTCACTGGATAGAGCTTTAAGGAAGTGTCAAGAAGGAGGATGAACAAAGTAACAAGGGTAATGGTGAAGGAAGTTAGCCCGAGCTTGAGAATGACTATGATAATGGCCAATACTTTGATGAGGATACAAGCAACTGAAGACCGTCTCAATGTGGAAAACTCAAGATGTCCGGCTGAATTTTGATGATCTAAGTCTTGTCCTCGTGTTGTGATTCCTCCCAAGTTCAAAGTTCCTACTTTTGCTAAGTATGATGGCATGTCTTGCCCTAAGTGCATTTGAAGTCCTATGTCCGTAAGATCAATCCCTACACCGATGATGTAAAGTCAGGATGCACTATTTTCAAGAGAGCTTGTCCGAACTCGCTGGAGTGGTATTATCGCTAGAGAATGACCGTATCCGTATTTGGAGTGACTTAGCGATGCTTTCATGCATAATATGAGTAATAATGAATTGACACCCACTCGCATGCAACTACAAAGCATGTCTATGGGTCGTGACGAGAAGTTCAAAGAGTATGCTCGAAATGGAGAGATCTAGCAGAAGAGTTCAACCACCCTTGTCCAATAGGAGTTGGTTGATATGTTTATGGGGACACTAATACAGCCCATTCTTCAATCATCCGATTGAAACTCTTCACCGGATTCACCGAGTTGATACTTACAGACGAGCATATTGAAGCTGGTATTAAGAGTGGGAAGATCCATGTGGAGTCATCTTCAAATGCTGCAAAGAGATCCTTTGGTGGTAAGAAAGAAGCCAATCAGAGTATGGTCGAAAAGCCGAGCCAAGACCGACCGCTAACTGTGGGCGCAGGATCTCCAATCCTACATCAAGACAACCTCGAGACAACGCAGAGCTGTAACGCGCCACGAAGACAGCTTTTAAGATCAACATGCCATTGTCGCAAGCCTTACAACACATGTTGAACGCAGAGCTTGAGGGAACCCTGTCAACACTTCCTCTCCAAGTACAATCCAAATGCTAAGTGTGCTTACCACCCAATAGCCTGTGACATAGTAATCGATGATTGTGGGCTCAAGAATAAGATTCAAGATATGAGCTAAGCATTGAATTTGATCCTCCCGCTGAGACCCCGAATGATCAACGCGCCTATGCCTAATCATGACAAGAGTTCCAATGTCACAGTGACGATACTTATGTTTTCAACATAGATGACTTGACCATTCCTCCGATGACTCGTTAAGAAGAATTTGCTGCAAGCAGTGTCAATCCGTGATGCCCAGAGAATTGTCGCGTGCCCATCCGCACCGATGGTTGTGCTTGGTCGAGAAGACGGTTCAAAGGTATGATGAATAACCGTGAGATACTATTTCAAACCACCGTGCGTAAGTGATGAAGATATGTCTAAGTCAAGATCAAGATGTGAACGAAACTGCACTATCTGTGGGATACCTTGGGCAGCCAAGTGGAAAGTATGATTACATGGTGAAGTACATCGTCTCGATAGTTATAAGATTCCTATTGAAGATGTTATAACGGATGGGGTGACGATTTCTAAGACTATGCCGATGTTAACACAATAAGGATTTCCTCTCACGATCCGTGCCTAGAGTGGCACCTCTCATTATCACTTCCAAGACCGCCCATATTCCTCCGACAAGGCTATCCTTGAACTATGGAGTCGACGTTTACTATCATGGCGCCAAGCAGACCTCTCGACTATTGAAGACCTTACAATTGAAGCTACCATTCGACATCGACAACATCACCGATCCAAGAAGGTGACCGTAACCGTAAGAGTATTCTCCAGATATCTCTCTCCAAAGACACCGCGACTCCAAATGATTCCAACCATTCAACCCATTCCCAAGCTAGAGGGAAAGAACCAAGACTCATCCTACTTAACCGTAAGTACCAAAGGAAGTTATCAAGATACCTCCAAACAAGAAATGGAGGAAATTCAAGATTATCAAGAAGAGTGACTACAATGTTGTGGAACAATGGGACAGACTGGCCCAAAATCTCCATGCTTGCTCGCTCTTATGCTCCGAGGCTCATGCTAACGCCTTGGTGAAGTTTCAAGAATGCTCACGTGCCTCAAGACACTACTACCGACCAATTCAAGTTTGTATTGCTAGCCTCTGCCAACAACGGCCTAGGCTTCTCCGATGTCGATTTGACCTTCCGAAAGAATATAACAAGGCCTTGCACATCTCTCTGGAATGCAAGGGCACTACACTATCTCATGTTTTGGTGGATACCGGCTCGCCTCAATATCCTACCAAAGATCGCTTTTGATCGACTTGATGTCAAGGGTTGGTTCCGAGACCCAAAGTGACATTATTGTGAGGGCTTTGATGGTTCTAAGCGACAAAGGCTTGAGAGCTCACTCGTTAAAGTCGGTTCCCGACTTTTGACTCCACTCTTTGTCATGGACATCCGTCCACCCTACTCTGCCTACTTGGACGCCTTGATACATGGGCAGGCGCTACCTCTACCTTACATCGAAGTTGAAGTACCCGGTGAAAGGGAAGGTTGTTACAGCAAAGTGTGAAGAGGAATATATGGTCACCATCTGCAGCTGTTCCGTTATCTTAAGATGGAAGGTAATTCTTCGAGACTTCGCAAGCTTTTGAAACAATACCCGAGTCATGCCTGCTGACTTCGTCACTCTTGAAGCACAAGTTCCGCATAGGATGGCCTCACCGAAAGATGCTCAAGTCATGAAGAAGGTAGATTATTGGGGTCAGCCCCTAATCTTCCTTTCAAATTTGACAAGACTGGTTTAGGCTTCACCATCAAGGGTCAGAAGATGATACGCCGCGAACGTGCCGGCCAACTTCCTTTCCGCATCAGCCAAAGTGGAATCCATGCTATAGAAGACGACGGCAACGACTTCAACACCAAAGGGATCTTCCCAACTCATCATGGGCTCAAGAATTGGAAGACCAAGACGCTATACCAATCTCCTTTAGTCGAGTAATTACTATTGTTTTTGTTTTGCTTTTCGTATTTCTTTATGTTTTGAACAATAAACTTTGAAAGCCTAGTGCCTGCCCGGCATCATGGCTCGCTTACAGGGTTATTATCTCATTCATGTATTTTCATTCAATAAATCGTTGGACTTTGCATTCAATTGTTGTTTGTTTTTTTACTTTATCACCCCTTCAAAAGCTTTGTGTTTCTTACACACCCACGTGATACACCGTAATCACTCCGAATCTCGTTAATAACAGCTATGCTAGTGCTAAATATGACTTCGATAATCCGATCTACCGCCAAGACGAAGTGAGGAAGATTGTGAAGTGCCGTGAGAACTTGTCGACGCTACAAGAAGAAGAGCGAGTTATACACCCACACCTAAGAGCAAGTCGAGGTTGTGAATTGTACCGACGAAGATGTAAAAGAGATCAAGATAGGAGCGGTCTGAGAATGTTGTTAAAGAAAGATTGGTTCGATGCTACGAGACTATATTGAGGTTTTTGCTTGGTCATACAAGACATGCCAGTTTAGACATTGATATTGTGGTACACCGATTGCGACAAAAAGAAGGTTTTCTCCCAAAGGAAATGTATGTCTCAGATGGCCCCGAGATGTCGAGAAAGATCAAAGCCGGTTAGCGCGCTCAATGCGTGTTTTTAGTCTGCATTTCTTATCCACAAAGGTTGCTAATGTGGTGCCGTGCTCAAGAAGGATGGTAAAGTACGAATGTGTGTGGATTATAGAGATCCGAACAAAGCAAGTCCGAAGATGACTTTCCACTTCCTCATATTGATGTTCGTTGACAACCCCGCCAAAGACAAGGTTTTCCTTCATGGATGGTTTCTCCTACATAATCGATCAAAATGGCTCCTCAAGACATGGAGAAGACTACTTTGTTACACAAAGGGGCACTTTCTCGCTACAAGGTTATGTCGCTCGGATCAAGAACGGTGCCACTTATCGGTGCTATGGTGACATTATTTCATGACATGATTCATCACGATAGAGGTCTACGTTGACGACATGATAGCTCGATCACGCATCAAGAAGAACATCTTGATCATTTGCGTAAACTATTTGACCGTTGAAGAAGTATGCACTAAGACTTAATCCTAACAAGTGCACTTTGGAGTCGATCCGAAAACTCCTAGGGTTTGTTGTCAAAAGGTATTAAGGTTGACCCCGCCAAGGTTAAAGCTATTCAAGAGATGCCAGCCCCAGAGAGAAGGAAGTCGGTTTCTTGGGCCGATTGAACTACATTGCCGATTCATTGCACACCTAATCGCTACTTGTGAGCCAATCTTTGTTATTAAGAAAGATCAAGTAGTGGAATGGAACGACGATTTTCCATCGCTTTTGACAAAATCAAGGAGTACACGTAATCCTCCTATCCCGATGCCTCATCAAGGAAGACCTCTTATCATGTACTTGACAAGTTAGAGAACTCAATGGGGTGTGTTGGGGCAACATGACGAGTCGGTCGAAAAGAGCATGCAATATACTACCTTAGCAAAAGTTTACCGACCGTGAAACAAGATACTACAATGAGAAAACTTGCAACGCTTTGGCTGCTGTCACGACTAAGACAAGATATGTTGACTCACACTACCTTGTTGATTTCAAGATGGATCCGATAAAATACATATTTGAGAAACCAGCTTCTCCGAAGAATAGCAAGATGGCAAATGATCTTGACCGAATATGACATCCAAGACACTTCTCGTAAAGCCGATCATTTGCTCTCAAGCCGAAGTCGTAGCAGTCATCATTGATAGAGTTTTGATTTATATTTGATTTAAACAAGGATCCCGATGGACCATGGTCTTGATGGAGCCTCAAACGACTTGGCAATGGTTGGCGCCATCATTATATATCCTCCCCGCAGTGACATACGCCTTTCACCGCCAGATTATGTTTCAGCTTGCACTAACAACATGGCCGAATACGAGCGTGCATCATGGGTATTAAAGCTTCTATTGACTTAAGAATCAAGTTCTTACAAGTGTATGGAGACTCATTTTAGTGATCACGATAAAAGGCGAGTGGATACTAAACATCCAAATCTCATCCCGAGAGCATGTCCTAAGTTTGATCCCTATCAAGAGATTACTTTGATCATATTCCACGAGAAGAGAATCACCAGATGCATTGGCTACTATGTCATCTATGTTCAAGGTCGATGGGACAACGAGGCCCCGATCATCATTGAGAAGTTTGACGAACCAAAGATATTGTTATGAGCTTGACGCAAGAGAAACCCCGGTACTATGACGTGAAGAGGTATCTTGAGACTCGTGAATATCCGTAGGCATCTATTAATGATAAGAAGTTCATGAGAAGATTTGCATCCAAATTCTTCCTCAAGAACGACATCTTATACAAGCGCAACCACGACTTGTGCTTACTCCTGTAGACCGTGAAAACAGAATGCGATCATGGAAGAGTTACACAAGACGCATTTGGTACCCACTCCAAGGACACACCATGGCTAAGAAGATTTTGAGAACGGGTTACTATTGGTCCACCATGGAAGTCGATTGTCACCGCTATGCCGATCTTGTCACAAGTGCCGATTTATGCCGATAAAGTACACGCATCCAGCACCTAATGTTCTAACTTCTCCTGGCCTTTGCAATGGGGCATTGACATGATCGGAGAAATTAAGCACTTCCAATGGACATCGCTTCATCCTTGTGGCAATAGATTATTTCACCAGTGGGTAGAAGCACCTCAGCATCTGTTACTAAGAATGTTGTGGCTCGATTCATCAAACATAATCTTATCTCGGTATGGCACCCGAAAGGATTATCACAGATAACGGTTCCAATCTCAACAACAAGATGATCACCGAACTCGCACGCAATTCAAGATCAAGCATCACAATTTCTCCATATCGGCCTAAGATGAATGGCTAGAAGCCGCCAACAAGAACATTAAGAAGATTATGTAAGATGACAAAGTGACTTACAAAGATTGGCATGAGATGTTACCATTTGCTCTTCATGGTTATCGCATCACAAGACGAACATCCACAGGGCAACCCCTCTCTCAGATATGGTATGGAAGCCGCCTTACCCATCGAGGTTCGGGATACCTCAACCGTAGTCCTCCAGAGGCAGAGTTAGGCGAAGACGATGGGTCCACTCGCCTTGACCAGATTAATTTGATTGATGAGAACGACTCGGCCCATCCGCCATGGATGATTTATCGAACCGAATGATTAGAGCATTTAACAAGAAGGTCAAGCACCGAGTCTAACAAGTTGGTGATCTAGTAGTCAAGCGCATCATTCTTCCACAAGGTGATCCTTGGGCAAATGGACTCCCACCCATGAGGGACCATTTGTAGTCAAACAGATTTTCCTGAGCTATGATACTTAGCACCATGGATGGTGAAGACTTCCCACACCCGTGAACGCAGATATAGTCAAAAATACTACGATAAAGAGACCCGCTAGGTCGATTTAACCTAGGCAAAAATAGGGATCCTCGAACCAAAAGGTTCGCAAAATTAAGGATATATACAAAACATGTACACCCTGCAAGTCGAAAACCGAAAAGGCGGTTAAAAAGGGTATCCCGATAGACCGAAACCCGAAGGGCGGTCTAGGCAAAATTAGGATTTAAGCGCACGATTATGTCTCTTCCAAATCACCGCCTGACTACTACTATCAAGATTCAAGATTCAAATGGCAAAGATCAATTCACCTCACTTTCCACCGACAAAGAAGGAGATGAGATGGTTGAAATATATGAGTACTAGCATAGTGGAACTTAACGAGATTGTTTCCGCATAGCTTTTACCTTCTTGTGTACAAAACTACTTGGCCATACGCCACATTTCAAATAAATGCAAGTTCTTTCTTTACATTTTTCACTATTGTCGCTTTGTAATAAGTCCAACGCTTGCTTCGAATGATTATATGCATTTGACAATAAGAATCGATCGCAAACATATGAAAAGTGACACCACCAAAGTAATTACTATGTGCCTCGGGAATCAAGATGACGACTAAAGTCACCAAGCATTCCCCCACAGAAGTGATCCACAAAGAAGTTGTCGCTACCACAAGACTTCCCAACAGAGCAAAGGGAATCCACGAGCAAAGAATTCCACTCGACCAAGCAATGTTACATCGCCCAAGCGTACCTCACCCCAAATAAGATGTTTATCCCCTACGGTATTTCTCCTTCCTTTCCCTGGAAGATCCGACTTGAAACTTGGTCGATAGTGCATCGGAGGAAACTACATCTTCATCCCCACCAGTGGATTACAACGGATTCTGACTCTTCTAACCGTGTTTCCTTAAGAACTATAAAATGCTCTCCAATGAGATCTACACTCAGTCCCCAAAGAGCCTCCTAAATTTCCTCAAAGATGATTCATACAAGGTCCCCAACGGATCGCCTCCCTGTCTCCTCACAGGTCTATATGTGAGATCTCCAACAACGAGCTTCAATTCTACCTTCCTCAACAATATCTAGGCCCAAGACTTGGTCGATAGTGCATCGGAGGAATCCTGATATCTTCTTCTCCTTCAAAAGCGTGGATCTCACCTATTCAATCCCCCAAGGGAGTCGAGAACCTCAAACAGTAGCATCCGTGATCTTCTTCAAGATGGATATGTTTTGAAATACCACAACATCTATCATTCATACATTATTCATAAAGTCACAATATATGCATATGTCATTTATACATCGCCATGCATCATACTTTGCATAAAACAAATATTCTATCAAAGTTCTCTTTTTTCCAAAACAGTAATACCACTTCTCGACGCAAACAGTCCAAGATTAAGCCCCGAATCGACGGAAAACTATCTCAAAGACCGCCCTTGGTTGTCCTCCTCCGACGATCGTCCAGATTAAGCCCCAATCGACGGAAAACTATCCGAAGATCGCTCCGTTATCCTCCGATAACAGTAATGGATCGACACCGATGCACACAACAGGAAGCTATCCACATTTTGCCAACTACTATTTCCCCGTAGGAATCAAGCACGAAGATTTATTCTCGATTCCTTATTATCAACAAAGAATACAGTAGTCTAGCTGACGACTGGGCCATTTCGATGGCATCTAAGCCCATCTCCGACTACTTATCAACAAAGGCTTCACTCGTAACGCCGCATATATGGTTAAAAAATCAATAACTTCATTCAAAACATGAACACTAAGTCTAACGATGACCCTCCATGGCATCTTAAGCCCATCTCCATGCTCCTTCCAGAACGACTACAGAGCTTCAGCGACGGTCACCCCCAAAGATCGATCTTCCAGATGGCATCTTAAGCCCATCCCCGCCAATTCTCCTATCAATAACTCGAGTCTAACATACGACTCATTCTCCAAATTTTCTCCAAATGGCATCCGTAAGCCCATTCCCCACCAACAGTGAAAAATCAGTAGTATTGAGTGTTCAATCATCTTCTACCTGTGTCACGAAGACAAGCGTGTCAATCTAACCCTCCAAAGACAAGAAGATTGAACAGGCAGTCATACCCCAAAATTTGCCCTCCATCTACTCAAGAGATTTCATACATCTATACTCAAGGATCCTCAAGAGTCGATCGACAAACTCTCCTAGACAATCAACCCAAACTAGGGTTTGGTATCTCAAGTCAAGATGAACTTCCAACATCTCCAATGGTCTTCATGCCTCCTCATATGCTTCAAAGATTCTCCATGTCAAGTTTCAAGCTTCAAGTCAAGTTTCGCATAATTGCTCGATGGTCGAAAATCATCAGATGGACAAAAAGTCAACTCGTGGTCAACATACACCAAACTTCATATTTTTGGTCAACATCCTCATTTTGAAGTTACATTCATCATTTGATCAAGGGTTGATCATGATTCATCAAGAAAACTCAAGATTTGCTCAAAAGTCAAACTTTCTAAATTAGGGTTTCTAGGTGAAAAGTCAATCAACTTTGACCGATCATAACTTTCTCATACTTTCTCGTAAATTTTCCACCAAAGCTCATTTTGAAGGAAATTCAATTCTCTACAACTTCATGTCTCACAAGAATGTCCAAAAATGCTTCATTTGAGAGGTATAGCTCAAAACATTATGTGTCATTTTCAACAAAAAGTCAACTTTTGTTTTGAAGATATATTGAGCATGGTAACTCCAATTGAGATGAGACCAAAAGGTTGGTTAGAGGACTCTTAGAGCTTCCAAAAGTCCAAGAACACTCAAAATGTGGAAAATTGAGCAAGTTACACCATTCACAAGTTGGGCAATTTTGAAAGAATGCACAAAGAGAGATACTTAAAATCAAATTTTTGCAAATGGGCTTGCTTTTTCTTCATCCAAACTTATTCCTCATACAATTAGGAATATCCAAGCCCAATGCCATGAATTTTGATTTATTTTTCTATTTAATTTGAATTTATTCATTTAAATACAAATTAAATTTTAAAATAAATTATAAAATCAAAATTAATTGAAAGATTGATTTTATTCCTCCTTGAGACTCAAGTAACTCACCAAAGCCAGCAAATTTCGAAATTTGATCAAAATGGCAAGATTGATTGAATTGATTGTTTTGAAAATTTGATTTTATACAAAAATCAAATTTGATTATCATTGAATGGTGATTGATTCCCAAAACCAATCCAAATCCATCCAATATAAATACTGATGCATACCAATCAAAAGAAGACGAAAAATTGCCCGTAAACCCTAACCTAAAAGTCAAAAACTGTGGCAAGCAAGCAATTGGAGATCATCACCGCTTTCAATTTGAGGTATTCTAGCACCACAGTTCTCCAAAACAAATCATAGTCCTTCACAAAGATCATAAGACCCACGATGTCGCCCAATACATGATCTTGACCCCATTGTCGCCACGAAAATGATGATAGTCCCTTCCGAATGTGCTAGGATACTTCCTACAAGTTGCTTTCGTGACCATCCGATGTCCCTTCAATGTCCCTTGGCCTACATCCAACGAACGGAGCTACCACCCAACTAATGGTACGGCTAGCGCCATTCTAAAGGAACATAGAAGTACAAAACCACTCACCTCGGTAAATAAGTCTTTAGTTGCTCGCCTCTACCAAATGCTTTTCACACCACACAATTTTCAAAGTTCAAACTTTTCAAAATCTAAACATTTCAACACTTTGTATACACTCCTACATGAGTCATTATGAAGTCAAAGCGAATGCCTTTTTCAAAACATTTTTTTTCAAATACGTAAAAGCAATTTAAAAAGTAATCTAGAGCAACTAAGAGCCCAGAATAAATCCATGGATGGAAAGGGTGCTAATACCTCTTTTCAATAACCATTCTCCGAACTTAATCTAAAAAGGTATTTTTCATACTTTTACCTTCCCTTAATTGCATAAAATAAATTACGGCCACTTTTGCTATCCGCATATTTATATAAAAATCCTACAAAGCCTTTTTCACCGTGTTACATTGGTTTTTATAGCTCTAGAGTCGAGCCGCTTAATTAGTCCGCTTTCGTTTTCGCGATTCGTAGATGTAACAATGGGAAACGCTTTTTGAAATTTTAATGGAATTCCTTAATGTTTTGAATCATGTTTGTTATTATCCAGAATAATCGTGAATGATGTATTCCGAATTTTGGTTATGTTTCATTTTACCGTTAAACATAACTTTGCCTTATTTACTCATAAATCTTCTTCAAAGTGAAAAATATGACAATCAGATGATGATTTACATTATTTAAATTGTGACGGATTATGATTAAATACCGATTATTTATAAAACGCCGGTAAATAGAAGTGTGTTACAGTAGTAATTTGTTACAATGGGTCTTGTCTTAGTGTCGTTATCCCTTTTTAGTATGCTTAATTAGGTGTAACACCGCCGATACTTGTGTGCTGATGTAGATTGTTTGTAATGTTACGTAATGGTCAAAGAGGTAACGAAGGAATGATGATGCTGGCTACGAGGCTTTGGGAATGTTAATGGAGTTTTGAGGGAATCAAATAGGAGTCACGCTATTGGTGTTGATGTACAATTGGGGAATTTTCGTGAGGAATAATCCTCCATTTGCTCAAGGGTACATGATCCCGAGGGTGCCTGTAACGGTTGGAAGGAGATCAGAGGATCTTCGCAGGATTGATTGAAATAGGCCAAAGGTGAGGTAAGGTACTACATGTCAAAGAAGGAAGCTGACTGTGGGTTGCTACCAGATCGAATTGGAAGAAGATGGAATTGCATTGACTTAATGTTCGTGAGAGCTTTCAAAGGTACTTTCCCAAGACATTCGGGTAAGAAAGAGATTGAGCTCGAGCTCAAGCAAGGCAACAAGTCTCAGGAGTGAGTATGCAACCAAGTTTACTGTTAGCAAAAGTATTATGCTAATTATCCTAACGATGCGTATGGAGAATTTCCAAATGTATCAAGTTTGAGAATGGTCTCGTGATGAGATCAAGGTATCGTGCATCGCCATTAGAAGGTTTCGATTTGCTGATCGTAGTAGGACTCGGAAGAAGATCTGCTAGTACTAAGTCTAATGCTCGTGAGTTGGCGCTGATCGTAGGGCAAGAGACATATGGATCTGGTAAGCATTATGGATAGAAATAATCAGAATCGAGGTTGGAAGAAGCCTAGTGGGGAGACTCGTTCTTCGTTCTCCGTAAAGTGTCAAGGTGTGGTGAATTAACAATGAAATTCGAATGCAAGAATGATACGAGGAAGTGCAACAATTGTGAAGATTTGGTCATTTAGTCGTTGAGGTAGATCCGTATACAACATGTTACAACTGTGGGTAAAGAAGGACACACTCGTCATAGTGGTACTAAGCCAAAGAAAGAGCAAGTCACGGAAGGTGTTCGCTTTGTCGTGATCGGGACAAGCTCGATGATCTATTGATTAAAGGTACATGTTTTATTAATGGCATACCTTAATAGAAATTATTGATACCGGAGCCATACACATTCTTTATTTCTTTGATTGTGCTAAGAGATTGAATTTGAATTTCTAATTTGATGGAAGTATGGTTATTGACACCCTCAAGGCCGGGTTCAAAGGATCACTTTATGTTTGTAGGAATTGTCCTATTGTTATTTTTGATAGAGGATTCGTATGGATTTAGTGTGCCTCAGAACAATTGATATTATCCGAATGAACCGCTGGTCTTCAACCGTGTCATATCAATTGTTTTGAGAAGACAATTTTATTTCAAGAAGTTAAAGGAAGATGAGACTGCCGCTTAATGAATTCACCGTGAGAGATGGAAGGGTGTTTATGTTATATTCTTCACTCGGTGAAAGGAAGGCTAAGAGTGGAGAGTTACAACAGGAATGAATTCTTTAAGTGTTTCCTAAGATGTTGTAGTGAGCTACCACCGAGAGAGAAGTGGAGTTTACTATAGATTTGATTCCGAACTAGTCCGTGTCGATGGCGCCTTATCGCATGTCGGCATCCGAGTTGTCGAGGAAGAAGCGCTAGTGAGAGTTTCGAGAAGAATATTGCCTCGTTTCACTGTAAGTTTTATTGGTGAAGAAGAAGGAAGGTACAATGAGATTGTGTGTGTTCACTATGCAATTGATAAAGTGACCATCAAGAATCGTATCCATTGCCGAGGATTGATGATTTGATGGATCTGGTCGGAGCAGGTATTTAGCAAAATTGATCCGAGGTCCGGATATCATCGATTCGTGTTAAGCATGGAGATATTCAAAGACCGCATTCGTAACAGGTACGGCATTATGAATATTCGCTATGCCATTTGAGTTACTAATGCACCGTGTGTTTATGGAGTACATGAATGATATTCATCCGCTTATTGACAAGTTTGTGGTGGTGTTTATTGACGACATCCCCGATCTATTCAAAGAATGACAGGAGCATGCAGCATCTTAGGATTGTATTGAATTGTTGAAGGAGAAGAAACTTTATGCGGTTGTCAAAATGCGAGTTTTGGTTTAAGTGAGTTTTCTTGGTCATGTGATTTCCAAGAATGGTATTGTCATGATCCTACAAAGGTGAAGGTTGTATTCAGTGGAAGCGCCAAGAATGCTTCCGTAGATTCTTAGTTTTCTTGGTCCGGTGTTACTATAGGAAATTCATTGAGGATTTTCAAGAAGGTTATCTGACTAAGTTGACAAGAAAAGGTCAAGCGCTTATTTGGGATGCGATTGTGAGAAAGGATTCCAAGAATTGAAGAGGAGGTTGACTAGTGCTCCGATTCGATTTTACCGAATCCTAAGAATCTTCTAGTGTATCAGGATGCGTCCTTGATGGGTTTAGGAGGTGTTTTGATGCAAGATAGGTTGTGGCTTATGCTTCAAGACAATGAAGATTCATGAAAGAATTACCGACCCATGATTTAGGATAGGTTGTTGTGTTTGTGTTGAAATTGTGGAGGCATTACCTGATGGTTCACGATTTGAAGTGTTCAAGGATCATAAGAGCTCAAGCATCTCTTTGATCGTAAAGAGTTGAATATGAAGTAGAAGATGGTTAGAATTTCTCAAGGATTATGATTTTGGTTTGAATTACCATCCCGTAAGGCAAACGTAGTAGATGCATTGAGCAGAAGTCTCGATATCATCAATGTTAATGGTTCGTGAATTGGATTTAGTGGAACAATTCGTAGACTTAAGTTTGGTATGTGAGACTACTCCGGATAGTGTGAAGTTGGGCATGTCAAGTCGATTAGTGGCATTTTGGAAGAGATTCAAAATGGGCGTAAGTCCATGTTGGTTTAGTGGATGTTTCGATATGATTAACCAAGGTCAAGGATGGAGTCCAATTGATGAGAATGGCGTTATGAGACGGTGATAGGGTGTGTGTTCGGATGTTCCGAGATCGAAGAGTATTGGAAGAGGGACATCGAGGGATCGAGTATTCATCCCGCGCTACTAAGATGTATCATTTGAAGAAATTATTTGGTGGCCTGAAATGAAAAAGGAAATTGCCGGTTTAGTACGCATGTTTGGTTTGTCGAAATCAAAGATTGAACATCGTGGTTGGATCGATGGAGCCGTGTTTGTTCTGAATGGAAATGATGGAATTTCAATGATTTCGTGGTTCCGTTACCGAGGACCATTTAAGAACTGTGATTCTATTTGGGTTATTGTCGATCGATTGACAAAGTCCGCTTCACTTTATTCCGATAAGAATGGATTATCCGATGGAGAGGTTGTAATCAGATGTTGAAAAGATTGTAAGTTTGCATGGTATTTCGCTCTAGCATTGTTCAAAGACAGATCCACTTAAGTTCTCAGTTGCAAGAAGCTTTGGTACTAAGTTACGATTGAGTTCCAGATATCATCCGCATGTATGGTCGACGGAGAGGACTATCTACCGTTAGAGGATTTGTTGAGAGCTCGTGTTAGAAAAAGGTGGAGTGGGATAGCTATTTGTCGTTGATAGAGTTTACCTACAACAATAGTTTCATTCGAGCACGGATGGCTCCGCTTTCATTGTATGGTAGGAGATGTCGACATCGTTGTGTTGGTACGAGTCCGAGAAAGTGCGTGATTGGACCGTAGATTGTTCAACAAACTTCCAAAAGATTAAGATGATTCAGAGAAGATGAAGGCTTCTCGTAGTCTTCTTTAAAAGTTATCATGATAAGAGGAGGAAAGATCTTGAGTTTAGTGAAGGAGATCTGTGTTCATGAGAGTTACCCAATGATCGGTATTGGTCGAGCCTTGTCAAAGAATTTGACTCCGCGCTTTATTGGTCCGCTTTATTACCAAAAGAGTGGAAGGTTGCTTATCGATTGCTTTACACCGCTACTTGCGAATTTGTATGATGTTTTCCATGTATCTCAATGAGGAGGTATATTGCGGATCCGCCTCATGAGATTCAAGTAGATGATGTTCGTGCACGATAATTTGATCAAGAAGCACTGCAAGGATTGAGGATCTAAAAGTGAAGCATTAAGTAGGTAAAGAGATAACACTGTACGAGTAGCTTGGGAGCACCAAATCAAGGAAATGTAACTTGGGAGCTGGAGAGTCGATGAAGGACCAGATCCGAACTTTTGTTTAAGGTATGTTTTCGAGGACGAAACTCTTTAGTGGGGGAGAGTTGTGACACTCGATTTAATTCAAAAATTAAATAAATAGGAATTTAATTATTTAATTAATTAAAGGCTTGATTATTTATATTTTCGAATTTATGATTAATTAAAGAAAAGAAGAGATGGAGGTGTGAGGTGTAATTAGTGTGAGGAGTAAATTTCTACTCTACTAATTACCACTTGTTTTATTTTATTGGAATAAATAAAGTAACATTAAAAGGAATATAAAAAGGAAAAGAAAGAAAAATAGGTCTTTTTGGGAGAAAAGCTATTATATGTAGAATTGGAGAAGAGAAGAGAAGAGAGGAAAAGCCGATGCCGAGAGAAATCGAAGATCATCGCGAGGTAAGGGGTGATTTCAATCGTTAATATGTTTATGGGTTTTGGGAATCGACCGGTAATTGGGTATGTTAGGAAATTGATTATAGGTTTATGGAATGAAACCCTATTTTGTGTCGGTGTATGGAATTAGGATCATTAGTATATTAAATGATTAATAGGGATGAGTAAACCATGTTGTTTGATGTTAAAATGGTGTGAATGATCATGATTTGGTGTTCCTAATGTCACATTTCGTATTGGAAAGTGTGGAAATGATAAAGGATGCAAAATGCTGTCAAAAGTAGCAGAAAATGTTGTTATAGGTCGGGAACCTGTTCTCGTGGGGAGGAACCGAGTTCCCAGTGTTATTTTTCAAAAACTGGAAGTTTTAGATCTGTGAACCGGCTCTTGTCTATGTCGAAACCGGGTTCCCATACAAAACCAGTGGAGCGAGATTTTTAACTTTTCAGAACCTGCTCGATAGGTAGGGAACCGTTCCATGTGTAATTTATCAAAATACTTAAACTTCAAAATTCATATTTTCTAAAACCGAATCCGATTCGAGTGCCGCTTGAGTTATTTCAATTTAAAATACTACCTTTCAAAATGGAAAAATATTATTTTGCTAAAATTATTTTAAAAGAGTCGAGCCCGATTTTTGAAAAGAGTGATTAGTTAAGGATAATGGAGAACTATTACAATTGGTCCGAGTTACTGTGATGAAATATTAATGCTTACTATGTTGTATCTTGATATTCATTATGATTGAATGTGATACATTGGTGAATTGGTATTATATGAATTATATTGATATCATGATCTGAGAATTAATGTTGCATGCTTTATGATGCATAAGCATTTGTTGATTGGTTCATTCCCATTGTGCGGAAGTGAATCGGCCGAGCTAATAGACTTACCCGTGAGGTCGAGGTAGTGAGGCCGGATTCTTGACCCAAGAGCTATGGCGCATCATGGATTACAATCGCCTTTCCACATGTAATCGAAAAGGTGAACCGGTTCATGTTTTGGTACCACATGCATAGAGTTTGCATTGCATATGGGATTGTAACATGCTAGGGTTTGTTTGTTGCAATTTCATTGGTTGTTATATACATGTTCATCGGCGAATCGCTTTGTGGATTGATTTATGACTTTGTGTTTGGTTAATGGAATGTATCCGATTATTCTCGCTGTATTTAAAAACGATAATGCATGTTATATTGAATTGAAATCTCACCCTTACTTTTACAATTTCCGCATCCGAAGTGATTAGTCGCTTGAGTTGGTGAGGATAGCTCAGAGTCGAGTCGCATTAGTCGCCGTCGTTGTCGTGCTCGCAGATGTAACACTGGGAAACGCTTTGCTTTGAAATTTTTAATGGAATTCCTTAATGTTTTGAATCATGTTTGGTTTATTATCCCGAATACCGTGAATGATGTATTCGTAATTTTGATTATGTTTCATTTACGTTAGACATAACTTTTGGCCTTATTTACTTCATAAATCTTCTTCGTTGAAAGCATGACAACCGTATTGATGATTTACATTATTTAAATTGTGACGCCTGGATTACGATTAAATACTCGATTATTATTTATAAAACGCGGTAAATAGCGGTGTTACACGCCCTCTTCGCTACTCATCCAATTTCGCTATGTTAACATCGCTTGAAAGAGTTGGCATGGGTTTCTCCTTCCCATCTTCTATCATAGTCGCATTGTATTGATAGGGAATTGCTTTGTTAGAACTGTATGGAACAGACCTGCAGACAGATCACCAAAGGAGACTCGAACTTTTGAACTGGTTATATTCAACTTCCACACTTGGGCATGTTGAAGGTGGATAATGACGCTTACTCAAATTCCGAGTTATATCCGAGACTAAAAGCTCTGCGGAAAATGCCCTACCATATTCACATCATAGTCGCTTTCGCTCTCAAGATCTCAGATATCACCAATGTCTATTAACCATTGAATGTCTCGCTTCCTCACAACGGGCATCCTCGAAAATCCCTCAAGCATTCGTGTTGTGTAGTCGTGTTTAGTGAAAGCCCGCTGTAATCAGATGTATCATGGAGCTGTGCCAAACTTTCTTATCATATTCACATTTGTGACAAGATACCGATATGTATTCCTTAGTATCAATTCATCGATGTCCACTATGACTCGGAAGTGGATTTGCTTGCACGCTTGATTTGGTTCCAAGGAGAGAAGATTAGACCACTAACCTTTGTACTTCGGCTTTTAGTGCTATGCAATGCTCGAGATCATGACCCGGTGCCCCTTGATGAAAAGGGCAAGACACCGCTTTGTACCACCATGGTAATTTGTCTGGTACCGGAGGTGGTAACCTTGTTTGCACAAGATTTCTTTCTATTAATGCAGGATATAGTTCTGTGTACTTCATTGGAATTGGATCAAACCGCGACCCGGCGTACGGCTCGATTATTAAATTGCCGAGCTCGTTATCGAGGTCATGAGTTTGCCGGAATCAAGGAGCAATTCTTGTATTTGAACTTGTATTAATAACGCTATGGCAAGCTACCGTTGTTGTTGATCGACATTCTTCCTTGGTTTCTGATACCATTCCTATGTCATGTTCCTTTTTCTTTGGAAAACCGGTTCCAACCTCTTAGTTCCACCGAAGATCCTATTTCTTTGACTAGGCCTGCTCTCAACTCCTTCCTCTAGTCGCATTCCCATGCTTACCATCCTTGAAATCCGAGAGCTCGGGCGATCATTCGCTCATAGTAAATGGGCCAAGAGTGTTTAAGAAAACCTTGGTCATTCCTTTCTCCTCTAACGGTGGGTTGACTTGGAATTTCCTCCAACGCTGGCGATTTTTGAATGTCTCTTTTTCCTTCCGAGACATGGAGCGGAGTTGATCCCGATCCGAGCCATGTCCAAGTTGAATTTGTACTGTTGGACAAAGGCTTCCTAGGTCATTGAATGTCCGGATTTGCACTATCTAGTCCCATGTACCACTTCGGCAGACCGTGAGACTGTTTTGAAATAGTGAATGAGCAATTGGTGATTGTCATTATATGTAGACATCTTCCTAGCATACATCGTGGAGATGACTCGCAGGTGAATTTTATACTTTTCAAAGTCATGGACTTTGAACTTAGCGGTATCCTTACGTGAGGAACTAGGCATGATCGTGGCATTCTTCCCAAACAATTCCTTTCCACGATTGTTTTGATCTTAAGTCGCATCTTATGGAGTCGTTCTCGAGATTCTCCATCGGGCCACGAGGATTCGTGGTTATCACCGGATTATGATAGACTTCTTCGTCGCAGTAGTGTGAACTATGGTCGAGTTGGTCATGATCGGTTGAGAAACCATAGTGACTTATGGAAAGGTTACCCATGTCTGCGGAGCGCTGAGTTCTGTGAAAGTAGAACCTCAAACGTGGTTGTTTATACCGTGAAGGGTCGACGTAAACCCGATGCTAAAATTGAAAGGCATGCCCCATGGATAACCTTCGCATACCAAGAGTGACTATCGCTGCAACAATGAAATCGAGTAGTAGTAATCTCTCAAATCGTAGCTTGATTTTGACCGTCAATGTTGTTTGTCGACTTGGTAGTTGCCAATGAACTTACCAAAGAAGTGAGTCTCTCCACCTCTTCTTGAAGTGTTGTCACTGTATACTAAGCTCAACATTTTCTTGCTCAAACCTCCATTATTTTTCCTTCTTTTGAACGAGTATTGTATGTACGAGTTGGTGGACGTGGTCGAAACCTAAGACGCGACATTGACGATCTTTCCCTTTCTCGAAAAATTCCAAAGATAAGACTCTAAACAACAAACTCGATATGCAAAATATGATGCATGATTATGAATGCAAAGAGAAAGAATTTACGCTAAAAGAGAAATTTTTGCAAATATTTGATGGAAAACACTTATTTTATTAATTATTGAAAGAAGATTACAACACTTTGTTTTGAGCATAGCTCATACAATGATAAAATAAATGATAAAACTACAATCTAAACTAATTAATCGCCCTCGCCGGATGAAGATCCAAAGGCTTGATGTAGCTTCAACTTCGTGATCTCCTTCCCATAGTGAGCTTTCAGCTCACCTTCGCTTTTAGCTTGTTGATGACTTCTTCCACTCACGAGCAGTGGATCGTTGTCATTTTCAAGCTTCTTTTTCTTTCTTTGATGTATCTTGATCGCTGCTATCTTCGATTTAATCTTCATCTTTCTCCATGAGCCATTCATCTTGGAAGTAAAGCCGCCTTTTCATGATCTTGACCCGCTTAAGCTTCTCATTTTCAAGGTCACTTTAAAGAACTTGTCTTCCAAAGCCTCTTTTCTAAGCCTTATTTTGGCCAAAGCTTTTTGGTATTCTCCCATAGTCTCGACGGAAAATTGTTGATTGAAGTCACGAGAACATGGTTCTCTATAAGCATAAGGCATTCGTAATTCCTTTGTTCTTTCTTTACCCAAGAAGTGTAGATTTCATGGCTACACAATTCATGGTATTACCTCTTTCCTTCTGATATGATGCCAAGCCTATCATTCGCTTTCAAACCTTGAGAATCTTCCCTTCATGATAGCTTTACCAGAAACCAAGAGGTTTACTAGAGTTTGCATACCCGAGTTGACGCCTCGCCAAGAATGGGTTGTAGTTGATCCTCCTTCGTGATCGATGAGAGGTAATGGCAAATTCTCCACAACTTTCAATGATTTCCATCTCATTGTCCGCCAAGGTATACCAATGGATATCGCCTTGTAAGAGATATGTCTTCGAGACCAATGCCAATCGCCTTTGTTTTCGGAAGATAGAGATTTAGGTAAATGTGAGACAATCCATTTGAAAACAGAGGTACACAACACACAATAGTTCCATCTCGACGATTCCTATGATGAATGGAGAAACACGGTCACCAAGCAAAGTGGGAACGGATTTCCAATCGAAGATCCTTATGTTGATATCAACGAAACTTGGGACGTTGGGAAACAACACCAATCCATAGATGAGTAAAGCTAAACAGCTCAAAGGCTACCATACTACCCGGCTCAGAGGATTTAAGAGCCTCCATTAGGAACTTTGAAGTTAGTCCTAAGAGTTTTCCTTGGTAGTTAGGTTTTTGTCTATCTCGATTTCTTTTATGAGTCATTGTTGCAATGATCGGTGACTTAGGAATGGCTTCCAAACCATTGAAAGGCACCTTATCCGATATCGAGATACCTAGATGTGTGCGCATTTTCCAAAGTAGGCATCAATCGATAGTCGTGGAAAGTGAAACAATATAGACCGGATTGTAAATCGAACTAAAGTTTTGAGAAGTCCTTCATCAACGCAGTGTTTAGGATAGTTAAAGAGTTCCATAGCATTTTCTCAATCCGAGGGATCTTCTACCAAGGATGCTAACTCTTTAACTTCCCTACATCGTGAACTTAAACCGTATTTCTTGAATCTTCCTCCGACGTCCATCACTCTAACCTAAAATATTTACAAAGAAAAATCTCTAAATTCTTAGAAATGGGAAGAGAAATGAAGTTTTTGAATGAATGAATAATGCTACAAACATGGTTAGTAGTTATACACACGGTCAAGCTGCTCAAGTCACGAGCATGAGGCCAACGATAAGAACCAAACGTGGGTAAGTTCTAAGGGCTTATTCATCCGTGAAACGGTTCTACCGATAATACAGTTCAACGCTTTCTTTGAAATATTATCTGATTTGTTGAATACCAAGTCCAATAATATTTTTCAAGAAAACTCGCCGATCGTAGTCTCGCATGACAATTATTCTAAGCTTACACCGAATAATTTCTCGACTACATCCTAAATGGCCGAATGGGTTATAGCATATACCACTGCCTGTAAGTTCTCTCGAAAGCAAAATGTCTTCGCAAATACTTGCTAAACAAATACTCCCAAGACAACCTCCATCGAGAGAGGGATCTCAAATTAACTTAGGCACCAAACTTCCCACAAGTTAATAGGACTATACCCCACCTAGATCTTAAAATGTTTCTTAAATCCGTGTTAGATTTCTTTCCATCGATGAAATCATGAAAACACACAATAAAGAGAAACAAACATATGCACATATGAAAGCTTAACCTCTTTTTTCTTTTGAAAACAAAAGCTTGGTGTTTTGAGCAGTAGTCACATTTTTTTTGAAAATCAAATTTAGCGCATCTCAAAGAGTCGCCATTTTTTCCTGCTCGCAAGTAAAAGTGACGCTAGGAATCAATCAATTAGGATTCTCCGACTCAAACGATTTACTCTTTGATTTGTTTATAAAGATGAAACACAAGAAAATGATTATGAAAAAGGGAAAGTCGCAATACCCTCAATTGATTTGATATGCATCATGACTAGTGCGAACTAGACATAACGCATCGGGGAGATTCCGCAAGGGGTTTGTTATATAAAGGAATAGATGGAGCACCCTAAAATATATATAGTTATCTATAGCTTTATATATGAATATGTTTGATATGTTTGTGTGTTTAAAATGCTATTTCTATGATTGGGAAAGTTCCTTTGGATTTTAAGAAGGGTAGATTATGATCCTAGGTTTTGTTATTATTATGCTCGCAAAGATCTTTGGGATCTTCTCATACATATCCCTTAATGGGAATCGAGCATTTGTAGCTCGGATCTAAAGGATCTATGGTTTGTTTGGTTTTAGAGAAGTTTTGCTCGCCAAGGATGAGACTCAGGTCACGATTCTCAAAAGGATGTTGAGAAAGTCGAGCAATCGTAGTTCCCACTTATGCTAGTGGAAGCAATGATGTTATTAGACAGCACAAATGTCATCTTAATGAAAATGTATCTAATCTATTTCATCACATACATTTTGAAAGGTTGATTGATTGAAATCTTCATCGTAGTTATAGGTGTTTTGCTTGAGTGTACAAGCGCTACCACTTACGATTTTTAGAAAGATGTTTGAAAAGATGATTGAATTTTAATTGTAAGCATTGGGTGTTTTGTTGAGGTACAAGCATTACTACCACGATTAAGAGATGTTTTTGTTTGAAAAGAGTTTGAAAAGTATTTATTTGTATGTGATGTGATAGATGAGATACTTCTTCCATAGAGATGATAATGTCTAAATCTCGAGGAGAAATTGATTGGATTAGGGATGCTTTAAGAAGCCCATGGTCCTTGTATTGTAAGCCCAAGAGGAGGCATTCCTGGTCATCGAGGGTCCTTGTATGAAGCTTAAGAGGAAGCTATAGGTATGGTCGCTTTTTTAAGAGATTTCACTCGAAACCATCTCTTAGGATTTCAAGAGTGATTTCACCGAAATCATACTCTCGTGGTTCTATCCTAGCTGGTGACTTTTGTATTGAAGCCCAATAGAGGCTTAAGAGATTTCCTCGTCTCTTTCTTTGTTTGATGCCCAAGAGAAGGCTAAACTCAATGAGGAGTTCTTTTGAACGGCTCAAGAGGAGGGCCGATCAGCTAGGGAGTGTTGTCTTATATAGTTTGCGGAGGCTAAACCGTATGAATGAGTTTTTACAGAAGCCTAAGAGAGG